>BSBM01001638.1:1330000-2530000 GCA_027924585.1 Larix kaempferi | reverse complement strand
TAAAATAAGTATTCTATGAAACCTTGAATACTAATGTTTATTATCTGTGTTTGAAATGATCATGACTATACATGTTTAAGATTATGTTGTTTTAGTATCTATACTAATGAATGTATGATTATGTATGACATCTTGAGGATGGAACAATCATGACACTAGTGCACACTTAAGCATGCATGGTGATTGAGGACGGATATAAGTTCAAGGACAGGTAATCCAGGAAGAAAAGATCAAGAGGGAGCACACTCCAATAGTTCCTGCAAGGAAGCAAAGGTTGAGAGTTAGTCCACTCAACAAACAAAGTATTTGAATTGTCATTTCTTGTATATTTGATTGTTTAAATAATATTGTTCAATGACGTATATACTAGACTTAGGTTGTGTATTATGCATATTATAATAATTGCATTAATAAATAGTATAATACTCATACGCATGTATTGGGTAAGTGGCCTATGGAACTGTACAACATTACATTGCTACTTATATAGAATGAAACCTCATTGCTGACATGTTGGGAGTTGTGCACACTCTTAACAATGTTCTGGTAAAGATTGGAAGGCATCTAGAAAGTTATGGGATATGGATAAATGTTGTATTGAAGCATTGGCTAAAATAATTGCATGACTGTATGACATTATTCTTTACATGTAAGAATTTGTTCTGAAAACTATGAGATGTTTCTAATCATGCAATTTAACTTGTTTTGTAGGAAAGATCGTATACCATCACCTACAAAAGAAGGACTACAACATTTGTTCATGCAATGAAGTTCAAACTATCTATTGAAGATATTGAAGATTTTGAATTTCTTAGGATATGGGATATAGTAAAAGGATTCCATGGTCGAGAAGTACCAATCGATCATGTTTGGGATGTGGTCCCAAGACCTAAAGGGAAGTTTGCTGTGACTTCGAAGTGGATCTACAAGATCAAGCATGCTGCAGATGGAAGCATAGAGAAATACAAAGCGAGATTTGTAGCTCGTGGCTGATTATGAAAAGACTTTTTGCATATGTAGCCATATACACTTCCATCAGATCAGTACTTGCTTTGGCTGCAGTGATGAAGTGGAAGATTCACCAAATGGATGTCAAGACAGCTTTCTTGAATGGTGTAGTCAAGGAGGAAGTGTATGTGGAGCAGCCACTTAGTTTTGAGACACATGACAGGAAGTCATATGTGTGTAGGTTGAAGAAAGCCTTGTATGGCTTGAAGAAAACTCCTAGGACTTGGTATGGTAGGATAGACAGCTTTCTATCAAGTTTGGGCTTTACCAAGAGTAAAGCAGATTCCAACCTTTAATTCAAGGTTGAGGAAGGAAATCCGGTGATACTACTCTTGTATGTGGATGACCTGTTTGTAATAGGTTAGGATAGTTTGATTGCTGATAGCAAGAGGAAGCTTGCTACCGAGTTCGAGATGAAGGACTTGGGGATGATGCACTATTTTCTAGGAATGGAGGTGTCGCAGAGTGTAGATGGGATCTTCCTTGGACAAGGGAAGTATGCAATAGAGATCCTGAAGAGGTTCAGGATGATGGACTGCAAGGCCATGGCCACACCTATGACATCGAACTTGAAGCTTCTGTGTGATGCTTCATCTGATCCGGTTGATGTCACTATGTATTGTCAGATGATTGGGTCCTTGATGTACCTGATGAACATGAGACCTGATATTTGCTTATCGGTGAACACATTGAGCTAGTTCCTGACGAATCCCAGAGGTGTTCACCTGGTTGCTATAAAGCAAATTCTGAGGTACCTGAAGGTTAGAATTGACTATGGGCTCAAGTATGATGCGGATCAAAAGTTTAACCTGCAGGGTTATGTTGATTCAGACTGGACAGGAAGTGCTGCAGATAGGAAGAGCACATCTTGGTGCTGCTTAGTATGGAATCTAATATGATCTCTTAGTTTAGCAGGAAGTAGTCCTCCGTAGCACTGAGTACAGCCGAAGTAAAGTATGTTGCAGCTTATTCAGCCAGTTGTGAGGCAGTATGGCTTCGAAAGTTATTGTTTGAGTTATTTGATCTCCCACTGGAGGCTACTGGTATCTTTTGTGACAACCAGAGTTGTGTGAAGCTATCTAAGAACTCGATGTTTCGCAACAGGTCGAAACACATTGAGATCAAATACCACTATATCAGGGATATGGTGCAGAGAGGAGTAGTGAAGCTCCTTTATGTTGCGACAGATGGGCAGATTGCAGATGTGCTAACGAAACCACTAGCCAGAGTGAAGTTCAAGTACTTCAGAGAGAGGCTTGGTGTTCTTCAGATTGACGACACTTCGAGGAAGAAGTGATGGACACATTTGCTGGATCCATTCCAAGCATGGTGAGAGGAGGATCCTTCCCATGGCTGTGGATGTAAGCGTTGGATGATGAGCATCAGGACGATGGTCCAGATACTGCTATGTATATGCATCATGTTGGATGCTTGTTATGATCAGTTGGATCATGTATATGTATATGCATCATGTTGGATGCTTGGACCATGTATCTGTATATGTATCAGGTCGAGATGACTATATGATCATGTAGATCATGTATGTTGATATATATCAGGTGGATACATTGTATGATCAGGTGGATCATGTATCTGTGTATGTATCAGGTGGATACATTGTATAATCAGGTGGATAATGTATGATGATATGTATCAGGTAGATACTTGGTATGCATCAGGTGGATGCATTGTATGATCATGATGATCATAGATGATGAGCTACAGGATGTTGCTCTAGATGACATGCATCGAAACGATGCAGTGACGATGATCAGGATGATCATGTGTGATGAGTATCAGGACGATACTCTGGATGATATGCATCAGGATGATTCTATGATGATGATCAGGATGATCATATGTGATGACATGTATCAGGTGGATACATGTTAGGAACCTATGTCAACCCTTCTCTTTACTATGTTAGTATATTGTTATTGGACGCATATGCTTTGTAAGTCGTCCTGTAGTATTTGTTGATCCGTAGTTTATATTAGCCCATAGTATTGACCCATAGTATTGGACGCATATGCTTTGTAAGTCATCCTGTAGTATTATATGTGCCATGGTTTTGACTCATAGTATTGGGCATAGACTTAGTATATAAGTGTGTGTTGAGGTCATTGAAGGCACCGTGAAGTTAATTGTATTGAGCTTGCTCAAAGGAGGTTGCCCCCTCGAAGTGGCCCGTGATCAATATAAAAGTGATTTTGTTCTATTATTTTTGATATCTTGTGTATTTGCATTAATTCATTATTGCGGGTACATCACATCTGGTATCAGAGCACTTTCCTTGGCACAAGTGGAATTTTTTTTTTCTTTTTTTGGGCGGTGACTTTCAGATCAATTTCTAAAAAAATTTGCACAAAATCAAAAGAAACCAATTGCATATATGAATTCCTCTTTCAAAAATACGCAGTTTCAAAAAAAAAATCATCTCATTTGGAGTTCTAAAAGTGGAGATATCGCGGATTTAAAATCAGCAATTTTTCAGAATTTCGGTGACGGCCGCGGAAATTGTGGCAAGAAAATCTTTTGACCGAGTGCCGAGATTTCTATTCCGCTTTGACGGGTAGAAGCAGAGTGGTTGTTCCAGTTCCGGAAACATGCTATTATAGTGATTCTGAGCAATATAGATCCGGTTTTTGAACATTGGGTGGAATTTCTGCCCAAATTTTTTTCTGTTGCAGGTTCGGATCTGGGAATAATCCCTATCCGCTTAACTGTGGGATGTACTTGGGCATAAGCCCTAAAAATCATTGTGAGGAGTACCACAGGAACCTCGAAGTAGCTGGCCATTGAGAGGACCTGCCAAGCGAAAAGGGCAACGACCCCTACCTGATTGACTAGTTCCCACCCGTGAGGTAAACCAAGAGCTGTCGTTTGTGGCAAAGCGGTTATCAATTTTACCTGAGCCATGGAGTGAGGGGTACTGCCCCAATACGTAAGCCGTCAGACAGCATTGGTGGCCGAGTGAAAACCCTGAACTGTTAGGAAGCCGCACATACCTGGGGTCCATATCTACTTTCAACTGAACTATTGTCGATCACTACTGCGTTGTTTCAGATCCATTTTGCAAGCCGTTCCAGATCCAGCCATTCGGCGTTGTTCCAGATTCCTTCTGAGCTGTAGCCGCTCCAGTCTATAAAAAAAAAAAACAAAAAAAAAACCAACCTGGTTATGGTTGTCACCTGTGCAGGAGCACACACCATGGAGGAAGCACTTGCATCCATCCAAACCAAACTCCAAGATCTGGATGAAAAATTTCTCAGCCTCCATCTGCAGCATTCAGCCATGAACAATACTAGACAGCCAGAATCTTTTGCAGCCACCGGGTTCTCTGCTTCTAGCAATTTTCGTGGGTCGAAGCTTGATTTTCCTCGCTTCAATGGTACTGATCTGACTGGATGGATATACCAAGCAGAACAATATTTCAGTCTGCATAATACTTTTGATGTTCAGAAAGTTCCACTTGCATCCTTTCATTTGGAACAGGAAGCCCTTCAATGGTACCGTTGGTACATCAAAGCTCATCCCGAGCCAAACTGGACAGATTTTTGCCAACTCATTTTGCCACGATTTGGTCTTAGTGCTTTTGACGACTTCACAGGAGCACTCACTAAACTTCACCAAACTGGCATAGTGAGAGAGTATCAGATGGAATTTGAGAAACTAGCCAATCACACAGAAGGATTATCTGATGAATTCTACAGGAGTTGTTTTATCAGTGGTCTCAAGGATGAAATCCGCTCAGAGGTCAAAATGTTTTGTCCCAACACAATGATGGAAGTCCTAGGGTTGGCTAAGTTGGCCAAGGACAAGATCGCAGCTCAACAACGCTCCAAACCCACCATTGTTCCCTTCAGAAATATGGGTTCCCAATGACCTCCCATCACGCCTACTCCTCAACCAACTCCTATCAAGCATTTTTCTGAAATAGAAATGCAGGCACGCCGAGAAAAAGGGCTTTGTTATAATTGTGATGAGAAATTCACTTGGGGACATAGATGTGTTCAACAAAAGCTCTAGATATTGGATGTGGATTCTCCGCCTGCCTTAGAAATTGGTGAAGAAGCTACAGATACAGTAGATGATCTGGTCGACATGCAACACCCGCCTGTTGACACCCCATCTCAGGACGACCCACCCGAGATCTCTCTCCATGCTGTAACCGGCATCACCACCCCACAAACAATGCGGGTCAGGGGATACTTCAAGAAGGTCCCTCTTACCATACTCATTGATTCTGGTAGCACTCATAACTTCATTGACCCTCGAATTTCCAAATAGGCTGATTGTTTTGTCCATCTTTGCTCCAAATTTGAAGTCATGGTTGCCAATGGGGGCACCTTACCTTGCAAGGGGAAGTGTCACAATGTGCGTATCTCTATGGAAGATTATAACCTACGCTCTGACATGTTTGCCTTGTCCTTAGGCGGATGTGATGTGGTTTTGGGCGTTCAATGGTTATGCACACTTGGCCCCATCTTATGGGATTTTGCTGAACTCTGGATGCAGTTTAACGTCAATGGGGCACAACACAAATTTAGGGGCTTACAACCAGGGTCTCTTTGCATCATCAGTTCACATCGCCTGGAAAAAATCCTTAAGAAGAATTCACATGGTGTCATCGCTCAGCTTAATTCCATTCAGATGCACCCATCAACAGTCTCCACTACTCCCTTGGATAGATATGCAGGTATCTTTGTTGAACCAATGAGATTGCTGCCTTTAAGAGACCTTTCCGGTAAGAATGTAACCACATCTACCTCTCAGCAGGAAATGATGGCTATTTTGCATGCAGTACAGAAGTGGCAGCCATACCTATTAGGCAATTATTTCTGCATCAAGACTGATCTCCCGAGTCTGAAAAATTTTCTGGAACAATGGGTCTCCTCCCCAACACACCTGCAATGGGTTATCCAACTCATGGGTTATCCCTATGTGATCACTTACAAGAAGGGTAAGGACAATATGGTGGAAGATGCTCCTTCTCGCACAATTGATGACCCAGTTTCTCTTACAGCTCTTTCTCTGCTTGTTCCAAATTGGTTGCAATATGTTCAACAGGGCTATCTCTTCTATGAACTCCATGCTTCTTCATCAACAGGGCACTCTGGGTTCTGCAAAATGTATGACCAGGAACAATGTAACTTCTTTTGGCCGGGACTAAAACTGACAATTCAACAGATGGTGGCTAACGATGATACTTTCCAAGTCAACAAGGGGGAACCGACACTCCTTTCGGGATTGATCAAACCCTTGCCCATCCCTACACAGCTTTGGCCAACTATTTCTATGGATTTCCTAGCAGCACTCTGGTGGTACAATACCACATCTCAAAGGACACCATATGAAGCAGTCTATGGAAAAACACCGCTAGTTCTTCTTCCATACACCCTTAGCAGCTCCCCAGTTCAAGAAATTGACTCAGTTCTTCGAAACCGCGATCAGATTCTTCTCATTCTGCAGGACAATCTTCACATGGCCAGAATTCGCCTGAAACAACAAGCCAATCAGCACCATTCTGAGCGCATTATCCACGCAGCTGACAGGGTTCTTCTTCATCTATAGCCTTCCAAGCAATCCTCCTTGACACTCCAAAGGCGTCAGTGGCCCGAAATGCAAACCAAGGATGCTACCGGGGAACCACTCCTTCAGATTCTGCAGCAATTTCTCCAACCAAAGCTTTGAGGACAAAGCTTTTTCTAAGGGAGAGGGGATGTTAGGAACCTATGTCAACCCTTCTCTTTACTATGTTAGTATATTGTTGTTGGACGCATATGCTTTGTAAGTCATCCCGTAGTATTTGTTGATCCGTAGTTTATATTAGCCCATAGTATTGACCCATAGTATTGGACGCATATGCTTTGTAAGTCGTCCTGTAGTATTATATGTCCCATGGTTTTGACTCATAGTATTGGGCATAGACTTAGTATATAAGTGTGTGTTGAGGTCATTGAAGGCACCGTGAAGTTAATTGTATTGAGCTTTCTCAAAGGAGGTTGCCCCCTCGAAGTGGCCCGTGATCAATATAAAAGCGATTCTGTTCTATTATTTCTGATATCTCGTGTATTTGCATTAATTCATTATTGCAGGTACATCACAATACATTACATAATCAGTTCGATTATGTGTGATGAGTTCTGAAGACATAGATGCACATGAGATTTTCAGACATGGTTGTAGATGTGTTCTCCCATGGTCACAATGTAATTGTTGGGATTTTTCGACATGATGGCATATGTGTTCTCCCATGGTCATGATGTAATTGCCAGGGCCATTCGAGCGTGGTTGTAGATGTGTTCTCCCATGGCTGCGATATAAGTGTTGGGTCCATTCGAGCATGGTTGTAGATGTGTTCTCTCATGGCTACGATATAAGTGTTGGGGCCATTCGAGCATGGTTGTAGATGTGTTCTCCCATGGCTGCGATATAAGTGCTGGGCCATTTAAGCATGGTTGTAGATGTGTTCTCCCATGGCTGCCATATAAGCATTGTGCCATTCTTGCATGGTTGTAGATGTGTTCTCCCATGGAGTAGATGTAAGTGTTGTGTGATGTGCATCTAGGTTGTGCTTTGTGAACGATGATCATGAGTATCAGGATGATACTCTATGGCCATGGACAGGTTGTGCAGTAGCATGTAAAAGGTCCTGGGAGATCCGATAGGTTGAGCTATGTGCTCGTAATCAGTCCTGGGATGGTCTTTTGAGGTTTTGTTGACTCATGTAATAAGTCCTGAGGATTCCATAGTATGGCCAGTGATGAAGACCTACAGGTGGTAGGCCTACATCCAGTATGAAAAAGGACTGGCTCTGTAGAACTTCCTATGATGAGTAGTTCAAAGATTGTTTGAGATAGCAGCAGCAATGATGACGACGATGATTTGATGTCGATGATCTAGTGACGATGATCCAGAGAAGAATACTTGTGCTAGAAGACCTGTGTTGAGAAATACCTTCCTAGTTAAGAGGGAGTGTTGATGTATTTGTAACATCGGAATGTGTTTCCTATATGTATATTGTATTCCTATAGAGATGTTATTATTCCTCTATACGGAAGTGTCGTCATTTATATTGTAAGTGTCATAACTTATACTTGATGGGTTATTAGACCACCTTGGTGGGGTCGACCCTGTATAAGTCATGTGGGTCAAAGGGTTATTAGACCACCCTATTGGGGGTCGGCCCCGTCAGCATTATGTTATGTGGTTAAGTGAAGGCTGACCTAGTAAAGGTTATTAGGAAAGTCAAGTCAAGTATAAATAGAGTGCGGGAGGCACTCTATTTGATCATTCACTTTCTCACTCATACTCTCATTGGAGAGTGGCACACTTGTGCAGTAGGAGAAGTTGCTGCTAGGAGAAGAATATCTCTTATGCTTGGGTTGTATCATTGCTCCATCTATCTTTGAGGAAGTTGTGGGGTTTTTCACCTTTATGGTTTTCCCCAGTGAAACTTTGTGTGTCTATTGTCTCTTATGTGCTTGCATTATTATGTCCATGATTGATATGCTGTAGATATGTTGTACATGTTGTTCTCTCAGTTAAGATCCTAGATCATATTGAAGTAAATTCTGAAAATCTAATAGCCAGTACGTGAATAGAGTACCCAGGCTACCGAATCAAGGTTGCGGGTATGTCGGCTGGCGTCGTCCGCGAATCCGTAGCATGTTTCCATCTACAAACACAAAAAGAACATGGTATAAGAAACGAAACAAGACCTAAGCACGCAAAAAAACAAAGCGTCACACCACACAAAAACACACACACTCCATGTACAGTATATACAAAAGTACTTACGCATGAAAGACTCAGGCATAACACCTCTTCAGGTAGAGCCCATTGCGGTGCTCACCCAAAGATATCCCATCATAGTCTTCAAGCTCATAAGATCCCTTCTGTAAGTTGCATTTCACTATGTAAGGTCCATGCCACATGGACTCAAACTTTCCTGCCCCCAGTTGATCATGTTTTTGGTCGTATGTGAGGAGAAAATATCCTTCGCTGTAGGCACGAGGTTCTACCGACTTGTTGTACTACGCTTTGATGCATCTCTTATGATCCTCATTGGAAAGAGCGGCATCTCGGCGAGTATCATCGAGCATAGATAGGTAGAGGAAGTGTTCTTCCTAAGCAGTAGTGTTGGGGAGAAGTTCGATGGTGAGCTTGAGGGACGGAATCTTGCACTCAATAGGAAGGACTACCTCCAATCCATACACTAGTTGAAAGGGAGTAAATCCAGTGGCAGTTTTGACATAGGTTCAATAATCCCACAGTGTGGAGAATAGCATGTTATGCTAGTTGGACTTGTGCATACCCACCATACGTTGGACCATAGTTTTCAAGACCTTATTAATGGCCTCAACCTGTCTGTTTGACTATGGGTAGTACGGTGTTGAGTTTTCATGGAAAAAACAAAATATATCGCTCAACTCGTCAACCATGTGGTTCATAAAGTGAGAACCATGGTTAGTAACTATCGCTTGAGGAACTCCAAACCACGCTATTACATGACTAAACATGAAGATTGTGGCGGTCTTACCGTCGTTCGTGTATGTAGGCATTGCCTCGGCCCACTTTGTAAAGTAGTCCACAGCTACAATGACGTAACTATTCCCCCCAGCCAAGGTAGGCTTACAATGCATGAAGTCAATGCCCCATTTAGAGAAGGGGCCAACGACAATAACCGGGTGTAACGGGGCAGGATGGGTGTGCTTTTTCGTATGAAAATGTTGACATGGAGGACATTGTTTTATGGTCTCGATCCAATCTTTGAATATAGACGGCCAATAATATCTTGCGCGCAAAATATTCTAGGCTATAGCCATCCCAAAGAGATGACTGTCACAAGCCCTAGCGTGACAGTCATTTAGGACATGTGAAGCCTCATCATGAGTCAGACAATGTCGAAGAATAGAATCGATACCACGGTGGTACAAAGTATCACTGATAATCAGATAATACTTCGCATGGTGGCGTATTCGACGGTGGTCGTCATGAGACAATTGAGGACTAAAACGTTGGGTTTGAAGATACAATGTGATATCTCCATACCACGGATCAAACATACTGATGAGAAACAATGACTCATCTAGAAAAGAGTCATTGGGCTCAAATTCTGCATCAGTACGGGGAAGGTCACAGATGAGCTCAGCAAACACCAAAGACTTTTTAGACTTGGATTTTTCAAAAAGAAGATCCAATTCTTGCAGTATCATGATCCAGCATGAATACTTGCCCCCAAGCACTTGACGAGTCAGAACATGGTACATGGGGTTCGAATCGGCGATGATGATGGTGGTGCGAAGCAAAATGTAATGTTGGAACTTCTCCATGGCTATGAATGCCGTGAGAGCGAGCTTCTCAACATGTGAATAGTGAGTTTCAGTTTGAATAAGACCTTTACTGGCATAGTATATCACATGTTCTTGGGCATTCTGGTCTTCCTGTACCAAAACCATGGTGATAGTGGTGTCAGAAGTAGTGAGGTATAGAATGTAATCTCGATAGTAATGCAACGGTTGGAGCATGGGGGCATGCATGATGGCATGTTTCAAGCTATCAAAAGATTGTTAAGCTTGGTCATCCCAAATGAATGGGACATCATTTTTCATCAATCTCATATAACCCTGTGTCGTTTGTGCGGAATTACAAACAAAACGCCTTAAATAAGTCGCATGTCCTTGTAGACTTTGAAGTTTCATAATATTAGTTGGAGGTTGAAGAGCAACTATGGATTCCACCTTGAAGGGATCAATTCGGATCCTATCTTTCGAGACGATAAACCCTAAGAGGTGACGAGACTTGACACAAAATATGCACTTATGAGGATTCAGATGGATATTGTACCGTCAACATCTGAGGAAAACAACCATCAGATGATCTATGTGGAACTCATGCTGCCTTGAGTGGGAAGGGAGGTCATCCAAGTAGGGTTCCACAAAGTACTTCACATCATGGAAGGCGTACAACATGGCCCACTGGAATGTGGCACCAGTGTTTTTAAGACCAAATGAAAGTTTATGATATGAAAACGTTCCCCAAGGGCAGATGAATGCAGTCTCGTGTTGGTTGGCGGAGTGGATCTCAATCTAGTTATATCCGGAAAAGCCATCCATAAATGATAAAATTACACTTCCGGCACAATTGTCGATAATCTGGTTAATAAAGGCAGTCGGGTACTTGTCCTTAGGACAAGCTTTGTTGAGATCCTAATAATCGACACAGAGATGAATGGTACCCTGTTTTTTGGTAACAGGGATGACATTTTAGACCTATTCTTTCAATGGGACATGATAGATGAAGCCGACCTTCAAGAGTTTCTCTATTTCTGCCTTGATTGTTGTAGTCTTCTGAGGGTGTACCAGTCTCAACTTTTGGCGGACAGGTTTGACGTTCGGATAGGTTTTAATTTCATGTAAAACAATGGTGGGGACTATCCCAGGCATCTCCTCATAGGTCCAAGCGAACACGTCTCGGAATCACTTTAATAAGGCCGTACAAGCAATGAATTCCTCAAGGGAACACTTATGGCCTAAATAAATGTGTTCCACTACACTAGGAGTAACCGAAATGTCTATCAATGTGGTGGGTTCGATGTTGGCTAAGTTTCCTTGGGAGTTCGTTTGACACGTAAGTATTGAGGAATGAGACCCAGAGTAGACATCCAGTGTAAAGATGGTGCTAATGTTGTTCTCCAAAGTATCCAAAAAGGGAAGGAAAGATGAATGATGATGGAGGTCTTCCCCCGGAGGATCATCTGCACTCATGATTTCCATAACGGACTCGTCAGAATGAAAATTCCATAGCAGAGGATCGGATGATGCCCACTGTAGAGAACAGGAAGTGGAGGCCATAGCTAAGTTGTCCTTTGGTGCTTAATGGATAGCGTCGTACATGAGTTCAGCGGGTGACAGAGGCATAATGTTTCCAATTAGGTATGTGGTGGATTCATCAAGTACAAGCCATGAATCAGTGGAGTTGGGGATAGATGAAATCTGTGAGGACATCATGTTCATTGTGGAAACATGGTTTGGGGGATCCGAAGTAGGAAAAACACCCATAAGGGATGAATACTTAAGGAGGATTACCCCCATGCTCTCATATTGATGTGAAGATTGTCCAATCGAAGGAATGCTATTTCCCGGGTGAGTAGCGGTGTCAGGTGTGCAAAAATCCAGTTGGTCGATAGTAACAATTCGGCCTTGATGGGGGAGTTGTACTATGCAGAAGACAAATGATGCAACCGCATTCATGGCGTAAAACCAATTACGACCAAGCAGAATGTTGTAATATAACGGGGCAACGACTACTTCCACGTTAATGGTTGCGGTCATTCCCCCCAGTTCGACTGCTAAAGCTTATAACAGTCCATGAGGTTGAAATCTAGGTCTGTCGAAGGCTCTCAAATTCGTGGGAGAATGGTTCAACTCGGGAGAGCCAATGGCTCTCCAACATGCGATTGACATGACTGATGTGGAGGCTCCTTCATCCAAAAAGGTACGATGGATTATCTTCCCAGTAATGTTTGTGGCAACTTGAAATTCCAATTGATGGGAGAGCCTCGGTTTGAAGTATTCCAACCATAACATGATGGTATTCAATGAATCTGGGTAAACTGCACCGATGGTAGTGAGGAGAGTCTTGTGTTGATTAGGACAGTTTTGCAAGACTTCGAGCATGGACATAGCACAAGGAGCTTGTACTAGATCCTCTACAATGTTGTAGTTTTGAGCAGCCCAAGCATTAGGATTGAAAATCGATTTTGTAATCGTGCTCTTGGGTGGATGCAACATTGGCTCGAGAGAGGGCTTCTCAATGGTGAGATGAGCAGTTGGTATGGTGACGTTAGGTATCAAAGTGGAAGCTTTTTCAGTATTACTTCCAGTAGGTTCCTTTGCCGGAACAGAGTCATACGAACAAGAATGGGTGTTCAAGTTGATGGTATCATTACGCACCATGAGAACATGCGGGGTGGTAGATACTTCTCCTTGGGAAGGAGAGGTGTGAGCAATCAACTGTTGATTTTGAGTAGGGAAGGGATCTTTGAGAACTACGGGTGTGGGTTTACCTTTAAGAAACTTTTGAATTTCGTCTCTATGGGGGCACTCTTTAGAAAAATGGTCATCACCACATAGTAGACAAGGATACTTCAACTTTCTTCTATGTTTGGTATCATCAAGGGTGCTCTTTTGGTCCTACTGGGTGGAAGATTTCTTAGGTTTCCCTTTGTTCTTCTTCTTACCACTAGACTTTTGTGGTGAAGCTGATGAAATAGAATTCACTTCTTTGGTGATAGTAGGAGTGGATGATTTTGTGGTGCCGTGACCATCCTGTGTTGGTGTTGGGGAAGAACCATGGGGGTTCGATGAACCAACAGTTTGAGAATGAGGCTAGGTGTTAAGGGATCTAATGATGCCATCAACTTGGGGTCCCTTAGGTGGTTTTGCAGGGTCATAAGTGTTGCGGGGTGCGTCAGGAAGAATATCAAACAACGTGCCAGATTGAGCATAGACTAAGTCTAGCAAGTGGGCATGGGTGATGGCTTGTTCTTCAGTGATAGTACCTCCCATGGAAACATCTCATGCTATGGTAAGTATGAGAGACTTCGTAAACCAGTCAGCTAGGAGTTGATTTGGAATAGGAGCCTTAATGAGATGTCATCTCCTCTGCCACTCATGTATATGATCTGATATGTGAGTAGTAGTATTTTGACGGAGTGAGGTTAAAAGCTCTGTATCGTATAGGCAGCTGGAAATGAGTCAAAAAATTCATAGCAAGAGAACCAAAATCAGGAAAAGAATGGGGTGGTAGTTCAATATACCACTTGGAATCCAAACTAGTGAGAGTCCATTGAAATAACCTGAGATAGATCGAGTTGTCCAACAAGGAGTTGGATGAACACCACAAGTGGTATGTCATCACGTGGTTTTTAGGATCCTCACCCGGCTTGCCATCAAATTTTTGGATATATGATGGAAGTTTCACCGGAATGGGTGGCCAGTTAGTTTTGTGGTAGATGGGGTCATTGGTTAGGCGAGACAGGTCAGGTAGGTCCAAAGTAGCCAAAAAGGGTAGCTATGGATTAGGCTGCGAGTACAGATAGTACTGATAAGGCATGTAAGGACCTGTGGGACCTTGTATCGACTGACCATAGGGTGTTCCAGGAGGAAAATGGCCATAGGGGTACAGGACACCGGGACCAAATGTAGTTCCATTTCCATAGTAAGGTGGTCCATTACCATAATAAGGGGGCCCATTACCATAAGGTGGGGTCACACCTCCGCCGTCAGGAGGGGGTGGGCCACCTCCAAATGGTGGGCGTCCACCACCACCGCCAGGGTAGGATGGGTCGCCACCGCCTCCACCGAGAGGAGGTGGTGGTCCGCTACCACCACCGGAATAGCATGGGCCTCCACCACCTCTGTTGGGAGGGGGTGGTGGGCTACCATTGCCGCCGAAAGGGTAAGAGCCTCCTCCACGACCTACACCATAGTAGGGTGGTGGTCCACCACCACCGCCACTAGGATGAGAAGGTCCTCGACCACCACCTCCAAGGTGGGATGGTCCTCCACCACAACCTCCAGGGGGGGTGGCCCACGATGACCGAAGTGAGGTGGTCCTCTGCTAGAAGGTAGAGGTCCACCTCCTCCAGAGTTATGTGGGGGCCCGTCGCCTCCAATGGGAGGTAGGGGTGGAGGGACCTAGGGGACTATAAGTGGGGGTCCATGTTGTAAAACATTTTGCAGTTCCAAAAGAGTGTAAGGGTTTTCGGGGTAGGGTATCCTATAGAGTGCATTTCCGGGATTAAGTTGACTTGGCATAGGGTTAAGATGACATAGATACGCTTGACTCGATGGAGGTTGAATTACATTGGACGGTACCCCAAGATGGGATACTCCCATAGTGGAAGGACCCGGAGGTAAGGAATTTCCAATGGAAGGACCAATGGGAACTCTCGCTGTAGTATTATGGTTAAGAGACGAGCTTTTCCCCCCAACAACAACTTGTTGACCACTAAGTAAAGGTTGACCCAACACTAGTTGTTGATCATTCATCATAGGATTACCATTACCTGTAAAGAGGGTAGGGGGTAAAGAGTATCCTCCCCTCAAAGTTTGAGGTGAGGGAGGAGCAGGTGACGTACCAGCGGTAGTCACAGGTGTGTTAGACTATTGTGATTCAATAGGTTGGGTCATTAGAGGCACTAAACTGGTCTCATGTCTAGGGGACATATGTGCAGGAATGGATGGTTGACTAGTCTTAGAAGTGGTCACATGTCGCGTGGATGATTCTGGTGACTCAAAAGATAAACAACCACTTGGGATTGGTGAGTAAGGGGGTAACGTCGGGTCTTCAACCCGTCGTTGGATACTTTATCTCCGAATCTCCTCAGCCATAGAATGAAAATGAGCCAATTGGCCATGATAGTAAGCTAAGGGGTCATCCAAAGTAGTCGCACTGGGTGGTGGTGCAATGGAAAAATGGGCCACTGGGTGGCCTAGAGAAGATGTCTAGTAAGCTACTGAAGGACCAGGAGCTACTATGGGGTCATCCCGGGGTTGATTTATCTATTCCAACGATCCATGATCTCCCAGCAAAATGGGAGGTAAGTCTTGTGAAGTGGGGATTTGTGCTTCTTCACTCTGTGGGGGATGAGAGGTAGGTAAATCTAGAGGAGTGTGAGGAAACAAGATTCCTCCAACATTCAAAGTGGGGTTTTCCACTTCATGTGACCCGACCCTGGATTGTGGTCCATTCTTACCCTCAAAATGACCTCCTGGCTAAGGGGATATTCAGGTGGCAAGTTCTGAATCCTACGAGACCTTCTCGAAGGAAAGTCAGCTAGAGTGACTTAAAAAAAAAATTTGTCCTCAGGAAAGCTACACAAAAGAAAAGAAGATAGGACAAACCCTACACAAACTAAGGCCACAAGAAAACTTATGTTATAAGAGTGGATTCAAAGGTCTAGAACCTCACAGGATTGTCAAGGCTTCGCAAATCGCTATATACTGCAGGGTCCAATAGTAAAACACGACAAGGAGGATTGGGACTATACCCTTTCCTGAATACCCGATTACTTGGATAGTACGTGCCTAGTAATCTCTTCGAGTGTTGTTCTCAGTGTATTGCTCCGCCAAGACAGCCAAAAGGTTAACTCAGTTGGTTTCAGGAATCCTAATGGTGTCTCCCGATATACGCAAGGTACGTAGGAGCTCAAATCCGTAGTGGTGTTATCTAATGCACAACCGTTTGGCAAGAGACCTTCCAATATACTACTGAGTACGTGAAACACCTTTCGATATATGCCAAGTATGTGTGGTACTTGGTGGGTATGCGAAAGAGCTTGATATACCGATAAGTACGTGGAAGACTACAATACCCCGGGGATACAGTGCTGGCAAATAACAACAGATGCCACGCTTAACGACACCGGAACACGTCTCTAACGTACACACAAGTTACTAAAAATTTTACCCTATTTCTACTGTTAATTTTATCTGGATGGTTAGGTTAATGCATGAGGTGAGTACATAATCGTAAACATAATGCAAGCCCTAACTACATGCAAAAAATACATTTTCTTTTGATGAAATCTATGTATGGGAGGGAGAAACTTCTTTCCAACTTTTTACCAAAGCAACACAATGCAAATGCAATCCCAAATCTACCAAAAAATTACTATGAAGTATTCTTTTCCTTTTCAAGCGAAATACAAAAACACACAACACTACTACGCCAAATCAAAGCATTTTTTTTCCTTTTCTTTTATCTTTTCAAAACAAGAATGATGCTTAGCAATGAAAAAAGAGAGTTTCTAAGTAGAGTATGCAAGTTTTTCACTTTCACTATAGTGGCCTAAAAGCATAAAAACCAAAAGATGCATTTAACTTTCCAAGCATGGAACTACTTTTGCAAAACTTGATATCTATTCGAATTTTTCAAGAAAATGAGTGACTCATAATTTGTGAAAAACAAAAATAATTCAATATTCTTTCAACTTTTCCGAAAGATGTACAAACGAGACATTCCAATGCATGAACAATTCTTCAAATGAGCTTGAGAAATGATGGAAATAAAGTACTTTTGATCTTTCAATCAAGGTATTTTTTAAGCATTATAAAAGTATACTTCAGTATAGTATTCTAGGCGATTATTTCGGATTGAAAAAAACATATATATAGATTGGTAGGTGAATATTAAATATGAAACATACAATTTACTACTAAAAGTTGTAAATTTTGGTGAATATTATGATAAAAAAACATATTTTATGTAAATATAGGCGATATTAGAGTCTAAAATGACAAAATAGCGAATTTATTTTTTGAAAAAAGGACCAAAAAATAGCCAATTGGTGAAATTTCGCCCCTAAAAATTTCCCTACTTTCAATGGATGTATCAAAGTAACAACTTGATAACAACGATGCTTTTAAACATAAATACTGAAATGAAAAGATTACTTGTAGAACTTCAATAACTCACAAAACGTCAAGAAAAGATGAGAGCACTCAATGGACTGAAAGTACACACAAACACTCAAAATCAATCAGTAACAAGCAACACTAAAGCAAACAAGGCTCGAAAATGAATGCAAATGAGCTCTGGAAACCGATCCAATACAATGACTAGATCTGGCAAGGAGAGGAGGGAATGCAAGGGTGAGTGGATGCAGGTGGGGGAGAAAAGAGTGTCCACCACTACCAAATCTCAGAATTGTCCAAGATGGAAACCAAAACAAGTCTAAATAAAACCAAACAGCTCAACACACAAATCAAAGATGGGGTCTCTGGCTGGATCTTACAGTATAGAGGGAGTTTGCACACAAACCAAAAATCAATTCAGAAATTGAGAAGGGGTTCCTATATGGGAAATTTGGTAGATCGGCGCAATCTGTGCTTGTACACAGTGCGATGTCGCAGTTAACCAATGCGGGAAGTGCGACAATGTTGTAGTATACCAATGAAAAGGTTGCGATGATAGGCCCGCAGACAAAGAACAGAGATACAAAATGACACAATGTCGCTCTGATTCCACTGACCAGGTGCGACGGGCGGGATATGAGTTCAAAAATGAACCAATTATCCAAACAAAGAGCAATGAAATGATTTGAAAATGAGAAGTGCAAACTCAAAGGAAGGTAATCAAACTCTTCAAAGTGAATATCTGATGGTGAAACCAATTTAAGAGGAAAATGACAAATAAGATGGCTTGTAACAAGAAATCAACTGAAAATGACATTCAAATTGACAACTACAAAACAATGTTCTTCCCCAGTATGGTTGCCAGATTTGTTTGACGGACAATCCACTCGAGCGGATGCGAGACGGATCTCCCTAGCTTAATGTGAGTCTAGAACAAATAGTACAGACTATAAACCACTTTCCTAGATCTAGATAAGGACCAAGTCATCAGATTTCTTACCTTAATTTTGTGGTCCCTTTTCCTAGATGTTGTTCCATGCCTCACGGTCATCAGATCTAAGCTGCAAGGCTTTCCAAGATACACAAAACAATACAAACAAATAAAAGCATCCAAACCATAACAGATCTAAGTAAACAGTTAAGCAGGTAAACTACACAATATCATCAACACAACAATATTGGTGGAAAGCGTTTATATTACTGTAAAATGTAGGGAAAGTACATAGAAGAGAAATACTACAACCAGAGCTTAACGAAGCAACCCTTCTCCATCCAAGCCAATGCCATATCCTCCCAAGGAAGTGTGAGCCTCTCAATGGATGAGTAGAGATCTCTCCAAGATGATTTCACCAGCATGTAGACACTATAGACTTCCTTTCCTTGGAATGGGAGTGAGCTTCATTTATATAGGACTAGGTGGATACGGTATGGATAGGGTAGGTTGAGATATGGTAGGAGAGAGATAGGGGATCCTTCCAAGAGGTTAGGAAACGAGTGCCAACTCTCCCAAAAGGTCAAGGATAAGGATCCATGTTATCTAGCTTTGAGAATGGGCTCGAAGGAGCTATTTTTGTCTATTAACTGACAACGCTGCACCCTGCAAGAGAGAAAGATGCGACGTCGCAGGTTGCATGAGTGCAACCTGCAATGACCTCCCAAAACCTAGTGTAAATGAGTTCACATCTCTTCCAGGTTAATGACTTAGCCAAGGAAACTTTAGGGATGTATACATTGAATCTCAGATGGTAGGATTTTAGGTGTAACACAGTGTCAGGGTAGCTAACTAGTTCTGGATCTGCGACATGCCAGTTCTAGTTTCTCCCATGGGTGAAGCTTCCAGCTTCATCGCGATCTCCAAGGCTTCTTCCTGCGAAGCCACTTTCTGCTACATCAGTGACTGTCTAATATGGGGAAACAATGCAGCTATGAACCATTCCTTGTGCTATTGAGGGGCTATAACCAACTTGGTCAAGTAGTGTCTTAAGTTTCTGATCAAACTTTCAGACTGTCTCATTAGGTCTCTGTTTGATCTCTTTCAACTTTGTGATGCACTGTGACTCTCATTTCGGTTTCTTAAATTTTGCTAAGAGCGCATCATTGATTTCTACCAGGGTTCTAGGCTGTCCCGCGAGTATTTCATAAACCAATGTAAGGCTCTGTCTCTAAATGTGGTGATGAGCTATGCTTGCTTAACAGCATCATCCTATACTTGTTTAACACTCCAAATGGCTTCACATAGAAACTAGTGCCGATCAGGGTCTTCTAGACCCATTCCTTTGAATATTGGCAGCTTAATATCCTCGGTCATGCTTCTTCTAGGTGGTGGAGGATTCTACGCAGGCTGCTGCGCAGAAAAGATAAACGGAATGGCCTAAGTGCTAGGGATATTCGCAATAGGGGGGTTCTGGACTGGCTGAGTTTGTGCAATGGAAGGCACGGTGTTCCCACCCGATGGATTTTGTGGAGTAATAGGCTGATAGGTGGAAGATAGAGGTGCGACTTGGTTATCAGCTTCATCTTTTGAGTAAATGTCTACGCAGAGTCCATGTCCACAAATAGTCTTCTAAGGTGTATATTTATACCGTTTCACACTTCTCAGATTATGTGTCTCTTCATCATACTCACTAAAAATGCTATTGACCATGACAGATGCAAAACTTTTACTGCATTCTACAAACACCTTTCTCAACTAAAAGCATTTTAATGTATAAATTGAGGTTGTTCAGGTACTTACCTCGGATTCCTTCGAAAAATTCTCATTCTGCTACGCTATAGGACTTTAGCATGTCCATAGCAAACTATGTCACAAAACTTTGTAATTTACTGTTGACCAAAAAGTCGACTGCTCGTATGAATGGGATATCTAGTGCTTTGAGCCTTTCAATAAGCTCTGGTGTCCACTCAATTGGTGCACTTCGTGGGATATAGTTTCTATGTTCTACAAGCCTTGACAACCACTCGTGTAGCTCATTCCCAAAATACGCCTAGAAAACTTCGTGTATATCTTTCCACAGGTATTTATTCAACCACTGAATGTCATAGAGATGTGGGTTTCTGTTTTCTTTCCTTTCGAAGTCTCTCTCTGTCTTGTCACACCACGCCCAGATTTCTTTCTTGTCTGGGTACCAGAAGTCGACGCCCAATTCAACTTCTTCTACTTTGCACATCATGCCTTCAACTCATCACAGATTCTTGGTGCGGAAACAGAACCATTTGTTGGCTTAAGTATTGATCTAAAGGTTTCCAATGCAGACCCAGGTTCTTCGCGGTTTCAAGGAACCAACAAAACCCCACTCACCGGCCCTTTCGGCAATAACATGCGAATAGGTCGAGGTCTCACCCAAGGTGTAGTTATGGGGGCACTGTGGAATCAGGTTTCCATAGTGAAGTGATGAGTTGTTCGGACACGACTACCGCACAGTGCACTATCAGACCTACGCTGTGAAATGAGTATTGTGCGACGATAGACTGCGTTGTAGCCCGCACTTCTACAAACTAACCTTTGCGCAACCAACGCATCCAAGAGCTGCGCGGTTCGAGCAGGATACAATTAATAGGATAGCGCAATGGAGTTATATGCTTCCTCTTCCAAACTTAACCATTGAATACTTTTACTTAACACTTATTCATTCATCTACCGCCTTAGATTAATTATCCTTATAACGAATGCAAGTAGACGAAACATATAGTGCAACACGTACCCAGTGTTGTACATTGAAGAGTTATGCAATTCAACCTCTACATACACATGTGATCATTCAACGAATTGATACTTTCACAGACTTGGAATGCCGACATTCAACATTCATTCATTCCGTCAATACTTAACATATCATTCCCATATTTCTCCTATGGTCAATACATATAAAAGCATTAACACACCAACTGATAAATGAGAATCCAAGCATCCAAGATAAGCAAATAAGCAAATGCAGAAACACAACAATCACACTACACAGTATTTAATGGGGTTCACCCCCTGGATGGAAGCTACATCCACAAGAACTGTTGTTATATTATTCTTTGGGAAGGGTACAACAGTTCTTAGTCTGTGCACTCAACTGCGGATTCTCCTTTCTCTCAATAGGCCTCTGTGCACACAGCTTGCAGAGCCTTTACAAAATGTTCTTCAACATATGTCTATCAAATTGATAACGAGAACAATACAAAATGAGATTATTCAATAACCCAACAACCCTTTCCCATACAAAATATTCCTTATTTAAAGATCATGCCCATAGGTCATGTCTTTACAGTTCGAAGGCTAAAACCCTTAGGTTTACAAAACTGTCACGATTTTCCCTTAACACGACTGTTGGCGTTTGGTAGCGAATATTCCATCATGGTTTCCTTCAACGCATGCCTCACATCGCTATCATTCTTTCTGTCACATGCCTTCCAACAGGTCGCTTACACCAAGCCGTTCTTCCTCTAACGGTCTCATGTGACTGGTTCAGGTAGTGGTTCTTTCGCATGTGTGACTAGTCACTTTCTTTCCTCTTTGCTCCTACCCGCTGCTTGGTACTCCTGGAGCATCTTTACCAAAAATAGACCACCACTGGTCTAACTGGAATCTGTGCCGTCTTCTGTCCAACACTCTACTTTGCCGGATCCACGTAGACTGGACAAACTGTAGCATTGTCTCCTCACAGCATTGATCTTCGCAGTTCTTCCAACGCTACGCTGCGTGCAACTTCACAGCATCCCAAAACTTATACAAAAAAATACTTCAACTGAACTGCGCTCAGCTTTGCAGTTCCAGAATCCTTCTTGTTCAAAATTCCCCACTTGGGCCAAGCCCAACAAGAAGGGATAGAAAGAGGTATCTTTACAAGGAAAAAAAGATAAATATCAATTGTTAAAGCTAGTTAACAATATTTTTTCGTTATGTTGTTTGTAGATTCCATAATCAATGCACTGCAAGAACATCACAATCAACAATCATATGAATGACAAAAGTTGTACAAACATCACAAGAAGTGTTATGATGCTCCACATAAGTATAGGAGTTTGATAATTGATGGCATGGATCAGAAAAAAACTCTCTTGCCACATTTTGTCCGTGTGCCAAAGAATTTAAAGGAGGAAAATTTGATTTAGTTTCACTTGGTTGGGTGTATGGTTTTTAATGGTGAAATGATTCCAAGGGTTTACTATACAGCTCCAAATATTCACAATGATGCAAATTTCACCATCAACATAATTCACCATGTCATTACTCATTGGCCTGGTGATCTTCTTGAAGTTCTATATCTATAATTGGACAACATAAGTCGATAAAACAAAATCAGGTCGTGTTTGGTTATCTAAGCCTGCTTGTTGAATTGAGAATTTTTAAAAAGGTAAAATTTGGTTTCCTTTTTGTTGGGAATATGCATGATCATATTGATCAAATTTTTAGCCATTTTGCAAGGACATTGAGGAGGAAGAAAGTCAAAAGCCTACCATCGTTGATTGAAACTACAGGGAAATCATACTATCCAGAGCCTATTGTACAGAAATTGGAAGAAACTGTTGACATGCGAATATTTCTGTTTGGATCGCATCGTGAATAAATGTGCATTGAAAAACTTAATGACATTGGTTTTCAACATCAATTTCGTATAAAAAATATTGATGGAAAAACACTATTGTGGGGCAAGAAGTACTCAACTAGCACAGAATGGGGGCCTTCATCAGGTTTGGCATTTCTAAAATTCATCCCAAGTCGTTAAATGTATGTTTCAAATTTATTATTATGGTAATCATCTACAGAGATTCATAATGCAATGCGACATAGTAGAGATGTTGATTCTTCTCAATGCTTGGAAGAAATCAAAAAGTCTATCGAAGATACATATGAGTACTTTGATGTTGTTGATTCTGTTTGGTGGGAGTATGTTCTCATGGATCACAGTGACATAATTTCAAACTCTACAAATGGAGATATATATTTGAAGTCTCCATTTCCGTGGCCACAAATTTTATCGAATGAAAATGAGGTAACAAATGTTGAACCTTGAGCTGTTGAGTTTTCTCAAGTAGAGGAAAGAGAAATGTATATTGGTTCTAGAAGATCAGATGCAAAGCATCGAGAGATGGAAGACCTTTACAGGGGCTCAGTAGAAGATATCAAGGAGGGTTGCATGATTGTAGTTTTGGCTATAGATGATGCACGTCTTTATCCATTCTGGATTGGAATAGCTATGAAGGTCAATAAATAAAATGAAGAAGTAGTATTAGTAGAAGTACATTGGTATGCAATAGATACACACCCATTTGATGGTGTGTACAAGGCATAGAAGGTGGTTGAGAAAAAAGGTTTGCAGAAAGAGAAAAAGAAAGGGTCAAAAAATAAATCGTCGCCACATTGACATCTTGAAATTAGAAGAAGTTGATATACTTCTTTATGATTTCAAGTTGACAAAGAAATACACTCTTCACTCGAAGACTATAGAGATTATCAAGAGGTTGCTGCCAAAGAACGAAGTTGCAAGATGGGATTCTGTTAAACCAAGCCACAGATCCAAAAGGAATAGGACATTTGAAATGATGGGCTTAGATGTAGACTCAAATGGTGCACCCATTGATAATAGAGAAGAATATGGGTCATCTACATCTTCATCAAGTCCTTAATCTGTAGAGAATGTAGATTCTGATGGGGTGTTTGAATCCATGGATAAATTTGAAGAAGCAGTTTAGATGCCTTTTATTAGTATGATTTTTGTAATTGAAACTCTAAAGGATTTTTTTATGATGGGGTGTCAGAATCCATGGATGAATTTGAAGAAGCAGTTTAGATGCTTTTTATTAGTATGCTTTTTGTAATTGAAACTCTAGAGGATTTTTTGAATATTCATATGAACCATTTGTTCTTGTATGGTCTAATATATTATCTCATTATGAATCGCATCATAATTTCTTTGTTTTTATATGGTTAGAGTGGTGAAATTATTTATGAATTTTTTTTTTTTGTTTAATATGCAATTTTCCAGAAAGTTGTAATTTATCTCTTGAAGAAAAAAAACTTTTTTCCAATTTAGGGTTGATTTTAAAGTTTTTGTAAACACAAGTATGGGATGTTTAGGCCATGGCTCTATTTTTTACCCTGAAAAAAATACATGTATACGAGTATCAACACTTTTCTATTTGGGGGGTGTTTTTGGTGGTTTTTTTGAAAAAATCATCATTTTTATGGGTAGAGTTCTCATTCATAATATAAAGTTCTCATTTCATAGTATAAGTGGTTAATCATGACTTTTGTTTTTCAGTGTTAACAATGATGCCCATACTGGTGCAAAATCCTTTGAGAATTCATAATTGCTTCTCAAGATGAGAAGGGCACCTTGCCATAAGAACAATATTGTCAGCATAGAGAAGTAGTATGATGACTATTCGTGCCAAGTTCCTTCCCGTGCAACCTGCCTCTTATAAACATTCTTCAAGAATATCGATGTAAATTCCAAAAAGGGTGAGGGAAAGGGGTCACCCTTGCTTAACTCCAATATTACAATTAATATCTTGCAACCATCCCTTAGTGTTTTTGAATTTGGTAATGGAATTTTCATATAAATTTATAGTTGTAGCCCTCAACTCGAGAGGAAATTTTAGCTCTTCTAATATATTCCAATGGTTTTATCTAGGAACCATATCAAAAGATTTCTGTAAGTCCACAAAACAACCAAAATGATTCGATTTATTATTACGACACTTATCTATGATGATCCTAAGTGCAATGAGGTGGTTCGTGGTTGAATAATGCCTTATGGATCCCGCTTGGCGTTTATCCCTCTTTCCTTCATTTTAAAGCCATACTTTAATCTTCTTTTCAAGGATACTACTATATAACCTGTCTAAGATAGGGCTTATCATAATTATATGATAATTAGAGTGGTTATCCTTATCTTCACTTTTAAAGATAGGCACTATAAGGCTTTGAGTCCAAGGATTAAAGAATCCATGCTTGATTGCTAAATTAAAGAGATTGTGAATATAAGGGATGAGGACGGGTGCTCTGATTTTTAGGATTTATGCTTGGTACTCTTCAATGTCTTTATCTTTTCCATTAGCTAGGCACTTAATCCCAAAGTAAATGTCTTCTAAGGAAAATAATTCCTCCATTGTAAGGAGGGTTTGAATGTTATCCATGACATCTGGGGATTCATAAATATTTTTAAGATACGAGTTCCTTCGCAGTAGGAATAGTCACGGTTAACCATGACCTTTCTGAATAAAAGTCGCGAATGTCCAGTTTAAGGCCGAAAACAGTGCCGAATCTACCGAATATGGAAACCTGCACAAAGTCTACCAAACTTGGACAAAAACTGTCGTTTTGACAACCAGAAGATAGATCTCCTTGAGGAGAATTAGAAAATCATATAGATCTACAAAAAAAAATCAAGAAACCCTTGAAAAATTTCTACAAATATCTACACAACAAGGTTAGGGTTAGAAAAAAAGCTGCAGAAACATGCCCAGATCTGAAGAGAAGCCTATGGCTACCAGATAGAAAGCAAATCTACAAGAAATAAACAATTCCCAAATGATAAAATATTGTTTTGAAAGCAATAGAAGGTGCTAGATCATAGCAACAAGATCTGATACCATGTCAGAGATATGGATCTAACTAAACTAGCTTGCCTATCTATGCAAAACAATAATATATCAACAATAAGTACATAAAAGAGAACAAGAGAAAAGAGTACACCATATATATGTGGTTCACCCAATTGCGCTACGTCTACGAGAAAGTAGTCTTCTATTATCTCCAGAATATCTCCCTCAAGCTTACAAGAGAACAATGCCAATAACCCCAATACAATATAGCAATACTTGTGTGAATAAGTAAAGATCATGTGTGAGTGATGTGACTCCCTTGACTCTATTATATACTAAGAGATGAGGAGGAATTACTCTCACATATTACATGTGGGATAATATAATTCTCCATAATAACATCTCTTTATATAATAATGAATATCAAGAGTATACTTTACCATAATTTATATGGGATATAATGTATTACTCTTTTACATAAGATTGTGGATATCTTCTAACATAATACAAAGACATTATTACCTTCCAAGGAATAAAAAATATTCCAACAGAGATCTTATTATTTTCTTTAGTTTTACAAGTTAAAATTTGTCTCCATAATTTCTTAGGAGTCATCTTAGATAAGCATACAAGTTTTTCTTATCTTGTTTTTTTGTACTAGGGGAATCGACAGTGAGGGACTGGGATGGTACTCGCATGACACGGGGTCTAGGGATCCAATACCACTACCACTATACCCCTATGTTGGGCCTGGCCCAAGTGGGGCAATTTTGAGGAAGGACTTTTGCAACTGCGAAGCGGGGCACAATTCAAATAAAGTACTCTTTTGCACATGTTTTGGGGATGCTGTGAAGATGCGTGCAATGCGGTAGAAGAAGTGCTATGAGGATGCAGTACTATGAAGTGTCCAATCTACAAGGATCTAGCATGGCAGAGTGTTGGACGGGAAGATGGCATGTATTCGGGTTAGACCATCGGCAGTCTAATTTTGGCAAAGATGCTCCAGGAATGCCAAGCGGTGGGCAAGAGGAGATGGGGAAGAAAGTGACTGGTGGCACACGCGAAAGATACCACTACCTGAACCAGTCGCATGAGGTTGTTAGGGGAATAACGTGTTGAGATATTGTAACTTCAAAGAATATTATATTTGTACTTTATTATTCTGGAGAAGTTTCATTCCTCCTTGAAGATCTTATTGTATATCCGGAGATGTTTATTCCTTCGTCAGAATGTGGTAACTTGGGTTATTAGACTTCCTTAGTGGGGGTCGGCCCTGTATGTGTTATGTGGGTCAAAGGGTTATTATCCCACCCTAGAGGGGTAGGCCCAGTCAATTGTAGTGGGGTATTTAACCCAATGGTTAAATACGAGCCTACCTAATTTGTGTAAAAGACAAGTTGGAGTAGTGTATAAATAGAGGAGGTGTATTCCTCATTTTACACACACTCACTCACTTGAGAGTAGCGCACTTGTGGAGGAGAGGTCTGCTATGGTGGAGGAGGAGATCATGTCTTTGGTTTGCATCTTTTTATATTGCTGGTCATCTATATTGAGGAAGCTTTGCTGGGTTTTCTACCCCATGAGGGTTTCCCAGGATAAATCTGTGTCTCTTGTGTTTATGTTGTGCTTGTTGTTTCTTCAGTGATCCTGTATATGCTATTATTGTGAAATGGAATGTAATGCTGCTATTTTCTGTCTTAGCATATTAAATCTTAACATGGTATCAGAGCTAACCTGAAGGAAGGCAATGTATGGCACTTACGACACTTGCTTCTCTTGCGGCAATTTGAAGGTTAGGGTTTTATATAGCAAAAACCAATCATTGTGGAACTTTAACTATAAATACATTTTAGCTAAGTTTCAGGATCTAAAACCTTTACAGGTCATATATTACATCCCCAGGTACCTTGTGTCCAAAGGGCACCCTCCGATTCATTGTACTTTGTGAGTTATGATCAGTACAAGTTAGGGTTTCTGCCTCTTCCAGATTTCAGTCAAAATCAGGTGACCTAGGAAAAAAGGTCATAACTTGGGCTAGGAAGCTCCAACTAAAATTTCATAAAACGTGACAGGTAGTACACAGACTGTACTATCTTAGGAAACATTTTCAGAGGCCGAAGTTGAACCAGTGACACGTGGCATGCCGTACAAGTGCGCTCTCCTGTTCTATCCCATAAACAGGTCACGTTGCGACACTTGGCATAACTTGGGCTAGGAAGCTCCAAATGAAATTTAGTAAAAAGTGACAGGTAGTACATAGATTGTACTATCTTAGGAAATGTTTTCAAAGGCCGAAATTGAACCAGTGACACGTGGCACACCGTACAAGTGCGCTCTCCTGTTTTATCCGATAAACAGGTCACGTTGCAACACTTGGCATAACTCTCTCAAAAAATCCAATTGAGGTCAGACCTATTGGGATGAAAAGATGACAGGTCAGGATACCACAAAAAAAGTTTTCAGACCCTATGGAGCAAAAAGTTTGGAGTTACAGCAGAAACAATCAGGTACATATTTCTTCCAAAACAGAATTATTTTTGGAGCACCTTCATTCATGGCTTCCAGAATTTAGGGTTTCGGAGAAAGTTAGATTTTTTGGAATCGGAATCCACGGCTGAATGCTACTCAGGAAAATCTAAATTTAGAGTCCAAGATCGAATTTTTTGGTTGGGTAGAAGACCGGGCTTGATCAAACCCCAATTCAGGATTTTGATCGGAAAGATGGAAAATTAGGGCTTCAGCAAAAGTTGGAATTTTTGAAGTCTGTGACCACGACTGGAAGCTCCTCAGAAAAATAAGAGTTTAGAGCCTTGGATCGAACCTTTTGATTGGGAAGAAGGATGGGCTTCATCAAACCCTAGTTCGGGATCCTGTATGGAAGATCCAGAAGTTTCGAAGGCAATTTTGAGGGGTCAAATTTTGGAGATTTAAAAATTGAAGTATGCTAGTTTGATCAGCTCAGCAAGACTCATCCTTCCTTCCATTCAGAAGTGTGAAAGTCAAAGATTGATTTTTTAGGGTTTCTCTAGCAAACCCTAATCAAGCTCCAGATCAAGTTTCAGGGGGAGTTGAGGCTAGGGCCTTACATAAGAAGACTACAAGAAGTCTCGACAGGTATGACTTAAGGAGGTTCAGGTATGTCTTGAAATCTGATTCTTGATTAAGTTCATAATTTGTTTGTTTTCATATTATTTATTAGCACAATCTTGATCAATGTTAGAATTGTCTTATCACCCTAGTAACAGTATGAATGCATGTGAATGATTGAAGACATTCATTTATTAGGGCTATATGATTGTACTAATGCATTATGGTGTTGTGTGAGATTGATGTTGTCTGCTAACAAGATACAGGTACATCACAAAAGACAAATCAAGTTCCATGTCCATAACAATATGAAGACAAAGAGTCATCCATAATCTTTGTTCTACTTACGAGGTATGTATGACTTTGTTATATTATGCTTAACCTATGAGACATACAGGTTCTAGATCAGGATCGAAGAGATTGTTTAGGTATGTTGTACATAAGTAAGCAGGTATACTAATCCAGGTATGTTTTCCTATGTCAAGTTAGAATCTTACCTTGTGTTAGGATCCCTTATATAAGTATACTTGGTATGATCGGTTATGCTTATTCATAAAGTTAGTAATCAAGGGTTTATGCATATTATGTCTCTTATCTTGATGATTTAATTAACCAGAAGAGTACTATGATCAAACAAGAATATGCATGAGTAAAAGAAGACTTCCTTGAAACCCTGAATACTAATGATCATGACTATACATATTCAAGATTATTTAGAATTAGAATGTTTTGATAATATTTTAGAATATACTAATGAATGTATGTTTGTGTATGAGATCATGAGGATGACACTAGTGCACACTTGAGCATGCATAGTGGTACAGAATGAATAGAAGTTCAAAAGACATATAGAATATCAGCAGGAGGCAACCACACAAACATAAAAGATAAGTATTTGAGTTGTTATTAGAAATAGTAAATGATATTGCTTGTATGCATATTTGTATTCCTAGAATATATCATGCTGAGTGTAAACATTCATAGAGCATTGAACAGTATACTACTAATATGCATATGATTGGTAAGTTGGACAAACATTCCATTGTTTCTTGTCTAGAATGAAACCTCTTTGCTGACATGCTGAGAGCTGTGCACACTCTCGATAGTATGTTCTGGTAGAGATGGAAGGCATCTAGATAGCCACTGTATGCATACAGGATATGGGAAAGTGTTGTGCCAAAGTATTGGTCAAAATAGTTGCATAACTATGTAAATGATATCTTTATGCATAATAGGTTATCATGTCAATATGATTTGATGATTATGAAGTATTACTAATCATGTACTTAATTTTGATTTGTAGGAAAGATCATGATGAATGATGAACACTGAACAAGCGATGGATGTTCACAAAAGATTTACAAATCAAACACACCATAGAAGGCTTGTGGCTAGAAGATTCTCTTAGAAAGAGGAAAAGAATCATGATGAGATGTTTGCTCCAAGTGGCTAGATAAGACCATCCTCTTAATGGTGTAATTAAAGAAGAAGTGTGAATCAGGTTCTGTATGGGTTCTCAGGATCGATAATCAACTGATGAACTTAATGATCACAATGGGTGATGTGGATCTCAACCTTTGCTACAAGGTTGAATATGGTTTCTATACACAGATGACATGGATGCAAGAAGGAACTCACCACAGAGTTCGAATGATATTGAGGCTCATATCAGTAGACCCATCTAACAAGAGATGGCACAGTGTAATGTCCCTTATTAGGAATTTTATTAAAATTGCAATTTTCCACTTTTTTTTTTCCTTGTTCGACCTTTGACTAGTTTTGATCTCTAGATCCCAAATTTGCCCCAAATGATCCCAAATCTTCTGAGAAGGTGTATGAATGATATTAGAACATAAATATGTGTTTCAGGGATGCCTTTGGACCTTTAAAATACTTCTTCAAATCCTCTTTCAATTCCAATCAATGTAGGTAACTTTACTAGTGATTTTCCTTTGACTAGTATTGGTCTCTAGGTCTCAAATTGACTCCAAATGCCTTCAAATCTTCAAGGAAAGTGTATGAATGATATTAGAACTTGAATATGATGTTTATGGATGACATATGGCCACCAAAAGACCTCTGCAAACTCTCTTAATATTCTGGACCAATTATGCAATTTTACTAGTAATTTGGGGTTCAAATCCCCCTGGGGTAAACAATGAAAATGGCTTCCCAAGTGCCTCCAAACCCACTCAAATTTCTGAACAGAGGTATGTAATGTGTTAAGTATGTTATTAAAGTCTCATATGCACCATTAATGGATTATTACAACTGTTCTCACCCTCTCCCATTCAACTGCAAAAATCCCCAATTCGACCATTGGGGAAATGGCACTATTTCACCTCCCAATACAACTAAACTGAGTAAAAATGCTTCAAATGCTCAAGTACAGTACATGAAACTTGTAGAAGACATCCATGGCAGTATATTGATCACAAATATATCAGAGGATCATCCATTCATTCGAAATCATCATCAATACATTGGCTCACAACAAGGTAGTGGGGAAATGGCATTGTTCTTCCATTAAAAATGAGATTTATACATTTTTACTTGGAATTTCGACCTGAAACTTTTTGGAGATGAAGAACAGAGTATTTAATTCATATTACAAAAGAAATGGGGCATTAAAATCTTCCCCAAAGAGTACAATAGCTCACCAAAAACGCCCTCCCTCAAGGATCAAGAATATGCCATCAAAACCGGAAATGGTTGAAGGAGTGAGCTGCAATAGAAGAAACCATGAGATGCCCTGTAGCTTACACCTGCAAATAAAGACTCCATTAAAGCTCCAAATGAAAGGTCTGAATGGCCTTTCCAATTACCAACTTGGATGGGAATCTTTCACCCTCGAAATTGGCTAAGGCAAGAAACTAGTCATCCACTAGCTCTCCCTCTTCACAAATGCAATTGCAAATTCTACAAATGATCAAAAGCTGGTTTCATTCTTTGTTATTGAAATTTATAAACTTCTAATGTCCTCCATGGGTCGAATTCCTTCCAAGAGACTCATTCCAACTCAAGTTGGGAAGAGATTCCAAAGAACGCCACTTGTACAACAATTCCTAGTCTCCCACTTCCACCAAATCACATGTGGAAGCATCTTAGCTGCCCTAACACCCTTGAGCGCCCTCTTGGAGTCTATATTTAGCCCTGACATGTCATATATGTCATATGTCAGCCTTCAGGTCTGATTTGTGTCATAGGTGTCATAGCATCTTCATCATTGTTGTCATAGAGCTAGGGAATCTAGCCCAAGTGTCTCACTAGCTCCAAATTGCCTCTTCCTCTTCCATGGGAGTTACTCTTCCTCTATATTTCGACCTTGGATGAGTCATGCAATGAATAATACCTTTTGGACTCCCCCAAGTATGTTACCATTCACCTTGAATTCGAATTGGTGAGAGAATGATGCCAAATGTAGTGGGGAAATCTAGCCATATGTGGGTCCCACTTCCTCCATGTGTCTTCATCATGAAATGCCACTTTGATTTTCACTTGTATATATTTATTTATCTCCTTTATTAAATATTTATTCCATTCTAATGTTCAAACATCATTTATTATCCCCATTATTCCAAATCCCAAAGCTTCCACCCCAAACCTAGGAAACTAGTAATTTTCCTCCTTGGCAATTATTTGACCTTTAGCATCAATTTGACAAACTCTAATGAATATGGCCAATGTGATTAGGCCATTGTGAACCAATTCCAAATTTGGGACATGACAAGTCCTCCCTTCCCAATATTGCTTGTCCTCAAGCAATTTCAAACATGGGTGTTGAAGAACCTGCTTCCTGTATAATTCTTTGAAGTTGCCATTGAATTGCCCAACCTTGAGTCTTTGAGTTTCCTTGAATATTTTAGAGAGGAACCACCATGCTTTCTGCTGCACTACTCTGATTAAAATCACTTTATTAAGTGGGGAATCCATCTCCCATACTGCTTGCTTCCCCAAAAAATATGAAACCAATGAGATAAAAATTATTCCAGGGTCCCATTGCTTGTATTGCACCCCAACAATTAAAAGTGCTCTCCAACCCATACCATCAGATAAGAGGATTCTTGGATCCCATTTTCTTGTATGCATTCTTCCAAACATCATGAGTACAAAATATATATCATCAAAGTACATAACAACATAATGAAAATGTACATAAAGGAGATGCTTCATCAAAGAGTCATGAAAGTGCTTATACCTCCAAGCATGTAGACCACCATTTTCCAAGTGCATACAATCTTCAAGTGATCCATCAAATCTACTCCAATGACATAGGTGAGGATCCCATGTCCAATAGTGCTGCTCCAAGAGAATGTGATATGCATCAAAATATTCAGCCATGCATTCTTTCATCCAAGAAGTGAATGAAGAATCTCCACTAAAATCTGAACCAAATAATGAGCAGGAAAAACAAGGAGAATTCAAAGGACTCAAAGAAGTCTCATCCATACATCCATGAGGATATATATCATCATAAGGTAAAGCAATATGCTGCTGCAATTCTAAATAATGAGGTGCTCTATTCATGTCATCATCAAAAGGAGAGGTAGGAGTTTCATACCCCTCATGTGGCACCACTAGGAAAAAACCTTTCACCCAATTTTCATCCCAAAGTGATGTGGCTGGAAAAGAAGTGTGGGGTGAGGAATTATGAACCAAATTTAATTCTTTACAACTCTTACCCATTGAAATATTTAATTCATCTTCTCCATAATTGGTTGGTCCAACTATTGTGAAATCATGTACCTCTTCCAAGGCTTTGCAACTCTCTCCATGAGGCAACTCATAATCCCTTTGAACAAGGACAAGTGCTTGTCCTTCTTCTTGTTTTAGTGTAGTATCTTCAAGAACCTGCATATCAACATGTACCTCATGTTCCACAATTACATTAGTTTCCTCTTTTGTGGCATAAATTGTTTCATCCTTTTCCTTGAAAAGAGAACCATTGCTCATTACTTTTTCCGAGTTGCTTCCAATTCCACTAAGCAACAATCTGAACTCTTGAAAGTATTGTCTCCACTTGTCTTCAAAGGATGGTTCAAGTAATTTCCTAAACTCCTCATTCTCCTTTAAGGTTCCTTTCTCATCCTTACTCATGGTGACCAATGAATGCACTTCTTCTCCTACTTCTTCCCTTTCACAAAAGTACATCCAGTTTCAGTTTCTAAGGGTGGTGGCTTATTTATTTGACTCCTGGTATTCATTAATGTTCTACCACATCAGGTGCCAAGACCATGCTCTGATACCACTGTAATGTCCCTTATTAGGAATTTTATTAAAATTGCAATTTTCCACTTTTTTTTTTCCTTGTTCGACCTTTGACTAGTTTTGATCTCTAGATCCCAAATTTGCCCCAAATGATCCCAAATCTTCTGAGAAGGTGTATGAATGATATTAGAACATAAATATGTGTTTCAGGGATGCCTTTGGACCTTTAAAATACTTCTTCAAATCCTCTTTCAATTCCAATCAATGTAGGTAACTTTACTAGTGATTTTCCTTTGACTAGTATTGGTCTCTAGGTCTCAAATTGACTCCAAATGCCTTCAAATCTTCAAGGAAAGTGTATGAATGATATTAGAACTTGAATATGATGTTTATGGATGACATATGGCCACCAAAAGACCTCTGCAAACTCTCTTAATATTCTGGACCAATTATGCAATTTTACTAGTAATTTGGGGTTCAAATCCCCCTGGGGTAAACAATGAAAATGGCTTCCCAAGTGCCTCCAAACCCACTCAAATTTCTGAACAGAGGTATGTAATGTGTTAAGTATGTTATTAAAGTCTCATATGCACCATTAATGGATTATTACAACTGTTCTCACCCTCTCCCATTCAACTGCAAAAATCCCCAATTCGACCATTGGGGAAATGGCACTATTTCACCTCCCAATACAACTAAACTGAGTAAAAATGCTTCAAATGCTCAAGTACAGTACATGAAACTTGTAGAAGACATCCATGGCAGTATATTGATCACAAATATATCAGAGGATCATCCATTCATTCGAAATCATCATCAATACATTGGCTCACAACAAGGTAGTGGGGAAATGGCATTGTTCTTCCATTAAAAATGAGATTTATACATTTTTACTTGGAATTTCGACCTGAAACTTTTTGGAGATGAAGAACAGAGTATTTAATTCATATTACAAAAGAAATGGGGCATTAAAATCTTCCCCAAAGAGTACAATAGCTCACCAAAAACGCCCTCCCTCAAGGATCAAGAATATGCCATCAAAACCGGAAATGGTTGAAGGAGTGAGCTGCAATAGAAGAAACCATGAGATGCCCTGTAGCTTACACCTGCAAATAAAGACTCCATTAAAGCTCCAAATGAAAGGTCTGAATGGCCTTTCCAATTACCAACTTGGATGGGAATCTTTCACCCTCGAAATTGGCTAAGGCAAGAAACTAGTCATCCACTAGCTCTCCCTCTTCACAAATGCAATTGCAAATTCTACAAATGATCAAAAGCTGGTTTCATTCTTTGTTATTGAAATTTATAAACTTCTAATGTCCTCCATGGGTCGAATTCCTTCCAAGAGACTCATTCCAACTCAAGTTGGGAAGAGATTCCAAAGAACGCCACTTGTACAACAATTCCTAGTCTCCCACTTCCACCAAATCACATGTGGAAGCATCTTAGCTGCCCTAACACCCTTGAGCGCCCTCTTGGAGTCTATATTTAGCCCTGACATGTCATATATGTCATATGTCAGCCTTCAGGTCTGATTTGTGTCATAGGTGTCATAGCATCTTCATCATTGTTGTCATAGAGCTAGGGAATCTAGCCCAAGTGTCTCACTAGCTCCAAATTGCCTCTTCCTCTTCCATGGGAGTTACTCTTCCTCTATATTTCGACCTTGGATGAGTCATGCAATGAATAATACCTTTTGGACTCCCCCAAGTATGTTACCATTCACCTTGAATTCGAATTGGTGAGAGAATGATGCCAAATGTAGTGGGGAAATCTAGCCATATGTGGGTCCCACTTCCTCCATGTGTCTTCATCATGAAATGCCACTTGATTTTCACTTGTATATATTTATTTATCTCCTTTATTAAATATTTATTCCATTCTAATGTTCAAACATCATTTATTATCCCCATTATTCCAAATCCCAAAGCTTCCACCCCAAACCTAGGAAACTAGTAATTTTCCTCCTTGGCAATTATTTGACCTTTAGCATCAATTTGACAAACTCTAATGAATATGGCCAATGTGATTAGGCCATTGTGAACCAATTCCAAATTTGGGACATGACACACAGATAGATATGCAGAAGATCATTCAATGCAGAGTGTGAATGATGTTTAGTCACAAAGGGAGAATTGACAGTTTCTTGATAAGCTTGGGCTTTACCGAAAGTAAAGTTGTTCCTAACCTTTACCTTAAGGTTGTGGATGATGAACCTATCATACCATTATTGTATGATGATTATCTCTTTCTGACAAGCAATGAGAAACAGATCATGAAAAGAAAGAAGAAGATGGCTGCAGATCGATGCATTACTTCCTAGGTCTGGAAGTATGGCAAGGATCAGAAGGAATCTTTCTCAATCAGGGAGAGTATGCTGAGAAATATTAAAAGGACTTGATGTGTTGGAATGGCCACTCTCATGGATTCCAACTTGAAATTCTTAGTCGATGACTCATCAGAGTTAGTGGATATAACTCTGTATAGACAAATTATTGAGTCATTGATGTGTCTAACGAATACTAGGTCAAATATATGCTTTGCTGTGAACAGCTTGAGTCAGTATCTAGTGGAAACTAGATTTGTTCACCTGTTAGTTGCAAATCATGTGATGAGATACCTAAAGGATACGATAGACTTTGATCTATGTTATCTTAGAGATCATGACTTCAGATGGCTACACAGATGTTGATTGGGAAGAAATTGTATCAGATAAGAAGAGCACATCGAGAGGATGTTATTGTCTGGGATCATCCATGATCTCGTGGTTTAGCAGGAAGCAATCTAGTGTGGCTCTCAGCACAAGTGGAATATATGGCTACTTGCTCTACTAGTTGTGAAGCGGTATGGCTTCAGAATTGTTTGACATAAAAATGGACCCAACTGTGATCCTATGTGACAAACAGAGTTGTACCAAAATGGCAGAGAATCCAGTATTCTATGATAAGTCAAAGCACATAGAGATCTGACATTTCTATATACAAGATATGGTGCAGAAAAGAATTAAAGTTCGAATTTGTAACAAGTTGACAATGTACTAATCAAACGTCTACCGATCCAATGTACTAACCAAACCTCTACCTCAAGTAAAGTTTTCCGAGACAAACTTAAAATAGTTCAGAAGGACCCTCCTCGAAAGGGGGAGCGATGTGATCACTTATGATGAGATTTCCCGCATCGACAGTGAGGTCAATGATGTGGATACCTATATTAGTGATGCCGACAGAGAGGTTGGTGGATGGTCCTTAGACAGGGCCTAAGGTGACAAGGGGATTGCATCATCCTTGAACACATGTTCTAAAAGGAACCGTAGACAGGTGTCTCCGAGAAAGGAGGGGGATTGAATCATCCCTGGACTTCAGTCCTAAAGAGAGCCATAGACGTATGTATTCGAGAATGAAGTCCTTGGTGGACATGAGGAGATTGGATCATCCCTGGACTTCAGTCCTAAAGAGAGCAGTAGATGTATGTCTTCAAGAATGAAGTCCTTGGTGGACATGAGGGGATTGGATCATCCTTGGACTTCAGTCCTAAAGAGAGCCGTAGACGTATGTCTTCAAGAATGAAGTCCTTGGTGGACATGAGGGGATTGGATCATCCCTGGACTTCAGTCCTAAAAGGAGCCGTAGACAGGTGTCTCTGAGAAAGAAGAGGGATTGCATCATCCTTGAACACATGTTCTAAAAGGAGCCGTAGACAGGTGTCTCTGAGAAAGAAGAGGGATTGCATCATCCTTGAACACATGTTCTAAAAGGAGCCGTAGACAGATGTCTTCGAGAATGAAGTCCTTTGTGGACATGTGAGGATTGAATCATCCTTGGATTTCAGTCCTAAAGTGAGCCGTAGACAGATGTCTCCGGGAAAGAAGAGGGATTGTATCATCCTTGAACACATGTTCTAAAAGAGAGCCATAGACATGATGTATCCAAAAATTAAGTCCTGAATGAACAGGAAGGGGATTGTATCTTCCCGGGACTTAGGTCCTAGAATTGATCCGTAGACTGATGTCTCCGAGAATTGAAGATAGGACTGCATCGTCCCTGAACTAGGTTCAAAATGTACGTGATGGAATTGCATCATCCCTAGACATGAGACTTGTCTTAAAGTGATAAGGACTGATCATCCTGGAACTTGATCGGGATTGCATCGTCCCTAGACATGAGACTTGTCTTAAAGTGATAAGGACTGATAATCCTGGAACTTGATCGGGATTGCATCGTCCCTAGACATAAGAGTTGTCTTAAAGTGATAAGGACTGATCATCCTGGAACTTGATTGGAATTGCATCGTCCCTAGACATGAGACTTGTCTTAAAGTGATAAGGACTGATCATCCTAGAACTTGATCGGGATTGCATCATCCCTAGACATGAGACTTGTCTTAAAGTGATAATGACTGATCATTCTGGAACTTGATCGGGATTGCATCGTCCCTAGACATGAGACTTGTCTTAAAGTGATATGGACTGATCATCCTGGAACTTGATCGGGATTGCATCGTCCCTAGACATGAGACTTGTCTTAAAGTGATAAGGACTGATCATCCTAGAACTTGATCTAGATTGTATCATCCATCGACCTATGTCCTAAAGAGAGAGGGATTGATCATCCTGTAATATGATCGTGTGTGTTGCAGGGTATGCTGCTATGAATTGATGATAAATGTATTAGTGAGAATGCATGCTTTTGATGATAGATGTATTAGTGAGAATACATGCTTTTGATGATAGATGTATTAAGTGAGAATACATGCTTTTGATGATAGATGTATTAGTGAGAATACATGCTTTTGATGATAGATGTATTAGTGAGAATACATGCTTTTGATAATAGATGTATTAATGAGAATACATGCTTTTGATGATAGATGTATTAGTGAGAATACACGTTTTTGATGATAGATGTATTAGTAAGAATACATGTTTTGATGATAGATGTATTAGTGTGGATACTAATACGGATGATCCAAATCCTGTAGATCGTGATGATCCAGATGTTGTAGATCGTGATGATCCAGATGCTGTAGATCGAGATGATCTAGATGCTGTAGATCAAGATGATCCAGATGTTGTAGATTGAGATGATCTCGATGCTGATGATCGTATGATGACGATGCTGATGATCGTGAGGATCCAGATGTTGATGTTGTTGTAGTTGTTCGAGTGCTGTAGAAGATAAAGACTCAGTACTGAAGATGTTGATGTTCTAGTATTGAAGATGTTCCAGTAACTACTTGAGTTACTGATGATGTTGAGAAAGCTTCCAATGATTTATAGATGTATCATGTATGATGTTGATGACTCCTTGCTCGTGCAGATGCTGTTATAATATCCTTCTTGTTAAGGGGGAGTGTTGAGATATTGTAACTTCAAAGAATATTATATTTGTACTTTATTATTCTGGAGATGTTTCATTCCTCCTGCAAAATCTTATTGTATATCCGGAGATGTTTATTCCTCCATCGAAATATGGTAACTTGGGTTATTAGACTTCCCTAGTGGGGGTCAGCCCTGTATGTGTTATGTGGGTCAAAGGGTTATTAGACCACCCTAGAGGGGTCGGCCCAGTTAGTTGTAGTGGGGTATTTAACCCAATGGTTAAATACGAGCCTACATGATTTGTGTAAAAGACAAGTCGGAGTAGTGTATAAATAGAGGAGGTGTATTCCTCATTTTACACACACTCACTCATTTGAGAGTAGCGCACTTGTGGAGGAGAGGTCTGCTATGGTGGAGGAGGAGATCATGTCTTTGGTTTGCATCTTTGTATATTGCTGGTCATCTATATTGAGGAAGCTTTGCTGGGTTTTCTACCCCATGAGGGTTTCCCAGGATAAATCTGTGTCTCTTGTGTTTATGCTGTGCTTGTTGTTTCTTCAGTGATCCTGTATATGCTATTATTGTGAAATGGAATGTAATGCTACTATTTTCTATCTTAGCATATTAAATCTTAACATAACGGCTCGGTGAAAGTGAACTATTGGCACACATGCAATAGGAAGGTCAATAGTGACGTGGGCATGCATGAAGGGCAGGCCATGATGGAATATTCGCTGCCAGGCGCTAGCTAGCTCGATGAGCTAGAAACTGTAACTGTTTTGTAAACCCTAAGGGTTTTTGGCCTGCGAAATGTAAAGACATGACCTGCGGGCATGATCTATAAGTAAGGCACGATTTTGTAAGGGAAGGGTTACTCTTCATTTTTGTCATTGTTGCATATTGTTAGAGTCTGTTGAGGTAGAAGCTATTGTAAAGGCTCTGCAGCTGAGTGCATAGAGACCTATCTGAGAGAGAAGAGAGTTTGCAACTGAGTGCGCAGACTAATAACGGTTGTACCCTTCCTTAAAAGATCAATACTAACAACTGTTCTTGTGGACGTAGCCTCCATCCGAGGGGTGAACCAGGTTAAATCTTGTGTAGTGTGATTGTGTGTATGTGTTGTTACTTATTTGCTTATATTGAATGCTAGATCTTCATTTACCAATGGTATATTAATGCTTTTGTATGTATTTTCCATAAGGAAGAGAGATGGGAATAATATGTTAAGCATTGTATGAATGAATGGATGTTGAATGCCTAGTACTCAAGTTTGCACAAGTATCCGTTTATAGAATAATTACAGTGTGTATGAAAGGTCGGATCGTATACTCTTGTGACCTACAACACAGGCCACTCACAATATTACATTGTTCATCTAATTATGGTTTTGGTAAGGTCACTTAGCTTAAGAGAGTAGGTGATTGCTTAAGAATATTAAGTAGAGACATTGAGTATTTGTCAAGTCTGGTGAGAGGGTGTGTAAGTCAGTCATGCTACCCCTTTAGTATTGTTGGAGCCGAACCACGCAGTCTCTGGACTCGCGGGTATTGTGGTTGTTAGTTGGAGTACTGCGGATCGTGACGTAGTCTATTGTCGCATTGTCCTTGGTTCGCAGCGCTAGTCCATTGGTGCGCCGCACAGTCAGTCTGGTTAAACAACTCACCACCAACTATGGAAACCTGGTTCCACAGTGCCCCCATAGCTACACCTCGGGTGAGACTTCAACCTGTTTGCAAGTTGATGCCGAAAGGGCCGGTGCAAAGTGGTTTTGTTGGTTAAGTGAAACCGTGAAGAACGTGGGTCTATCTTGAAAACCCTTTAGATCAGCTTGTAAGCCAACACCCTAGGTGCACCCACACAACCCGAAAGCATGGGGCACATGTAAGTCAGGGTGATTTGAACTCATGACCTCCATTTACAACATGTCCTTCATATCAAGTGAATTGCCAGTTGAGCTACACCATTGCGGGAATTTTTTTTTCTTATCTTTTCTTTATATAGAAAGTCTTCTATTTTAATTAGAGCTTTTTACGTGTCCGTGTGTGTGTGTAACAATTGTAATTTTTTAACTTTAATTTATGGATAATAATGATGCATTTCATATGGAATGAAAATTCTATATTTTAATTTTTTTAAATATTAATATTAATTTTTTTTTATTAAAATAAAAGTGAAATTTTAACCATTTTCAATATATATGTTTTTATATATAAAAATATAAATTCAAAATTTATTACATAAGTATAAATGAATTTGAAGACAAAACCAAAGTAGTGTCAAGATCAATTATGATAGTTTAACTTTGTGGATGAAAGATTCAAGAATGATATGGCTTAGTTATGCTTATAAATCATTTCAAGAAAAACTAGTTGTTAAGAGGAAATTAATTAAAGTTTAAAAATAATGAATTAGAAGGTCAAGCAAATCATATTAATATGGTAAGTTAGGTAGATTGGAATATTAAAAATAATGATAATAATGTTAAAAGAGAATTTTAAGAGATAAAAGACAATTAGAATGGCATGGCTTGGTTATGTTTATAAATTATTTTGAAAAAAATAATTCTTATGGAGAAATTAATTAAAATTTAAAAATAATATATTAAAAGATGAAGTAAATTATATTAATATGATAAATTAGATAGATTGGAATATTAACAATAATGATAATAATGTTAAAAGAAAATAGAGAAACAAAATTTCGAAAGGAGTGGAACTAATATGAAGGAAACGTTGTTATAATTATGAGATTTGAATATGTTAAGAATAATAACGTATGAATTATAATATAAAAATAAAAGTCAAGTGGAAATGTTTGTGACAATTGCATAAGGAAACATAGAAAATAGAGAGTGAAAGATCTAACAAATTTGTCCATCATACCAAAATACATATAGAAAATGAATCATACCAAAATACATATAGAAAATGAAAAATAATATTGCAAACAAATTTATGAGAGACTAATTATACATAAATAACAATCATAAACTATGTCATCCTTAGAATTAATTAATGTGCAGAATGTGATGAATAACATACTGCCCATCTTGGAGATCACTTTGGAAACCCTACCACGTCAGTACAGGCAACGCATATTAGCATTGAGAACCATCACCTGAACCTGTAATGCAACATAATGTCCTGTAATGCAACATAATGTTTGTAACAACATCAGTAATCCCCAATTTTAGCCTAACCTAGATTATTGAGGGGATTTGCAATAAGTTATAAAGACTTTAAGGGTAGGAATGGGCTTACTCCGGGCATTGTCAACGCTTCAGCAGAGCGTAGTAGCTGATTCGTTGGAGCCATTTCAAAGCATTGATGAGTGAAGAAGAACGACATTGTGCAGGAAAAATTCCCATTACTCTTGCTCAGCAGGGCATCCAGAATTTGGTTCGATCTGCCATAGCCAAGTGTAATCACGTGTATTGTAGAGTCTTCCTCTGGAATCACGTGTATTGTAACATACGCTTGGCTTTCAATGCATTCATAGAGTATCTACATGGATCGAATGCCACATCACAAACTTCGAAATCTGGAAGTATGTTTATCATGTTAGAAGAGACTATCACTAAGAGATCAGGAGCTACATTCTGAGGCAATTCAGATCACTATTACCGAACAAGGTGGTGGCACCTCGCTCAATTCCATACCTTACGGCATCTCTTCATGTTTGAGAACAAGTACCTCGCCCAGATGAAGGGGACTCGGCCAACAATGGATGGGAAGTAAACAACTGGAACTGGATTTCAATCTGGTAGTAGGGCTGCTTGCTATGTTTCCACCTCTGCTGGTGGTGGTAAAGGCTTATCATGTATGAGGAGCCCAGAGGAACCCATATTTCTTGAAGAATTTAGAGGCACAATCTGTATGTAGATTTGTCATCCAAAGCTCAACAGTATACCATGGATTGCTAATATTTCAATCTGGTTTTTCAAAAAGTTGAAAAACAAAAGATGAAGACAAAAAAATAAAACCTCTTAAAAACAGAGAGAGGTCCCTTGACATCCTTACGAGTTACGACTCTGCAAAAGAAACAAATGATTGAATTCAATAATAATAATACGAATAAGAGGATTTGAAGGAGACCAAGGTTTTGAAGTAGAATATGCAATTAATTAATTACCCATTGGCTGAGCTCCATGTTGAAGCTGTAAAGAATCACATGGAAAATGGTGGCAAGAATTTCTTTGACATGGAAATCAATCTTTTGGAGCACCGTGAGGTTGGAATCGTGGTGAGATGCCAACTCAACTGAGGGATTATTCACCAAAAATTCAAGTATTTTTCTTTCTCACAATGACGGGCCAATTTAGTAGATAGAGGCGACATTCTTATTGGATAAGGAAGCAAAGACTACCGCCATTCATTTCCTATAAGGAATATTGTTGTATGATCACAATACCATGTTGTTTATATTTATAGTGAAAATTAAAATCTCATAATTAGTTTTGGGTTGACATCAGCATCGCTAACAAAGAGGCCGTGAAAGTCGTAGAAAACTCTCGCAGGGAGCTCAATCGAGGCCATGATTTTAAGGGTGGGAGACTGTACGTCCATCACCAAAAATTTAGAAATTTAGGTGCCTTCGTTATTGGTAAATGTCACAAGATGTACCCTTCATCATTCTCTGCATTGGAATCTGAATTCCGAGGCACGAAAAAGGGCTCACTACCGAAGCATCCATCTCCATAATCCCTCGAGGCGACCATGCACTCCTTTCCATCCGCCAGCTCTTCGGGGATCCCTCTGCCCCTATTGAAGTCGAGTTTAATGAATCCACCTATTTTGGGCAATGGTGCGCCAATGGACATGTATGCTTACCTGTGTTTCTTTGTAAAGAACAGGGGATTGATAATGATGAAATCTATACATTTCGATGAAAATGGCTTCCTGGAAACTTTCCTCGTTATCAGATTTATGGGGACCTTCTCTACCGTGGAATGGATGAGATGGGTTCTCTCCAATACATGCTCCACTGGGAATGAGTTCGCGGCAATCAACACGAGCTCGTCACCCTCGTCCCACACATTGAGTGAATGGAAGAAATTGAATCCCACGATTTAGAACCACTTCATCGCTCACTCGTTCGTTGCCTAGTGCGGGATAATGCCTAGCCGATGCAATTTAGAGGTGTCGTATCTGATGGGATATACCCGTCCGAAAATCATGTCTAGTTTATTGACCACAATCTGCATGTCTAGAAATATGGTGTGTTGCTTGCGTATTGCAAAATCATAAATAAATGATGGTTGCATCATGTGAGGCACCTGCAACAATTAATTAACAAGAATGCGCAAAATAGCAGAAATGACAGAACTCAGAATCACTTTTGTATTGATCACAGGCCACTTCGAGGGGGCAACCTCCTTTGAGCAAGCTCAATACAATAACTTCACGGTGCCTTCATAGGTCTCAACACACACTTATATACTACTTCGAGGCGCCAATACTATGGGTCGAAACCATGGGCCGTTACAAACTATGGATTAACAATACTACGGGCGACTTACAAAGCATATGCGCCAATAACAATAACACAACTATTGATCAACAAATACTACGGGACGACTTACAAAGCATATGCGTCCAATAACAACATGCTAACAAAGTAAAGACATGGGTTCCTAACATCCCCTCCCCCTTAAAAAAAGCTTTGTCCTCAAAGCTTTAGATGTGGAAATTGCTGTTGAATCTGAAGGAGTGGTTCCCATGTAGCGTCCTCTAGTTGCATGCCGTGCCACTGAATTAAGACCTCTGTGATAGAGCGAGAGCGAAGCTGACGCGTGCGCCGATTGAGGATGGCCTCTGGCTCCAAAAGGATGGATCCTTCATTATCCAGTTCAGGTAAAATCATTTGTCCGCTGATGTTGGTGCCAAGAACTTTCTTCAGACAAGAGACATGAAAGACTGGATGAATGCGGGAAGAAGGAGGAAGTTCCAATTTATAAGCAACGGACCCAATCTTCTGAAGAATCCGATATGGCCCATAGAACTTTGGAGCGAGCTTATGACGCCCTTTGAGTTTCAAGGAGGATTGTTTGTACGGCTGGAGACGAAGAAAAACCATATCGCCGACTTGAAAAGTGCGCTCCGAACAGTGCTGATCAGCTTGTTGCTTCATGCGATTTCTTGCCATGTGAAGATTGTCCCGCAAAATGCGAAGAATCTTATCGCGGTTGCGAAGGACCGTGTCAACTTCCTGAACTGGTGAACTGGTGGGGGTGTAGGGAAGAAGAGCTGGAGGTGCCTGACCATAGACTGCTTCATATGGGGTCATTTTAGAGGCAGTATGGTAAGAGGTATTGTACCACCATTCAGCAAGAGGGAGCCACTTTGCCCACTGATGTTGTTGTTCCGAGGTGAAGCAACGAAGATAAGTTTCCAAGCATTTATTGACAATTTCAGTCTGACCATCTGTTTGTGGGTGATACCCTGAACTCATCTGCAGTTTGGTGCCCGTGTGGCGAAATAGTTCTGTCCAAAAATGACTGGTGAAAGTTGCATCACGATCCGAGACAATGGAAGAAGGGATGCCATGAAGACGAAAGATCTGGTCCAGAAAAATTTGAGCGACGGAGGAGGCTGTATAGGGATGGCTGAGAGCACAAAAATGACTATATTTGGAGAGGCGATCAACCACAACGAGAATCACTGTCTTCCCACCAGATTTAGGGAGCCCTTCAATGAAATCCATAGAAATATCTGTCCAAATCCGTGTAGGTATGGGCAAGGGTTCAAGTAATCCTGGGAGGAGTGTTGTTTCACCCTTATTGCGCTGGCAAGTATCACATTCGGCCACCATCTGTTGAATTGTCCTTTTCATGCCCTGCCAAAAGAAGTTACGCCGTGCTCGTTCATATGTTTTGAGGAACCCAGAGTGTCCTGCCGATGGAGAAGCATGGAGTTCATAGAAGACAGCCTGTTGAAGATCTGTGCTCTGGGGAAGCACCAGACGACCCTTGTATCGTAGAGAAGCACCATCCCAAGAGTAATGTGGTACAGCAGAAGGATTGTTGGTCAAGCGTTGGATGATTTGCGATAAGGAAGAGTCATTGACATAACCCTGTTGAACAGATTGCAACCAATTTGGAACAGGCATAGAAATAGCTGAAAGAGAACCTTGGGCCTCAAATGTGCGAGAAAGAGCATCTGCCACAATATTATCTTTACCCTTCTTGTAAGTGATCTCATAGTCATAACCCATGAGTTTGCTAACCCATTTCTGTTGTGCCGGGGAGGAGACACGCTGGTCCAAGAAATATTTCAGACTCTCGTGATCAGTCTTGATGCAGAAATGATTTCCTAATAGGTATGGGCGCCACTTCTGTACTGCATGCAAAATAGCCATCATTTCCTTTTCATAGGTAGAGGCAGCTAAATTCTTACCTGAAAGGGCTTTGCTGGTGAACGCAATGGGGTGTTCATCTTGAAGGAGAACAGCACCAAGTCCATTGCCGCAAGCATCACTCTCAATAGTGAAGGGCTTGGAAAAATCGGGCATCGCTAGCACAGGTGTAGTACACATGGCTTGTTTTAGTTGGTCAAATGCACACTGAGCAGCAGGTGTCCATGTAAAAGCATCCTTTTTCAATAGCGCAGTTAATGGAGCTGCAATCTTCCCATAATCCTTGACAAATTTGCGGTAGTAGCCAGTCAACCCCAAAAAACCACGAAGGCTCTTGAGAGTCTGAGGATGTGGCCAATTGGTCATGGCATCGATTTTGGCAGGATCCACGCGAACCCCTTGTGCTGAGATAATGTGCCCGAGATACTCAACTTCCTTCTGTCCAAAAACACATTTAGACTGTTTGGCATGGAGATGATGGTCAGAGAAAAGTTGCATGACAAGATCCAGATGCTGGAGATGTTCATCCCATGTTTTACTGTAGATGAGGATGTCATCAAAGAATACCAGAATGAATTTCCGCAAGTAGGGTCGAAATATTTTATTCATTAAGGCCTGGAATGTGGAAGGGGCATTAGTGAGGCCAAAGGGCATGACCAAAAACTCATAATGGCCATCATGTGTGCGGAAAGCTGTTTTAGGAATATCATCCTCATGAACCCGAATTTGATGATATCCAGAACGAAGATCCAACTTGGAGAAAAAGCGGGCCCCATGAAGCTCATCAAGAAGCTCATCAACAACAGGAATTGGAAACTTATCCTTGATGGTGAGGTGATTAAGTGCTCAGAAGTCAATGCAGAGGCGCCATGACCCATCTTTTTTGCGAACAAGAATAACTGGAGAAGAGAAGGAACTAGTGCTTGGGCGAATAATACCGTGCTTCAATAAGTCCCGAACGAGCATTTCAATCTCCGTTTTTTGATGAAATGGGTAGCGATAGGGTCTGATGTTGGGAGGAACGCTGCCAGGAAGGAGCTTAATACGATGGTCTTCTGGCCTTGAAGGTGGTAAGCCCACTGGTTCAGCAAAGACACCTGTATACCGATCCAGAATTTGTTGTAGATCCAAAGGAGTAGTGGAGACTGCTGCTGGTTGCATCTGGATGGAATGGATCTGAGCGATGACACCATGTGAATTCTTCTTGAGGAGTTTTTCCATGCGATGTGAACTGATGATGCTGAGAGAACCTGGTTGTAATCCTGTCAATGTGTGTTTGTGTCCATTCTCAGAAAACTGCATCCAAAGTTCGGCAAAATCCCATAAGATAGGGCCGAGTGTGCGTAGCCATTGAGCGCCCAAAACCACATCACATCCGCCTAAGGGCAAGGCAAACATGTCAGAGCGCAAGGTATAATCTCCCATAGCGATACGCACATTTCGACACTTCCCTTTGCAAGGTAAGGTGCCCCCATTGGCAATCATGACTTCAAAGTTGGAGCAAGGATGGATAAAACAATCAGCTTGTTTGGCGATCCGAGGGTCAATGAAATTATGCGTGCTACCAGAATCAATGAGGATTGTAAGAGGAAGCTTCTTGAAGTAACCCCTGACCCGCATTGTTTGGGGGGTGGTGATTCCCGCTAAAGCATGGAGAGATATCTCTGGCTGGTCATCCTGAGACGGAGGGTCACTAAGCGGTTCCTGAATGTCGACCGGTGCATCCAGTGTTTCTGGATCTTCGTCACCCATTTCAGAGGCAGGCGGAGACTCCACATCCAGGAGATAGAGCTTTTGCTGAACACATCTATGTCCCCGAGTGAATTTCTCATCACAATTATAGCAAAGCCCCTTTTCTCTGCGTGCTTGCATCTCTGTTTCAGACAAACGCTTGATAGGAGTCGGTCGAGGAGCCTGCGGTATAGGTGGTCGCTGAGAACCCATATTTCGGAAGGGAACAAAAGTGGGCTTGGAGCGTTGTTGGGCTGCAATCTTGTCTTCTGCCAACTTAGCCAACCCGAGTGCTTCCATCATTGTGTTGGGACAGAACATTTTGACCTCAGAGCGGATGGCATCCTTTAGACCACTGATAAAACAACTCCGGTAAAATTCATCAGACAATCCTTCGGTGTGGTTGGCTAGATTCTCAAATTCGGTTTGATACTCTCTCACAGTGCCAGTTTGGCGAAGTTTAGTGAGGGCTCCTGTGAAGTCATCAAAAGCACTAGGACCAAATCGTTGCAAAAGGAGCTGGCAAAAGTTTGGCCAGTTGGGCTCTGGATGAGCCTTGATGTACCAACGGTACCATTGAAGAGCTTCCTGTTCCAAATGAAAGGATGCCAACGGAACTTTGTTGACATCAAAAGTATTATGCAGACTGAAATACTGTTCTGCCCGATAGATCCATCCAGTTGGATCGGTACCATTGAAGCGAGGAAAATCAAGCTTCGGACCACGGAAATTGCTGGAAGAAGAGAACCCATTGTCTACTGAAGACTCGGACTGCCGTTTGTTGTTCATAGCTGAATGTTCAAGATGGAGACCAAGAAATTTTTCATCAAGATCCTGGAGTTTGGCTTGGATGGCTGCAAGGGCTTCCTCCATGGTTTTTGCTCCTGCACGGGTGACAACCATAACCAGGGATTTTTTTTATTTATTTTTTTTTTTTTTGTACTGGGTAGGAAAACAAAAATAGGAACTACTTCAGTAAAGGAAAATTTGGATTTGGGAAAAAATCAGAAGGGTAATTGGGGTTTGACTCGTTTTTTGGACACTGTTGGATAGACAGGGAAGCAAAAATGAGGATTTCAGAAGCGGGGTGAAAGGATGGGAAAATTTGGCAGAGGGGAACAAAGAAGCAGAATTCAAAAAGGAACTCTGTGGTAAAAATTGAAGGAGATTGGGTGAAATCTGAGGAAGTTATGGCAAACCCTAAAAATAGACAAATGTGAGATTTCGGGTTGTAGGAAGGGGAATTGAGGATAGGGTCCTCAGGGATGAAATATGCAGAATGGAATGACAGGGGTTCCCTGAAATTTTCAAGGAAAACAGAGGTAAAACAAGGGAGATATGGAGAAAAAACTGATTTTTTTTTTATTTTATTTTATTTAATTTTTTTTTTATTTTATTTTATTTAATTTTTTTTTTTTTTTTTTTTTTTTTTTTTTTTCCAGACTGGAGCGGTTTTTTTTATTTTTTATTTACAGACTGGAGCGGCTACGGCTCTGCTTGCAGAATGGGATCTCCGGTTTGAAGGATTCTGGAACAACGCCGAACGGCTGGATCTGGAACGGCTTGCAAAATGGATCTGAAACGGCGCAGCAGTGATCGACAATAGTTCAGCTGAAGGTAGATATGGACCCCAGGTATGTGCGGCTTCCTAAAATTTCAGGGTTTTCACTCGGCCACCAATGCTGTCTGACGGCTTGCGTATTGGGGCAGTACCCCTCACTCCACGGCTCAGGTAAAACTGATAACCGCTTTGCCACAAACGACAGCTCTTGGTTTACCTCACGGGTGGGAACTAGTCAATCAGGTAGGGGTCGTTGCCCTTTTCGCCGGCAGGTCCTCTCAATGGGCCAGCTATTTCGGGGTTCCTGTGGTACTCCTCACAATGAGTTTTAGGGCTTATGCCCAAGTACTTCCCACAGTTAAGCGGATAGGGATTATTCCCAAATCCGAACCTGCAACAGATGCGAAAAAAATTTGGCAGAAATTTCACCCAGCGAGCCCAAGAAAGTGCTCTGATACCAGATGTGAGGCACCTGCAACAATTAATTAACAAGAATGCGCAAAATAGCAGAAATGACAGAACTCAGAATCACTTTTGTATTGATCACAGGCCACTTCGAGGGGGCAACCTCCTTTGAGCAAGCTCAATACAATAACTTCACGGTGCCTTCATAGGTCTCAACACACACTTATATACTACTTCGAGGCGCCAATACTATGGGTCGAAACCATGGGCCGTTACAAACTATGGATTAACAATACTACGGGCGACTTACAAAGCGTATGCGCCAATAACAATAACACAACTATTGATCAACAAATACTACGGGACGACTTACAAAGCATATGCGTCCAATAACAACATGCTAACAAAGTAAAGACATGGGTTCCTAACACATCATCGATAGGATTCCGACGTGGGGCTCTTTTTTTTCGGTACGCGACACTGAAATAATTCCGAAACGGAGGAATAAGGTCGTAACAGAAAGCAAAAAGCTCTCTTGTCTTAGGGTCGATCTCGGGATGTGTTGGCATGCCCATGATTAATTTCCCATCGAAATCGTGCCTTCCAGTAGTAAAAATGTCTCTAGCTTGTGTTGCCTTCCTCAAATATGGCAGATCATATAAAATAGACTTTTGGTGGGGAATGTTTCATCGTATAATAATTCATTGCACAGTGTACAATTCAACGCCGATATAAAAAGACGAGTGGATACATGTCATGCCCATGATTAATTTCCCATTGAAATCGTGCCTTCCAGTAGTAAAAATGTCTCTAGCTTGTGTTACCTTCATCAAATATGGCAGATCATATAAAATAGATTTTTGGTTGGGAATGTTTCATCGTATAATAATTCATTGCACAATGTACAATTCAACGCCGAAATAAAAAGACGAGTGGATACATGTCGCCGCCTCGTTTCCCGCTTCAAAATTCAACGTAGAAATCGCTTGTTCAACCAAAGTAAAACTTTGTAAATTGAGAAATTATTTTTTAAAATTTTGGGGGTTGAATTAATAAATATTAAAATGATCACAAGATGTCACAAACATAATAAATATTAAAATAAAAAAATGTAATATAATTAATGAATTAAAATAAAAAAAATGTAATATAATTAATGAATTAGATTCAATAATGTAATGTTAGAGGTAATTAATGATTAAAGTAATAATTTTCATAAGTTTTCACAGAAATTCATATTTGATAAATGGTGACCTTGTCTATATAATTGTTTTTCTCAAGGTTTTTGGCTTCATAACCTCCTCATGATGGGCCGAGCCATCAAGCTCAAAATCCATACAAAGAGCGTAATTTACCAATTATTATTTAATTAATTTTATCAAATTAATAAATATAATAATGTTTACAATTTAAAATAATCAAATCTAGTTTTAAGAGTTTAATAGATCAAGCCATTATTATATAAAATTTATTTGATCAATTTTTTACTTAAATTTTAAAAATATTAATCATAATAATAATATAATCAATTTAAAATTATATCCTAACAAAATATAACATACTATTTCTTTATTATAAAGTAAAGAATCATAAAAATAACTTATAATCCAACTAAATATGACATATAAGAATCATAAGAATAACTCATGACCTAACAAAATATGACATATACGATTCATAAGAATAACTCATGACCTAACTAAATATGACATATATGAATAATAAGATTAACCCATAATCATAAATAACATTTTCATATAATAATGAATTTGTAAAAAATAAATTAAAAATAGTAATAATTTATTATTTTATTGTTTTAGAAAAATAAATATGAAGTATTAGGTTAATAGATATATTAACATTAAAATTTAATTAAATAATAAAATCATTAAATTCATTAAAGTTTATATTTAAAAGTATTTATAATTTTATTTTAAAAAATTGTTAATTCTTGTTAGTTTATTTAATTGAGGTGTGGGTTTCTTCAGCAAGGCTAGCCAAATTTAATTCCCCTTAGAACTCTACTAGTTGAGAAAAGAAGTAACGAACAATCGAACAAACCAAAAAAATTATTTAAAAAAATTAAATTAATAATATAAAATGTTATGAAATCATTATCTATTAAAATTTATATTTAAAAACCTTTATAATTTTTATAAACTAAATTAATTATATAAAATATAATAAAACACATTTATTTAATTATTTAATTTAGTTAAAAATTTGAATTTTCAATGAATATGTGTATTTACTTTCTAATTTGTGATATAGAGTAAATGAATCTATACATTATATTTTAAAATAAATATTTATTTATTTATTAAAAACTAAAAATATTTTGAATCATATTTTATATAGTTTAATGATTTAAATTCATCTTATTTATGTAGTTTATTATTTTAATGTTTTGAAATCATAATTATAAAATATTAGATTAATAAATATATTAACATGAAAATGTAATTAAATAATAAAATCATTAAATTTATTAAAGTTTATGATGTTATTTAAAAAAATTATAAAATATATATAAAAAATTATAAAATCATTATTTATTAAAATTTATATTTCAAAAACATTTATGATTTTTATTAAAAAAAAACTGAACTAAATTGATTATATTAAATGTAATGAAACAAATTTATCTCATTATTTAATTTGGTTAAAAAATAAAATTTTCAATATATTTACTTTATAATTTGTGATATAGAGTAAATGAATCTTTATATTATATTTTTATTAAAAAGAAAACAATTTGAATAATATTTTATATAGTTTAGTGATTTAAATTTATTTTGTCTATATAATTTATCATTTTAATATTTTGAAAAAATAAATATGAAGTATTACACTAATAAATATATTAATATTAAAATTTAATTAAATAATAAAATCTTTAAATTTACTAAAATTTATATTTAAAAATGTTTATAAATTTTAAATTATAAAAGTCAATATATTTTTGCTAAAAATAAATAATAGGAAAGCTTTATGTAAAATTTTTGGGCACTTCATTTGTGAAGTTAGAGTATCTTCATCATTCATTGGGGTCTCTAAATAAGTTGAACCTCTACGGTGAAAACCTTTGGTAAACTTTATGGGCATTATGAGGTAAACCCTTCACTAAAATTTCTAGGCATTATGCGGTGAAATATTTGGTGAAGCTTTGTGGTGAACAACCTCGGTGAAGTTCTAGGTAAAATTTATGGGCACTCCACTTATGCGGTTAGGGCATCGTCATCATTTATTTGGGTTCTCTAAATAAGGAATACCTAGAACATTTACCCTACAGAGCCAATAAAGGAACATAGGGAAGAAGGAGAGACTAAACTTTCTGAAAATATAGAATCCTCAAAGAAATGTAGGGAATATAGAATCCTCAGAGAAATGTTGGGAAGAAAGTGTAACATCCCTCTTTTTCCTAGTCTTCTTTTAAATTTGAAATTGTAACTATGTATAAATTCTTGGCGAGGTGCTCAAGGCTAAGGCCCTGCCAGTGAACTTTATAAGTGCGGTTATTTATTTCCTAGGTTTTAATTGTGATTTGTAGACTTAGGAGACTAAAGGATGTGATGCAACTAAATGACTGGGAAACAAAAATCCATTAGGTGAGGGAGGTTGAAGGCTAATCAAACCTTAAGAACCCAGTCGATGTGGATAACATTCCATCTTGGTACCTATGAGGTGAAGGTAAATATTTAGTTGTGCTCAAGCCAAAGCTAACTAGTGTTTCTCCTTTACTAGCGTATTCCACCAACTAATAACATAAGCCTATCCTAAAAACATGAACGCATATTTTATAGTAATAATGTATGTAAATTAAGGGAGGGAGATGTGTGATTGTGAGGATTGGAATTACATTTACAAAGAGAATAAATGGAACCAAAATCAACTTACATAAAGGTGAATAGAAATTTGTTTTATACATTCATAAAAGAGTGGAATAACTTAAAATAAAATTATAAAATATATAAAGGTGGAAAAAGATTATTTTATATTTATATACAAGAAGAAAAAAAGTGACTACTGCTAATATGAGATGAAAATGGAATAACTATTGTATAAAGGTATAAAGGAAAAGATAACCATTTGTTTTTTTTCCACGACTAATTATCTTATGTTGTTGTAAATTGAATATAAAAGAAATTAAATAGAAATAACCTAAATATAATTATATGCATTATCAGATAAATCACATTGTAAATATAAGGAAAAGTATTCGATACACTAAATTAAATGTTTATAAAAATATTATTTTATAATCTTTGAAAGGGGATTCAATAATTAAGAGTTGGGTTGAGATTTTCTCATCACATGGATCAATCCCATCCATGGAGGGGACATGCTTTGAATGGTCGAAGTATAAAAGGGGCATGATCCCATGGAGCATTTAATGGGATTTTATATGTATAAAAAGAAAGATAGGTTCTTCAATAAATCTAGGGATCTTATTTCCTTTCCTCTAAATGAGGTTGAGGATATTTCTTCTTGGCATGAAAATCCTCATTGAGGGCGGGAGAAATAGGGAAGTGGATGTGTACTTTTGGGGGCCTATTTAAACTGATGTGTTTTAATAGTGGAGGGAGTCGAGTTTCAATCTAGGGGGCAGATAATGTTACTTCTTGTTGGGGAAAAAGGGCATAAGCGAGGTTTGCATTTCGTATTGTTGATTGCCGGAAAAAGGGAATTAATCATGATTTTAAAGATTATTTTACATTGTGGTAGATTACCTTCCTGTTATTTATATTTTTATTGCATAAAGGACATAGCTCAGGGCATTGTTGTCTATGACCAGATTGCATTGTTTTCTATTATATATCTTATTGCATGGATCACAGAGATTAAGGTAGGGTGAATCCATGAAGTTGGTTCACCATTTTTGGCAAGCGGAACCTAAAAAAATTATTTTTCATACCCTCGATCGAGGTATTTTCATGCCCTCGATCGAGGTTTAAAACCTCGATCGAGGGTTTTAAAATACCTCAATTGAGGGCCTGAAAATACCTCAATCAAGGGTTTTTAAATACCTCCGTCTAGCTTTTCAAAACCTCGATCTAGATTTTAAATGTTAAATTTTGAGCACCAATTCAATATACTCTAGGATCTTTACTGAGAGAATAACATGTACAGCATATCAATCATATCAATCACAACAAGCAATCACATCAAACAATAGAAAAACAAAGTTTCACTAGGGAAAACCATAAAGGTGAAAAACTCTGCAACTTCCTAAGAGATAGAAAGAGCAATGATACAACCCAAGTACAAGAGATCGTCCTCTTAGCAACTACTCCTCCTTCCTCACTTGTGCGCCACTTTCTGATGAGTGTAGAAGTGAATAATGAAGTAATCAAATAGAGTGCCTCCCGCACTCTATTTATGCATGACCTGACCTGCCTAATAAAATAGCAGGGCCAACTTGTCTAAATCAGTCTAATAACCTATGGTAATACTAATTAGGGCCAACCCCACACTTGGTGGTCTAATAACCCATCATATGCAAGTTGCGACACTTGCGACACTTGTCAATACGAATGACGACACTTCTGTATAGAGGAATAATAACATCTCTATAGGAGTACAATATACATAGGTGAAATACATTTCGAAGTTACAATTACATCAATCCTCCCTCTTAACTAAGAAGGTATTTCTCGACACAGATTTGCTAGCACAAGTCTTCTTCTCTGGATCATTGTCATTGGATCATCGTCATCGAATCATCGTCATCGTCACGGATGCTGCTATCTTAATAAATCTCTGAACTACTTGTCATAGGAATTTCTATAGAGCTAGCCCTTTTTCATGCTGGATGTAAGCCCACCACCTATAGGTCTTCATCATCAGTGACGATATTGTGAAACCTAGGACCGATTACGTGCGTCAACAAAACCTAGTACAGACTATAGGATCTTTTACATGTTGGCAGTCACAAAACCTACTTAGAGCACCCGGGGATGATATGAGCACACTGCTCTACCTGTCTGGATCTCGATAGAGCATCTGAGGCTGTTACGAGCACACTGCTCTACCTGTCCGGATTTTAAAGGATCTTTTCTATGTGAAATTTCGCAAAACCTACTCAGAGCATCCCAAGATGTTATGAGCACACTACTCTACCTGTCCGGATCTCGATAGAGCATCCCAGGCTGTTACGAGTACACCGCTCTACCTATTCAAATTTTAAAGGATCTTTTCTATACGAAATAGTAGCAAAACCTACTCAGAGCATCCTAGTATATTACGAGCACACCCCTCTACCTTTCCAAATCTCGATAGAGCATCCCAAGCTATTACGAGCACACCGCTCTACCTGTTCGTATTTTAAAGGATCTTTTCTACTCTACCTGCACAACCTGTCCACATCCACAGAGTATCAACATGATACTCACCATACATCATCCTGATGTACATCATCACATGATCAACCTGATCATCATCATAGTATCATCCTGATGCATATCATCTAGAGCAACATGCTGAAGCTCGTCGTCTATGATCATCCTGATCATCATCGTAGCATCATGCTGATGCATATCATGTAGACAACATCCTGAAGCTCATCATCTGTGATCATCATGATCAAACAATATATCCACTTGATGCATACAAAGTATCTACCTAATACATACAATGCATCCACCTGATACATGTATAAATACATAATCCAATTGATCATATCAAGCATCCAACATGATGCATATACAAATACATGATCAAACTGATCAAAGCATCCAACATGATGCATATACAAATACATGATCAAACTGATCAAAGCATTTAACATGTTTCCTATACAAATATATGATCAAATTGATCAAAACATCCAACATGATGCATATACAAAGCAGTAACTGGAGCATCGTTCTAATGCTCATCATCCAACACTTACATCCACAGCCATGGGAAGTATCCTCCTCTCACCATGCTTGGAATGGCTCCTGCAAATGTGTCCATCACTTCTTCCTTGATGTTTTGTCAATCTGAAGAACACCGAGCCTCCCTCTGAAGTACTCAAACTTCACTCTAACTAGTGGTTTCATCAACACATCTGCAACCTGCTCATTTGTCGCAACATACAGGAGCTTCGCTGCTCCTCTCTACACCATATCTCTGATATAGTGGTATTTGATCTTAAATTTCTTCGACCTATCGTGGAACACCGGGTTCTTAGACATCTTCACAGAACTCTGGTTATCACAAAAGATAGCAGTAGCCTCCAGCGGGAGATCAAATAACTCAGACAGTAGCTTCCGAAGCCATACTGCCTCATAACTATCCGAACAAGCTACAACATACTCTACCTTAGCTGTACTCAGTGCTACATAGGACTGCTTCCTACTAAACCAAGAGATCACACCCGATCCCATACTGAAGCATCACTGCCTGCCTAGTCTGAATCAACATAACCCTGCAGGTTAAAATTTTGATTCACATCATACTTGAGCCCATAATCAATTGTACCCTTCAGGTACCTCAGAATATGCTTTACAACAACTAGGTGACCACTCCTTAGATCTATGAGGAACTAGCTCAATCTGTTCATTGCAAAGCAAATATCTGGTCTCGTGTTCGTCAGGTACATCAAGGACCCAATCCTCTAATGATACACAGTGACATCAAATGACTCAGATGAAGCATCACACAGAAGCTTTCGGTTTGATGCCATAGGTTTGGCCATGGCCTTGTAGTCCATCATCCTGAACCTCTTCAGGATCTCTACTGCATACTTCCCTTGTCCAAGGAAGATCCCATCTGCACTTTGCCACACCTCCATGCCTAGAAAGTAGTGCATCATACCCAAGTCCTTCATCTTGAACTCGACAGCAAGCTTCCTCTTCGTGTCGGTAATCAATCCATCCTCACCTGTCACAAACAGGTCATCCACATACAATATTAGTATCACAAGATTTCCTTCCTCAACCTTGTAGTAAAGGTTGGAATCTGCTTTACTCTTGGCAAAGCCCAAACTAGATAGAAAGCTGTCTATCCTACAATATCAAGTCCTAGGAGCTTGCTTCAAGTCATACAAGGCTTTCTTCAACCTGCACACATATGACCCCCTGTGTCTCAAAACCAAGTGGCTGCTCCACATACACTTTGTCCTCTACTACACCATTCAAGAAGGCTGTCTTGACATCCATCTGGTGTATCTTCCATTTCATTACTGCAGCCAGGGCAAGTATTGATCTGATGGAAGCGTACCTGGCTACAGGAGCAAAAGTCTCTTCATAGTCTATCCCCTCTTTCTAGGAGAATCCACGAGCTACAAATCTCGCTTTGTATTTTTCTATGCTGCCATCTGCAGCATGCTTGATCTTGTAGATCCATTTGGAAGTCACAACAGACTTCCCTTTAGGTCTTGGGACTACATCCCAAACATCATTTTTCATTATCAATTGGTATTCTTTGACCATGGCATCCTTCCATTCTTTCTTTTCCACTGCTTCTTCATAATTGGAAGGTTCTTTGTTCATAATATCACATAGTAGGGAAACATAACTGGTATGTGATCTATTCCTCTTCCTTTCTCTGTGTTCTTCTTCTGGAATGCCATATCTTTCTGCATCTTGAATTAGCTCTCTAGCCCATGCAGGTTTCCTCTTGTGAGAGTTCTTCTCATGGGGTGGATCTACAGGTTCTTGCGAATCTTCAACTTCACGATCTGCTTATGGAATTGATTTAGTCATGTTGGTGTCTTGGAATCTGTTTTCCTTTGGTTCTTCATGATCTTTAATAGGTGCCTTCTTTGATTTGATGTAAGCTAAGTCTTCATCAAATGGTATATCCCTACTGACATCAATCTTCTTGAACCCTGGAAAGTATATTCTGTAGCCTTTCAAGTTTTCACTGTAACCCACAAAGATGCCCTTCTTTCCTGAAGGATCTAGCTTTGTCCTATTTTCCTTTGGGATATGTGTATATACTGGAAACCAAATATTCTAAGATGGTTGACTCCAAGTTTCTTACCAGAGAAGACCTCTTTTGGTGTCTTATTGTCCAATATCTTGTGAGGTGTTCTGTTATGCACATATACAGCTGTCATAGCTGCTTCTGCCCAAGGATGCATAGGCAGATCCTGGTCATGCAGCATTTCCCGTGCTACTTCCATAATTGTTCTACTCTACCTTTCTACAACTCCATTTTTTTGTTGATTGTAGGGAGCAGTCAACTCCCTCTTAATCCCTGAATCACTGCATAGCTTCTTGAAGTCACCTGAAGTGAATTCTCTGCCATTGTCGGATCTGAAGGTCTTGATCTTCTTATCAGTTTGATTTTCCATCAAGGCTTTCAATTCTTTGAACTTATCAAACACTTCATCTTTTTTCTTCAAGAAATAAACCCAAGTCTTCCTAGAGAAATCATCAATGAAAGAGACATAGTATACATACCCACTCAGAGAACTGGATGACATTGGACTGCATACATTGGAGTGGATAATTTACAAGATCCCTTTAGCTTTAGTTTCACTGCTTGGAAATTCCTTCTTAATGTTCTTTCCTTTTGCACATCCTTTGCAAACACCTTCATGCTTTGTCTTGATTTCAGGAAGACCCTCTACAGCTTTACTCGCAATTGGTAGTGCACTGTGCAAGCCTTCTATGCCAAAGTTCACTTGTCTCCATGGATTCATGTACCATGGCATGTTCAAGTTTTCCCTTCAATTTGTACAATCATCCCTATTGCTCTCCAATCACTACTGCATCATCTATAGTTTTACCCTTTGGCCACATTAGGACTTGACCATCTACAAATGCAACCCTCGTGCTTTTGCATGCAATGCAGATATGGAGAGTAGGTTCTTCTTGAGCCCAGGTACATATAGAACATCTTTCATCTTCAAATACTTCCCAGAGTGTAGGTTGTAGGAGGCTTCATCACTTTCCTTGATAGGATATTGATAGTCATCCCCAAGTTTCACTTTATGGGGTGACTCATGTTCAGATAGATTTACAAAAGATTCTTTAAACCCAGTCATGTGCTTGGAAGCCCCAATATCAATAAGCCAATCAATACATCCATGAGAGATAGTACCTATGAGAGCAGATATTAGAACATATTCATCTTCACTTGATGAAGCATCACTTTCTTCCCTAGCCTTCTTCTTGGGAGGATCATCATCCTAAGTAGCATGAGCATGAAATGTCTTCCTGTTGTACCTCTTCTTGTTGTTGAATTTGTTGTTGTTGTCTTTCTTCTTCTTGGGACAATTTGAAGCAAACTGTCCTATTTCATTACAATCGAAACATCGAACATGGGAGAGATCTTTCTTCTTATGATGAGGGTGAGAATGTTTCTTGTTATGAGATTTCTCCCTTTTAAACTTGCTTCCCTTGGTGTGTGCTATGAGAGCTTGATCTTCATTCCCCATCTTCTCTTCTCGGGCCACAAGCCTTGATTCTTCTTGTGAACATTGCTCCCATAGTCTACTGAAGGAGATCAACTTCCTTCTTGCACAGATTCCTTGGATGAAGGAGTCCTATGACCTAGGTAGGCCATTCAATGTGGTCATGACAACTTAACCATTATCCATTACTTCATCCACAGCTTCAAGTTGTTCGTTGATATGAGACACCTTAGAGAAATAAGATTGAATGGTCTCTCCATTCTGAAGCTTTACCCCTTTTAATTGGTTCTGCAAAGTCATCTTTCGATTTATGTTCTTCCCTTCAAACACCTTGGTCACGGAATCAAACATCTCCTTAGGTGTCTTTAGATATGACACATGTGGTATGAGATGGTATTTTATAGAATTGGCAATGATCGTCTTTGCCTTGACCAAGTTCTTCTTATGTAAGGCCTTAGCCTCTTCTCCCTCTAGGACAGGGACCTCTTCACTTATGTAAGTGTCCAATTCATTTTCTTCGATGATTAACCCAATCCTACACTTCCATGCTCGGAAGTTATCAGCCCCTTCAAGCTTATCCTTAAGCTTGGTGTGGTGAGACATCTTAAAGAGTACTTCAAATGGAAATGTACAAGATTTAGGTCTTACCACTTGATTTGCAGAAATCTAGATCTGGTGCTGGATTAGGGTTTGGTAGAGAAACCCTAAAAATTCAAAAATGTGAATTTCAAACTTTTGAAAGGATAGAAAGATGTGCCTTGATGATCTGATCAGCCTAGTATATTCAGAATTTGAAATTTGCAAAGTTTCACCTTTCAGAAATGCCTTTTAGTCTCCCGAATTCACTAGGGAGGACCCTGAATTAGGGTTTGAGTTTCCCGGAGCTTCACCCAACAAAAAAGTTCGATCCAAAGCTCTAAAATTCCATTTTTCCAAGGAGCTTCCAACTATGGTCTCAAAATTCTAAAATTCCTATTTTGTGGAAACCCTAATTTTTAGGGCCAAAAATGAAAGTGCACAGAATTGAATTCTTATTTGACAGAAAGATGCGCCTTGATGAGGAGATTCAATCCACCCTACTGCCTTTCAAGATCCATGGAGAGAAACCCAATAAAAAAGAATCCCTAGCTTCCACAACTACACAATGTCTTCTTCTCATGTTAGCTCTGATACCATGTTAAATTTTGAGCATCATTTCAATATACTCTAGGATATTTACTGAGAGAATAACATGTACAACATATCAATCATATCAATCACAAAAATCAATCACATAAGACAATAGACACACAGATTTTCACTAGGGAAAACCATAAAGGTGAAAAACCCCACAATTTCCTCAGAGATAGAAAGAGCAATGATACAACCCAAGTACAAGAGATAGTCCTCCTAGTAGCTACTCCTCCTTCCTCACTTCTACACCACTTTCTTATGAGTGTAGAAGTGAATATTGAAGCAATCAAATAGAGTGCCTCCCACACTCTATTTATACATGACCTGACCTGCCAAATAAACTAGCAAGGACTTGTCTAACTCTGTCTAATAACACATGGTAATACTAATCAGGGCTGACCCCACACTTGGTGGTTTAATAGCCCATCATATGCAAGTTGTGACACTTGCGACACTTGTCAATACAAATGACAACACTTCCGTATAGAGGAATAATAACATTTCTATAGGAGTACAATATACATAGGTGAAATACATTCCGAAGTTACAATTACATCAACATTAAAAGCTTGATCTAGCTTTTGAAAAGCTCGATCTAGATTTTGAAAAGCTAGATCTAGCTTTTGAAAAAAATAAAAAAAGGCCCGCAACCCTTTTTCAAGCCCTCCATCGAGCAATTTGCTCGATCGAGGGTTTTAAAATACCTCGATCAAGGTCTAGTTAAAACCCTCGATCGAGGTCTAATTAAACCCTTGATTGAGGTATTTTAAATGACTCGATCGAGCAAATAGCTTGATCAAGGGCCTAAAAAATAGACCGAGAGCCCTTTTCACTGTAGAATGAAAGTTTTTTCTGCCTTCCAAAGGGTTAAACCATGTCATTAAATGCACATTAATGAGCAGACTTGATACCATTGGATTCATCAATGAATCCTCTATCGAGATACATAAAATTTACAAATTTTTATGTTCGTATGTCTTTTGTTTTTAAATTTCTACTAAAAATTGCCCTAAAAAACCCTGTCGTGAACTTCGATTGAGCTCAAAGATAAATCCACAACATTCAAAATACACATCCAAAAGATTTGAAAAAATACACAAGCACTAGATAAACGCGTCCTCTTCAAAAGGGTATTTTTAGTTTTGCAAATTACGTAAACCATAAAAAGATTTAGTGCACGAACACACATGTGTGCAAAATGTGACTAAAATATTAATTGGTCAGTTTCGAAAAATCGTAATAAATATAATTTTTCGATAAAAAATAAAAGAAAAAAAGGTCAACACTAGTGTATTCTTTCTAGATCATGTTCACATATTTCATTTTTTTAAATTATGACTTTAACATTAAATTATTGTGCACGAACACAAACTACTTGTTAATTTCTCTTCAAATTTTTAAGTACACATGTTTCATTAAATGAAAATTCGACATGATAAATGACATTGGTATATTTCGAAAAAAATATCATTGGAAAGACAACATAATTCTCTACATTTCGTTTTTCAACCGCATGTCAAAATTCATGTGGCCAATATGAGTTTCAAGGGGTTCAATTTAATACATGGGTAAAATTTCCATTTTTCACCGTCATATTTTGCCAAAAAGAGTTACCCATTTTCATGGAATCACCCGGTATCATTTCCTTGGAGTAGATTGCATTATTTTTCATTAATTACCATACTGCATAGATCACAGAGCTAGGACATCTCTGTTTAAATAGATTACATTGTTCTGTACACGTTACTTACTGCATAAATATCCAAGGATAGAGCATGGTTCTTGAGGCAGATGGATCTTGAATTCATAGATTTTAAATAGAAGAGATTTTTATTTTACATCTGCATCTAATTGTTAAAGAGAATTTTTATTTAAACTCTGCATATATTCTTATTAGTTGTACATAGTTTTCATTTATGATCTCTGCTTATGATATCCTTGCATTTAATAGATCGGTATTAATCCTTGTATATATGTATCGCTTAACAGATCGCAGTGATCTCTATTTAGTTCATTCAGTAGAGTTTCATTTATTATTATTGTAGTGATCTATGTTATGTTATTGGATAGAGTTCTTTGCAGTGGTCTATGCTTATATCCTTTGATATCGTTATAACAATGATCCCTGTATATGTATATTGCTTGGTAGATTGCAGTGATATCTGTGTATAGTAGCAATCTGTGGTATGTTAAGTGACATTTCTTGGTTAGCAATATTTGCATCTAGGATGGTTCCATTTCCTTTTATTGCTGCACCAAACATTGGGAAGGGACGAATCCGAAAGGACCTTGATCCTAATTGTTTGTTGATTATCAATACATCTAATTTTACCATGAAGTTGCGATGACTTCGTAGGAGGAGACCCGAACGTGATACTACTTTTTTGATAGTATATTATTGTATTTACTTTCATTTTTTCCATTAAGGAAAAGGGAGAGCATAGCTTGCTTGAATAGTTAGTATTTTATTTTAATAGTTATCATGTTTGATATACATTCTCATGATCTCTAGAATGTGTCAAGGAGGACACAACTTAGAATTGAAGTTCTGTTATTTTATATATATATTTAATATTATACATTTTTTGGATGGATTGACTCCATCAGGGAGGGCTCTAGATTCGACTTGTTATTGAATTTTGACATACCTTTTTTATATATTTGTATCTAAAATAATGAAAGCATGGTTGTAGCTTCTAATCTAAACCTATGTTACATAACGAAATGAACATATATATATTTATATATATTTATGTGTTAGAAAAGGCATATCCCAATAATTTTGTATCTAAATCATATTAATCGACTACGGGGAAAAGTGTAGGCTTCGTGTGTGATTAAGGGACTAGAGTTAGGCTAGTGTGAAATATGAAAGTGGGAACACTCTTAAAGAGATTCTCTTCCCTAGTGGATTTGTTTCTCAGCTCGGGGGTGGCCTAAATATACACTGGAGAGAAAGCCAAATGGTTGGGAGGAAAGTTGCAATCAATCCTTCAGTCGCATGAGTCTATATCATTCAGATAAGTAGTTTTCTATGTCGTGTTAAGTTGTTGGAAACAATTATAAATATGCATTATGTTGGTGTTGAATTAAATGATTTGATTATAGGTGAAAACACGAAGTTGGGTAACACTTTTGGCTTGTTTTTGACAAACAAAACTGCTAATTTTTAGGTTTTTCAACTTCGACCTCTTCAAACCCATATCTCCCTTAGGAATTTCAACTTGAAGTAAACACAAATGTTTTAGAGAATTGAATTAGATTTCTGTACTCGTATTTTTTTTAATATTTTTTATGGACATATCGGGGGAAAAATTGGTGCTCACCAATGGCATATACTTGAAAAGTTTAGGTATGGATAATGAGTGACCAGCGTGAGCACTAGTTTTTAGAGAAATGGTTATTCATTTTAGGTAAAACAATGTATGATCATCATATACACACACTGCACTTGTGCATGGACTATATTTTGAGGTTTTTCGGACATGAGAACTATTTTTTATTATTTATCAAAATAGCATATGTTCAGAAAATGGTGCCTTATCGACACATGTTGGTAAGCTTCAATTTTCTTTTTAGTGTGACTCTTATTGAAAAAAATAAAAGTACGCTTTTGAAGAGGATGGGGCAAGGAAGCTCTTTGTGAAGATTTCAAATTTTTTGGTGTTGTCTTTGTTATGATATTGAATTTTCATTTCGGGTGATTTTCAGAGTAATAAAATTCTTAACGGATAAGGTTTACAAAAAAATTATTAATAAATAGAAATTAAAATTGAAATGAAACAATTATTATATCATTGGAAACTAGATTCAAAGATGATTCCATTACTACCAAGTCTGACAAATAATATTTAAAATTTGTAGGGGTTTGGGCTTGTTGAAGTTGCAGGTTCTAGAAAGATGCCAAATATTTTTGCAGGTTTTGTTGACCATGAAATCTCGGCCAAAAAAATATCTTCCAAACTCTCGGCCGAGATTTTAGTTCAAACTCTCATCCGAGAGTTTTTTTAAAAATACAGTGCGGTGATTGGTTCAATCTCTCATCTTAGAGTTTTATTAAACTCCCGGCCGAGAGTTGGAACTCTCACAAACTCTCAGCCTAGAGTGTTTTAAACTCTCGACCTAGAGTTTGAAGTTGAATTTTTTTGACGTAATCATCCACACACACTAGTTTTTTTTTCACTTCGTTGTCATAAAAGTGTTTCCAACTTCACGTTTTCACCCTTATGTGTATGTCTGATGGATCCTTTGTTGATGAATGCTATTCATTTATGCTTTGTTACTTCTTTGGATAATACCGTCAAAGTTTCATCGCGTTAATGGATTCTACTGAAGGCTAATAATACTCTTTTTTCATGTAATATTTTAAATGTTATTCAAGAATTTTATTATTGCTATTGTTGTCAAGTTCTAGATATGAGTATGTTTATCGTTATGTTGACTGAATAGAATCATATCCATAGTCATATGATTCTAGTAGATTTAGATCAACATTCTTATTGTTGTATTATTATTGTGAAAATAGGTAAAAGGTTCCTACTAGCATGTTCATATCGAGTTTAAGAATTATATGGTACACGTAACTATATGCTCTTTATTTTATGTAATCAATATGTATTTTACTCATCAAGTGTCAAGTTTTATGATGTAAGCCTTATTATCTAGATATGGAAATGAGTTGAGAAAAGGATTATGACTTTATATAAATTATGGAAAAAGAGTAAAAGTGTAATGGCAATGCTAAAGAGCTCATTTATTGCTTATAATAGCATTAATTAGATAATGTTAGTAGAATCTAGAATTTCTACTTGAGTTAATTAGTTGAGAACAAATGATGGAGATCATATGGAACCTATACTACCTTAGCATTAAAGGGGACAATTTACATAAATAAGAGTTAAAGGTAAATGGTTGGCTTCATGTAATTATAATTTTGAATAGTGACATTTTTTAGTATGATTGTATGTTTAAGGAAAGTGCTCTAGATGGGCAAAGAATAAATCATGATTAGAAGTTAAGTAGTACTTCCATTATACTTAAAAATTAGATTGGGATAACAACAACCAGTTGGGTCTACAGGTAAGTGATGTGAATATTCAACTATGATGTTTAGTATTATAACAGACTAACATATTTGTTTGTTGGATGGTGGAAATAAAAAAAATTACACCCCATTTCCTCAAAATACTAAAGAGGAGCTCTGGTGTGTTACAAAGTGGTATCAGAGAGAGGTTGCAACACTCAAGCCTATTTGGGCTCAACATGAGGTGAGATAATAAAAAGTTGTTAAACTAACAAATTCACTCTATTTGTATAGAACAAATGAATGAAGGAATGAATTAGAGGAACTAAGATTCAAAATTCTCGAAGAGTTAACCAATGAGAAAGGGATATTGAAATTTATGACAAAGTAGTCTATGAGTTTACAAGTAGGTACTTTCATTATGTTTTATTTCTGAAGCACTATGTTTATAAACTGACTAATGGAGTTCGAGTTAAAAATATATTCCACAGGAGGTACAAAGGTTGTTTTAGAATTATTATAGAGAAGGGTGTCTAGATGATAGGATCATCATCTTATGATTTTATGAAAACGCAAGATAAGATGTTTTGGAATGTGGAATATAATAGTGATTATAAATTGACATTAGAGAAAAGATTGTAGACTTATCAAGGGATAAGATACTATAGTCCATGAGAAAAGTATAATGATACTGTGTGTGGTCTATCCTATAAAAATACAAGTAGTTATATTCAAATGAGTAAACATAATGATAGTATGTGTGTTGTACCAATGTTGTATTTCACGTGAAGACATTGTGTGTGGATTACAAGAAATAGTACCTTGAAATAGTCAAGCTATAATGGAAGTTGAGCATATTATGTGCAACCTATATCATGATGATTTCACAATTTAAATTCTTACATAATCTGGCATGGTGTCGCCATAAAGAAAATTGAGCGATATCAAATATATGGATCATATCAATAAGATTTGTTTGGGGCTTAGTAGGCTATTGAGAAAACCTTAATGAATTAGTATAGTTTTTCCTCCTATGAACAATGAACCTATGAAGGTGTTATCTTATATTTTCCTTGAGGGTTGACTTACAAGGTACTTATATTTTATATTAGTTTATTGATGAACTTTGGTTCATAGTTTATGAAGAAAAACAATAAATGTTATGTACTAACATTACAGGACTCTGTTCATGGTTTATGACCGATGAAAATAATAATCAAAATTGAATAAATTTGTAGTTAAATCACTCGGGAGAGAGTGATGAATTTTAAAACACCTTATTATATTTTGGTTATACAAGTGTATGGAAACTAAAAACCATGTTTAGAAAAGTATTTCCAAAATTTGTGATTGTATCGCACTAACAATTGCCATTTGGTAGATTGACAATATCTATGTGATTGTTGACAACAAAAGTAGTATAAATGGTTGTGCATAAAATAGAGTGATTGTAAATCATATTGCAAAAAAACTTGAATACATATCAATACTTAAAGACTAATGTACAATGATAGTTAAATCATCAAAGCATATGAAATGATGATGAGTAAATAGGTGAAACTATTATTGATGGATTGATGATATTATGTTGCGACTAACTATGAAGTTGTAATGGATTCAAAGGACTTGGTCATGGCAATGAATAATAAAGCCACGACGAGAACCAAGTTCATGTGTTTCATGTTGTGGTTGAAAAAAATGTGGACCAAAAATAGTATGATCCTTATTAATGAGTCATGAAATGAAGAAAGACAATACAAAAAAAAAGCAAAACACCAAGTGGCGAAATTGATGATCCAACTCTACTCTGCTAAAATAAATTTCTGGACTCAAGCAAGAGAGCTTGATTGGAAAAATTCCTGGACTCAAGCAAGGGAGCTTGAGTGGAAGAGAGAAAGAGTCGGTGATCATCAATGGAAAGACCTAGGCACACAAATTTAATAACATCTGGAAAAAAGGACATTATTTGATGCTTTTTTTTTAGAAGGAAACTTTTTGACTAGCAATCAAAAGAGGAGTAATCTCAAATTCTCAAAGCACGTAAGACCACGCATAAGATGATGACAGATCTCAAGGGAGAGTTTTGTGTTCAGCAAAATGTTGTTGAAGTCCCAAAACTCAAGGGAGAGTTTTGTGTTCAACGATGTGTTGTTGAAGTATTTCATCTCCATGATATAAAAATAGAATATACTGTAAAAGATGCCTAGGAATGGGCTATTGGCTTCCCTAATGTTAAGTATTATGTATGAAAATAATACTACATGTAATGGAAAATTCATCCAAAGACGAGAATGAATGTCAAAGTTTTTAGTTGTCTCCTGAAAATATATGATATAATGCTACTAACTTGAGAATGAGGGGAATATCTATCACAAGTTAAGGACTAGATAAAATTCAGAGAGTTAGAAGCGAAGCATGTCCTCCAAAAGATAAGTAAATTATTGCTTTACGTATGTATTCTATTCATTTATATTGAAAAAAGGGATAAGTAATATTTTGTCTCATGGTGATAAAAGAAAAATTTTCAATGAAAATGATTAGTTAATTTTCCATGAATGACAACAACAATGTCTGGCAGAAGAACGTGTTGCTTACGTTATGATTAAAATTGAAAAATACTATGTTTATGTTATGCTGAAATATTTTGGAAGATGTTGTATAGGTTGTGTAAGGTACAGGTTATGAAAGAAAAAGGAGCAATAACGACATATAGGAAGTGCAAAAGTCTGAAGATGATTAAGAGTATCAAAAAGGAGATGCCAAAGCAAACAAATATAACTAAAGAATGAAATTGCAAAGGCAGTCAAAAGTCGAAGGAAAAGTTTTGAAGAGCATGAACATTGAGGATGGTGTTATGTTTAAGGGGGAAAGGATGTAACATCCCTTTTTTTCCTAGTCTTCTTTTAAAGTTGAAATTGTAACTATGTATAAATTCATGGCGAGGATCTCAAGGCCAAGGCACCACCAGTGAACTTTCTAAGTGCGTTTATTTATTTCTTAGGTTTTAATTGTGATTTGTAGACTTAGGAGACTGAAGGTTGTGATGAAAAAAAAATGACGTGGAAAAAAATATCCACTAGGTGAGGGAGGTTGAAGGCTAGTCAAACCTTAAGAACCCAATTGATGTGGATGGCATGTCATCTTGGTACCTATGAGGTGAAGGTATATATTTACCTTAAGACTTGGGTGCTCAATCCAAATCTAACTAGTGTTTCTTGTTTACGAGCGTAATCCACCAACGAATAACATAAGCCTATCCTAAAAACATGAACACATATTTTATAGTAATTATGTATGTAAATTAAAGAAGGGGGATGTGTGATTGTGGGCGATTGAAATTACATTTATAAAGAGATTAACTGGAACCAAAATCACCTCACATAAAGGTGAATAGAAAATTGTTGAATACCTTCGTAAGAGAGGAATAAATTAAAATAAAATTATAAAATACATAATGGTGGAAAAATAATATTTATATTTATATACTAGAAGAAAAGGAGTGACTACTGCTAATATGAAATAAAAATGGAATAACTATTATATAAAGGTATAAAAGGAAAAGATAACTATTTGTCTTTTTTCCATGACTGATTCTCTTATGTTGATGTGAATTGAATATAAAAGAAATTAAATAGAAATAGCCTAAATATAAATATATGCATTATAAGAGAAACAACATTGTAAATATAAGGAAAAATATTCGGTACGCTAAATTAAATGTTTATAAAAATATTATTTTATAATCTTTGAAAAGGGATTCAATAATTAAGAGTTTGGTTAAGAGTTTTTCATCGGAGGGATTGATCCCATCCACGGAGGGGACATGCTTTGAATGGTCGAAGTGTACAAAGGGCATGATCCCATGGAGCATTTAATGGGATTTGAGACGCATAAAAAAGAGAGGTTCTTCAATAAATTTAGGGATCCTATATTCCCTTTCCTCTAAATCAGGTTGAGGATATTTCTTTTTGGCTTGAAAATCCTCGTCGAGGGAAGGAGAAATAGGGTGGTGGTTCTATAATTTTGGGGGGATATTTAAACTAATGTATTTTGATAGTGGAGGGAGTTGAGTTTCAATCTGGGGGACAGAACATGTTACTTCTTGTTGGGGGAAAAGAGCGTAAGACAGGTTTGAATTTCATATTGTTGATTGCTAGAAAAAGGGCGCAAGTCATGATTTTAAAGATCTTTTTTTCGTTGTGGTAGATTACCTTCCTATTATTTATAGTTTTTACTACATAGAGAGTACAGCTCAGGGTGTTGTTGTCTATGAGCAAATTGCACTATTTTCTATTATATATCTTATTGCATGTATTGCAGAGCTTAGGGTATCGTTTCCTTGGAGTAGATTGCATTTTTTTTTCTTTAATTACCATACTGCATAGATCGTAGAGCTATGAAGTCTTTGATTGAATAGATTACATTGTTCTATACACGTTACTTACTGCATAAATCCAAGGATATAGCTTGTCTCTTGAGGCAGATGGATCTTGAATTCATAGATTTTAAATCTAAGAGATTTTTATTTTACATCTACATCTGATTGTTAAAGAGAAGATTTATTTAAACTCTGCATATACTCTTATTATCTAGACATAGTTTTCATTTACGTTATTTGCTTATGATAGAGTTGAATTTAATAGATTAGCATTAATCCCTGTATATGTATATCGCTTGATAGATCGCAGTGATCTTTGTTTATTTCATTTGATAGAGTTGCATTTATTATTATAGAAGTGATCTACGTTGTGTTATTGGACAGAGTTCTTTGCAGTGGTCTATGCTTATATCCTTTGATAGTGTTATAAAAATGATCCCTGTATATGTATATTTCTTGGTAGATCGCAGTGATCTCTATTTATAATAGTGATCTATGTTATGTTAAATGATAGCATTCTTGGTTAGCAATCTTTTCATCTAGGATTGTTCCATTTCCTTTTATTTCTATGCCAAACATTTGGAATGGATGGCTTCCAAAGGAGCTTGATCCCAATTGTTTGTTTATTATCAATACATCTAATTTTACCGTGAAGTTGCGATAGCTTCGTAGGAGGAGACCCAAGTGTTATACTACTTGTTTGATAATATATTATTTGTATTAATTACTTTCATTTTTCCCATTAAGGAGAAGGGAGAGAATAGCCTACTTGAATAGTTAGCATTTTATTTTAATAGTTATCATGTTTGATATACATTCTCATGATCTCTAGAATGTGTCGAGGACGAAGCAACTTAGAATTGAAATTCTGTTATTTTTTTTATATATCTTTAATATTATACATTTTTTGTATAAATCAAATCCATGAGGGCGGGCCCTAGATTTAACTTGTTATGGTATTTTGAAATACCTTGTTTATATATTTTTATCTAGAATAATGAAAATAAGGTTGTAGTTTGTGATCTCAACTTTCGTTATATAACAAAATGAAAAGATATATATATATATGTGTGTGTGTGTGTGTATGTATGTATGTATGTATGTATGTATGTATGTAGAAAGGGAATAGCCCAATAATTTTGTATCTAAATCATATTAATCGGCTAAGAAAAAAAGTGTAGGCTTGGTGTGTGATTAAGGGACTAGAGTTAGGCTAGTGTGAAATAAGAGATTGGGAACACTCTTAAAGATATTCTTTTCCTTAGTGGATTTGTTTCCTAGCTCGGGGGTGGCCTTTTGCTGGCAGAAATATACACTGGACATAGAGCCAAATGGTTGGGAGGAAATTTGCAGTCAAGCCTTTAGTCGCATGAGTCTATATCATTCAGATAAATAATTTTTTATGTCATGTTAATTTGGTGGAAAGATTTATAAAGATGCACTATGTTGGTGTTGAATTAAATGATTTGATTATATGTATGCTTGAATCCTTTGTTGATGAATGCTATTCATTTATGCTTAGTTACTCCTTTGGATATTAGCATCAAAGTTTCATGGCATTAATGGATTCCACTGCGGGCTAATAATGTTCTTTATTCCTGTAATATTTTAAATGTTATTCAATAATTTTATTATTGCTATTGTTGTCAAGTTCTAGATATGAGTATGTTTACAGTTATATTGAGTGGATAGAATCATATCCATTATCGTATGAGTCTAGTAGATTTAGATAAACATTCTTATTGTTGTATTATTATTGTGAAAAGAGGTAAAAGGTTCCTACTAGCATGTTCATATCGGGTTTAATAATTATATGGTACAAGTATCTATATGGTCTTTATTGTATGTAATCCGTATGTATTGTACTCATCAAGTGTCAAGTTTTATTATGTAAGCCTTATGATCTAGATATGGAAATCAATTGAGAAAAGGATTATCGCCTTATATACATTATGGAAAATGAGTAAAAGTGTAATGGCAATGCTAAAGAGCTCGTTTATTGCTTATAATACCATTAGTTAGATAATGTTAGTAGAATCTAGAATTTCTACTTGAGCTAATTAGTTGAGAAAAAATGATGAAGATTATATGGAGCCTATACTACCTTAGCATTAAAGGGGATGGTTTACATAAATACGATTTAAATAAGTGGTTGTCTTCATGTAATTATAATATTGAATAGGGACATTATTTAGTATGATTTTATGTTCAAGGAAAGTGTTGTGGATAGGCAAAGAATAACTCATAATTAGAAGTTAAGTAGTACTAAGTTCCGTTATACTTAAAGATTAGATTGGGAGAACAATAACCACATGGATCTACAAATATTTGACATGAATATTCAACTTTGATGTTTAGTATTATAACAAACTAACATATTTTTTTGTTGGATGGTGGAATGACAAATTTGTACACCCCATTTCCTCAAAATACTAAGGAGGAGGTTGGGTTTGTTACAGAAAGAGAAGCTAAACATGAGAAAGAGTTAAAAGCAATGCTCGATAATAAATTTACATATTTTCAAGAAGAGATCCAAAAATAAATATATGATTAGATTAAAAAAATGGAGAAAAAGGTAGAGACAATGGAGATCAAACTACATGCGCAAAAAACACCCAAACAAGGAGATGCAGATACATTAGAAAATATTAAGTTAAAATATAGTATTACAGAGTTAGAGGAAAAAGTAAATCACAACCTAACCCTAAATAATATAGAAGGTAAATTAGATATGAACACCCATTAAAGAGGAAATGAATAAGTTGATAGCTTTAGATGATGAGCATAACAAAAGATATTTAAACCTCATAATTTTTGGTTTAAAAGAGTAAGCAAAATATGGTATGTTAGCCATTGTCAAGGAAGAACTTCACAATAGGTTACAAATTGAAAATATTGGTCTCACGGAAGCAATGGGGCTAGGAAATTAATTGAGAATAAAGAAAGGCTAGCAATGGTTAAGGTTAGCTCTATCGAATAAAAATATGACGTACTCAATAAGAATTCATGTTTAAAAGGCTCGAGGATATTGATAAATGAAGACCTCATTCCAAAGGATCGGGCCAAATTAAGAAAGGAGGTCCAAAAGGTAAACGGAGCTAGGAAGGAGGGAAAATGGAAATTAATAAAAAATAGGAAAGCTGTTAGTCAAGATAGATACCAAAATGATAGGAATAAATAACAATTTGACACACTCTAGATCCTCTCCTGGAAATGTCCATAGGGGGTTGACTCAGTGAACTTGTTACATAGCATGATCATTCGCATGATATTAAAGAATATCCCTAATTTCACTAAATATTGGAAAATGCGTCCTAAAATTGTATTTTTGAACCCCCCTCCCAATATTCTTTTCCAAATAAGAAAACCCCTAGTTTCACTAGATATTGTAGGTATCGATTTTTAACACCCCCTTTATATCATATTATCAAGTTGTAACAAAAAAGATCCCTAACACATATTAGTGTAAGAAAACACAATACTAAATAGAATACTAGTATAATGCTAATAATGATCCCACTAGGATTGTAGGGGCAACTGATCAATTTGTAGCATTGAATAATGGAAGACCCAACAAAATAGTACTAGGGAAGGGAAAATGCATAAAAGGAAACCTAGTCAAAATATCAACATAACAAAGAATGTAAAACACTGATAGTCCAATTGTTAGTGCAATGCTTAGAAAATATGAGAATTGCAGATGTTTCACACCACATTCTGCCAATCTACCAATTTTATATCATGTAAATACAAATATAGCCATAGAGAGCTCATGTTTTCGATAAGCTTAATAAAATAAGCTCCATAAGAATGCAAAATTGAAACCCTTTCATGGATATACTCCCCTACTTTCCTATCAAAACAAACATCATTGATGTTTGAACCCAAATGAACATAGAAAAATTCCTTTTACTTTTCAATAACACCATATGATCATGTGCATAGCTTGGATTTGGGTCATTCACAAGATCTAATGAATTGACTCCACTTCCTCTACATTTATTCTTGCAATCAAGGCAATTAACAACTTTTAATTACCTTTTCTTGGGTTATATCTAATTATTTTTATCGTTATAGGAGAGGAGAAAAAGTACATTGTTATGTTTCAAGCATGCAATATCGTATAAAGATACACAGATGGTGAAACTTATATGATACCATTTCATGGTAATGATAATATATAGGATATGTAAATAAGGATTTAAATTTTCACCTATGTTCATGCTAATTCTAATAAAATATTAAGACGGATGCCTTGCATATAAGAATTGAAATTACAATTATGAACGTACCAAATATAACTCAATCTAACAACTATTCCTAACTGGTGATGTGAAAATATTAAAGAAGAATACAAAAAAGTTGAAAGAAATAATTAGTCAATAAACATAATTTGATCTAACTTTTCTTGGTTCCAGTGAGCCAAGAAATATTGATCTCACTCTTCTTGGTTTTTGTGGAGCAAGGTTTAATTGAATCTCAATTTCCACCTAAACCCCAACTTAAAAAATGAATAGTTAAATCTTTTACTTGAATGCCTACAAAAATTACAATACAATTGTTCAAGTCCGGAACTCCCTATTAGCTACATCTCTTGACTTAAATATGAAAAACAATATAATTTCAATTCAAACAAAGCCTAAATAAGTTATTAAATGAGAATTGCTCAAGGCCAATAATCCAAAGAGACTTCCATCGATATTATCATTGGTACAATATTATCAGGTTTATGCAAAACTTAGGATCATAAGCAATATCAAATGCAAAACTTAGGATCAAAAGGAATATCAAATAAAAATGGAAGGTCCCTAAATTTTAGGTGGGTATGAATTGAGCCCATGATTTGGAGGTATGGATCCATCCCACGATTTGGAGGTTATTCCTCATCACACCCAAATAAAATAACCCCCAATATTTATATTACTATGTAAACCCTCCCTTGACCCCTTAATACGGGGAAATATATTTTTGAGATTTATAAGAGTATTCAAACCCCCAATATGAATGGACGTGATATGATATTTCCTCACTAGTGAACCCCCCATGGAAATGTCAAGGATTTCCATGGATAAAAGGCCTAAGGTTAAGTTGGGTCCCAAGTGAAATTGATATTTTATTACTGGTTGAAACTTGGGAGCACGGAGAATCCAAGGTCCCTGTTATAGACAAATATGTCCTATGGTTGATAGGGAATAAACTTTCATGTTGTAGAGGCAATGGGGGTATATCCTGCTACATCAAGAAGAACATATCCTTGCATGTTCTAATTTATAAGAAATACCCTTACAACCAATTTATTTGGATAGAGATCACATACATTAATGATGAAAAAACCTAGATAGGCATTTGTTATTTTTCCCCTATTAATTCCAACTTCTAGGAAAAAATCAGTTTAGATAAAAATGATCCTTATAATGGCTTAGAACATGATATTTATAGTCTAAGGAAGGAAGTAAGTATCCTTTTGATGGGTGAATTCAATGCTTGAACTTCGATTAATCAAGATAATAGTTTAAGCAATTATTCCAACCCTAATCCTCTTTGGTTAGATGAATACCTTGTGCTAGTTAATATGTACAAAAGAAGTTATGGAGATCTAGGTGAAAATGTGTTCAGTTCTGAGCTAGTCTAATTTTGTAGTGCTCAAGATCTTATCATTTTCAACAGTCTTACAAAATGGCCAAATTCTAACTAGATGACTTGTATCCACGGGCTTGGTAGTAGTGTCGTATATTATGTTATATATGATACCCCTTTATATAAAAAATTAATAGATTTTGACATCTTCAGCGAACTAGAGCCTGAATATGATCATAGGCCTTTAATTAGAAGTCTCAATGTTTCCATGCATAGCGATCCCAAAGTGGGAAACTATCACTTCCAAAAGCACCTAATATTCGATAAAAATAAAGCTAACATTTTTCTCCATGACTTAAAAAATGATTTGTTTCCTTTATCCAGTATGGAGAATATAGAAAATCTATACCATAATTTTACTACATCCCTCTCATCGTCCATTAACAAGTTCTATATTGAAGTCTTGGCTAAAAAGAGAGATAATAGAACCAACCCTTGGTATGATCAAGAGTGTAAAGATGCGAGAAAATAAATTAAGAAAGCTACTACAAAATTGATAAAAATGGACACGATAAATCACTATAAAGGCCTAATGAAAAGAAAAAAAGGCACTATCTAAGTAAACGACAGGAAAATATCTTACACCTCTCCACAAAGGCTCCTAAGAAATTCTAGAGGAAAATTCTAAATTACAAAACAAAATACAATAATAAGATTGGAATTCCTATATTAAAAAGTTATATGAATCCCCCGGCATCAAATATAACATTCAAACCCTTCCTATAACGAAAGAATTTTTCTCGTTAGAAGACATAAATTTTTGGGTTAAGCGATTAGAAAATGGAAAATCCAAAGACATTGAAGGATGCCAAGCATAAATTTTAAAAATTGGGGGGTCGATCCTCATCCCCCACATCCACAAACACTTTAATCTAGCAGTCAAGCAAGAGTTCCCTGCACCTTTGAATCAGAGCCTCATTATTCCTATTTTCAAAAGTGGTGATAACAATAACCCCTTTAATTATTGTACCATTATTATTAACCCTCTCTTAGATAGAAAGAAAGATCAATGAATGGATAGAAATGGAAAATAAGTGGGACAAAGGCCAAGCAAGTTTTAGAATGAATCATTCAACCACAAACCACCTCATTATACTTAGGATCATGGTATTATCTAAGAAAGAAAGATAGATATGGTATTATCTAAGAAAGAAAGATCAATGAATGGATAGAAATGGAAAATAAGTGGGACAAAGGCCAAGCAAGTTTTAGAAGGAATCATTCAAATACGGACCACCTCATTATACTTAGGATCATTGCAGAGGAATTCCGTAATAATAAGTCTAACTTTTTTGTTTCTTTGCGGATTTTAGAAGAGCTTTTGATATGGTGCCTATAAATAACTTATGGAATATGCTAAAGGAGATTAAGGTTCCTCTTGAGTTTAGAGCTACCACGATAAGGTTATGCGAAAAATTCATTTCCAAGTTTAAGAATAATGAGGGGTTTTTAATGGATATAAAATGTAATATTGAAGTTAAGTAAGGATGTCCCCTCTCCCCTACTCTTTTTGGCATTTACATCGATAAACTAGAATGGTGTTTATAAGAAGCAGGTTGCGTCGGAACGATCTTGGTTGGGATAGTTATCATCCTCCTGATTTATGTTGATGATATTGTTCTTATGGAAAGGGGTCCCTCTGATACCGATAAGAAATTAAGAATTCTCAAATATTTTTGCTTTAACATGGGTATTACTGTTAACACCGAAAAGACAAAAGTTATGATTATAAAATCTAAGAAAGACACCTACAACATTTTGATTTATGATTTAATAGAAAATTGGAGGAAGTGAATTCTTACAAATATCTTGGAATTGATATTCATCACAAGCTCAATTGGAACTATAACATTGAGAAAAATATTAACGGAGAGTGGAAAGCTTATTTTGGTCTTGAAAATAATTGTAAATCATCCAACCTTGTCATCTGGGATAAAGAGAAGTTCCTCTTTGAAACTCTTCTCATTTTCATTATCTTGTACAGTTGTGAAGTATGGGGGTATGCCATTTCTAGAGAATCTTGGAGCAATATTGAGAAAATCCATAAGTGTTTTTATAACTCATCACCTCAAAATTAAAATTAATACACCTTATCTTATTATCCTCATAGAAGTAGGTCTTTCCCCCATTGAGAGGATGGCTCACGAGGGGTTCACTCAGTGAACTTGTTACATAGCACGATCGTTCGCATGCTATTAAAGAATATCCCTAATTTTACTAAATATTGGAAAATTCCTCATAAAATTTTATTGTTGAACCCCCTCCCAATATTCCTTTCAAATTAAGAAAACCCCTAGTTTCACGAGATATTGTATGTATCCATTTTTATCAACCCATTTTTAATACCCCCTTTATATCATATTATCAAGTTGTAACAAATAGGAACCCTAACACATCTTAGTATAAGTAAACATGATACTAAATAAAATAATAGTATAATGGTAATAATGATCCCACCAAGATTGCACGAGTGACTAATCAATTTGTAGCATTGGATAGTTGAAGAACCAATGAAATAGTACTAGGGAAGGAAAAATGCATAAAAGGAAATGCAGTCAAGAGATAAACATAACAAAGAATGTAAAAGGATGATAGTTCAATAGTTAGTGCAATGCTTAAAAAAGATAAGAATTGCAGATGTTTCACACCACATCCTGCCAATATAGCAATTTTATATCATGTAAATATAAGTATATCCATAGAGATCTCATGTTTTCTATAAGCTTAATAAATTAAAATCTATAAAAATTCAAAATTGAAACCCTTTCGTGGATGGACTACCCTACCTTCCTATCAAAACAAACATCATTGATGTTTGAACCCAAACAAACATAGAAAAATTCCTCTTACTTCCCAATAACACCATATGATCATGTGCATAGCTTGGATTTGGGTCATTCACAAGATGCAATAAATTTCCTTCACTTACTCTACATTTATTTTTGCAATCAAGGGAATTAACAACATTTAGTTACTTTTTCTTGGGTTATATCTAATTTTTTTTTCTTTACAAGAGAGGGAAAAATATCCATTGTTAGGTTTCAAGCATGCAATAGTTATAAAGATATACCAATGGTGAAACTTATATGATACCATTTCATGGTAACGATAACACATAGGGTATGTAGTAATTAAGGATTTATATTTTCACCTATGTTCATGTCAGTTCCAATACAATAATAAGACGATGCCTTGCATATCAGAATTGAAATTACAATTATGAATGTGCCAAATATAACTCAATCTAACAATTATTCATAACTAGCAATGTGAAAATGTTAAAGAATAATATGAAAAGTTGAAAGAAATAATTAGCCAAGAAAGATTGATCTAACTTTTCTTGGTTCCAGTGAGACAAGAAATATTGATCTCACTTTTCTTGGTTGTCATGGAGAAAGGTTTGATTGAATCTCAATACCCACCTAAACCCCATCCTAAAAAATGAAGAGTTAGATATTTTACTCGAATCCTACAAACAATACATTACAATTGTTCAACTATGGAACTCCCAATTAGCTACATCTCTTAACTTAAAGATAAAAAACAATATAACATCAATTCAAACCAAGCCTAAATAAGCTATTAAATGGGGATTGCTCAAGGTCAGTAATCCAAAGAGACTTCCATCGATATTATCATTGGTACAATTTTATCAGATTTATGCAAAACTTATGATCATAAACAATATCAAATAAAAATGAAGGGTCCTTAAGTTTTAGGTGCGTATGAATAGAGCCCATGATTTGGAGGTATGAATCCATCCCATGATTTGGAGGTTATTGCTTAGCCCTCCCAAATAAAAAAAAACCTCAATATTTATATTACTATGTCAAATTAAAAACCCCCCTTGACCTCTTAATATGGTGCAATATATTTTGTAGGTTTTTAAGAGTATTCAAACCCCCAATATGAATGGACGTGATATGATATTTCCTCTCTAATGAACCCCTTGTGGGATGGCTATGAATAGGTACCTAATGTACAAGCACAAGATGAATAACATGGAAAATTAGAGACTTCCCAAAATTGATTTAAATTCAATTCAAAACCAACTACACGCCAAGCGGGGTTGGTGTAAAGATATGATGGCTTGGTTAAACCATTGGGGTATTGATGAAAATGACACTTTGCGAAGAGTTGATAATGTCAAAAATATTATTACTTCTAAGTTTAAAGAGAAACTGTGGTGTGAGGAAAATTTAACTGTTAAGAGAAAATTAAGATACTATAAGGAGGTCATTAATCCTAATTTGGAAGATTAGAAGCATCTCTAGGGGGTAACTAGTTCAAGGAAGAAAATTAATATAGACAAGATTAGAACGAACTCCACGAACTCCATAGAGAAACATGGCGTTGGTCTATTCCTAAAACTCCATGCGAAGAATGAACCAAAATTAGAGTAAAAAAGATAAAACAAATAACATAGCAACCGAGAGAATGAACCAACATAAAATTGAAACATGAAAAAACAACTTTTGTAGAATGCAAGGGTCCATCAAAAGACTCATGAACTAAACGAATAATACTTCCGTTAGAAAATATCACTAAATAGGTTGACCAGATGTTATATTTTCAAATTTTCCTTTTCAGTTTCTCAAAATATCATTTTACCTCTTCCTAACCCCCACCTTTCTCTCTCTACACACACACACATCCCTATTCCTCCCCCTACCACTAACCCCCCTCCTCTCTATCTCTATATCTCTCCCCTCCACGCCCTAAACCTTACTAGCCCCTTCTCTCACTCTCTTTCTCCTCTACTCCACTTACCCCCAATATCCTAACACCCCCCTTTGTCCCTCTCTCTCTCTCTCTCTCTACATACATACATACATACATACATATATATATATACATATATACATACATACATACATACATACATACATATATATATATATATATATATATATATATATATATACCACAGTTTAAAGAGAAACTATGGTGCGAGTAAATTTACGGTTAAGAGAAAATAAAGATACTATAAGGAGGTTATTAATCCTAATTTGGAAGATCGGAAGCAATTCTCGGTAGTAACTAGTTCAAGGAAGAAAATTAATATAGCCAAGATTAGAATGAACTCTCATGATCTCCATAGCGAAACTAGGCATTGGTCTATTCCTAAAACTACGTGGGAGGAAAGCGTTTTCCATCTTTGTGAGTCTCTAAGTGTTGAGGATGAAAATCACTCTCTCTTATATTTCCTTACTTACACGCACATTAGATCTGAGTTTCATAGTATTTTCTACAATGCAAAACTTTCTAACATCCTAACTTGCCAAAACTATAGTGAGCTCGGAAAGCTTCTCACGAAGCCTTTTGAGCACATAAACAAAATTTTAAAGAAAACTAAGTAATGCCCTACTTAAGGTTTGATAGACCAAAGTTGGTCTCAGTGGACGTTAATCATAATCATCATCGTCATAGAAGATCATTTTTTCTCTATTAATCTTTATAATCACTTTCGAATTTATAATTTAAACAAAAATAATATAAAGATTAATTGAAAAAATTGAATTAAATAATAGAATTTTTTATATTCACTTTCTAATTTATAATTTACAAGAAACAAATTAAATAATATAAGGAAAAGAAGGTGACTAGCATCTATGTTTTTCCTAGATTGCATAAAGATGAGACAAGTGTACTGTCTAAATTGATTTTATGAGTGGTCCCAAATTCCAAATAAATTTATATATATATATATATATGAATCAATAGTATCTAGTTGATGCATGAATAAGTGGTAGGTGATACATGGAAAACTTGCAGTTAGTGGAGAACAAGTAATACATATATTATGTATGGTAGTTAACTTGTTAGTAATCACAAACCATTAAATTTAACATATAAAAATGACTTATTATTAAAAAGAATATTATGTTACAAATTTCAAAGATAAATTATTTAAAATAATGATGAAAAGAATGATAAAGAGACAAAATAGTAAACAAGATTTTAAAAATAACTAAATCTAAAAAAAGTAAAGTAGAGCTCTTGAAATGCCTAAATATTAAATTTAATTTTCAAACTACTTTAATTTAAGTCAATTTCATGAAATGAGATTTTTTTTTTTTTCATCCTATCTAATTATATAAACGATATCATAAATCAAATTTAAATTAATTTATTATTATAAATTTTATAAATCAAAACTAATTATAAACTAATAGTAAATCTTAACATTTTAAATGATTATGAGTGATTCTTGATCATAGAACTTTAACCCTAACATTAACTATAATAACAATAAATACTTGATCTTCTATAAAAATAAAATCGATATATTTTTAAGAAATTTAAATAATGAATTAAATATGCTATTAATTAAGGACAACACTCAAGACCTCTATCACAATTTTACCACAACTCTCTTTAATTCCATTAACATGTTCTCTATCATGGTGTCATGTAGGAATGAGAATAGAATGACCAACCCTTGGTATGTTAAAGAGTGTAAAAATGCTAGAAAATCCATTATGGATGCATCTAATGAGTCCTTAAAAATCTACAAGATCTCTAGGTATAAATCGATAATTAAAATGAAAAAATATGGTGTTATATAAATAAAAAGAAAGAAAATCTATTGCATCTATCTAAGGTAGATCCCAATAAATTCAGGAGACTAATTTTGAGTTGTAAAACTAATTAAAATAATATGATTCCCTTAAGGGATTAGAATTCCTACCTCCAAAATCTTTATAAATCTCATGATGTTGTGGACAACATTCAAATCCTTTCTACAAAGGAAAATTTTTTCTCTTTATAAGATAGATTTTGGGGTTAAGCAACTCACAAAAGGAAAAGATAAGGACATTGAAGGAAACCAAGAAGAAATATTAAAAATTGGTGGGCCTATTCTCAGCCCTCACATGCACAAGCTCTTTAATTTAGCAATTAAGTATGGTTTATCTAAACCCTCGTTAGAAAGCCTCATTGTTCTTATTTTTTGAAGTGGAGATCATAAAAAAAATATATATCTAATTATAATACCATCATGATTAGCTCTCTTTTAGCTAAATTATATGGAATTATTCTAGAAAATATGCTCAACATATGGCTAGAAAGGCATGAAAAAAAAGCTAAAATCCAGGCAGTATATGGGGCTATCATTCAACTATGGACCACCTTGTTACTCTTAGGACTATTGCTCAGGAGTGTCATAATAATAAAACTAATCTTCTATGTTGCTTTGTTGGCTTTAGAAAAGCATTGGATATAGTTCCCAAAAGTAAACTTTGGAATATAATAGGAGAGATAAAAGTCCCTTTCGAGTTGAGAGCTACTATGATAAGGTTGTATGAAAAGGTTATTGCCAAATTTAGAAACTTTGAGGCCTAGTCACAAGAAATTAATTTTAATATAGGAATCAAGCAAGGTTTTCCCTTATCCCCTACCCTTTTAGGTATTTACATTGATAGGAACTACTACATTGTAGGTCTAAATTTGACGTTTCAACTATTGTTCCATTGAAAATCCACCTTTTCAAGTTCCAATGAAGTGCATTGGGTGGAAAATTTGACGAACAAACTATGTTTTTTTCAGCAAACATCGCTTAAGAGATGTTAATAATGTGGGTCATGAACATCACTTAAGCGATGTTCACTTTCTTTCACCATTTTAAATGAACTTAAACACTTAGATAGAATCAAATTTTTTATCTTTTTCCATGTGGGAATTGAAAAATGGTCGAGCCAAAAAAAGGACTTCATTTGTTGTGATCACAAATTGGGAGAAGACGAAGTTTGGCATGTCACAAATTTTAAGACAATGAAGTGTTGAAATCACAAATTTAGAGAAGGTAAATGTTCCTTTTTTTAGTTTCTCTTGTAGTCTATATATCATATTTTGTACCCACTATGGTTTTTTCTTGCACATTGGCGAAAACGAATTAGGGAAAAAGTGAGTTGGCCTTTTTAACTTTAAATGAGTTTCTATCTCTTTGAAAAAAATAAGCATCTTATTTCCTTTTTAATTGCACTTTTAGGAACAATGAGGCGAGTGGATCAATAGATATATAAGTTTACAAATATATTTGCATGATGGTACACAAGTAAATGAATTGAAAAAAGTAATGGCAAGGGATCAATGAATTTCTATGTGGGTGTAAGGAAGGATTCACATAGAAAATCATAATTTTATCTTGAATATTAATTCCTATATTATTTTGTAAAGAATAATGGTAACCACCATAGAGAGGGGAACTAGGCTTGATAAAGTTTGGAGATGTGGTAACTCAAGTGTTCATTCCATCATTTTAGAGAGAAGAAATATATCAAATGAACATACATTTGTAAATTGGCATGCAAATATGCTCACTCTAATAACCATAAGGTTATAGTTCCCTATCAAACTCATCATTCACTATAAAAAAAAGAGTTAGGATTGAAGTGACTTGCAACAAATCCTATTGTGATATTATCATGCTCAGCATAGAGTCCCAATATTAATGCCTATTTCATTAAATTTTGATTTATTCTAGTCCAAGTACCTTTGAAGTCAGGTCAAAGACACCCTTCTAAACCCCAAAATTAAGGTTTCTAAAGTGCAAAATATTGTTCCAAAAGTGCCAATTTCAGGTTCCAAAAGTGTACTTTTTCCTTTGATGCCACTTTTGAAACTATTTTTGCACTTTTCCAATATGATAAAGGCACTTTTTGAACCTAATTTGTTTTTTTTGCACTGTTGTATTTGACACTTTCAAAACTTCAATTTGCGATTCTAAAAACCATTTTTGGCACTTTCAAGTTCTAATTTTTCACTTCTAAAAACCAAACTCGACACTTTACAAGTATTGTAATCAAACAATTGAATATAGAAAAAAACGAAAGAGTTTATTTGTGACCAAAAAATTGAATTGTATTATTTAACAAACTAGTTCCATATCTTTTACAATTGGCTTCACATTGCTCACACCATTTAGGCTCAACATGCAAGTCCACAATTGATCTAACAAGAATGTGTCATTGACATCATGGAAATTATAACTTTTTGTTATAACAATTCCCTTCCTTGTTACACACAGTTTTCTTTCGAGTCATCTACAATCACTATATTACTAGCATTGTAAGCATGGATCAAAATCTCCCAAGGTTTATTTAAAGGTTTGAGAAATACATAAACATTCCCAATGCCATCAAAACCCTATCTATCTATCTAAGAATAATCATCTTGTGTTAATACATCTCTATATTGTTCAGTTTTCAATGATGTTCTTTCGAATGATAATGGAAAAAAATCATCCATGTTTTTTTGTTGTGTAGATATCCATACACCCACTTCAAATATACTAAAACATTTTTCAAAAAATTCCCTAAATCTTGGACGTATAAAATAAATATTTGTTCTTGATTTGATATCTCCTATTCATGGAAATCTAAATTTATTTTTCAATGAATTTCTATGTATTGCATACAACAAAACTCCATTGAAATCGAATATAATCAATGGTTTACTTATTAATCCTCTAGTATATGCAAACAAAAGACAACATGTACGCAACCCAATCAATAAATTTTTTTGTTTCAATGTTTCTATTTGGACATAAGTAAACTTGTATGATATGAAATTTTTGAAACACATCACCAGATACATGACATTACATCCAAATATACAAAATTGTTTTTACATTGTCAAAGTTGTCAAATTATACAAATCAGTAAATCAATTGTTGTCTTTATAATATGAAGGTCATTTGAAATTGAATGTTTTTAACAAATGCCCCATATTTACACGAGGCCCCAGATGTCTCAACAGAGAACACAATGTTGTTTTTATAGTTCTTTATATTTATTGTTAACCATCAAATGTCCAACTATATGCCATTTTGAAGTAGTTTTTCTTACTATTATCTTTTGAATGATATTGTCCTTCATCTATAAACAACATGTTAGATTATATATATATATATATATATATCTGTATGTATGCTTGAATGAATTTCTATTTATATGCACTACTTCACCAATATTTACAAACATTAAGGAACTATAAATAGTACTATGTGTGAAATTCCATAGTGGTATATCATTGAGCTTGAACAAACCTCACAATTTCACACTATTATTACTAAGACGAATTATACAAAAACATGGATCAATTCACTCATAAAATTGAAACGCACATGAAAAAATGTTGTTCATACATTAATCAGCTATAAGATGGAAATCAAGAAGTGTTACAATAGAATGAATTCGATACTCCTAGGAGGATTCGAATTCACCTCAAATATAGGCTTAGTTTGCATTGAAACCATCGCTCGATAAGGTTCAGTGGCCACCGATGATGAATAATCAATTAGCTAAGATAGAACTCAGCATAAATAAATCACGTGGGCACCAAAATAGGGGAGGAGAATCCAACGGGGCAAAATACTGACTTGTAGTGGTCAAAATAGGTGCTCCTACACTTAGTAGTAGTGAAACTAGGTGTAACAGTAAGTTAACTAGGAAATCAAGGGGACAAGGTTCCCTATATCATGGAACTGACTGTGCTAACTCCTAAAATCCTGCATGAGGGAGAATTTGAACTTCAATGATGCAACCAAGGCGCTCTAAGTGGATAGGAGGGATAATGTTGGCTAAAAACAAGCTCAAGGGGCCCCAAAGTAAGGACTAGGTGCTAGGAGACTCAACTGTTAATGCATCGATGCATGGAATCCTGCATGGTATGCATGCATGCATGCAAAGCATGCGAGACCAAAATAAGATGGTGAGAATATTCCAACACAACCCCTTAAGTCGTACTATGAGGAAAAATGCAAGTAAATAAATGGAAATTAGGGCCCTAGTTACTAAGACTAAAGGTCACCACGTACAAAGATATTAAAAAAATGAGGAAAGAAGGAAAACCACGTGGGAACCCCCCCCCCCTCAATATAGAATAAAATACACTAAAATTTGTTGCTCAAGACTCAAGTAGGCATAATGCTTGGTTCAAATTTTGGAGGTATCTTTCTCTTGGGAAGAAGTGGATCATGCTCCAAAAACATGTGCTTGGATTCTCCTTCAGTGGATGCAAGTGAATCTTAAGGCTTCATGAACTTGCTCTTCAGACCAAACATGGTGAGAACAAATCCAAAAATATGAATATCATCATGGACCCTGTAATTCGAACCAAATGAGGTAGGATCAGCTCCAATCAAATCTAATTTCTCATGAAACTTGAACTTCTGATCAGTGGAAGTTAAATCAGCTCCAAGAATTGATAGATTCTTTCTTGTGATCTCCTTTGAAACAACATGGGTGAGATCAAAACCAAAATCACCAAAATGTGCATGAGACTTGAACTCAAACGAATGATAGTGTCCTCCATCCTTCAACGAAACTATGAGAACATGTGCCAATGACGAATAGAAGTACATACGAAGCATGTGATCAAGGAGGGCGAATTCATAGCATCACCTCCAAACTCTGATTTTACCTCCAAAACATTCAATATATAATCATTCTGCACACTAGTAGACTCATGTGAAAGAGAGGATTTAAGAAGCTCTTCAAATTCTAGAGCATGAACTAGCTTATCTTGCTCAGAATTTGAAATAGAAGACATTGAGAACATGAGTGAGGAATTGATAATATCTCCAAAAGGATCATCTTCATTAGTTGCATCACTTTCATCTACATAAGCTACATGAGAAGGGAACAATTCAAAATTGTCTTCAACTTCTATAGCAACAAAGGAAGGAATGTCTTCAACATGAACTTTATGTGTTGAATTCGCAACTTCTTCATCTTGAACAACTTCATCATGAGAGATGATTGAGTCCAAGACATAATTACATAGAACACTTAAGGAGGTATCACTGGGATTTTTCTCCAAATGGATAGCATGATCCTCTTACTTCTTCTTTCCAAATTCTCTATCCAAATTGGTCCTGAGATCACTTGGATATTCAATAGTATCAATGAGGTAGCGCATACTAGGAGACATAGCAATACACATTGCTCCAAAGGCTCTGTCACATTCATTTAGCCAATCATTCTCTTGTTCATAAGAAGCAAAATATCTCATAACACCAATACACATATAAAAAAATACCTTGTCCCTTCAGATATGCTATCATCTTTGGTTTCCAGTCATCATAGTTGAATGGAGAGAGAGGATGAATTGCTTTCATATTCATGGAATTTGTTGTAGAATACCTGCAAAAACAATGAAAAATATCTGGAGGATTGTTACTGAATCTATTGAACACTGCTTTAGGACAGTAGGAACTTTTATCCAGATCCTTCACACCTAGCTAGAGCTCAAAGGCTTTCTCCAATGGATTCAATGCAATGGCACCAGGATTTATTCATGAAATCCAGAGGTTTCTTGTGCTCTACTGAAAGAAGTTGTTGAATCTACTGTTGGGAATGATGCAACTGTTGCTACTATTGCAACCACTGCAACTGCTGCTACTGCTGCAACTACTGCACTCAAAATCTCTCATGAGATATGATACCATGTGAAATTCCATAGGCGTAGATCACTGAGCTTGAACAAACCTCACAATTTCACATTGTTATTACTCATAAGAATTAGACAAAAACATGGATCAATTCACTAAAACTAAAACACACATGAAAATATGTTGTTGATACATTAATGAGTTGTCAGCGGAAAATAAAGAAGTGTTACAATAGAATGAATTCAATACTCCTGGGAGGATTTGAACTCACCTCAAGTATAGGCTTGGTTTGCATTGGAACAATATCCCCGATAAGGTTCAATGGCCACCGATGATGAATAATCATTCAACTAAGGTAGAATTGAACATAACTAAATCATGTGGGCACCAAAATAGAGTAGGAGACTCCAAGGGGGGAGAAATACTGACTTGTAGTGGTCAAAATAGGTGCTCCTAGACTTAGTAGTAGTAAAACTAGGTGTAACAGTCTGTTAACTAGGAATCAAGGGGACAAGCTGCCCTAAATCATGGAACTGATTGTGCTAACTCCTAAAATCATGCATGAGGGCGAATTTGGAATTCAATGATGTAACCAAGGGCTTTTAGTGGATAGGAGGGATAATGATGGCCAAAAACAAGCTCAGGGGGGGGGGAAAGTATCTAGGTGCTAGGAGACTCAACTGCTAATGCATGGATTCATGGAATGCATGCATGCATGCAAAATGCATGCAAATCATGCGGGGACCAAAATAAGATGGTGAAAATATTCCCCAAACCCCCCTTAAGCCGGACTATGAGGAAAAATACAAGTAAATAAATGGAAATTAGGGCCCTGGTTACTTAGACCAAAGGTCACCCCATACAAAAATCTAAAAAAAATGAGGAAAGAAGGAAAACCAAGTGGGAACCCTCGCCCCCTCCTCAAGATAGACTGAAACACATCAAAAATTGTTTCTCAAGCCTTAAGTAGGTGTGATGCTTGATTCAATTTCTAGAGGTGTCTTCCTCTTGGGAAGAAGTGAATCATGCTCCGAAAACATGTGCTTGAATTCTCCTTTAGTGGATGCAAGCAAATCTTGAGGCTTCCTAAACTTTCTCTTCAGACCAAACATGGTGTGAACAACTCCAAAAATATGAAGATCATCCTGGAACCTATCATTCGAACCAACTAAGGTAGGATCAGCTCTAATGAGATCTAATTGCTCTTGAAACTTGAACTTCTTACCAGTGGAAGTTAAATCAGCTCCAAGAATTGATAAATGGCTTCTTGTGATCTCCTTTGAACCAACAGGGGTGAGATCAAAACCAAAATCACCAAAATGTTCCTGAGAATTGAACCCAAGCGAATGGTAGTGTCCTCCATCTTGAGTGAAACTCTGAGAACATATTCCAATGATCGAATAGAAGTACATAGGAAGCATGTGATCAAGTATGGCGGATGCATCACCTCCGAAATCTTATTTAACCTCCAAAACATTCAATAGATCATCATTTTGCACACCAGCAGACTCATGTGAAAGACATGATTTAAGAACCTCTTCATATTCTAGAGCATGAACTAGCTTATCTTTCTCATAATTTGAAATAGAATACATTGAGAACATGAGTGAGTAATGGATAATATCTCCAAAGGACCATCCTCATTATTTGTATCACTTTCATCTCCATCATCTACATGAGAAGGGGACAATTCGAAACTATCTTCAACTTTTAGATCAACAGAGGAAGGAATGTCTTCAACATGAACTTTCTGTGTTGAATCTGCGACTTCTTCTTCATCATGAACAAATTCATCATGACAAATGATTGAGGTCGAGATATAATTAGAGAGAACACTTAAGGAGGTATCAATGGTATTGTTCTCTAAATGGATAGCATGATCCTCTTCCGTCTTCTTTCCAAATTCTCTATCCAAATTGGTATAGATATGACTTGGATATTCAGCAGTATAAATGAGGTAGTGCATACTAGGAGACATAGTAATACACATTACTCCAAAGGATCTATCACATTCATTTAGCCAATCATTCTCTTCTTAATAGGAATCAAAATCTCTCATAACACCAATACACATATCAGAAAGACCTTGTCCCTTAAGATATGTTATCATCTTTGGTTTCCAATCATCATAGTTGAATGGAGAGAGAGAGGAGGAATTGCTTTAAGATTCATGGAAGGTGTTGTAGAATACCTACAAAAATAATGAAAAGTATATGCATGATTTTTAATGAATATATTGAACACTGCTTTAGGACAGTAGGAACTTTTATCTGGATCCTTCACACCTAGCTAGACCTCAAATGATTTCTCTAATGAATTCAATGCAATGGAACCGAGATTTTCTCTAGAAAGCTAGAGGTTTCTAGTGCTCTACTAAAAGCAGGTGCTCAATCTATTGCTGCAACTGTTGCTAGTGCTGCAACCGTTGCAATTGCTGCAACTATTGCACTCAAAAGCTCTCATGAGCTCTGATACCATGTGAAATTCCACAGGGGAATATCACTGAGCTTGAACAAGCCTCACAATTTCACACTATTATTAGTGAGAAGAATTAGACAAAAACATGGATCAATTCACTCATAAAACTGAAACACACATGAAAAATTTTGTTGATACATTGATCAGTTGTAAGCTGGAAATCAAGAATTGTTACAATAGAATGAATTTGATACTCCTGGGAGGATTTGAATTCACCTCAAGTATAGGCTTAGTTTTCATTGTAACCATCTCCTGATAAGGTTCAGTGGCCACCGATGATGAATACTCAATTAACTGAGGTAGAAATGAGAATAATTGAATCATTTGAGCACCCAAATAGGGGAGGAGACAACAAGGGGGGGAAATAATGATTTGATATGGTCAAAATAGGTGCTCCTACACTCGCTAGCAATGAAACTAGGTGTAACGGTCAATTAACTAGGAAATTAAGGGGACAAGGTTCCCTAAATCATGGAACTAGCTCCTAAAATCATGCATGAGGGCGAATTTGGACATCATTGATGTAACCAAGATGCTTTGAGTGGATAGTAGGGCTAATGATGGCCAAAAACAAGCTCCGGTGGGCCTAAAGTAAGAACTAGGTGCTAGGAGACTCAACTGCTAATGCATGGATGCATGGAATGTTGCATGCATGAAAAGCATGCAGGACAAAAATAAGATGGTGAGAATATTCCAACATTATGTTTACATTGCTTCCAACCCCAAATAAATACATTGTCCTCATTCTTCAATCGTTTGAATCTATCAATGAATGTTTTAATTGTTGAACACAATAAGAACACTGAGAGGGGGGGGGGCAATCAGTGTTCTGTGCTTAACCACTTTTTCAATAAATCTATAAACTGTAAATATTCATTCAACACTCAATGAAATATATCAATAGATAGAACACAGAGACACAAGATATGCATGTAAATAAATTTTGTAGTATATTGATAGTATCAATGATTTACATCAACTTTGTAATATTGAACTACAATTTTTGGTATTCCTGGATTGTATTCTATGCCACCTGCATTTGAACAACACTTTCCCCAATGCTTCTTCTATACCCACAAGCTATGGTTGATCCACATCTTTCTTTTTGCACCCACTAGCAATGGTTGTACCAAATCTTTATTTCGGTAGTCGCGAATCTTTGCTCTCACAAGCAATTGTTGCCCCAATTCTTTATTTTTGCACCCACAAGCACTAAGTGCTCCAATGCTTTATTTTTGCACCCATAAATCTATGCTTCTTTTCTCTCCTTTAATCAACAAGATGTTGATCTCTTCACTTGATGTACCTTTGCTACCTAATTTTCCAAATTATTCCATCTCATCTATTTCTCAATTTTTTGTTGTGGTACCCTCTATTTTATTCCCCCAATTAATTCATTTCCTCGTATCTATTCTATTTTTCACCTTACACACAAATGTTGGGTGACTCTTTTTATTTATACATATCCACTTATGTTATTTTTCATATTATAGGCAACATTCACATTTAATAAATAATTTTTCTTTTTATATATCATATGGAGACGACTAATTATTATGTTTCATATTTTTTGAAACATATTTAATTTTATCTCTTATCAATTTACTTTTAAGACCGACATGTCATTTTCATTTCATTTGACAAGATCCTCAGGTATATCTTCCATGGTTTTGTTTCAATGTTTGATTCATCATAAGGATTGTATTACCTCCATTTGGTTTAATGACTTGTCATGCTTTTGATCCATATTTACATTTCAAACTTTGATTCATGTTTAGAGTTCTTTTAACTGACACTCTTTTCAGCTTCTTCAATAAATCCTTCAAATGATAACAAGATCAACCATTCAAAGATACCTATTCACCTTTGTCATTCATGAGCATTAATGACAGTGATCATCACGTTTTGACATCAATGACAACTTCTGCCAACAATCTACCCCTTTGGCATTAATGTTAATCTATAGTAAAATTCCTCAACAAACTTTGTTTTCCAGTTTGGTTTTATTGTGCCTTCATTTCCCCCCTTTGACATTATTGACAAAGGATCTTGATTCAATTGATTATGTCTTTCCATATAGGATGCTCCTTTGTATTCAAAATTGATGATCATCCTGTGGTTTCTTCTTGGATTCACTAATACATAGGCTCCCCCTATATCCATTACACTTCTTTTTCTTTGAATACTCCGACTTCCTTGAATGCTTACTCCCTATGTCTTGCATAGTTATCAGTTCCCCTAAACTTATTGTCAAATTTAACCTATAGAAATGAATTCTTCAAGTTGCTTCCCTCATTAAATCATGTATTACTTCTTTAGGAAAACCAATAGTAACTTGGAGAAGTTTCTTCTCTTTAGTATTGTACATCAGAAAGAATGCTAGTTATGTTGTTAACTAGCCACTTCATGTGTTTACAAATGAGAAACAATGCTAGTTATCTTGTTAAATAGCCACTTCACGTGTTTATAGAGGAATCTATGGAGTCTGAGTAGGCATCTTCTCTACTATGACATTGGCATCTTCAACTTCATGTTTCTTGTACATTAACTATAGATTCTCTCCCATGTGTTCCAAAGTGAGTAAAATTTTGTGACAAGCCTCCTAATCTAGATTTGCAACAATGATCTATGTCTTGGTGTTTCTGAAATTGACCTTCTTTAATTTCAACAAATGAACCCTGCATCAATATAATAAATAGTATATCCACTCTAGTATATTTAATTTATTTTCGTCTTTGCATTCTTCTACTGCAATAGGTTTCTCATAGGATGCTTTGAGAGCATTCTCTCCTTTTAAAAATGACTTCCAAACTGCCCACAATACCTTCTATCAAGCAAACTAAATGTGTTTTTCATTTAGACCTTTGTGCATATTGCACCTCGTATTTTCTGCCCCAGATATCAAAGTTTCACTCAAAGCTTGCACCAACGCCATTATAAACTTTGATCTTTGGTAAGTTGTCATTACATCATATCACGTCATTCACTTTGGAAGCACAATCAACTTGCTCTTGATTGTCATTATATATCTGGAACACAACTTATGTAAGGTTTGGCTTAAAGCACTATGCTCCTTTTCGAATGAAGTGGTGGGTTCCTTCATAACATGTGGAAGTTTCAATATGAAAGAATCATGCTTCCAATGACTTTGAGTAGCCCTCTATAACCACCTAGGTATCTTTCAATGACCTAGAATCTGTATACGTCTTCCCTAAAGGGTTTACAACAAATAAAATCAGGAGCGATTCTACAACTTGTATTGTTCATTCTGTAATGGTACATTGTCCTCACACCCATTCAAAATTATCAGAGATAAGTGACTATCCTCCTATAACTATTCAAGGTAACTCTAAATGCTTTCGATAGCTCGATTTCGCAAGTCCACTTCATTCAAGTCCTCTTGCACTTGATCATATTCATAGATCAACTGTATTCGCGATCAATTTAAGGTTTTGACCAATCGGTTTTCCATATTGTCACGCCTGGAGATTTATCAGTTCTTGATCATCTATTTTTAATTTCATATGGATCCATTATATGATTACCATAGTGAACAAACCATGAAGGGGCTACCTTCGACAGCTATGAATCAAGCGGTCGACGCATCAAGCTTTCCAATAATTCGTTCCTTCTAAGTCATATAGCACAAACAACAATCATGGTTCATGCCTTCACATTAGTTGAAGAGTATGAACTCATTACCTCTTCATAGGGTCTTGTTGTATCTCTGTCAACATTCAAGTGGATCAAGTCTCATTTGTGGAATATATTTTCCTTCAATTGGAAACTTCTCTTCATAGTGGAAAAAAAATCCCATTTGAACTGGATGTTGATTCTTCTTTTGGTATCATCGAAATTCTCAGCACAATCACTAATGATGTAACAAAGTATGTGTTAACACCGAAATTGACCCGCAAGGTTTAAAGAGGGTAATTTTGGGTAACCACTAACCAATCTTTGGCCTGTGCTATTGACCCAACACAGACAGAGAGGGCTCTCTCTAAAATCTCATGAAAGACTAGAATAATCAAGATTGTCAATAATGAAAAAGAAATACCAGCATTCACGGTGAAGATATTCAATAACAAAAATTATAAAGAAGATCAGTTTTATGTTTGGAAAAAAATATGATTCACGCGTTATTTAGTTGGAAATGTATGGAATTTAGTTTGGGCAATGGAGTCACCTTTAACAAACTATGAAACACCATTCACAAAGATTCTGCAAATGCATTCACAAGGGCAAGGTAGCAAGCAGCTAGTAGTCAAAGAGAATTTAATTTTGTGGAATAGAAGAGAAAAGAAATAGTCCATCAATGTAAGGCATACCAAGATGAATCCTACATCAAATTTAGTAGAATATGTTGGTGAAATACTTGGAAAAAACTAAGCAGAGCTTAATCTCTATGAATTCCACTTAATCATTACCCTGATCCAAGCATGAAAGAAATGACACAAAATGGGGTTACGAAGAGAGGAAATACAATTTCACATGGGAAGAGAGAAAATACAGACTACCAGACCAATTAAACAGGAATCCCTGTCAAAACACAGGCTTCAGCTCTTCAAACTTTATTAAAACAGCTCAAAAAATGTCTTACAGACTAATCCTCAAATTACCAAAAGCTATCAACATAAGATTTTCAATCCTTGTGCCTTCGATTACAAACATATTTATAGATCTCTTTGAGCTCTAGGCTCGACTCCTCTAAACCAAAATGTTTTGCAACAGAATGACACTTCATCAAAGTTTGTTTGTCATAACTGCTTTAAAACAGAAATAGGTAGAGCTGGTCTAACTATTTCTTACAATTGCCGATATTATCACAAAATGGAATTAACCTTATAGTAAAAACAACATAGTAAAGATAAAAGTTCTAGCTCGCTATCCATTTAGCTGCTCAAACAATATTACAAATTATACCAAAAATTAAAAATGTCTTATGTGTCTTTTGAACCTTTCAAACAAATGTTTGACAACTTATAAAAAACTTAGACAGTTACTGCCGCTGATGGAGAGTGTATCTCATATTTGCATAAGCATTCACAGCAGCCCAACGTGCATATGTAGGGAGGTCGTAATCTGCCATTTCTTTCACCATCACCCGGATTTCAATGTGGTCAGAGTAGGAGGCTGGTGGAAGTCTTTCGCCAATGGCAATTAACTTGTTTAGGATTTCAAAGTCATCTTGGATCTTTTCCATTAATGTTTTACCTATGAGCAGCTGCCCCATGTGTTTGAACTTCGAATGATCCATTCTTATAATCGAGATCCTCTTTTTGTAGGAATTTTTAGAGAGCAGCTCTAAATCGTCATCCCAAAAAGATGGCAGGCCCATTTCATTTAACTTACCAAATGAACTTATGAAGTCTGCTACCTGCTTCCTCATGTCTTCTGCTTTGGCCTTCACGCTTTCCACTTGAGCATACTTCCTCAAAATTCACTACTACATTTTTGGCATTTAGGGGGGGTTGTCTTCTGCCCCCAAAAGTGACCTAAGGGGGGGCGGGGTTGGCTTTGGGGGCGATTTTAGCAAAACCACCCCTGAAGGCATCGATGTTAACATTTTTTCCCTTTAAGGGCATTTTTTTACGAGATTGGAATTGCCCCCAAAAGTGACTTTTGGGGGCGGTTTGTGACCCCCCTCGTAGAGGTCTACGGAGGCGGTTTTAAACCCCCCCCGTAGACCCCTTCATAGAGACCTACGAGGGTGGTTTTTAACCCCCTTCATAGAGACCTACGAGGGTGGTTTTTAACCCCCTTCATAGAGACCTACGAGGGCAGTTGTGAACCCCCCTCATAAGCCCCCTCATACAAACTTACAGGGGTGGTTTGGAACCACCCTCATAGAGGACAATAAGGGGCGGTTTCAAACTCCCCTCATAGAGGCCTATAGGGGCGGTTGTGAACCCCCCTCGTATAGTCCAATAGGGGACGTTTGGAACCCCCCTTGTAGAGGCTTATCGGGGTACTTTAGAACCCCCCTCGTAGAGGCTTATAGGGGCGGTTTTGAACCCTCCTCACAGAGGCTTATAGAGGCAGTTTGAAACCCCCCTCGTATAGGCCTAGAGGGGCGGTTTGGAATCCCCCTCGTAGATGCTTATAGGGGATGTTCCGAACCCCCCCTAAAAGTCCTTATTATAAACCTTTGGGGGCGGTTACAAACTCCCCTCATAGGTACCTACAAGGGGGGTTCTAAACCCCCCTCATTGTAACATACAAGCGAAATTTTGAACCCCCCTCGTAGTGACATATGAAGGTGGCTTAGAACCCCCCTCATAGTGACATATGAAGGCGGTTTAGAACTCTCCTCGTAGCAACATACAAAGATGGTTTGAAACCCCCTCTATAGCCATAGTAAATCATAATTAAATATATATTATTAAAAATACCAATATTGCAATATCAATAGGGCATGGAGGAATTGAACCACCAACCTCCTGCTTGTAAGGCATGTGCTCTTCCATTGAGCTAGAACCCTTTCAGAATTGTGGAGAGGAGAATATGAACACCCAAATTGCATCATTTATAATTCTAAGAAAAGACAATAATATCCAAAGACAACCATGCTTAAAATCCAATTTATTTTTCAAAACACATTGATAAGCACAAAAATCTACCATAATAAGCCTAGAGATCCTTCTAACTTTTGGAACTGTTTGAAGAGACCACAAAAATCTACATAAGTAATTTCACATAGGATCTATGTTGGTAAAGAAACTGGGATTTAAGTCCCTCGTTTACAGATAATTAACATTTATCATATACTAGATCCACAAGGTATACTTCAAAATTGCTAAACACCATAACCATAAAAGCATTACAAGATTATACTAATCTAATGAAAATGAAATGAAATGCAAGAAATCATAAAAAAATTAATGAACTCACCTTCATTTAGTAAGGCCTAGAAATGCTCACAAAGCTTTGGGAAAAGGCCCAGATATGTCCGCAAGGCTTTGGGAAAAGGCCCAGAAATGCCCACAAGAAAGAATTTCAATCGTATGAAGCCACTCAAATATAAAATACTTGTCTTCATCCTAATGTATGCCACATACTATATCTTAGAAAATATTCAAGGTGAATTATTAAACCACGAGATTAGCTTGTAATGGGATCTCTTCCAAAACTCCAAAACAAAGACTATGATGCAAATGAATTATATTTTATAATATGAAAAACATTAAGCATACATGCATAAAAGTCAACTAAGAAATAAATACCAACCCCTTATTGCAAAATATATACATGGCTTCATTGGGGATGGATAGTTGGAATGTTTTTCTCTTTTCTTTTTTTGTAAAGCATGCAGCTAATATTATACAAAAAATGTATTACTTCGTTTTTCTTTTTATCCCCATGCTTCAATTTCAAAAGTTGACCACATACATGTATCCCAAATTGTTAATTTCAACATTTTCCCTCCTATTGTCATCAACTTTAACTTAAAGTCCACACCTACATTTGAGCAATAAACCATAAATCAAAATTATTAACCACAAACAATCCAAATAAAGGTGTGTGAACTATAAATTGAATAGAAAAATGAAGAATTAAAAGAACTACAAAGTAATGAGCTAAAGAAAGTGATACCTTATGAACTTCTAGGAACATTAAAAATTAAAGAACTAATGACCAAAGGACATTGATATGCAATTAAAATTACAACTATATATATTATAAACTAACAAAAATTGGAAAACATTGATTAAACCAATGTAAGGGTACTATACCAAATACAAGCTTACAGAAAATTTACTTTCACTAGCATATGGGTGTAGTGTACAATATCAAAATTGATACTCTTTAGCCTTTTGAAAGCATTAGCCTTGTTGATTTATTGTCGATTCTAAGTCTGATGACTATGGTTGGAGTATATACAGTATATTACTATATACACAACTCAAGGTGTAGGTCACTTTCCCCAATAGGGTTTTTGAGCCTTAAATATAATAAATGATACAATATAAAGTTGGTCATGACTGAAAGTGAAACTTACACTTTTCTCAATATCTCAACAGAGGTAGTTGAATATGTATAAGGAAGCGAGAATTTTCCTTGGAGGCCTTGCAATTCTTTGTGACCCTTCTATTATCAAAGTGAGGAGTAAAGTCAAGATTGATCATTGGACAGCTCTACATTGTGAAGTAGTCTCTTCTAATCAGTCCTTTCAAATTTTCCATGTGTATGCCCCTAATAATCCTCCAGAAAAATAAAACAATGTTTAAAACAGAATTCCTTTCCTCCACTTCCCTCTTCAATGGAATCATTATGGGCAATTTCAACCTGATACTTAACAGCAAATATAAAAGGGATGATCTAGGATACAGGACCCTTGTAGTGAAATTGTTGAAGATTTGGTGTTCTAGTTTGGTTTCCAAGACATTATACCTAGGAAAGGAAATAATACATGGACTAATATTGGCAAAATGGTCTTGGATTTGAGTATTTAGATAGGTTTCTTATTCAATAGTCTTTCTTGCATGATGGGATCAATTTAGTCTCCTCCATCATACCTTCAGTAGGCTCCAATCACAAGCCTATCACTTTGGAAATCACAAGCCTGAAAATTATGGCCTCCTTCCCTTTAAATTTAGTTTAATCTTGTTGAAGCATCATCAGTTCAGAGACCTGTTTCTTCATCCCGGCTCTACCCCCTGGGTTTATAGGGTTCTGTAGATTTCCTATGGGAAAAAAAAAATATAGAGTCTTAGGAAAGATATTAATGAATTGATGAAATCAAATGTTCAAGATCCTAGTGAGAGTAAATATTATGAGAAAATCCTTCAAGTAATACAAAAACAGATTGATGCTACTGGATATTCCAATGCCCTAGTGGAAGAAGAGAAAAAGGCCAACCTCAAATTTTTCGGAACCCATCACAATGGGGAGGAATATTGGAGACAAAGGAATAAGTTGCTTTGGTTATAGGCACAGGATCAAAATACAAAGCATAGCATGCTTTGTGTTTTGAGGGATTAACTCACTTTTCATACCAAGTTTTATATTGAGGGATTAACTCACTTTTCTCACATTGTTCCCTGCAGAGATCTACACATCTGCCTCAGGAAGGTTTAGGCCTATAGCACTTGGGAATGTCTCATATAAAACCTAATCAAGATAATATCATGGCACCTCAAGCCATTGATCTCATAGTGGTTTCTGAAGCCATCCACTCAGCAAAAGCTTTCAACAGGAGGAATATGGTTCCTAAAGCTACATATGGAAAACACCTTTGATAGAGCAAATTAAAAAAATTTCTCAAAGTTTCAGGAGTATTTGATTCTGCTGAAGAATTCATGTCCTTGTGAAAAGCATGTATTTATTTTCAATGGGTTTCTCCCTTAGTTAATGGAAGGCCCATGAGGTTTTTCAATGGCATTAAAGAGATAAGGTAGGGCTTCCCACTTTCCCCTTATTTATATATCCTTATGGAAAAATGTTGGGAAGAGATCTAGAAGTAGACAAAACAATGGAAATCTTATCGGACAAACAAACAATTGTAGATTATCTCGTAGAGATGAACTGCTACAAATAAACCTCGGTCTAGACCAAAAAGTTGATGATTTTATAGGGCAAACTGGCTTACTTCCTGGTAGGCAAGATGAGTTGAATTTTGGCTTGGCCAGAAAAGATTTCAAATATACAGCTGCAAACACTCCTATAACAATTGCCGCCTAAATATTATTTGCAATGAGATCAGGAAAATAGGACATAAGTTCCATTAACAATCTATGTAAAAGATCTGCTATAAGAGAAAAAAAGTGATGAATGCTAAAGGATTTATTGAACAGACCTTAAATATAATGTGTTCTGGAAGAAAAGGTGCTATAGTTATTCCAAGAAAATGTGCAAATGAGATAACTCATGTAATTACTCCAAATGCTGTCATGCATGACTGTTCTAGAATGTTATCTGCCTACAGTAATGATTCAAGGCAATGATGAATCATGATTCATTATCATTCTATCTAGAAGCAATACACCCATCATTTAGTTTTTGCACTTCATTCTGATTAAATATAGTACAAACTTGGAAATATGCTAAGGTTGTTCAGTGTTGACATCAGCCAACTGAATTTCAAAACTTAATAAATGAGTATGTAGATTAGCTAGTTGTAGTGAAAATATTCAGCATCAAGATGACCTTGACTGTGGAATTATTTGCACAGATGTTTTAACAGGATTAATTCTGATATATAAATGGAAAAGAATGAATGATAGGACATTCTCAAATGTTATATTTGATCTTACCTTTCCATAAGCATACACCATAAAGCATCATCAAGCCAAACAGGATATCCTAGTCTCATCCAACAATGCTTGACCAGATGGTTTCCTTTCATGCTATTTTCATATATGCAACATAAATCTAGCCATCTATTTATACAGACATACACACAAATGTACATCCATAAAAACTAATTTAAATGCACTAGTAAGAGTTAATAAGTAGAAATGAATGCATAGGATTACATCATGAGGTGCTAGATGGCATCCTCGGTCCTCTTTTTTCCTTGGTTTTATTCGAAATCGTTGCCTCATTGGAATGTTCTTACATTTTTTTGCCAACCCTAACAAACAGAAGAAAATATTTTTGTCGTACAAATTCTTCATGATGTCTATCAGTAAATTGATTAAACCAGCTTCTTGAATAAACTTGAGTGCTATACAAAAATTGATTTCTCCACCCACCGTCTAGAATAGTTGATATATGCCCAACTCGAGATTGGAATACAGACATTCTCTAGGAAAATTGGAGATAGATTTAGTAACAAAATAAATGGAACTTGAAATCATTTAGCTATAAACAAAATTATTATCTAAACAATCGCTACAATGGAAAACAATTCCAATTGCCATGGAATAACATAAGCCTATTGAGAATAAATTCCAAGAATAAGATCCTCTGCTTACCTTCTAGAACAGGGCTATTGGAAGAGATGATTTGGCTTGGATAGTTTTGAATTTGGATTCTGATGTTTACATTATCTCACTTGATATCCTAGTGATTGGTATCAAGAATTAGTTTCAAGTACCTATGCTTGATTGACTGGTGTGAAAATGATTGTTTACAATATTGTAGCCTTGTAATGGTATGAAATCCTTAAAAATGCTTTCTAATAATGGGGTTATTTCTGAGAACTGTTCCATATTGAAATATTGTGTGGATATCAAGACACCTATTACATAGCATCATATCTTGGACCTACTACTTATCTCTATGATTTTAATAATTTGGCTACAAAATACAACAGAAAACCTTGTGGAACCCAAACTAGCCTACTTTTTAATTTTTTCCATTATTTACAAGAGTACCTACTCTGCTTCCAAGAGTGTTTCTAGTGGACAGTGAAGTTTGAACATCAATACATCAGCTAAAGTTGTTCAACAATAATTAACTTTAAGGTTTTATCATCCATACCACGTGGCAAGGTTGGAAGCAGTGTGAGATCTGCTAGACAATTAAGGGATTCAATTGACTAAGAAACCGGGATCACAACTTCAATTCCAGTACAGAGACATAGAATACATAGTCATTCATTTCAGCCAAAGCCATGGATATTTACACTATTCCTAGCCTACCCAATAAAACTATGAAAGTAGAGTTGAATGTCCATCGAGATTCCGTTCTTACTGTGATCTACTCCACTCCAATGGCATGTTTCAAAAAGGGATGAAACTGAGTGCAAACCCAGGGAAAATTTTGTAGAATTAATACACCTCAAACTTGTTACCTATGCCAAAGGAAGGCCATGTTATGCAGTGAAGCCCCATCCTAGGGGTAGGTTCCTTGAAACAAATCCCCCCCCCAAAAAAAACCTTCGTACTAGTGCAGCCATTGACCATGATAAACATAAAAAAAATGTAATCAATAACTGAGAAGGATGAACAAGTATCGCATAAGCTAGGGAAAGGATGTGAACATCGCTGACTGCTAAAGTAACTGTTCTCGTCACAATATTTGCATATACATATGCCTTTTCCATGCTGTAAGACAAGACACCTGCAAATTATTTATGTTAAAGACAACTAACAGCCATCCAATTTTTTCTTAGCTATGAATAGATTTCAAAGTCTCGTTTATAATTGCTTACCAATAGGAATAAGTGTGACAGTCATGGGAATCATAAGTAGTGGTTTCCTTCCATATTTGTCTGACATAAACCCAAGGATGGGTTCCTCTAGCATTATTCTAATGCCAGAGATCTATTTACATGCCAAAAATCAAATTATAATTTATTTTTAAAGCCCCATATCTATCAGGTGGCATAAAATTTCAAACACCAAAACGCCACATGGTGCTACATATTAAAAGTACATATTTCCAAAATTTTAATCATGCCGTGAATGCAAACAGCCAGTTCCAAAATCATAATTAGAATCGTTAATATGATAGTTTTTAAAATTGGGAATACTATCTCCATTGAGTAAAAACTCAGAATTCTAAGGCAATCAATTACAAAAATTCCAGATAATAGAATTCCAGGCAGAGAGCATGTAACTAGATATGTTAACAGGCCTTCCATGTTACTGAAGCCTAAGCTCAATGAGAATTAAAACAAGGGTCGCCCATACTTTTCAAGCCACTGCCATAACACCAGAGAAAAATTCAAAAACCCATGATCAAACTGTAAATTCGTATTCCTTCTTCAATGTGTAAAGTGATTCAAGCTACTTATACTGTGCAGAGAATGATACAAAATATGCAGAGCAAGTATTGCTGAACGAGAACAAAATTTAGCTCACCACATGCTCTAGTCCAGTGATGTAAATAGCTTGGCTGCATTGATTAAGTCTAGGGAAGAGAGTAGCCCTTGTAATTTCTGTTAAAGGAGGGACCATCGTGAAAGCAACAATGCGGTGCAAGAATAGGGAGAGCAAGAGCTGAATTATCGACCCCCAACATTCTTTCCAATAATTCTCTACCATCTTCTCCCTCAACCTCAAGAAATACCACTAATACACTTATACCCAAAACTTAAAAGTATAAGCCATTCCTAATTTGCTTCTGGCACCACCCTTCTACATGGCGGAGCTTAGACTGTTACAGCTAGAAGAGTTAAACCTTCTATTTCTAAATACTTGAATGCATCAAGGGGTCAATTAAATAACAGAAAATAAAAATTTATGGCATGAATGTTGATGAAGTCACCCTTTATAGAATACCTAAAAATTTGTGCTCTGTGCTGAGAGCAAATGGAGATCCATTACTTATTTGTGAACCTTTCTTTCCCTAGTAAACCTAAGATCTACTAACTAGCTTCCTGTGATTGAAAAACATAGAAGGAAAAGAGCAAACTGGAGCACTGAATGGTTGAATCCCCAGGCCAGAAAAAATCTCATAAAAGCAATCCTCTATAGCGTGGAAGGTAGACAAAAGGGTAATTCAAGTGCTCCCCAAATCTTCACCAAAATCCTGCCCCTCATGTCATGGCTACATACATGTGATAACCGAACTGACGTAGGTGATTAGAAGGATAATGATCATCCACTGAAGGAGAAGAGAAATACCAAGCTCATATGCCTGTCAATGCATCACATTTTGGAATAGAACGAGCAGGCTGCTTCAACAAATAACTAGACTTGCATTCTGAACTACCAAGCAAGGTAGTAATTTGCGGGCATTAACAGAAATTCATTATTTTATTGAATTAACAAACTAGAGCCTAAAACACTTCTTGGAAAACTACTAAAACACGATGCAAAAAACTGACCTGCTATTGATAACATCAATCTCATGTAGCATAAGGAAATGCACCACCTCTTTGCATTTCTGCAATTCTCCATCTAGAAACTTGAGGAACTTGGTATGTGGCCCCATCACATCGTAATCCCTGGACCTTGCAAAAGACCTCCCCAACTTTGCAATCTCCCACACAACACCGATGAAACCCAACAAAAGGAAGGCAACCCAATTGGCAGTTAGAGGATCCATAGCACCTTCCTACCTCGATTTGGAAAGGACCTTGCCTTTGTTCATCATTTTGGCATGCCCATTCAACATATACCCTGCAATCAGGGCATTCTAGGACACCGTGTTTCGTTGAGGTATTTTGACAAACACATAGTGTGCATCCACTATACTTTCATATTTTGCATATGCATTTACAAGAACATAACCCACAAATACAACTGAAAACCCTTGTTGATTACCACTTCATGAACGACCTCAAGAGCTCTAGATTGGGACAAGCCTGAAGAACACCTAAAAAAATATCACTTATGGATGGATCGAATCCCATCTTTTTTGTCCCGCACAGTGAAGCGGTCCACTCTGGTTAGATGGTTCCAATAACTGAACAGATGGGTACCCGAAGGTCCATGATCATAGATCAAATGACAATAAATATGCAGGCTTGGGTTGTCATTGGAATTGGGGGGCGGGAAGATTTTATTGCCGTTTTGAAATTCAATATTGCGGTTAGGTTAAACATGCATTTTGATATATTTATAAAATATTATGTTTTTAACATATATTAAAAATGTTTAATAAAAGTATTTAATATAACTTTGAAATTGGTATTAACATAGTTGAAAGTATAGGTTTAAGTTTAAGTTTCACATGTAGGTTTTAATGTTTTTTAATTTTGTTTTTATTTATGCCTTTAACAAATTTTTAGTTTTTTATTTTATGTGTTTTAATATTGATTATTATGATGAGGAAGACAATGATAACGACGATGATGATGCCAATAGTGATGATGACCATATTGATGGCAATGATGAGATTCAGTTCAAAAACTCGTGGGAGTCTTGCTGTGTGGGCCAATTTGTAGTGTCCAACCAGTAAAATTACCTAAGGGAATGTCTAAGGATTCAATTCACTCAATACCAACTGATAAAATTGCCTAAGGGGATGTATAGGGTCTCAATCACAAAAGGAGTGACTTATCCAAAAATATGCCTACGGGGATGTCTAAGGGCTCAATCCACTCAATACCTATCAAATATCGTAGGGAAGATCAAGGATTAGGCTTCTCCATAGGATCAAAGCCTCACTTTCATTATCTTTCATAATCAATGCCAAGAAGTATGGGCCCTCCAACAAAAACTAGATGGTTGGGGCATATATGGTCTCCAACCTCTATGTGTGGGAGGGTTCTTTTTTTCCTCCACTGGCCTCTCTTTGATTTGGAAGCAATCCCACAATGCCACCCCTTGTGGAATGGACTAATAAAAGGAAGAAATGGGTAGCATCACCACTTATGCAAGCTCAAATGAAAGATTGGAGCAAGGTACTTTTCAATCTTAGCTAATGTAGCATAAACCTAGAAACACCTCCTCTTATGTAATGGACACTTCGAGAGGAAAATTAGGCATCATGATGCTAAGGCAACTCAAGAATGGTGAATGGAAGCAAGAGATCGCTTCTCAAAATTTGGCATAACATTAGCAACACAACCTTAGCAACGTAACCTTGACATAAATATTATGGAAATAGAATGAGGAGGACTTCATTTATATATATTCATGGAGGTAGACTAGAGGGAAGTGGAGCTTGGGGTCAAATCTCATCCCATGCCTTACCCATGTGTTTGCATTCAACTCAAGGATAGCCTTGTGCTTGCAATTCAATGAGGAGGCTTGTATGCTATGGGGTTTGCTTTACAAACCAAGCTCTTGAGAAACCCTACCATTCAATGAGATGTAGACTTACATAAATCACACGATTACATGCAACATGTGGCTAATAAAGGAATATTGCATGGTTGTGTGCTTAATAAGGAGGAAGCTATGTGATTTCTTTAATGGTCAAATTGAGGGTTGACATGGATTTTCATATTTAATTGTCCTGGCCTCAATGGTTTTCAGTTTAATGGGTGCAGTTATTGTTGATATGTAATGTATTCGATGAAATTCCCTTAGGTGTTGTAAGTAAATAAAAGTAATGTGGTAACAAATCATGTGGGACATATCACAACATCAAGCATTCAAAGATATCGAGTGAATATTTGTGACTTCTCTAGCTTGCATTATCTGACATTTAACAAGCCTTTAGAGTCAAGGTGGATGGGCCCTCTGGAATGCTTGGGCAACATATCATTGCAACAAAAGAAACTCATTACATTCCACTTGAAGTATTTTAGGCACAATATTGAATTATTCTACATGTTATTATGAGTTGCATGTGTTGGTACACTTTGTAAAGAGATGAAAACAATATCTACTTAGACCCAACAAATAGTTTATATTGTCACTTGTGGCGACCTATGTATTATGTTCCATTAAGTCTCTTGTATATTTATTCTCAACCAAGAAGTTTTATTCATGTTCTGTGCTTTCTTGTTCATGGAACAACAAAACAGAAAAATGGGTGTTGCCACATCTGATGTTATTTTAAAAGAAATGAGATGGAAAAGCTCAGGGCTAAAGCATAACTCATCCATTCTTACTATAAATACTAAAATAATTAATCTACTAGAATCTCATGCCAATCCAAGCTCACCCTTGATGTCTCAAGCACCACACCCACAGACTGTGAGTTCCAATCCCTTATTCACAGTCGAAGAACATCCCTTCTTCTTGGAGTCGGTCTCCTCTCTCCAGTATCATTGCTTGCCCTAGTTTTTTCTTCAGAATTCAGATCAGACTCCTCATTACCACGATAATCACCTTGGTCTTCTTTGGCATCGCCTTCATCCACCCCTTCCCATGCATCATTCTCCTCTTCCTGTTTGTCCTCCTCATCATCATCATCATCCTCAAACGAATCCCACGCATCCAATTCAATGTTCAGAACATTGTCACCATCCACATCCTCTTCCGCGTCATCCAAAAACTCATTGGCATCAATCAAAACATTGTCTCCAATCTCTGGTGCACCGACAGCTTGTGGGTGGTCTCAACTCAATTGATCATGCTCATTCGTCGATTGTTGATTATCAGAATTTGGCTGCTTGTCACCTTAATCGATATGTGGGTGCCTTGAATCTGACTGATCATCACCATGTGACTTGTCACCAACACTCATCTGATCCTCATTCTCAATCCCAATTTGGCTCCCCGCTTCCCCCATGGGTTCATCTCTCTGATGGCTAGCCTGGGCGGCTCATGTAAATAACCTCGAAACCCTAAGAACCTGCTAATGATAGGAGTTGTTAGCGATCCTTTCAACCCTAGCATGTCTCGAGCACCTAGACCGGCCATTGTTATTCAACCGATCATGCTGATTTCTCTGAGCAGTGGCCATGGCTTCCAAAAATACATGTCGGCACTCGTTGCAGACCATCTAAGATTCTTCTTCGTGGGGTTCCAAGGAAACCTCTTTATTGCATTGATAACACCAATATGCTATGGATTCTACATTGTTTTTATCTTCTTGGGCCTTGGTGTTTTAGTTTACTCGGTCAAACATGGGAATACTTCGGATAACTAGCATTTCAAATGCTCAATTTCAATATATGCAGAGCCAAAAATTTAAGTATACAACAAATCTTGGTGTGAGCTTCAAACAAGAAAACTGAGAAATTGGGTTTGTTTTAGTTTACCTCTCATGGAGAGTAAGTGTGACAAGAGGTTGATGATGTTGTTTCCCACCAAATTTCCTTTGGCTTCCTACAATACTGCTGGAGATCATGAACAATAAAGGCATGAAGCTTTTGCAATGGGCTTGGGGAACACGCTTTAAAACTTCACCCAAATCAACTCCACCCAGAACAGGAACATGCTTTCAATCTCAAACCACACTTAATTTGGTTCTGTTATTGCCATTGACTCTTAACTACCTTTTCCCCTGCAACCTATGTCCATGCCATTATATGCCTCTCCTCTGTGTTCTCTTCTACTCCTCTCCATTCCTCCCTAATGTTTTCTACTCCTCCCCCTATTCATTGGGCCAATGATAAGTCTTCATCCTCAGGTTCTCCTCCCCTTATTAATGGGCCTATGATCAATATTCCTCCTTGTGTTCTCCTCCCCTGCTCAGTGGGCCGATAATCAGTCTTCCTCCACGTATTCTCCTCCCCTTCTCATTGGGCCTATGATCAGTGTTTGTTTGAATCAAGCTTATTCATCAGTAAAAAACCATGAAAAACATGGAATGGAGTGATATTAGAGGGAAAATTCCAACATTTCAATAATGTTTCAAATTGGCACATTGCAAGTTTGCACTCATTAGAGGCATTTTGATTTCTAGCACCAAGCTATCGATGTTTGTGCCATGTTATTGACGCTAAGTAACATTGATTAAGCGTCGATTTGTTTCCTCCACTTAGGCCAATTACAAATTGGAGGGTTGGAGAAGAAGATAGATCAAAGAAGCCATAAGTGGAAACAACAAGTGCCCATAGGGATTTTTAGAAGGAGAAGTGGCCCTAAGAAGGTTCAAAAGGATTTGTAAGAGAATATTGGCTTCAGGTTCAAAGGAATGTTGAGAAAAAATAGGATCCCATGAAAGGAGTAATGAAATCTAGAAATATGAACAAGGGGAGACCTAGTGAGGCCTTAGTTTTTAAAGAAACTTGTGAATTACTAGAAGATTTAGTAGCTAAGATAGAAACTATGGAAAGTGTTGGTGTACATGTCTACATAAGGGAAAATTTAATTTTTCTTGCACTTAGCTTCTCCGAGGGGCTAAACGCCACACTTGAATCCTACTAGGAGATAGGGTGCATTTGTATATTTAGGGAAATTTATCTAATTCTAAAGTTCCGACCAATCATGAATTTTTCTATATATGGAAAGTTCCTACCAATTAGAACCTTTTTATATAACTGGAAATTTCATAACTACAATTCCAAATCTTATAACTACAATTCCAGACACACGAAAAACATCTTATGAAAATGGGCTCTCTAGTTAGGGCAGTTTTAAACTAGGTGTACCTTATTACAAAATTGGTCAATCTAGATGTAGTGATTTTTGATAAGGAATCACCATGAAAAATTGAGCATTGAAAATTTATATAAATATAAACAAGGAAACAATCAATTGGGCCTAGCCCGAGTGGTTTGAGTGAAGGAATGTTATTCTCCCCACCTAGGTTCAATTCCCACAAGTGACATGTTGATCTCTTCAATGAGCATTTTTTGTAAACCCTAAAACTTCTTTGAAATATGGTTTACCTTGAGTACCATCCTCAGAATGAGGGGAAGTGTCTAATGGCTTTCTGCAGGATATGTATTTCAAGAAAAAAATAGAAACAAGGAAGCAATAAAGAAAATTTAAACAACTAGGATTTGGGTATTTACAATGATTGCCCTTAGAAAATCCAATAATTATCCAACCAAGGTAATAACTACAAAACATATACTTGATACCATGCTAAATTATTAACATATTAAAGGAGGTTCTGAAGGATCAAAATAGGTGTCCCCCTTTACATACTCTACCTTCAAAGCACAAGATGCCTAGTCATGAGCACTTTAGATACCAGTATAGTATCAGTGGCATATTGTGTCTTCCTAATAAATATTTGGATGGTTGGAGAGGCTCTTTTTGAACACAAAATGTTGTTATGAATCCTATGTGAACAAGTTATTTTGCATACAAGCCCGTAACTTCACAATAAAGCCATAGTGCTAGGACGTTTCATATCGCACATAGTAAAAGGCCTCAAGGCCTAAAGCAAATTATTAGGTCTTAAATGCCACTTAGGGTGACTTCAACCTCGAGTTGATGATATTGGCTATGGGTTGCAAGTCCTCGAGTTGATGATACCATCCTCCCTCACTTCCTTGCTAACATTGTCAAAATATTTGATGCCATGTCATGTGGGTCATCTTTTCAAAAGTTATGCATATTGAACATGTTTCATATGTGTAATTGTCTTTGTATTTCTTTTGTAATGGAAATATTGTCTTCAGTGATAATCCTTACAATGAAGATCAAACAAGCAACCATGGTTGACGAGGAGGTGGATTTGTGGCATAGGCTTCTATGGCTACACTCCTTGCATAACAAATGTTGAGGATCCCTGAAGAGGGGTATCAAGGGTTTTGAACTAATGGTTTGCGTGCACATCTTTCGGCGAAATTATTGTTGAGGCAATGATGTTTTTGTTTAATGGCTCTGTTTGAAAAGTTGTTGTTATGTTTCTTAAGTTAGGCTCACCATTTGCTCATTCAATGTCATTAAAGCCTCAACAACAAAGATGGATGAGTAGGTGCAAATTCTCAAGGTGAGTTGTGTGACGGTGAGATTTCTATGTACTTATTTTATAGGGGGTTTTAGTATAGTGGAAAATAGAGTCACTATTTTAAAAAATAGTTTCATTCCTAGTTCTCCAAATCCCTCCGATGAAAAATCATAGACACTTCTTTAAAAAGAGGGGCATTTTTTATCCATGTTTCCATACTTATATCAAAAGAAGAAGATTCCCAAACCTCATAAATATGTAGACTCAACCTCACTTCCAGCCAAACTTGCTTTGAGAATTCACATTATACAAAGAGATGAGTTATAGACTCTGCATCCTTAGTACACAAGCTAAAGAAAATATTTCTTTCCAACTGCCAATTTTCCAAGACAGCCACGAACCCATCTAGGGGAATATATTAACATTAAGCCCTCTCCAAAACCCATCTAGGGGAATATATTAACAAGAGATACTTTGTCTGAAGCAAAGGACATGGATGTATGAATGCATTCTCTATGTTTGTTTTGTTTTCAGTCCATGGTAGCAGAGCACATAAGCAGTTATAAAAATGGAGGGAAAATTGACGTGTTGATGTTTGAAATAAAACGCATAGCCTTTGCCAAGATATAATCATGTGTGGAAGTATTATGAGAGATTTTGGTGGAATATATATGGTTAGTGTAAAGGGAACTATGGGTTAGTTAACACGTTAGATTTGGGTATTGTAAGAAAAATGGCTCTCGATATTTTTCATGGAATTTACTTTATCTTAATATTTGATGAAGGGGAATATATCTATAAGTAGTTGGTGGTGGTGTTTTGGTGAGTTAAAATCAATCATGATGAAGATGAACATGAAGGTAAGTTTAATACTTAGTTTTTTAGGGAATATTCAAGTTCTTCTAAACAAAATATTAAATTGTTGTTGCAGATATGGTTGGGTTTTTTTTTTTCTAGTTTCTTAACAATGTTCTTAGAAGGGAAAAAGATGGATACCACATAATGTTGGAAAAATATTCCATATGTAGTGGTCCATGGTTCATGAGCCTTAATATCATTAGTTTGGTGTTAAGTTTATGGTTTTTTTCCATGGATAACAATTTCTTCAATCATCAACTACTTACTTACTACCACCAACGGCTAAACACACCTACCACAACCAAAGCACGCAAATGACTCATGGATCTATCACACCCAACCCATATAATGAATTCATGCACCTTGGAAGATTCAACCTCTAATCCCGTACCCTAACCCTAACGTCTAACCCCTGACAAACTAACATGTTAACTCATAAACTACTTACCCACTAGTACCCCCAAAACCCAAACCATTTAACCACTAACTGAATACCCCATGAGTGCCTTACATTTAACTGATAAATCCCTCAATGCATAATTCATTACTAAATTGTACGCATTACCATGTTAAGCCATTCGCCCTCGAACCCTAACCCACTACCCTTTGACTCATGCACCAACATAACTAAAACACTACCACGGTGAACTTTGACCTTAGGTTCTTAAACAAGGATTCAAAATTCAAGCTTCGTAATAGGACCTTAGTTTCTCAATTCAAAGCCTTTGACATTAAGGTTGAAGGATCACTACATGGCCTTTTATCAAACCAAAAATAGTTTCCTGCATTTATGGTTTCCTTGGCTAGATTGTGGCAGTAACCTTCCAAAATATTGGGAAATTTGAATGTAGATTGATGTTTTTATAGTATTTCATGATGTGTGGGTGAAGCATTTAACCCAACAATATTCTCTAGGCCTTCGGGTTATGTGACTTATGGTGAGTTATGCTGACATTAGCCCATGCGTTGGTGTGATGATTTGGCATAATGAGGGAAGGATATTGGTTGGTACATGATGGTATGAGGTCACTCGAGTTCACCGCCTCCAAAAGTTCAATTCTCATGACTTTTAGTGGGGGTATTGAAAAACCTCCCCCACAAGTTATGAGAATTGAGCTTTTAGGGGGGCTTTTCAAACAACCACTTCCAACAATTCAATTCTCATGAATTTTAAGGGGGGTTCCAAACAAACCGCCCCAAAGTTCAATTCTCATGACTTTTAAGGGGGGGTTTGACAAACCACCCCCAAAAGTTATGAGAATTGATATTTTAGGGGGCATTTTCAAACAATCACCTCCAAAAGTTCAATTCTCATGACTTTTAAGGGGGGTTCAAAACAAACCGCCTTCCAAAGTTCAATTCTCATGACTTTTAGGGGGGGTTTTGACAAACTGCCAACAAAAGTTATGAGAATTGGGCTTTTAGGGGGGGTTTCAAACAACCGCCTCCAAAAGTTCAATTCTCGTGACTTTTAAGGGGAGTTCCAAAAAAATCGCCTCGAAAATTTCAATTCTCATGACTTTTACGGGGGGGGTCTTGACAAACCGCCCCCAAAAGTTATGAGAATTGGTCTTTTAGGGGGGGTTTTTCAAAAACCACCCCCAAAAGCCAAATTTTAGGACTTTTGGGGGAGGATTTAAAAAAACAGCCCCCAAAATTCAAATTTCAGGACTTTTGGGGGCGGATTTAAAAAACCGCTCCCAAAAATCCAATTTCCATGGCTTTTGGGGGCGGATTTAAAAAACTGCCCCCAAAAGTCCAATTTCCATGGCTTTTAGAGGCTGTTTTAAAAGACCACCTCCAAAGGTCTGAAAAAACTTTTAGGGGTGGTTTTACCAAGACCCCCGCAAGCCAAAACTGGCCCTAAAGGGCTCTTTTGTTGTAGTGATTCTTCGAGCTGCGTCAATTGTCCCGATCCGGTTGCCAATATTTAATCGAATCCTTTCTTCTTCTGACAAGTCATTTAAAAAGATCATAGCACTTAATATCGTTTCTTTGGGTTTTTGGTGTAAAATTAGTCACAGCAGATCTAATGAACAAGTAAATCAATCACAACAGATGAACATAGAAAATATGGTGCAAAACATGCAGCAGTGCTCTCTATCCCAGAAAGGGTGAATGAATTACAATACCAACTGTCACAATGACTGAGCAATTCGAATTACCTAAGGAGGTCATTCAAATCACTGAATGGAGTAGCTTGACTCTATCTAGGAGTCCTCATCAATCATCGGTGGTGCTCATCAATCACAACAAACAGTCATCTAGGTGTCAATCTGAGTCTAACTGAGTGTAATAAGTGTAACTGAAGTGTGTAGCACTGATTTAGGATCTGGAGGCTCAGTGGGGGCACATGGGAGGCTAACTGAAGTCAGAACAAGTCACCTAATCAAACTGGAGGTCAAACGGAAGTGATACAGTCAGTCGGGAGTGAAACTAGCCTCAAATCAGGGAGAATCGGAGCTAACTGAATGTAACTGAAGTGGAACTGCAGTGGTAGGTGAACAAGTGCGCCCTTCTCTGGCAGTAGGTGAGAAGTGGGCGCCTTTTAGCTTAGGAGGGCTAAAACTCTGTGGTAGGTGGCTCCCGGGTGCTAGAATGAAGTGGATAAGGTGCTGGAGGCATCAAACTGGTGACTGGGATGCATGCCAGTGCATGCCTGTGCATGCCAACCCTAGATTCTGCATGCAAACCCTAATTTGCATGCAAGATCCTGAAAAAGATGATGTGGATATCCGAACACCCCCCCTCAAGCTAGACTATGATGTGCAAAAAATAATGTGGGGCCCTGGTAACTAAGACCAAAGGTCACCCCAATACAATAATCCAAAAACTAATAACAGTCAATAAACCGAGGAAATGGGGAAAACCTCATGGGAAAATTACCCCCCCTCAAAATAGACTGTAGTACACCAAAAGATTTAACTGCTCCAAAATCAAGTAGATATGTCTGGAGGTATCTTACTCTTGGGAGTAAATGGATCATGCTCCAAAAACATGTGCTTGAATTCTCCATCAGTGGATGCAAGCTAATGTGGAGACTTTAAGAACTTGCTCTTCATACCGAAAAAGGTGAGAACAAATCTGAAAATATGAGGATGATCCTGGAACCTGTGATTCGAACCAAGTGAGGTAGGAATAGCTCCAATCGGATCAAATAGATCTTGAAACTTGAACTTCTTATCAATAGAAGTTAAATCAGGTCCAAAAATAGATGAATTGTTTCTTGAGATCTCCTTTGAACCAACAAGGGTGAGATCAAAACCAAAATCAGCAAAAAGTGCATGAGAATTGAACTCAAGCGAATGGTAGTGCTCTTCATCTTCATTAAAACTCTGAGAAACTTTGCAAATGATAGAACATAAGTTTATATAAGGCATGCAATCAAGGAGGGCAAATGCTTCACCTCCAAGATCAGATTTTACCTCCAAAACATCAAGTAGATCATTATTCTGCATGTCGACAAACTCATGTGAAAGAGAGGATTCAAGAACCTCTTCGGAATCTAGAGTATGAGCTTGTTTATCTTGCTCAGAATTCGAAATAGAAGACTTTGAGAGAATGAGTGTTGAATCTACAGTTTCTTCTTCATCTTGAACAATTGTTGAGGCCAACACATGATCGGAAAGAACACATAAGGAGATCTCACTGGGCTTGTTCTCCAAAAGGCTAGCATGATCCTCTTCTTCCTGCTTTCCAAATTCTCTGTCAAGTTGGACCCATAGATCACTTGGATTTTCAGCAGTATTACTGAGGTAGCGCATACAAGGAGACATAGCAAGACACATTGTTCCAAAAGCTCTGTCACAATCATTGAGCCAATCATTCTCCTCTTCATCGGAATCAAAATCTCTTGTATTACCAATGCACATATCAAAAAGACATTGTCTCTTCAAGAATGCAATCATCTTTGGTTTCCATTCATCATAGTTGAATGGAGTAAGAATATTTTGTGAAGAAGAAGTCTCCATCTTTGCATTAGCGAATGCACATGGAGAAGTAAGAAACCTGCAAATCACACACAAACAAACACTATGTTTTCAGCCTTGCATGCACATGAGCGAATGCACATGAGATTTTGCATGCCGCTGCTGAAATATATTGGTGAGCAAAGATTGATCTCCCTTCATGTAGAACACCTGTAGAAAATAAATCTTGTCTCTGTCATGGCTCTGATACCATATAAAATTAGTCACAGCAGATCTAATGAACAAGTAAATCAATCACAACAGATGAACATAGAAAATATGGTGCAAAACTGTGCAAAACATGCAGCAGTGCTCTCTATCCCAGAAAGGGTGAATGAATTACAATACCAACTGTCACAATGACTGAGCAATTCGAATTACCTAAGGAGGTCATTCAAATCACTGAATGGAGTAGCTTGACTCTATCTAGGAGTCCTCATCAATCATCGGTGGTGCTCATCAATCACAACAACCAGTCATCCAGGTGTCAATCTGAGTCTAACTGAGTGTAATAAGTGTAACTGAAGTGTGTAGCACTGATTTAGGATCTGGAGGCTCAGGGGGGGCGCATGGGAGGCTAACTGAAGTCAGAACAAGTCACCTAATCAAACTGGAGGTCAAACGGAAGTGATACAGTCAGTAGGGAGTGAAACTAGCCTCAAATCAGGGAGAATCGGAGCTAACTGAATGTAACTGAAGTGGAACTGCAGTGGTAGGTGAACAAGTGCGCCCTTCTCTGGCAGTAGGTGAGAAGTGGGCACCTTTCAGCTTAGGAGGGCTAAAACTCTGTGGTAGGTGGCTCCCGGGTGCTAGAATGAAGTGGATAAGGTGCTGGAGGCATCAAACTAGTGACTGGGATGCATGCCAGTGCATGCCTGTGCATGCCAACCCTAGATTCTGCATGCAAACCCTAATTTGCATGCAAGATCCTGAAAAAGATGATGTGGATATCCGAACATTTGGGTCAAGGTTTCTCTCGCGGCTACACATCCCGCCAAAGCATTATTGATTTTTTTTTCCTTGACTCTTATGAATTCCAGGTAGGGCCAGAAACTCTCAGCCTCTCTATATATCTTATCACACACCAAATGTCTACAGCCTTGCATAGTAGCCTGTCCTACCACTTGGCGAGTGAGTTTTTTATTCTGCTCAATTGACTCTTTCTGCTTTTCCCGAAGGCCGTTTATCTCCTCCTCTTGCTTCTTGTTTTCCTCTTCGAGTTTCCACACGCTTTCTCTTAACTCTCTGATCTCACTGTCCTTCAGTCTGACATGTGACATAGCCTGTGCCATATCATTGGTACTGTCTTCATAACCCCCTTGACTTACATTAGTAGGCCGCAAGTCCAGACTGGACAAGTTACTTCTTAGGTCTTCAAGTTGCTTTTCTAGGCTAGTTTTCTCATGTTTCCAATTGTTCTTTTCTCCAGCAAGCTTCAGTATTTCTGCTTTACAATCATCCAATTCTTTAGATAAAGCCTCCTTTTGTATTTTGAATATGTTTTCCTTAGGGGCCTGGATTAGCTGGATGTTAGGGACTTTAGAATTTTTCTACAAATTTGAAATTAGCTTTTCTTTATCAGCTAACAACTGCTTCATGGCGTTTCCTCCCCCGTCAACTCCAACAAGCTCAGTTTGTAATCTTTTTACAAGTTGCTAAAGGGCTCAGTTTTCATTCTTTTCCTGTTTTAGCTGATTCACCAATTTCTTTACAGCAACTTCCAATTTATCGTCTTTCAATGTCACTTTCACAACATCAACATGGATGAGATCACCAATCTGTTGGTGAAAATGAATCTTGTCAGGTACTGCTATCGTATCCCACCTGAGCTTCATCTCTTTTAGTTCTGCGTCTATTGATATGGCTAGATTTAAAGTGTTGTCCTTCTCGTCTCTACTGGCTATTAAGGATGTCTTAGTTTTGGACAAACTGCTAGATCTTGGGATTAGGTCAAACAGCATATGGGATGAGGCTTGCCTAGTTTGTTTATATTTCTCATACAGCTCAGCTTTGGACCGGAATCTACTGCTGCTTTCACCTTCTTCCACATCCTGAAACTTGTATTCCTTTATTTGAACATCAGGGGTTGGGGACCCCTCATTTTCATCTTTCTCATTATTCATCTAGATGGTCAACTCTTCCATAGGTGTCCCATCAATCAACTCTTCTCCCTCGAGGGGAATCAATGACTCAACCTGAGTATTTCCATCAAACACCTCAACTGGTGTTATCATCCTTGATCATTTATCTTCACCACCCATTTCAATATCCATATCCTGTATTTCATCTAGATCTCTCTTTCGGCCCACTTCTCTAGTGTCTGGCACCTGTTTGGCATTTATTATAGCATCAGACATTTCAGGGCCCCTTTCCTACAAGTTTGGTACTATTTCTGCTTCGGGCTCCCATTGTAACAGGTTTCGTCCCTTGAGTGCCCTTTCTGGCTCCTTGTGTTCGAAGGCGCTCAGATTGCCTTTCTTCTTCTAGAAATAACATGCAGGGGATCATATTCAACAGCTACGTCCTTTTTGAACCCTAGGAGTCTTATCATTTCCTCTATCTCTGGTGAATCTTTCTTGCTCTCCACAATAAAAGGGCCGACCTTCCAAGGGTATTTTATATCAGTGCCCTTTTTGAACTGTAGGAACAGTGTCTCTTCTAAACTCAATTTTTGCTTGATAAACACTAGGGCAAAGGTTCTTAATGTCAGAAAGGCAAGCAAGATATAGAATTCCTTCACAAAGCCATACAATCTAATGACTGTAGCCTCTTCCGAAAGGAACTAGTCTCCAACGGCTACTTCATCCTTTAACTGCATCATGGACTTCATATCGGGCAATACTCTCGGCTGTTCCTCCCTAAAAATGACTTTGTACACTGGGGGTAAAACATAATTGAAATACTCAAACACATTGTCCAACCGAGCATTTGTCTCGAGCAAAGGGTGAAAATGTGGGATTTCCGCATTACTGTACATGATCATCCTCATGAGTTGTGTCTGGTATCTGAAAAACCTAGTATTTGGGAAATTTTCCAACTGTACATGCATTCTATTAGCCAAAATTCATCAAACTTAAGAGGAGGGATGATTCCTGTGTCGGACCTCGTTAAACAAATACTAATCCTAAAGAGTAGACTAAAATGGACCTCTGTTACCCATTGATCAGTATCTAGACCTAAGAATTGAGCTAGCAGTGAAAAGACCAACTAGGAATCGTCATAAAAAAGGTTGACGTCCAAGGGGTATGTCTTTTCGGTGATTTTGGACTAGGGTTTTAGGCATGTGGCTAGGAATGTTCGACGGCTTTCTGGGGCGATTTGGAAGAATTGGGCGACCACCGACTCTTCTGGAAAGCTTTCTGACTCTTGGTATTGCGGCTCAGGGATAAAAAATGAATTTCTTACAACTAACACATCTAAAACATAGACCACTTTAGACCTGGGGGCATCCATGATTATCCTTGCAGATTCAGAGTAATTCACGGAGCACCATGTTACAAACTCGGGGAAAGAGGGTACCTGGTCCAAGCAAAAGTAAATAAAAGACGACCTAAAAACCTTGTGTATGTCCAAACCTTGCTCATGCAGAGCATCTAACTTTGTTTTAATTTCTGGGATAGAGAGCCGAAGGCACGGGTCAAATACATCTGTGTCCATATCTTCTAGGGCCACCCTAGCTTTATGGCTAGTATAATCCTATTCCTCCCCCATTTTATGACTTCAAGATTCAACTTTTTAAGAGAAAGAACAGTCACAAAGCCCTACCTATTGGTTTAGAAGCTTCCAAGCAGGCTACTGGAGGTTCTGTCACCTTCGCCGTCTGCCACACGCTGAGGGACCACTAAACTTCGATAATCTTCGAGAACAAATGTCAACCCTCGCATTTGTTTTCTTATATATATAGCCATGCCAACATAACCTCGGCCCTTCTTCACTTGCTGTCGTTTGACCTCCGTCGTTGGTTTTCTCACGTGCCTCTTTACTATTGTTAGATCGGCTACCTCTTTATCTCTTGATTAGACCGCCGATTCTTCTCTCCCGTCAGATCCAGTTTAAACTTCCATCTACGTCATTCCTTTCATCCATATTTATCCATAAGACAACCTTGCATGCAACCAAATGGTCCCTACCACGATCCTACGTTTCTATGCGATAGGCTCTGAAGCTGACATCTGGCAGGCAGGAAAAATGTCATTACATCCACCCCTTTCTTATCTGGTGAGCTACTTCTTTATGCGATCTGCTGCGAGAGCCGTTGATGTATATCCCTTTCGCATTCCGAACCGTGGATCTTTTTTACCAACTCCTGCCATCTCATGCGCCCTCTCTTATATATCGCCCTTTCGTCTTTCTCCTTGCGACATCGTCTGCTACTAACACCTAGCTGGCGGAGAAGGCTCATCGCATCCGCCCCTTTACTATCCCCCTCACAGCTTGGCTATGTGGTATTCCACATAGGGCCATGGATCTGATCCCCGTTCCAAATCTATGACGTAGATTGATGTGGTGCTTAGATTCCCATGACTTGGCCGGTGGACTATAGGTTATAGAGTGTGTTTCTCGTTTATTTATACCTATACTTCAACATTTTCTCATTCCTTGCACATTTGTTCCTCCTTAGACCCCTTAGTATTTCCCACTAGCATCTAGCACTGAAGCATGGAGGATATCTCGGCTTCACTACAAGGTACATTTTGACCCTCCATTCCTTCCATTCAACTGCAGATAGTAAAAAAACATATGGGTGTTAACAACTGGCTCCGAAGGGGATGTTATCTGTTGCATTTCTGGTGGGTATAGCTTCTATCCATTTGGTAAAGTAATCGGTAGCTGTTAATGTCCACCTATGCTTCCCAGAAGAGTTAGGGTTTATTTCTCCAATGTAATCTAGTCCCCATTGTTGAAAAGGAGCTTCTACTATGACTGGGTGAAGGGGTAGTGAGACAACTTTCCTTTTTCCTTCAAAAATTTGACATTGGTGGCAAGCCACAGTGTCTTTATATACATACGTGAACATGGTAGGCCAATAGAAAGCGACTCTTGAGATCTTATTCACTATCACTTTCCAAGAATGATGTCCGCCACAGTCTCCCTTATGAAATTCTTTCTTAGTATGCTTAGCTTCTTCCTCCAATAGACAATTTAGCAACACAACTCTGGGGTCCTTCCAGTATAAGAACTGATTCATAATATAGTATTTCGCAACCCTTAATTTCATAGCCTGGGACCTGCTCTTGCTTAATCTTGGAGGAGCTTGCAACCTTTGTAACACGTAAACACTGTCGGCATACCAAGGGGATGCAACAAATTCTGGACTTATCTGTACTTCAGTGTCTAGCCGATGTGGATGTTCTTCTAAAAAATTCATCTGCAAGGAATCACAATTGGCCTTGGTCATCAATTTTGCTAATCCCTGCCCTTTCACCAGCTTAGTAGGCCTTATCTCTAAGTCGTATTCTAGTAATACAGCAATCCATTTTTCCCTTATACCTTCAGGATCTGCTTGGGTAAGAATACCTTTCACAACACTATTTGGTACATGGGCGATGATGTGTGAGTGAAGTATGTAAATCCTGAAATCCTTTAGTGATTTGATCAAGGAATAGGCCTGTTTCTCCATGATGTCATATTTCAAGTCTGCATCTCTCAGCACCCTATTGAAAAAATCAATCGGTTGTTCTACCTTCTGGTCATTCCTTTGTAGCGGCACTCCAGCCACTATATGCTCAGAAGCATAAGAAAAAATAAAAAAATCTTTAGAAAAATCGGGGCTGGCTAATACAGGGACTTCAGTGATAGCACTCTTTATTCCCTTGAAAGAATCTCTAGCTTCCTCCATCCATTTTATTTGATTCTCCTTTCTTAGCATATTAGTGATACTCATCATAATTTTAGTGAAACTAGGAATGAATCTTCTCAGAAAACCAACTTGCCTAATGAAATACTATACCTCTCATTTGCTTCTTGGTTCTCCAACTTTTTGGATGGCACTAACCCTCTTAGGGTCAATCTTGATACCTCCTTTGGATATGATATGTCCTATGAGCTTAGCTTCTCCTAAAGCAAAATGATATTTCTTTGGGTTGAGGGAGATACCATATTTTATGCATTTCTTAAAGACCCATTCTAGGTGTTTTAAATGTTCGTCATCAGACTTTGAATACACCATTATTTCTTCCATGTATACCACTACGAACTTATCCTTCACTTCAGCGAAGGAAATTTCCATCGCTCTCTGGAAAGTGGCTCCGACATTCATCAATCCAAAAGGCATCTTAGCATACATGAAAGTGCCCCATGGAGTGGTGAAAGCAGTCTTTTCTTGATCTTCTAGACTGACTTTGATCTAATTATACCCTGAGAAACCATCCATTGTAGAAATCCTTTCTACCCCTACTACCTTCTGCAAGATGTGTTCCATTTTTGGCAGAGGGTAATTGTCCTTTATGGAGGCCTTGTTCAAATTCCTTAAATCTATACAGATTCTAATTTCTCCATTCTTTTTTCTTACAGGAACTAGGTTTGCCACCCATTGAGAGAATCTGAGAGTGACAATAATCTTTGTGTCGAACAACCTCTTGATCTCTTTTTCTACTACTGGTACCAACTTAGGATTTATTCTCCTAAACTTTTGTTTGAAATATTTTTCTCCAGGCCGAATTGGGATGGAATGCTGGATTATTGAGGTATCATACTCCTTTAAATCTTCATAGCTCCAGGAGAAAGCAACAACATACTTTTTCATCAGATCGACATACTGTTTTTTTCTCCTAGTCTCCAATTTTTTAGATAACTTTACCATTCGAGGTTCCCCAACAGAACCCAAATTTTGATCTTCTACTGTATCCTTGGGAGGTTCGAATTTGGGATTCTTTGCCACATCGTTTTGGTCAAAGAGCTTTTCTATAGGTATCAATCCTTTGGGAATATAATTGCTTTTTAACTGGACAATGTCCTTGCCTCCCAGAGTGTTCTTCCAACCTCTATTTTCATTTTCATCGCTTTTTTACTACTCTTGGTCCATTAGACCTTCTACATTCTCATTTTCTATATCGATCTGAACATGGGAAAACTCATGGGACAGTTATAAAAAATTTCTAATTTGTAGGTCATCTTCAAACACTTGCCAATACTTGGAATTGTCTGGGATGGATGGCCTGTTTATCACTTCGACCTCGTATTTTTCTTGGGAACAAATGGATGTTTTAAAACCTCCTACAGTAGTGGCCAGGGAGTCAGCTACTTGATTGTCACATCTCGGAATTGCATAGATCTTATGTTCATCGAAAAAATTCCCAAACTTATCCCAAACTTCGTTTCTATAAGCTCTCATCATGGGGTGCTTTGCCTAATAACTATCGTTCACCTGGTTCACCACCAGTTTTGAGTCTCCAAATACGTGTACTCTCCTGGCTCCCAGGTCTTTTAGAGCTCTTAGTCCTAAAAGAAGAGCTTCATATTCAACCACATTGTTTGTGTATTCGAAATTCAATTTATAGGATAGGGCCCTAGATTCTTGGTTTGGAGGTATGATCCAAACCCCAGGCCCAGCTCCATTTTTGCTTAGTGAACCATCAAAGTACATCTTCCACAATCCTTCTTCATTTTTTTGCCTCTCTGATGCCTCATGCCTTGCTGTAAATTCTTTTTCTTCCTCTACTTCATGGAAAAATGGGGGTCCAGGATCAGTATGTGGACCATCATTGAAGAGGATGGAGGAACCCATGTCTGTATCCATAGCGAATATAGGGTGATTTTTAGGCTTGTCATCACTGCTGACCACATAAGCCATCCTTTTTTCTCTGTATAACTTCCTGTTGCTTCTGAAAAGTGGTATAGTAGCATAAGGTAGGTCCATCTGCATGGTTCCTTTTAGCTTTTTTACCCAGGATCTAGATAACAGAATCCCAAACTTAGCAGGTAAATCAGCTACCACTATATCCATCATGACGCTCTTTGCTGGAATCTGGGCGAGGGTTACCACCACATCTTTAATCAATCCTAAATAGGGTACCTTTCTGGAGTCAAAGGAATATAGGTCTTTATAGGGTCTAGTGACCTCTAACCCCAATAGGTCCACTACCAACTTTAGCATCAAGTTGTGCGAATCTCCAAAATCTATCAAGTCGTTGTGCAATAACTTATTATGGATATTCAGACTCGAATAGAAGGGAGGGACTTCTTCATCGTCTGTTTCCTCTAGTTTGGAACCAAAGACTGTAGTCGGGCAATCATTCGTCACTTCCAACATATCTTGTGTATTTCCTACCTGCCCCTTTACTAGGCTATTTATCTCTTCCCTATATTCATTGACTCTCAATAGTTCATTTAAGGGGATAGAGATCTTTACCTTAGATAGTTCAGCCTTCAAGCTGAATATTCATGCTGGATTCCCTACTTCAGTGACTTCTGGTTGCCTACCTTCTTTAGAATGTTGCCCCTTATCTTCTGAGGCTTTCTGTGCAGGATCCTCTGGTTGTTTCCCCTTCAGCTTATCTGTATTCTGTTGAGTCTTAGGGGGTTGACTCTATGCAAACTTCCCTTCAGTTATTGGTATTTCTCTGTTTCTCAACCTCATCTTTCTCTGGATATCATCCATAGCATTCATGTAACCCATTTGATACTATTCAGAATCGAACTCTACAGCTTTATCAACATTTCCTTTGGTGAAGAAATCATGCTCCTTTTCAGTCAAATGAACTACGTGTTCTAGGGTGTCAAAAAGATGTATCTGGTTAGCAGCAGGGTTCTCAGGTCCGTCTTCATCTATCAAATTCTCAGGAAGGGGAGGTCTTATATCATGGTCTTCTTGGTTTATTGGATTTCTAGGATGGGGCAACCTTCTAAAGTTAGGGTTCCTTATCTGATTTTCAGGCTGTTCCCTAATAGGAGGCTTATTCTCCATGGCTAACCTATCCATCAATTTTTCCATAGTTCTCATCATGGTATCAAATTTAGCATCACTAGAAGAGGCTTGGTTTTCTTGCTTCTTCTTATCTGCTTTAGTTTTTCTCTTTAATTTCCCAGAAGCCATCATGTTGGCCTCAACCTCTACGGCATCCTTCAGCATGGCAGGCAGTGAGGCGGATTTCCTTTCTCTTAATGTGCATGAGAAGTCTCCATTAAAGGCATCTGCATAGTGGAGCTTTGTAGCACCTACCGAGGGTTTTATAACATCGGGAATAGAATTATAAGCTTTCATGAATCTGGCAGAAAACTCATTGACTGATTCAAACCCGCCTTTCTTTAAGTGATTATACTGGGATAAGAATATGGCAAGACCTCCCATGGTTTCCCATCTTTCTAGAAACAATAAATTAAAGGCTATAAAATCTTCTATGGAAGCATTGGGTAGCTATCTGAACCATTTCTTAGGTTCTCCAAATAGGCTTTGAGCAAACAATCTCATTTTAGCGTCATCGTGGTCCACTTCTTCGAAGTCTATAAAATCTTCAAATCTATCAACATGTTGTTTTGCTGACCAGTCTCCCTCTCCATTGTAAGAGACAATTCTTTGAGCGTAGTTCTGAGGGAGGTCATGCAAAGTAGCAGGAAGGATCAAAGGTGCAAATCTGGCAGCCATAGGTCTAGGTGGATTCTGAGCTTGTGGGGAAGTATTCTGAGCAAGATCACTGGCTGGGATTGTAGCATGGGTTTGGGGGGCTTGAGAATTGGGTTTATCGCCTTCAAATTTGGCAAGATTTTTGGAATCAAACCACATAGGATCTAAAAGGTAAGATTCAAAATTATTCAAAGCTTCTTCTCCTAGGCTTAGGTATGACACAGATTTTTTTCTTGACAAAAGTTTGCTAATATCAATATCTAGATCCAATTCTTGAAAAATAGATGCATCTTCTGAAAAAGGGACAGTCTCGATGATAGGAGCACTAGCCTGATATTTCACTGTTCTATGTCTAAGTAAACTTTTCGGATTATCTACTCCAAGCAAGAATTCAGGGAAAGGATTACCTCTCGTATGGATCTTTCTTGAGGCCAGGATGCCTTCGGAATTTCTTCAGTAGTATGTTTTGGTGTACTGATCTGTCTCCAGTGGAGTCTTCCTGAATTGTTTGATCTTTGTAAGTGGAGTCGCCAGGGCAAAATTCCTCAACCCTCTTGAATAATGCAGAAACCTATGTTTGCCCACAGGGATCTCTCTTGTTCTTTGAAATCCAGATGTATATGTCGCTCTCCCAGGGATTTATAAAAAAATCGCGTCTCCGACAACGGCTCCAATTTGTTAACGCCGAAATTGACCCTCAAGGTTGAAAAAGGGTAATTCTGGGTAACCACTAACCAATATTTGGCCTATGCTACTGACCCAACACAGATAGAGAGGGCTCTCTCTAAAATCTCATGAAAAGACTTGAATAATCAAGATTCAATAATGAAAAACAAATACTAGCATTCATAGCCAAGATATTCAATTACAACAATTATACAGAAGATCAGTTTTCTGTTTGGAAAAAAAAATGATTCACGCATTGTTTAGTTGAAAACGTATGGAATTTAGTTTGGGAAATGGAGTCACCTTTAACAAACTATGAAACACCATTCACAAAGATTCTACAAACGCATTCACAAGGGAAAGGTAGCAAGTTCCTAGTAGTCAAAGAGAATTTAATTTTGTGGAATAGAAGAGAAAAGAAACAGTCCATCAATGTAAGGCATACCAAGATGAATCCTACATCAACTTTAGTAGAATATGTTGGTGAAATACTTGGAAACAACTAAGCAGAGCATAATCTCTATGAATTACACTTAATCATTACCCTGATCCAAACATGAAAGAAATAACACAAAATGGGGTTACGAAGAGAGGAAATACAATTTCACATGGGAAGAGAGAAAATACAGTCTACCGGACCAATTACACAAGAATCCCTGTCAAAACACAGGCTTTAGCTCTGCAAACTTTATTAAAACAACTCAAAAAATGTCTTATAAACTAATCCTCAAATTACCAAAATCTCTCAACATAAGATTTTCAACCCTTGTGCCTTCGATTACAAACATATTTATAGATATCTTTCAGCTCTAGGCTCGACTCCTCTAAACCAAAATGTTTTGCAACAGAATGACACTTCATCAAAGTTTGTTTGTCAAAACTGCTTTAAAACAGAAACATGTAGAGCTGGTCTAACTATTTCTTACAATTACCAATATTATCACAAAATAGAATTAACCTTACACTAAAAACAACATAGTAAAGATAAAAGTTCCAGCTGGCTATCCTTTTAGCCGCCTCAAACAATATTACAAATTATACCAAAAATTAAAAATATCTTATGTGTCTTTTGAACCTTTCAAACAAATGTTTGACAACTTATAAAAAACTTAGACAATTACTGCCGTTGACGGAAAGTGTATCTCATATTTGCATATGCATTCATAGCAGCCCAGCATTTATCTGTACGGGGGTCGTAATCTGCCATTTCTTTGACCATCACCCAGATTTCAATGTGGTTAGAGTAGGAGGTTGGAGGAAGTCTTTTGCCAATGGCAATTAAACTGTTTAGGATTTCAATGTCATCTTGGATCTTTTCCATTAACGTTTTACCTATGAGCAACTGCTCCATGTGTTTGAAATTCGAATGATCCATTCTTATAACCGAGATCCTTTTTTTGTAGGCATTTTTAGAGAGCAGCTGTAAATCATCATCCCAAAAAGACTGTAGTCCCATTTCATTTAACTTACCAAATGAACTTCTGAAGTCCGCTACCTGCTTCCTCATCTCTTCTGCTTTGGTCGCCACGCTTTCCACCTGTGCATACTTCCTCAAAATTCTTTGAGCCGTGGCAATTGTCCCAATCTAGTTGCCAATATTTAATCAAATCCTTTCTTCTTCTGACAAGTCATTTAAAAATGCCATATCACTTAATGTGGTTTCTTTGGGTTTTTGGGTCAAGGTTTCTCTCGCGGCTACACATCCTGCCAAAGCATCAGTGATTGTTTTTTCCTTGACTCTTATGAATTCTAGGTAGGGCCAAAAACTATCAGCCTCTTTATATATCTTATCCCACACCAAATGTCTACACCCTTGCATAGCAGCCTATCTTGCCACTTGGCAAGTGAGTTTTTCATTCTGCTCAATTTACTCTTTCTGCTTTTCCCAAAGGCCATTTATATCCTCCTCTTGCTTCTTGTTTTCCTCTTCGAGTTTCCACACACTTTCTCTTAACTCTCTAATCTCATTATCCTTCAAGCTGACATGTGACATAGCCTGTGCCAGGTCATTGGTACTATTTTCATCACCCCCTTGACTTACATTGGTAGGCTGCATGTCCAGACTGGACAAGTTACTTCTTAGGTCTTCAAGTTGCTTTTCTAGGCTAGTTTTCTCCCATTTCCAATTGTCCTTTTCTCCAGCAAGCTTCAATATTTCTACTTTACAATCATCCAATTCTTTAGATAAAGCCTCCTTTTGTATTTCGAATCTAGTTTCCTCAGGGGCTTGGATTAGCTGGATGTTAGGGACTTTAGCCTTTTTCTACAGATTTGAAATTAGCTTTTCTTTATCAGCGAGCAACTACTTCACGACTTTTCCTCCCCCGTCAACTCCAACAAGCTCAATTTGTAATCATTTTACGAGTTGTTGAAGGGCTCGGTTTTCATTCTTTTCATGTTTTAGTTGATTCGCCAATTTCTTTACAGCAACTTCCAAGTTATCACCTTTCAATGTCGCTTTCACAAGATCAACATGGATGAGATCACCAATCTGTTGGTGAAAATGAATCTTGTCAGGTACTGCTATCATATCCCACCTGAGCTTCATCTCTTTTACTTCTGCATCTGTTGATATGGCTAGATTTAAAGTGTTGTCCTTCTCGTCTCTACTGGCTAATAAGGACGTATTAGTTTTGGACAAACTGCTAGCTCTCGGCATTAGGTCAAACTACTTCTAGGCTAAGGCTTGCTTAGTTTGTTTATATTGCTCATATAGATCAGCTTTGGACCGGAATCTATTGCTGCTTTCACCTTCTTCCACATCCTAAAACTTGTATTCCTTTATTTGAACATCAGGGATTGGGGACCCCTCATTTTTGGCTTTCTCGTTATTCATCTAGACCATCAACTCTTCCATAGGTGTCCGATCAACCAACTCTTCTCCCTCGAGGGGAATCAATGACTCGACCTGAGTATTTCCATCAAACCCCTCAATTGGTGTTATCATCCCTGGTCATTTATCTTCACCACCCATTTCAGTATCCATATCCTGTATTTCCCCTAGATCTCTCTTCCGGCCCACTTCTCCAGTGTCCGACACCTGTTCGGCATTCATTACAGGATCAGACATTTCGGGGCCCCTTTCCTGCAAGTTTGGTACTATTTCTGCTTCGGGTTCCCATTGTAGCAGGTTATGTCGCCTGAGTGCCCGTTCTGGCTCCTTATGTTCAAAGGCACTCAAATTGCACTCCTTTCTTCTTCTAGAAATAACATGCAGGGGATCGTATTCAACAGCTATGTCCTTTTTGAACCCCAGGAGTTTTATCATTTCCTCTATCTCTGGTAAAGCTTTCTTGCTCTCCACAATAAAAGGGCCGACCTTCCAAGGGTATTTTATATCAGTGCCCTTTTTGAACTGTACGAACAGTGTCTCTTCTAAACTCAATTTTTTCCTGATAAGCTCCAGGGCAAAGGTTCTTAATGTTGGAATGGCAGGCAAGATATAGGGTTCCTTCACAAAGCCATACAGCCTAATGACTGTAGCCTCTTCCGAAAGGAACCAATCTCCAACGGCTACTTCATCCTTTAACTGCATCATGGACTTCATCTCGGGCAGTACTCTCGGCAGTTCCTCCCCAAAACTGACTTTGTACACTGGGGGTAAAACATAATTGAAATACTCAAACAGATTGTCCAACCAAGCATTTGTCTCAAGCAAAGGGTGAAATTGTGGGCTTTCTGCGTTACTGTACATGATCATCTTCATGAGTTGCGTCTGGTATCTGAAAAACCTAGTATTTTGTAAATTTTCCTACTGTACATGCATTCTATTAGCCAAACATTCATCAAGCTTAAGAGGAGGGATGAGTCTTGTGTCATGCCTCGCTAAACAAATACTAATCCTAAAGAGTAGACTAAGTTGGACCTCTGTTACCCATTGATCAGTATCTAGACCTAAGAATTGAGCCAGCAGTGAAAAGACCAACTGGGAATCGTCATCAAAAAGGTTGACGTCCAAGGGGTATGGCTTTTCTGTGATTTCAGACTAGGGTTTTAGGCATGTGTCTAGGAATGTTCGACGGCTTTCTGGGGCGATTTGGCGGAATAGGGCGACTACCGACTATTCTGAAAAGCTTTCCGACTCTTGATACTGTGGCTAAGGGATAAAAAATGATTTTCTTGCAACTGACGCATCTAAAACACAGACCACTTTAAACGTGGGGGCATCCATGATTATCCTTGTGGATTCGGAGTAATTGACAGAGAACCATGTTACAAACTCGGGGAAAGAGGGTACCTGGTCTAAGAAAAAGCAAATAAAAGACGACCTAAAAACCTCGTGTATGTCCAAACCTTGCTCATCCAGAGCATCTAACTTTGTTTTAATTTCTGGGATAGAGAGCCAAAGGCACAGGTCGAATACATCTGCGTCCCTATCTTCCATGGCCACCCTATCTTTATGGCTGGTAGAAGCCTGTTGCTCCCCCATTTTATGACTTAAAGATTCAACTTTTTAAGAGAGAGAATGGTCATAAAGCCCTACCTATTGGTTTAGAAGCTTTTGAGCAGGCTACTGGAGGTTCTGTGGCCTTCGCCGTCTACCACACACCGAGGGACCACCAAACTTCGACAATCTTCGAGAACAAATGTCAACCCTCATGGTTGTTTTCTTATATATATAACCGTGCCAACATAACCTCAGCCCTTCTTCACTAGATGTCCTTTGATCTCTACCATTGTTTTTCTCACGTGCTTCTTTACTATCATCAGATCAGCTGCCTCTTTATCTCTCGATTAGATCGTCGAGTCTTCTCTGTCGTCAGATTTGGTTTAACCTTCCATCTACGCCATTCCTTTCATCCATATTTATCCATAAGACGGCCTCACATGCAACCAAATGGTCCCTACCACGATCCTCCGCTTCTATGTGATAGGCTCTGAAGCTGACATCTGGCAGGCGGGAAGAATTTCATTGCATCCACCCCTTTCTTATCTGGTGTGCTACTTCTTTATGCGATCTACTGTGAGAGCCGTTGATGTATATCCTTTTCGCATTCCGAACCGTGGATCTTTTTTACCATCTCCTGCCATCGTATGTGCCCCCTCTTATATATCGCCCTTTGGTCTTTCTCCTTGTGACATCGTCTACTGCTGACACTTGGTTAGCGGAGAAGGCTCATCGCATCCGCCCCTTTACTATCCCCCTCGCAGCTTGGTTGTGCGGTATTCCACATAGGGCCGTGGATTTGATCCCTGTGCTAAATCTACGGCGTAGATTGATGTGGTGCTTAGATTCCCATGACTTGATTGGCGAACTATAGGTTATAGAGTGTGTTTCTCGTTTATTTATACCTATACTTTAACATTTTCTCATCCCTTGCACATTTGTTCCTCCTTAGAACCCTTAGTCTTTCCCATTAGCATCTAGCACTGGAGCATGGAGGATATCTTGGCTTCACTACCAGGTACATTTTGACCCTCCATTCCTTCCATTCAATTGCATATAGTAAAAAATATATGGGTGTTAACAATATGTATATGGTGCCTACCTGTTGTGGTTTGCTTATTGTTGTTGTTTTCATGTAGTGTGCTCCATTGTCATAACAAAAAATCATTGTATCAACATCATATTAATGACCTCTGACGGACTTATACTTCGGTATTGGTGAATGTGATCTTGGCTTGGTACATAAAGTTACTTCCTCCTATCACTCTATATGGATTAGTCTGTTGAATATTAGAGTGTATAACTAGATCGAGTGCTTTTGACCAGAATATCTCTTCCTCCCTTTGCAAGATTTCCAATGTCATTAGACAAATTTTCTATCATGTCAATCTTCTCTAGAGTGGATCTTTGATAGAAAATTTTCCTACTTATTGTCATGAGCATCGAGGAGTATTATTACAAAAGCTTTACGGCTAAATATACCTCAAATTAACATAGGCTACCACCAATTATGTGCCTTCTTAGGAGAAACAACTTGTATGCAAGAATATTTCTGCTCAACACCCTTCATCGGAGCCTCTTATTGATTCTCTTTAATCATAAATGACATGCCACAACAAGAAAATTCATCTTTTAGCACCACAAGTTAGCACCACTTATATTTTGTGGTGTAAATGTGGTGGTATTGGCACCACTTACATTTTTATGGTGTTATGGTGGTGCTCTTGGCACCATTTACATTTTGTGGTGTTAAGGTGGTGGTATTAACACCACTTATATTTTGTGGTGTTAATATGGTGTTATATTTGTTAATATTAATGGAAAACTACTTTTTTCTCTCCTCCATGTTAAGAGAAATGCCATGTTGACAAGTACCATAAAGTGGTGCTAAGCTATTATTTTCCACACGGACATGTACAAGTAGGATTTAATTATGTGTATTTGTACCATAAACATAACAAATTCACAAATAATTATTTTGAAAATAACCGAATTCAATATTTTTTTTTGTTTTATTAATTAAAATAAATGATTAAAGATTAATTTATGAGTTCTTGCACCACAATTACAACAAGTTCAATCATTTATATTTAGAATAATTAAGCAAATAAATTCACATGATTCATTTATAAGTATTTACACTACAAGTGCAACAACAAGTTAACAAAAAAATATTTGGAAAAGATCTCAATTCAATTATTCATTTCCATTTTTAATTTATTACTATTATAAAGTAGTAATATAAATTATTTGAATTTAAATTTAATTATTCATTTGAGAATATTTTTATCTTCTTAAATTCCTTGATGGAAATTAATATTATTATTAGGTTTTTAGCATAAGACATGTGTCTTAGATCGATGGATATGGTCAACAGAGAAAACCTATACCTAGGGCACTAAAAGAAGCTTCTAGGAATCTAGGACTAAGAAGGACACCACAAATATCCCCACACATATTCCTAAGAGTATTCTTAGCCTTTAAGTATGGGCATTCACACTATTATAAGTTTTTAATCACTAGGGATAGGTTGAGTGATCCTCAATGTGGTTGAGAGAACAATCCTAGGCCTTAGACTAAATGAATCCTAACCATAGAGAAATGTTATGTTGTCAAGTACAATATAGTGGTGCTAAGCTCATATTTGTCACATGGACATGTACAAAAAGGATTTAATTATGATGATTTGCACCATAAACACAACAGCATAAGAAATAGTTATTTTATAATAACCGAATTCAAATTTTTCATTCTAATAAATGCTCATGATTAAATTATGAGGTATCAAACCATAATCACAACAAATTAAATTATTTGTTTTTATACTATTCAAACAAATAAACTCACATTATTTGAATTTATGAGGTTTAGCACCACAAACACAACAAGTTCACAAAGAATTATTTTGTAAATAGCTCAATTCAATTATTCATTTTTAATATTATTCAAGCAAATAAATACCTATGATTCTTAATATTAAGAAATAATTAAAGGAAACCATTTTTAATTTATTACTATAATAAAATATTAATAAAAGTGATTTGAATTGAGATTTCATTAATCGATAGGGTATATTTTTATTGAGATTATTAAATTTCTTGATGGATATTAATATCATTACTAGACTTTGTGCACAAGGCATGGGTCTCAAATCGTTAGACATGTTCAAGGGAGGAAACCTCTTCCTTGGTCCCTAAATGAAGCTTTTAGGAATCTAGGACAAAGAAATATGGTCAACACACATATATTCAGAAGAGTATTCTTAACACCTATGTGTGGATATTTATTGTATTATAAGGTTTTGATCACTAGTGATAGGTCAATTGGCCCTCGACCTAGTTAAGAGAAGAAACCTAGGCCTTAGCCTAAATGAAGCTTCTAGGCATGTAGGGATAATAATTATTTTTCAAGCCAACAAAAATGACATTTTGAGAATATCTATGGACTTATAATAGGCATAATGAGGGGGATTGGAGGTAATAAAACTAGGTATAAGTCTTTAGGGCATAGACATGATTAAGGAAGGAAACCCGAGCCTTGGACCTTAGAGGAAGCCTCTAGGAATATAATATTAACAACTATACCTTGAAGTACCACATAAGACTTCCTAAGGGTGTTATTGGCCTAATATTGGGGGTATTAATGTAAGTGAAAGGTTATTTTTATGCACTATATATGGGTGTTTAGGCCCTTACTATGTTTGACGGAGGAAACCTAGGCCTTAGTCCCTAATGAAATACTTTTTGCAACCAAGGAAAAATATAACAGCTCGAACCACTACACATGACATATTGGGGTTATTATTTTACCTCTTGGTGACAAAATCAACACCATTGTGAGATTTTTCTAGTATAAATGGGTCTTAGGCTTTTGTATAATTTCATAGGAGGAAGCTTGCACCTTTAACACTAAGGGAAGCTTTAAAATGCACCCATAAACTCCAAACACTATCCATGGCATATAAGCATTCATATAAGTGACACTAGTTATGCAAACCATAGACATAGCCATGGGAAGAATTGTAGGAACTAGTCCCTAAAGGACAAGTTTAGGCATATCATGCTAATAACGATGACTCAAACTATCACCTAGGAGATCATGCAATGTATAGGATATCATAGTTCTCAAAGTGGGATATGGGTGGAAATTTGTGGTTTTATGTACTAGCGATGGGTCTTAGTAAATGGCTAGGGAAGAAATTGAAATAAGTATACCCTAATAGAATATTATTGAGGTAATGGGAAATGGTCAAGACCATGAACCATAACATGCACCCTTTAAAGTTTATATTTGGCACAATAGTTGGATATGAGCATAATCAACAGCTTTTGCATAGAGGGATGGATCTCAAGGCCTTTATTGGAGTCATAGGAGGAAAGCAAGGGCCTTTTGTAGGTGTCCCAAGGACTCCGTAATGATATTACAGGGACGACAACAATGAGTTTATCCCTAAAGAAAGCATTAAGGAATCCAAATCCATTGAGACAATATGTATCTAGGTCTTATGGCCTTTTAGCCTTGGACAAGATCAATGGAGGAGACCTAAATATCAACCATTAAAGGAATATCCTATCTATCCAGGGCTAAGAAGGTTTCCTCCACCAACAACACATGGCCTCTTGAGAGTATCATTAGCATATGATTGAGTATGTTTGTATCATTAGGTGGTTTTGAGGAATATGTACATGTCTTGGAGACTTGAGAGTGATTTTCTAGGGAACATGACAATGCTTTTAGTCCTAAATAAATCATTTAGGGATCTAAAACCATGCATTATAATGCCTCAAAGCACCATCCATGACTTCATAGGGTATTGATTGTACTATGTATCTAAGTCTTGTGACCTTGGGGCCTTCAGCATGGTTAGTGGAGGATAACAGAACCTTCACCCCTAAAGGAAGCTAGTAACCATCTAGGGGTAAGAACTTTTCCTCCACCAACCATAAACAACCTCCTAATTGTATAATTGTCCTATGATTAAGGATGTTATTACAATTAGGTGGTGTTAAGTAGTATGTACAAGTCTTAATCCCTTAGGAATTATGTTCCATGGAATAAGACCATGTTTTTGGCCTTAAAGAAATCGTTGAGGCATCTAGAGCCATGAACACTACCTAAAAGCACCATTGATTACTTTAGAAGGGTATCTATGGCACTATGTATCTAGGTCTTGTGCTCTCGAGGCCTTACACATGGTTAGTGGTGGAGACCTCAATCTCAAGCTCTAAATGATTCTTCTATCCATATAAGGCTAATAAGATTGTCTCCACTAAAAACATGTGGCCTCTTGACGGTATAATTGGCATATGATTGATTATTCCATTTCCACTAGGTGGTTTTGAGTAGTATCTACATGTCTCGAGGCATTGGGAATGACGTTTTAGGGAAAATAACCATACATTTGGCCCTAAAGAAATTATTGTGTCATATAGAGTGATGAACAATGCGTAGAGTACCATCCATGAACTTTAATGGATATCCATGCCACTATGTATCCAAGTCTTAAGGCATTGGGGCCTTGCACATGGTCAAGGGAGGAAACTTGAACCTCTAGCGCTAAAGGAATATTATAGCCTTCCAAGGCTAAGAAGATCACCTCAAAAAACCATGCATGGACTCTTGAGGTATCATTGTCATATGATTGAGGATATTAACACCATTATGTGGTTTTGAGAAGTATGTAGGTGTCTTAAGACCTCAGGAATGATGTTGTAGAGATGAATACCATGCCTTTTCCCCTAAATAAACCATTGAGGAATATAGAGCCATGAAAAATGCCTCAAAGAAACATGCATGACTTTTCAAGGGTATCCATTGAGATTTGTATCTAGGTCTTGGGGATTTGAGGTCTTTGAAATGGTCACTAGAAGAAACCTGAACCTTAGGAATTAAAGAAATATTTTATCGAGACAAGGCAAAGAAGGTTGTCTCCACCAACTAAACATGGCCTCCTAAGGGTATCATTGGCCTATGATTAAGTATGACAATTCCATTAGGTGGGTTTGAAAAATGTGTTTGTGTCTCAATTCCTTGGGAATGACATTCTAGGGGAAATACCATGGCTTTGGACCTAAAGAAACCATTGTGGCATCCAAAAGCATGAACAATTCCTTAAAGAACCATGCGTGACATTGCAATGGTATCCATGGCATGAAGCTCAATCCCTAAAGGAATATTCTAGCCATCCAGGGATAAGAAGATTGTATCCACCAACAACACATGGATTTTTGAGGTTCAATGGCCTATGATTGAGGATGTCAGTGACATTAGGGTTTTTTGAGGAGCATGTACATGTCTCAGGGTGTTGGGAATGAAGTTCTAGGGAGGAAGACCATGCTTTTTCTCCTAAATAAATCATTAAGGAATCCAAAGCCATGAACAATGCCTTGAAGAACCACACATGACTTTGTAGGGGTATCAATGGCACTATGCATGTAGGTCTTGTGGCGTTAGGGAATTTGACATGGTCAATGAAAGAGACCTAAACATATGGCCCTGAAGGAAGATTCTATCTATCCATGTATAAGAAGGGTGCATCAACCAACCACAAATGGACTCTTGAGGATATCATTGGTTTATGATTGCAGATGTTGATTCCATTAGGTGGTTTTGAGCAATAGACATGTGTTTCAGGGCCTTGGGAATGACACTCTATAGAAGAGGACCATGCCTTTGACCATAAAGAAACCATATAGGCATACAAAGCCATTAATACTGCCATAAAGCACCACGCATGGCTTTGGAGTATATACATAATGCTATGCATTCAAGTCGTTGGGACATGGGGCACTCGACATGGTCAAGGTAGGATACCCAAACCTCGGGCCCTAAAGGAATCTTTTATCCATCCAAGGATAAGATGGATAACTCAACCAACCACACATAGCCTCCTCAAGGTAGCATTGGATTATGATTGAGGATATTAGTACAATTATATGATTTTGAATAATATCTACTTCTGTTAAGGCCTTGGGAATGATATTATAGGGAAGAATACTATGTGGTTGGCCCTCGATTAATTCCCACGACATTTAGAGCCATGAACAGTGTGTCAAGGAATCATGCATATCTTCGTAGGGGTATCCATGGCACTATGTATCTAGGTTTTTTCCTTGGGACCTTAGACATGGTCAACAGAGGACACTTGACCCTCAATCCCTAAAGGAATATTCTATCCATCTAAGCCTAAGGAGGTGGCCTCCACCAACCACACATGGATGCTTGAGTGTATTATTAGCCTATGATTTAGGATGTTGGTGAAAACAAGTTGTTTTGAGTGGTATGTAGGTGTCTTAGGGACTTGGGAATGATGTTCCATGCAAGAATACCATGCCTTTGGCTATAAATAAATTGTCGAGGCATTCAAATCCATGAACATTGCCTCAAAGCACCATGCATGACTTTGGAGTGGTATCTATAGTATTTGGATCTTGTGTCCCTAGGGCCTTAGACATGGTTAGTGTAGGAGACCAAAACCTTAGGATCTAAAGGAATCTTCTATGCATCTAGAACTATGTAGGTTTCCAACAATATCCATACATGATCTTTTGAGGGTATCACTGGCCTACGATTCAAGATGTTGGTGCCATTAGGTGGTTTGAGAATTGTGAAGGTGTCCTAAAGCCTTCAGAATGGAATTCTAGAGATGAAGACCATACCTTTAGTTCTAAAGAAACCATTGAGGCATCGAGAACCATGCACAATACCTAAAATAACCACGCATGACTTTTCATCTGTATCCATGGTGCTATGTATCTAGTCCTTGTGGTCTTAGGGCCTTGAAGACGATAATGGAGGAGACCTGCAACTCAAACCCTAAATGAATATTCTAACCATCCATGGCTAATAAGGTTTCCCCCACCACCAACAGGTGGCATCCTGAGGGTATCATTAGCATTTGATTGATGATGTATGTGCCATTAGTTGATTTTGAGAAATATGTACGTGTCCTGGGGCATTGGGAATGGCTTTCCACGTAAGAATACCATTCCCTTATCCATAAATAAACCATTCCTACATCAAGTGATATTCATGCAATTAGGGGATTTTAAACAGTAATAATGGGATTGAAGGCCCATGGAATGTGTAAGAAACCAAAGCCTCATTCCCTAAAGGAAAATTCTAGTCATCTACATCCAAGAACAATGACTTTAAATACCACACATGTCCTCTTGATGGATTCATTTACTTGTGAGTGGTGATATGGATTCCATTAGCAATTTTTGAGCTCTAGGTATTGATCTCAAGTACCTTGACATGGTTGGGTAGGAAAATTGGGCCTTAATTCCTAAAGGAAGAGCCTAGGCATCTAATCCAAAGAATGACACTTCAAACTAGCACACATGGCCTATGTGCGGGTATATGTATGGAATTAGGTGGTTTTTAATAGTAGGTATAATTCTTGGGGCCGTAGAGATTATTAAGGGATGAATAGCATGGTTGATATCATAAATGAGGTTTTTAGGCATCTAATTCCTAAATGATGCATTGAAGCACCACGCTTGACCTCCAACAAAATCCTTTCCCTACATGTGGGGATGTTAGTTATAGAATTTTTGCATCATTAGGTATGGATCTTGGTGCCTTGACATGGTCAAAGATCGAAACCAAATCAATGACACTAAAAGAATCTTCTATGAATCCAAGGATAAATGACACCGTCAACCACCACTCATGATCTCCAAGAGTGTCTCTATCCTACAAGCTATGGGTAAATCATTATCATTATGAGATATAACATTATGCATAGGATTTAGGGCTCAGACATTCTTCAAAGAGGAAATGTGGGTCCTATTCCCTAAAATAATCTTTTAGGTGTCAAAGGCTAAGAAAATTACCTTAAATAATCACTCGTGACGTCCTATGATATAGCTATTTTTAAGTGCGGAAATGTGTGCCATTAGGAATTTTTAAGCACTAGGTATGATGTAAGCACCAAAGACATTGCTAGCGGAGAAAAATCAACACTTGGGTTGTAAGGGAATTTGATATGCAGATAAGGCCATGATCGATGTGTTAAGGAACCACACTCGACCAACCAAGGATATCCTTTTTTTTAGATATGGATCACCATGCCATAGTAAGCTTTGAGCATTAGGTAGGGTCCTTGGGGAATTAACATAGTAAAGGGAGGAATAATAGGGATCATGCCATAAACAAAGATTCTATGCTTCTATGAAAAATAATGATGTCTCAAACCACAACACATCCATAAGCTTCCCACAGTGAATGACATCAAGCTAAGGAGATAACTCAGGCCCTAATTCTTGAAAAAAAGGGATAAAAAGTTAAGAATAACACCTTGAACCACCACATATAATATATAAAGTGGATATATGGTCTCCATATGACATATTCAAACACAATTAGGAGGTTTTGAACACCAAGTATGGGTCTCAGGGGCCTATATATTGTTGTAGCTAGGGTTTTCACCCTAGCTTGTGCAAATGAGCACCTACTAAAGAGAAGGGACTCCTTAGTAGCAGTTCAATAAACAGTAAATAAAAGCAGTAAAACAATATGAAATTTAACCTAGCATGAGCATTAACATAAATAATAAAACATGAAAATATGGCAAAAGATTTCTCTTTTTGTATTAAAGATTACCTCAAGTGTAGAGGTTGGTGAAGCTCTTGTAGCAGTCCAGGAGGGTTGCTCTCAAGCTTCCAGCTTTGCTCCTTTCTCTTTCTCCAAAGGGTTGGAAATGGGCCAAAGGGGCACTCAAGTATGAAATTAGCTCAAGGGTGAGCTAGGGTTTCAAGAGTGATTTTGGCAGAGTAAGGGTTTATTTTACTATGGATATGAAATGAGGGGCCTCCATCACCTATTTCTAGATTTTTAGTGGTGGAGTGTTGGCCCATGGTTTTGGGCACCATATGGTTTAGGTCAGCTGTATAGGGTTTTTGATTCCTTTTCCTCTTTTGTTTTGTATTTTTATTCCCTTTTTAGAGGGTTTTTGCTATTTTGGAGGAATTTTGGATTATTTTGGGGGAAAAAGGGGTATTTTGGCCTTTTGGAGGCTTTTTAAAGGGATTTTAAGGTTCTGGAGGTAAATATGGTAGGAAATATGGACAAATGAGTCATGTAATGGGGTAGATGAGGTAGTGAGCACTTTTTGGGTGTTAACAGATTGCCCCCTGATGTGTGAGGGAAAGAGCTCATCGTATTGCCGATAGACATCATAAGTATTTTATGGTTTTCCTGGGTGTGGGGAAGCGAAGAAACAAACTAGAGCCCAGAACAACGATTCCGAACAAACTGCAAAAACTGAAAGTACATGACCTCAATAATGAATGACGAATAATCTGAACATATGGACGAGGCGGGCATTCCCATGCTCGTATCAAGATATAGAATAATAATAACAATGGGGTCCAAAATATGCGGACCTGAAATATACATGGCCTCAAATAATGAATGAGGAAGAATCTCAATATATGGACGAGGCGGGCATACCCATGCTATTATCAAGATACATAAAAAATAACTGTGAGGCCCAAAAAAATGGGGGCCTGAAGGATACATGGAGAACCACTATGTACATCATAAAGGTCTAGAGGGGACACAAATCTGGGACATACTGCTGGGCTAACCATGTCTGAGCTGAAGAACGGTACACTAGAATAATAATAGTGCTACTGAGTGTGGTACCAGAGGAACTGATGAGCTGCTAGATCAGAGTGACGGGGAGTCATACCCTCAATGGTACACTGAACTAGAACTAAACTAGGTACTCGAGGAAGCATATAACTGGATGGCTTCCGAATACAATCGTCAATGTAACTCGGACATATACAGGAACATATAACTGGGTGTTCCGAAGTCACTCACCAATGTGCTAGAGTCGGGGGAAATCTGAGGTCTTCTACCAATAACTCAAGGGATATAAACCCTGCGCGATTCTCAACGATGCGATCAAGGTGTTGAAGTCGAGCATGTGAGAAACAACCACTCGAAGAGGCATTGATGACTCCTCTCAAAATGGTCCGTAGGCACTCACCATAGATGGTGATGGGTCCAAGGCGCAGGGACCTCTGGGTCTATCCTGTGGAATAGAGGGGCTGTCGTTGATAGAGGGAGACCCGCAACTAGCAAGGAAATGATGTTTCCTTGATAGGAGCACGAGGGGGAGAACTGAAGTGTGAGAGTATTGATGGTAGGACTGACATACTGTGGGGGATAACTGGGTAAGTAGAGTGGGTGGACTCAAAATTCCTTTGTTCAGAGCGTGATGGCGGGGACGATTGGGCAGCATATAAAACTAACTGGTGGGAAAGGGATCATAGATGTAATGGATCAAGGATAGTGACTGGGATGAGTGATAATCAAGCTAGTGTAAAATGGTAGGAGACTTACGACTACTCTGAACAAAGGCAACCTGATCGGGGGTGATACCGAGATGATCGATCATAGTGCCAAGAGGCACAAGGGGACTTTTTCATGGGTTATGGAACTAGAAGAAGTGTGTGTAAAATGGTACTGTCGTGTGGATTTATACGAGCCCAGGACATTTCATGCTCGTGATTGCTTTCAATTTTAAGGAGTATGAAAGCGATAAGAAGACTCTGAAATAATGGAATGGTACCGTTGTGTGGATTTGTATGAGCCCAGGACGGTGCATGCTCATGGTTGCTTTCAATTTTAGAGAGTCTGAAAGTGATAAGAAGACTCAAGGGGGGTGCTTTTTTGTGTGTTAGTCTCCAAGGCCCGAAGAAGCATAAAAGGATGCAATGAAGAACTCTTCTAGCTGGTGTGACTAGAGTATTCCTTTTTTCGTAATTAGTCTACCAGGTCTGGAAAAGGGTTAAACTTATACCAGCTAGATGCCCTTCCAGGTACTTTAACGAGCATGAAAGGAAGCAAGAGTGCTCGGCGATCTTTTCATTGTTTTAGGAGTCAGAAAAGAGCTTAACAGAAACTCCCTAAGTGCCTTTTTCATAAAGGACTTGTCCAGCTCGAAAAAGGGATAAAATTATACCGAACAAAAGGAATGGCAAGGCAAGGAGGAAGTGCTCAATCAAGGAACATTGATGATGACCAAGAACGAGGGAGGGGGGGAACACTAGTGGGCCTCCTTGCGGGATAATGAATGGAAGCAAAATAATGAAATAATTGCAGTATGAAAAGAGTGAATGGCTCATGCAAAAAGGTGGAACAATCCGATGGCGGTCGATGTGGCACACAAACCGAGGCAGCAAGGTGTCGGGACACAATGTTGAAATTGTACCTAGTGAGAGCGAGAAATGATCTCAAGCATCATCACGAGCTCGAAAAACTAAATACCGCAATATAAAAAGTGTCAAAAACGAATAACGATCGATGTGGTACGCAAATCAAGGTGACGGGGGGTGTTTTGGAAAAAATACCCAAAAAATGTGGGGGTGAGAGCGAGAAATGATCTCAAGCATCATCACGGGCTCGAAAAAATGAATCTGATGATATAAAGTATATCAAAAACAGGCTACGGCCGATGTGGCACGCAAATTACGGCAACAAGGTGAAATGTCACGATGTCAGGAAAGGTTCTGGTGAGAGCGAGAAATGATCTCAAGCTTCATCACAAGCACGGAAATATGAATCCGGCAGTGCACATGGTGCAGAAAATGGAGGTCATAAGGACTCCGGAATGGTAAAAGAAAATAACTAGGTTAAAAAATGGTTGTAAATAAAGGTGAGCCCACCAAGCCAAGGATGCAGTGGTGGGGAGAAATGATGACCTGCGGGGGCAAAATACTAGGTGTATCAAATCAAATCAAATCTACAAGTGATATGTGACCTCAAAAATGGTTGAGATCATGCATGTGAAAAAGTGAGCAGGGTTAATGACCTGCCCCCATGCTATGTGCAGGGGGTTTGTGATTGTGGATCACATATGTGTTGGTTTGAACAATGGGATCATTGACATGCTGAGACAGATGTGATGGGGAAGGTTCAAAATGATTGATCATGCCCCCTATCCCAGGGTTGAGGTAATCTATTATGCCCTCGAGCTTAGAGGTGTCAATGCGGTGCTCTATAATAGCGGGGTCAAGACCAGGTATTTCGGTATAGGACCAGGCAAAGACATCATGGAACTCTTGGAAAAGTTTTTTGTACTCTCCGATCTCATACTCACTGCAGGAGGCTCCTAATGTAATGATTTCAAGAGCCCCAGGTGGGTCAGAGATATCAATTTGTATTGTGGGTGAGATGTTGGCCATGTTACCTTCCTCAAAGGCATCAGAAGCGGGAATAGGATCCTTAAACCAGTCGACTTTGGTTGGAAGGAAATCTTTGGACTCAACCGCAAATTGGGTAGCTGTGGTAGAGGAGGAGTCTTCTGGGAGGAAATAGGAATGTTGGTGCATGTCATCCCAGGGATAATCCGGGGCCGTGAGAGCCTCTAGAATCTCCTCATCATTGCGGAAACTTTGATTTGTCAAATCGGTTGACGAGGGAGCTGTAGTCGAAGAGATCATATAAATGGTGTTAATCTCACCGGCTGAGGGTGATACTGGGGGTGGATCTCCTCAATTGTGGGGGGTGCCATCTCAAGGTCCAAATTATTCATCTCATAGAGAGCTACTCTGTAATCTGGGAGATCAGGACAGTGATGTGAGTAATGGCCGTAAATACCGCATATTGCACAAGGGTGGTTGGTACGCAGTGATTTATCACTAGGCTTAGGGGTTGGATCTAGTTCAACAACCGGGATGTTGGGGTCATCGTCAAGCATTTGCATGTGTTCCTGTAATGCAGGTAATTGTGGACATTGATGAGTTGAATGGCCTAACTCATCACACAATGAGCATTTGGGAGGAGCACGAAACATGGGGGGGTTTAACTGCTTTGGGTGAGGGTACAGCAGTGTATGGTTGTGGGCCTCTGCCCCTAGTGTGCTTGATAAGAGGGGGGGATTCATAGATGACGAAGGGGTACTGACACCGGAAGGTGGTTGGTTTGTAGTGGCAATAAGTTGCACCAGTTGTAAGATGACATTTGGTGTCGGTGGGGGAACAGGAGGCGAAATATACCACACGGGTAATCCCAAGGTTAACCCGGGGAGGCTAAGAGTAGCCATAACCGAGGCGATTACTATGCCCGAGGGAGGGAATAGGAAGGGGATTGTGTGGATGGGTGTAACACCAATGTGACTAGGTACCAATGGTGGTTTGGGTAACAAGGGCGGTTGATTGTTGGGTGTTTGTGTATTGTGGGAAAGGGTACATAGGTCAGATACTTCGGTTGCGGGTGACGGGGGTGGAATGGATTGGAATGTTGAGGTCATCAGCGTATCTGAGTAAAGTCGGGGTCCCACGGAGGAAACAAATGATGTAGTTGCACCACAAACAGGTTGTTCAACCATGGGGAGAACATTTTTGGGTGCAGTGGGGGCATTGGGATCATAATAGGTGAGTTGGTCGACCTTGACCACGCGTCCGTCATGGGAGAACATCATGGTATGAAAAGCGGATGAGGCAACCGCCTGCATGGCATACATGTAGCTGCGGCCAAGTAAGAGGTTATAATCAAGTTTGGCATTGATGACCTCTATGTCAATGAGCACGGTTTTACCAGCCAACTGGATGGGGACATTAGCTAAGAGACCTTGGGGTTGAGCCGACCAGCCGTCGTAGGCTCGCAATGCAATGATGGACTACTGAAGAGTAGGGGATATCAACTTCTGCCAAATGAATGTGGACATAACGCATGTACAGGAACCTTCATTGATAATGCACCGATGGATGACAAGATTCCGAACGGAAACAGAAACTTGGAATGCTAAAGTGGAAGGCAGGCGTGGTTCGGATTGGTCCAAATCAAAGGCCATCAGTCGTGAATCATTTGGGTCAATAGCACCAATGGCGGAGAGCAAAGTCTTGCACTGTGAAGGATAGTTTTTTAAGACTTCTAACGCAGACATGGCTGTGGGAGATTGGGATAAGTCATCTACAATGTTGAAATTTCATGCAGCACGAGCATTGGGGTTATTATTGATGCGACGAAGTGGGAAGCGAGGTGCTTTGGAGGCGCCATCTAGTGGAGCCGGAGGTATACGTAACGTTTGATCAGTGGGATGAGCGTTAGTGCTTTTGTCGGTGGGAGAGGATTTAGGGGTGGATTCATATTGGTTCCGACGGGTTTGGAGGTTGACATCGGTGGATGACATCATTAACAAGTCATGGGTACCTGAGTCTAACATGGGTTGATCAGGAGCGGCATAAGTGATCTGTTGTTGTGGTGGCGTGTTGCCTTGAGGGAGAGCCAACGGCTGAGTGTTCACTATGCCTTGGGTTGGCAAGGGGTTTTGTAGCACCAAAGGTTGATGCTGAGGGGGTGGGGGGTTGGATGACACCTGAGGAGCCGCGTACCCTTGGCGATGGGCATCATCAGTCCAGAGTGGCCGAGCTCGCTCCAAATGTGGGAAAGCATGTGTATAGTGGCCATAGACCCCGCAAATAGAACAAGGATGGTTTGTTCACAAATTAGGATTTTTGGCCTGCTTGGGCGGCCGATCAGGGTTTTGGTTGGCAGGTGTCATGTTATTGTTGTTTGGGGGATTGGGAGGTTGACCGGCTTGGTCTGGAGCGGGGTTGTTCTGACGGTTACAGCCTTTGCCATAGTTTTGCTGGCCCTATTGGCGCTGGTTATTTTGGTTCTACTGCAGATTCTGTTGGGCGTATACTTGCCCTTGGGTAGCAGGTGGGTTCTGGGGTTGTGCAGGTGTGGGAGCAGGCTACGGTGGAGGCTACGCAGGTGCTGAACCTTATGGGAGTTGCTGATACATCTACGGAATGGGTTGTGGGTTTGCCGCAGGGGCTACCTGTGGTGGGTAATAAGCGGGTTGGGCTTGAGATGACACAGGAGCTGGTGTAGCATTTGGGTGGTAATATGGCTGAGGTGTGACTAGGGGGGCATAAGCAGGGGATGCATGACCAAAGCACTGAGGTGGACAGGAGGGTCTGTGGGAATGGTGATGATGTGCCATAGGAGCATACAAATTGGTTGCTACAGATTGAGATGTAGCCCGCGAAAGGTCGGGGCCATGTCTAGGAAATGGTATGGAAAAAGGTTGAGGATACGAGGCAACACGACCAATGATGCCATTTGCTGCATGGGATGCCCTCGGTGCATCATGTTGGGAGGAATCACCGCAAGGGGCATCAGGTATGATGGAATACAGATAACCCGACTGGGCATAAATGAGGTCAAATTGTTGGGCTTTGAGGATGGCCTCTTCTTTTGACTGGGATCGTTCGGATGCCACATCCTTGGCAATGACAGGAAGGAGGGATTTTAGAAACCAATCTAAGAAGATATGGTCATCTAAATTGATTTTGCAGAGGCTGCGGCATCGACGCCACTCATGAATGTGGTCAGTGATGTGGGTAGCCGTGTTCTGTCTGCAAGACAGTGGGATCTCAAATCCCACGTCATAGCAGACAGGTAACTGAAAGAACTGCAGGAAAGTTGAGGCAAGGGAGGTAAAGGTGGCATGGGTCCCATGGGGTTGCTCGATGTTCCACTTAGCTGCAGAGCCAGTGAGGGTGCACTGTAACAGACAGAGGCAGACAGAGTCGTCCACTATGGAGTTGGAGGAACACCATAGATAGAAGGACATAATATGGTTCTGGGGGTCCTCACCTGCCTTGCCCTCAAACTTAGGGATGTTGGAGGGGAGCTTGGTGGGCATTTGAGGCCACGCAGGTTCGTGTCTGATGGGATCGTTAGTCAGTCTAGCTAGGTCAGGAAGGTTGAGACTAGCCATGAATGTGACATACTAGTGGGGGTGACCATGTTGGGGATAATTCCCCCAAGTGGAGGGGCTGGGTTTGGGATGTTGCCCCCAAGTGGAGGAACGAAAGTGGTATGGGATGGTCCTGCACCGCCAAGGGTAGTGTGAGTCACTGATGGAGTGGCGATAGGTATGCCAACTACTGGAATGGGTACAGTGATCGGAATGGTAGATGTGGGCCCCATCGAGGGCATACACAAAATAGGTGTGGTAGTTGGTGTGGTGGTGGATGCTCCACCAATGGTCCCTACAAAGAAAGGGGTCAAAGTCATGCCAACCATGGGGTTGGTTGGTCCAGTGTAAATAGGGTTCTTGGACTCTGCCTCAGAATCAGAGGTAAAATAAGGGGTGTCTAGATCAGGTGACGGAGTTCTATGCCGTTGACGAGTGGAGTCAAGGGACAAGGCTCAAGATCTATGATGAGTGGTATCAAGTGATGAAGATCTATATCTTTGACGGGTGATGTCAAGTGAACCGTGCTGTGGGGGCTCACCCTGGAGGCACCGAGAATGTCTCGGGGACTCAATGGTGATAGATGGTGTCAAATATCTGGGGGTTGTGTTGAGTGAAAAATAGCTCAAAAAACCCTAATGCAACCGAGTGTACAGAAGGAGAGATCAAAAAATATGGCACTCAAGCCAACAACCAACTCAAAACACTTACTGTAACAGCTGTGCTACAATAAGTGGAGTATCAACAGAAATAGTCAGAACACCAACAAGCAGCAAGTTTCCTAGAAAATAAAAATAGTGGACTCACTAGACCAAAAGGAGGTAAGGGAGCATGCAAACACCTAGCTAAATAGTATTCTGACTCAACTAGACATATCCTCTTCAAGGTGATGAAATCCAAGTCAGGCAATATGTATAGTAGAGCCAAGTGGCTAAAGATATCCCCCTACCGGGAGGGACACCAGGTAGTCAATCCTAGAAGAAAAGCAACTAAGATACCCCGTTCATGACATGTTCAGTTGGGTGAGTCTGCCATTTGGTTCTATCGCCGTTGTATCCCCATATGGGTGATACACCGAGAACTGCGAAAGGTATCCTTCGGTTAGTGAATGGATTGCGGTATTCCACTCAGGCTTCCGAAACCAGTCTGGCGACTTCAACCCTCCTAGGGGAGAGGCCTTCCCAATAAATTGGTTTTAAACCGTGTCAAAAAATACTAGGGGATTTTGGTTCCCTAATAGACAACAGCTATGTCTCAAGTGTAAGCAACCGAGGGGTGTTATTTGGATGCCTATCCCCCCAATCCTACCTAACTACAAAAATTCTTATGTGTTCCCCAAGTGGGGTTAGAATGTTGGTTGTGTTAAGTAGTATTTTAGGGCTCACTTGAATTAGGTGATAGAGTGTGTGCGTGTGACATGATGAACCCAAGTAAAAGTGCCACAGGGTGGGCAACTTTCTAACTAAAAATGACAATATAGAATTTAAACTTTGAAATGTAAAATTTTCTCTTTTCAATTAAAATGCTGAAATTTTAAAAAATATTCTATAAATGGAACACAAATAATACTGTAGAAAAAAGGTTGTAGGGAAATATGGCTGCAGATAGGACAGATGGCTGTGCAGGTGCAAAAAATATTGCAGCAAAGCGTTGGGTTCAAAATAGGGAAAAAAAGTGCAAAAAACAGACCGTGGGTCTGTGGCAAATATGTGCGGTCGGACCTGTTAAGATCCTGGTGGGCGGCCTTCACTAACATCTCGAGGTTTTGGTGTAACGGTTTGTATCATCTGGTATCAGAGCCTCCACCTAGGTTCAAGTCACAGAGCGGGTGGCAACGCCGGCATTGTAGTGTTCGCCCGAGGCTCGTACGACACAAAGGGGACACCACCATATGGGCGCACATCCAGCCCAGAGTCTCGACTGGGGAGCGTGGTGGGATGTTAAGATCTTGGTGGGCGGCTTTCACTAACATCTCGAGGCTTTGGTGTAGCGGTTCGTATCATTGATGTGATGCACCTGCAACAATTAATTAATATGAATATGCGAAATAGCAGAAATGACAGAACTCAGAATCACTTTTATATTGATCACAGGCCACTTCGAGGGGGAAACCTCCTATGAGCAAGCTCAATACAAATAACTTCACGGTGCCTTCATAGGTCTCAACACACACTTATATACTAAGTCTAGGCACCAATATTATGGTTCAAAACCATGGGCCACTACAAACTATGGATCAACAATACTACGGGCGACTTACAAAGCATATGCGCCAACAACAATAACACAAACTATTGATCAACAAATACTACGAGACGACTTACAAAGCATATGCATCCAACAACAACATACTAACAAAGTAAAGACATGGGTTCCTAACATCCCCTCCCCCTTAAAAAAAGCTTTGTCCTCAAAGCTTTAGATGTGGAAATTGTTGTTGAATCTGAAGGAGTGGTTCCCATGTAGCATCCTCTGGTTGCATGCCATGCCACTGAATTAAGACCTCTGTGATAGAGCGAGAGCGAAGCTGACACATGCGCCAATTGAGGATGGCCTCTGGCTCCAAAAGGATGGATCCTTCATTATCCAGTTCGGGTAAAATCGTTTGTCCACTGATGTTGGTGCCAAGAACTTTCTTCAGACAAGAGACATGAAAGACTGGATGGATGCGGGAAGAAGGAGGAAGTTCCAATTTATAAGCAACGGACCCAATCTTCTGAAGAATCTGATATGGCCCATAGAACTTTGGAGCGAGCTAATGACGCCCTTTGAGTTTCAAGGAGGATTGCTTGTACGGCTGGAGACGAAGAAAAACCATATCGCCAACTTGAAAAGTGCACTCAGAACGGTGCTGATCAGCTTATTGCTTCATGCGATTTCTTGCCATGTGAAGATTGTCCTGCAAAATGTGAAGAATCTAATCGTGGTTTTGAAGGACCGTGTCAACTTCCTGAAGTGGTGAACTGGTGGGGGTGTATGGAAGAAGAGCTGGAGGTTCCTGACCATAGACTGCTTCATATGGGGTCATTTTAGAGGCAGTGTGGTAAGAGGTATTGTACCACCATTCAACGAGAGGAAGCCACTTTCCCCACTGATGTTGTTGTTTCGAGGTGAAGCAACGAAGATAAGTTTCCAAGCATTTATTGATAATTTCAGTCTGACCATCTGTTTGTGGGTGATACCCTGAACTCATCTTCAGTTTGGTGCCAGTGTGGCGAAATAGTTCTGTCCAAAAATGACTGGTGAAAGTCGCATCACGATCCGAGACAATGGAAGAAGGGATGCCATGAAGACGAAAGATCTGGTCCAGGAAAATTTGAGCGACGGAGGAGGCTGTATAGGGATGGCTGAGAGCATGAAAATGACTATATTTGGAGAGGCGATCAACCACAACGAGAATCACTGTCTTCCCGCTAGATTTAGGGAGCGCTTCAATGAAATCCATAGAAATATCTGTCCAAATCTGTGTAGGTATGGGCAAGGGTTCAAGCAATCCTGGAAGGAGTGTTGTTTCACCCTTATTGCGCTGGCAGATATCACATTCGGCCACCATCTGTTGAATTGTCCCTTTCATGCCCTACCAAAAGAACTTACGCCGAGCTCGTTCATACGTTTTGAGGAACCGAGAGTGCCCTGCTGATGGGGAAGCATGGAGTTCATAGAAGACAGCCTCTTGAAGATATGTGCTCTGGGGAAGCACCAGATGACCCTTGTATCGCAAAGAAGCACCATTCCAAGAGTAATGTGGTACAACAGAAGGGTTGTTGTTCAAGCATTGGATGATTTGAGATAAGGAAGAGTCATTGACATAACCCTGTTGAACATATTACAACCAATTTGGAACAGGCATAGAAATAGCTGAAAGAGAACCTTGGGCATCAAATGTGCGAGAAAGAGCATATGCCACAATATTCTCTTTACCCTTCTTGTAAGTGATCTCATAGTCATAACCCATGAGTTTGCTAACCCATTTCTGTTGTGACGAGGAGGAGACACGCTGTTCCAAGAAATATTTCAGACTCTGGTGATCAGTCTTGATGCAGAAATGATTCTCTAATAGGTATGTGCAGCTAAATTCTTACCTAAAAGGGCTTTGCTGTTGAACGCAATGGGGTGTTCATCTTAGGGAGAACGGCACCAAGTCCATTGCCGCAAGCATCACTCTCAATAGTGAAGGGCTTGGAAAAATCGGGCATAGCTAGCACAGGTGTAGTACACATAGCTTGTTTTAGTTTGTCAAATGCATGCTGAGCAGCAGGTGTCCATGTAAAAGCATCATTTTTCAATAGAGTAGTTAATGGAGCTACAATCTTACCATAATCCTTGACAAACTTGTGGTAGTAGCCAGTCAACCCCAAAAAACCATGAAGGCTCTTGAGTGTCTAAGGATGCGGCCAATTGTTCATGGCATTGATTTTCGGAGGATCCATGCGAACCCCTTGTGTTGAGATAATGTGCCCGAGATACGCAACTTCCTTCTGTCCAAAAACACATTTAGACTGCTTGGCATGGAGATGATGGTCAAAGAATAGTTGCATGACAAGATCCAGATGCTGGAGATGTTCATCCAATGTTTTACTCTAGATGAGGATATCATCAAAGAATACCAGAATGAATTTCCGCAAGTGGGGTCGAAATATTTTATTCATGAAGGCCTAGAATGTGGAAGGAGGATCAGTGAGGCCAAAGGGCATGACCAAAAACTCATAATGGCCATCATGTGTGCGGAAATTTGTTTTAGGGATATCATCCTCATGAACCCGAATTGATGATACCCAGAACGAAGATCCAACTTGGAGAAAAAGTGAGCCCCATGAAGCTCATCAAGAAGCTCATCAACAACAGGAATTGGAAACTTATCCTTGATGGTGAGGTGATTAAGTGCTCGGAAGTCAATGCAGAGGCGCCACGACCCATTTTTTCGCGGACAAGAATAACTGGAGAAGAAAAGGAACTAGTGCTTGGGCGAATAATACCTTGCTTCAATAAGTCCCGAACGAGCATTTCAATCTCCGTTTTTTGGTGAAATGGGTAGCGATAGGGCCTAATGTTGGGAGGAATGCTGCCAGGAAGGAGCTGAATACGATGGTCTTCTGGCCTAGAAGGTGGCAATCCCACTAGTTCAGCAAAGACACCTGTATATCGATCCAGAATTTGTTGTAGATCCAAAGGAGTAGTGGAGACCACTGATGGTTGCATCTGAATGGAATGGATCTATGCGATGACACCATGTGAATTCTTCTTGAGGAGTTTTTTCATGCGATGTGAACTGATGATGCTGAGAGAACCTGATTGTAATCCTGTCAATGTGTGTTTTTGTCCATTGAGGGAAAACTGCATCCAAAGTTCAGCAAAATCCCATAAGATAGGGCCAAGTGTGCGTAGCCATTGAGCGCCGAAAACCACATCACATCCGCCTAAGGGCAAGGCAAACATGTCAGAGCGCAAGGTATAATCTCCCATAAAGATATGCATATTTTGACACTTCCCTTTTCAAGGTAAGGTGCCCCCATTGGCAACCATGACTTCAAAGTTGGAGCAAGGATGGATAAAACAATCAGCTTGTTTGGCGATCCGGGGGTCAATGAAATTATGAGTGCTACCAGAATCAATGAGTATTGTAAGAGGAAGCTTCTTGAAGTAACCCCCGACCCGCATTATTTGGGGGGTGGTGATTCCAGCTAAAGCATGGAGAGATATCTTTGGCTGGTCATCCTGAGACGGAGGGTCAATAGGCAGTTCCTGAATGTAGACTGGAGCATCCAGTGTTTCAGGATCTTCGTCACCAATTTCAGAGGAAGGCGAAGACTCCACATCCAAGAGATAGAGATTTTGCTGAACACATCTATGTCCCTGAGTGAATTTCTCATCACAATTATAGCAAATCCCCTTTTCTCTGCGTGCTTGCATCTCTGTTTCAAACAAACGCTTGATAGGAGTCGGTCGAGGAGCCTGCGGTATAGGTGGTCGCTGAGAACCCATATTTCGGAAGGGAACAAAAGTGGGCTTGGAGCGTTGTTGGGATGCAATCTTATCTTCTGCCAACTTAGCCAACCCTAGGGCTTCCATCATTGTGGTGGGACAGAACATTTTGACCTCAAAGCGGATGATATCCTTTAGACCACTGATAAAACAACTTCGGTAAAAGTCATCAGACAATCCTTCGGTGTGGTTGGCTAGGTTCTCAAATTCGGTTTGATACTCTCTCACAGTGCCAATTTGGCAAAGTTTAGTGAGGGCTCCGATGAAGTCATCAAAAGCACTAGGACCAAATCGTTGTAAAAGGAGCTGGCAAAAGTCTGACCATTTGGGCTCTGGATGAGCCTTGATGTACCAACGGTACCATTGAAGAGCTTCCTGTTCCAAGTGAAAGGATGCCAGCAGAACTTTGTTGACATCAAAAGTATTATGCGGACTTAAATACTGTTCTGCACAATAGATCCATCCAGTTGGATCAGTACCATTAAAGCGAGGAAAATCAAGCTTCAGACCACGAAAATTGCTGGAAGAAGAGAACCCATTGTCTGACGAAGACTCGGACTACCGTTTGTTGTTCATAGCTGATTGTTCAAGATGGAGGCCGAGAAATTTTTCATCCAGATCCTGAAGTTTGGCTTGGATGGCTGCAAGTGCTTCTTCCATGGGTTTTGCTCCTGCACGGGTGACAACCATAACCACGATTTTTTTTTTTTTTTGGACTGGGTAGGAAAACAAAAACAGAAACTGCTTCAGTAAGGGAAAATCTGGACTTGGGAAAAAATCTGAAGGGTAATTGGGGTTTGACTAGGTGTTGGACACTGTCAACTAGACAGGGAAGTAAAAATGAGGATTTCAGAAGCGGGGTGAAAGAATGAGAAAATTTGGCAGAGTGGGACAAAGAAGCAGAATTCAGAAAGGAACTTTGTGGAAAAATTTGAAGGTGATTAGGTGAAATCTGAGGAAGTTATGGCAAACCCTAAAAATAGACAAATGTGGGCTTTCGGGCTTTGGGAAGGAGAATTGGGGATAGGGTCCTCAGGATTGAAATATGCAGAATGGGATGACAGGGGTTCCCTGAAAATTTCAAGGGAAACAGAGTGAAAACAAGGGAGATATGGACAAAAAACTGAATTTTATACTCTTTTTTCTTTTTTTTTTCTTTTTTTTCTTTTTTTTTTCCAGACTGGAGCGGCTACGGCTCAGAAGGGATCTCGAACAGCACCGAATGGATTGAAAACGGTTGGATCTGGAACAGCTTGCAAAATGGATCTTAAACGGTGCAGTAGTGATTCACAATAGTTCAGCTGAAAGTAGATATGGACACCAGGTATGTGCAGCTTCCTAATAGTTCAAGGGTTTCACTCGGCCACCAATGCTATCTAACGGCTTGCGTATTGGGGTAGTACCCCTCACTCCACGGCTCAGGTAAAACTAATAACCGCTTTGCCACAAATGACAGCTCTTGGTTTACCTCACGGGTGGGAACTAGTCAATCAGGTAGGGGTCGTTGCCCTTTTCACTGGCAGGTCCTCTCAATGGGCCAGCTACTTCGGGGTTCCTGTGGTACTCCTCATAATGAGTTTTAGGGCTTATACCCAAGTACTTCCCACAGTTAAGCGGATAGGGATTATTCCCAAATCCAAACCTGCAACAGATGCGAAAAAAAAATTGGTAGAAATTTCACCCAGCGAGCCCAAGAAAGTGCTCTGATACCAGATGTGATGCACCTGCAACAATTAATTAATATGAATATGCGAAATAGCAGAAATGACAGAACTCAGAATCACTTTTATATTGATCATAGGCCACTTCGAGGGGGCAACCTCCTATGAGCAAGCTCAATACAAATAACTTCACGGTGCCTTCATAGGTCTCAACACACACTTAGATACTAAGTCTAGGTGCCAATACTATGGGTCAAAACCATGGGCCACTACAAACTATGGATCAACAATACTACGGGCGACTTACAAAGCATATGCGCCAACAATAATAACACAAACTATTGATCAACAAATACTACGGGACGACTTACAAAGCATATGCGTCCAACAACAACATACTAACAAAGTAAAGACATGGGTTCCTAACAGGATCGCAGGAAACAGCTCAACAGTCGCGGACGGGTTGCGGGATTTTGGCCGAAAAACGCAGTCGAACCGCGGGAAAAACGTCGAAAGTCGCAGGAAGGTTGTGCGAAAATGGCTGAAAGCCGCAAGCGGGTTGCAGGAAAATGGCTGAAAACCGCAAGCAGGATGCGGGAAAAAGGATGAAAGACACAGGCAGGTTGCAGGAAAATGGCTGAAAGCCGCAAGCGGGACGCGGAAAAATGGCCGAAAGACGCAGGCAGGTTGCAGAAAAATGGCTAAAAGCTACAAGCGGGACACGGGAAAATGGCCGAAAGACGCAGGTGGGTTGCAGAAAAATGGCTAAAAGCCGCAAGCGGACCACGGGAAAAGGCCAAAAGACGCAGGCGGGTTGCAGGAAAATGGTTGAAAGCCGCAAGCGGGACGTGGGAAAATGGCCGAAAGACGACAGTGGGTTGCAGAAAAATGGCTGAAAGCCGCAAGTGGGACACGGGAAAAAGGCCGAAGGACGCAGGCGGGTTGCAGGAAAATGGCTTAACGCCGCAAGCAGGACGCAAAAAATTTGGTTAATAGCCGTTGTCCGACCGCACGAAACAAGCTAATAGCTGCGGTCGGATCATAGGTAATAAACTGGAAACCGCCGGTAGGTCACCAAAAACAGTTTGGGAGCCGGGATCAGATCGCAGGTAAATGCCTGAAAGATGTGGTCAGAACGCAACTACGGGGGGCAGAAGGCGCCGTTTAAGACAGTCGAAAGGAAAAATAGTAAAATATTGCAAGAAATTGAAAACGTTTGAAGCTTTAAAACTATAACCAGAAATTCAAAGGAACACAAGGGGAGTCGCCAAAACTGTAGCTAGGGTTTTCACCCTAGCTTGTGCAAATGAGCACCTATTAAGGAGAAGGGACTCCTTAGTATCAGTTTAATAAATAGTCAATAAAAATAGTAAAACAATATGAAATTTAACCTAGCATGAGCATTAACATAAATAATAAAACATGAAAATATGGCAAAAGATTTCTCTTTTTGTATTAAAGATTACCTCAAGTGTAGAGGTTGGTGAATCTCTTGCAGCAGTCTAGGAGGTTTGCTTCCAAGCTTCCAGCTTTGCTCCTTTCTCTTTCTCTAAAGGGTTGGAAATGGGCCAAAGGGGCACTCAAGTATGAAAGTAGCTCAAGGGTGAGCTAGGGTTTCAAGAGTGATTTTGGCAGAGTAAGGGTGTATTTTACTGTGGATATGAAATGAGGGGCCTCCATCACCTATTTATAGGTTTTTAGTGGTGGAGTGTTGGCCCATGGTTTTGGGAAACATATGGTTTAGGTCAGCTGTATAGGGTTTTGCTTCCTTTTTCCCTCTTTTTCCTCTTTTTTTTTGTATTTTTATTCCCTTTTTAGAGGGTTTTTGCTATTTTGGAGGAATTTTGGATTATTTTGGGAGAAAAGGGGGTTTTTTGGCCTTTTGGAGGCTTTTTAAAGGGATTTTAAGGTTTTGGAGGTAAATATGGTAGGAAATATGGACAAATGAGTCATGTAATGGGGTAGATGAGGTAGTGAGCACTTTTTGGGTGTTAACAATCATTTTGGGAATAAACCCAAGCTTTAGGCCCTATAGGTAAATTAGAGAACTCAAGGATTATGAATGAGTCCTTAGACCACTACACACACCTATATAGGGATTATTTAGCTTATAGGTTGGGATATAGACATTTTTTGGAGGTTTGGAGAACCAAACTAGTATTTCGAGATATAGAAAGTGTCCAAGAATGATACTTGGTACTTAGCTAAGGGAGTATTCTAGGGCTTAAGGGCCATGATAAAGGCCTCAAACCACAATACTTCACCTCTACTATGGATACACATCCTCTAAATGGAAATAGGATCAGAATTAGGAGGTTTTAATCCCCATATAAAGGTCTTGGATCTAGATATGGTAAATGTAGGAAGCATAGGACATAGGCCCTACACATACACACCTAGGGATAAAGGTGTGAGGAACCTCCAACAATTAATTAATGAAAATACACGAGATAACAATAATAACATAACTCAGAATCACTTTACTGATCATAGGCCACTTCGAGGGGGAAACCTACTTTGAGCAATCTCAATACAACTAACTTCACAGTGCCTTCATTGGCATCAACACAAAATTATATACTAATCTATGTGGCAATATTATGGGTCAATACCATGGGACATATAATACTACGGGACGACTTACAAAGCATATGCGTCCAATACTATGGATCAATACTATGGGCTAATACAAACTATAGATCAACAAATACTATAAGACGTCTTACAAAGCATATGCGTCCAACAACAATATACTAACAAAGTAAAGACATGGGTTCCTAACATCCCCTCTCCCTTAGAAAAAGAGTTGTCCTCAAAGATTTAGACGTGGAATTTGATGTTGAATCTGAGGAGTGGTGCCTATGTAGCATCCTCTCGTTGCATGTCGTGCCACTGAATGAATACCTCTATGATAGAGCGAGAAAGAAGCAGATGCCCTTTGATTTTCAGAGAGGATTGCTTGGAAGGTTGTAGACAAAGAAAAACCAAATCAACTGCTTGAAAAGTACGTTCAAAATGGTGTTGATCAGCTTGTTGTTTCATTTGAATTCTAGCCATGTGAAGAGTGTCCTAAAAAATGCAAGGAATATGATCGCAGTTCTGAAGAACTGTGTCAATTGCCTAAACTGGTGCACTGTTGAGGGTGTATGGAAGAAGAATTGGCAGTGCCTAACCATAGATTGATTCATATGGAGTAATTTTAGATGCAATAGGGTACTACCATTCAGCGAGAAGGAGCCATTTCTCCCATTGAGGTTGTTGTTCAGAGGTGAAGCAACAAAGATAAGTTTCCAAACATTTATTGGTAATGTCAGTCTGCCCTCCATATTTAGGGATCCCTTCAATGAATTCCAGAGACATATATGTCTAGATCCGTATAGGGATTGGGTACGGGTTCAAGCAATACCAAAAGGAGATGGAAAGTATCATATGCAACCACCATATGTTGAATTGTCCTTTTCATTCCCTGCCAAAAGAAGGTACGTTGTGCCTGGTCATACATTGGGAGGAACCCAAAGTGCCTGACCAATGGAGACGCATGGAGTTCTGAGAAGATAGCCTGTTGAAGATCTGTGCTCTGGTGAAGCACGAGATGACCCTTGTATCTCAAGGAAGTGCCATCCCAAGAGTAATGCGGTATAGTAGAAGGGTTGTTGGCAAACCATTGGATGAGTTGAGATAAGGAGTATTCATTGACATAGACATGTTGAATAGATTGCGACCAATTTGGAACATGCATAGAAATAGCTGAAAGAGAAACGTGGTAATCAAATGTGCGAGAAAGAGAATCTGCCACGAAATTGTTCTGACCCGTCATGTAAGTGATATCATAGGAATAACCCAGGAGTTGGCGAACCCATTTCAATTGTGCGGGGTAGGAGACCCGTTGTTCCAAGAAATATTGTAGACTTTGGTGAGAAGTCTTGATGCAGAAAGAATTCCTGAATAGTTATGGCTTCCACGTCTGCACTGCATGTAAAATAGCCATCATTTCCTTCTCACATGTAGAGGAGGCTAAATTCTTACCTTAAAGGTCTCTTGAAGGAAGAAATCCCACTGTTTCAGCAAAGGCACCTACATATCTATCCAAAATTTGTTGGATATCCAAGGGAGTAGTGGTGACCGTTGATGGGTGCATCTGAATGGAATGGAACTGAGTGATGACACCATGTGAATTTTCTTAAGGAGATTTTATATGCGATGTGAACTGATGATGCAGAGAGATCATGGTTGTAAGCTTGTAAATGTATGTTTTTTCCCATTGAGTGAAAACTACATCCAAAGTTTAGCAAAATCCCATAAGATGGGTCCAAGTGTGCATAACCATTACACATCCAAAACCACATCACATCCACCCAAGGCCAAGGAAAACATGTTAGAACACAAGTTATAATATTGCATAGAGATACACACATTGTGACACTTCCCCTTGCAAGGTAACGTGCCCCCATTGGAAACCATGACTTCAAAGTTGGAGCAAGGATGGACAAAAAAATCAGCCTGTTTGGCGATCCGAGGGTCAATGAAGTTATGAGTGCTACCAGAATCAATGAGTATGGTAAGAGGGAGCTTCTTGAAGTAACCCCTGACCTGCATTGTTTTTGGGGTAGTGACATTGGATAAACCATGGACAGATATCTCTGGTTGGTCGTCCTAAGATGGGGGATCAACAGGAGGTTGCTGAATGTCGACCTCATCATCTATTGTATCTAGAGCGTCTTCACCAAGTTCAAAGGAAGGCGGAGAATCCACATCCAAGAGATAGAGATTTTTCTCAACACATCTATGCCCCCGAGTGAATTTCTCATCACAATTATAAAAATCCCATTTCCTCGTCGTGCCTGAATCTCTGCTTCAGATAATTGCTTGATAGGAGTTGGTCGAGGAGTTGGTGTGATGGGAGGTCGTTGGGAACCCATATTTCTGAAGGGAACAAAGGTGGGTTTGGATTGTTGTTGGGTTGCAATCTTGTCCTCTGCCAACTTAGCCAACCCTAGGACTTCCATCATTGTGTGGGGACATAACATTTTAACTTCTGAGCGGATTTCATCCTTGAGACCACTAATAAAACAACTCCTATAGAATTCATCAAACAATCCTTCTGTGTGATTGGCCAGTTTCTCAAATTCTGTCTGATACTCTCTCACAGTGCCAATTTGGAGAAGTTTAGTGAGTGTTCCTATGAAGTCATCAAAAGCACTAGGACCAAATCATTGCAAAAGGAGTTGGCAAATATCTGTCCATTTTGGCTCATGATGAGCTCTTATGTACCAATAGTACCATTGAAGGGCTTCCTATTCCAAATGAAAGGATGCAGGTGGAACTTTGTGGACATCAAAAGTATTATGCAGACTGAAATATTGGTCTTCCCTGTATATCCATCCAGTCGGATCAATACCATTGAAGCGAGGAAATTCAAGCTTTGACCCATGAAAATTGCTGGAAGAAGAGAACCCAGTGGCTGCATAAGATTCTAGCTGTCAGTTTATTGTTCATGGATGAATGCTGAAGATGGAGGATGAGAAATTTTTCATCCAGATCTTGGAGTTTTGTTTTAAGGGATGTAAGTTCTTCCTCCATGATTTGTGCTCCTGCACGGGTGACAAACATAACCAGGAGTTTTTCTTTTTTTTCGAATGGGTAGAAAAACAAAAACAGAAATTGTTTTAGTAAAGAAACATTTGGATTTGGGAAAAACTCGGATGGGTAATTTGGGTTTGACTAGGTTTTGGACAATTTCTGATGGACATGGAAGCAAAAAGTGGGGATTTTAGAAGCAGGGTGAAAGAATGCAAAAATTTGGCAGAGAGGGACAAAGAAGCATAAATAGGAAATGAACACTATGGTAAAATTTGAAGGCGAGTGGGTGAAAATTGAAGATGTTATGAAAAACCCTAAAAATAGACAAATGTGGGATTTCTGGCTTTGGGAAGTGGAATTTGGGATATGGTCCTCAAGAATGAAATATGGAGAATGGGATGGCAGGGGTGTCAGGGAATTTTCAAGGGAAATGAAGTCAAAACAAGGGAGATATGGATAAAAAACAATATTTTTTTTTCAAAAATGTATCTGCAACTGTGCGGAAGGGATAAGAAACAAATGGAACTTCAACAACGAGGAAGGGATCGACAGCAGATGGATCTGAAACAGCGTGGGAGGGATAAAAAACGAATGGATCTGAAACGACACGAAAGGGATCAGCAATAGATAGATCAGAAACGACGTGGAAGTGATCGACAATAGTTCTGGACAGAGGAAATCTATGATTTATCAGCTAAAAATAGATATGGACCCCATATGCTCAGCTTCCTAACAGTTCAGGGGGTTCACTTGGCCACCAATGTTGTCTGACAGCTTGCATATTGGGGTAGTATCCCTCACTCCATGGCTTAGGTAAAACTGATAACTACTTTGCCACAAACAACAGCTCTGGGTTTTCCTCACAGGTGGGAACTAGTCAATCAGGTAGCGGTCATTGCCCTTTTCGCTGGGAGGTCCTCTCAATGTGCCATCTACTTTGGGGTTCCTGTGGTACTCCTCACAATGGTTTTAGGGCTTATTCTCAAGTACTTCCCACATTTAAGCGGATGGAGATTATTCCCAAATCCGAACCTGCAATAGATGCGAAAAAACAAATTGGCAGAAATTTCACCCAACAAGCCCAAGAAAGTGCTCTTATACGAGATGTGAGGAACCTGCAACAATTAATTAATGAAAATACACGAGATAGAAGTAATAATAGAACTCATAATCACTTTATTAATCACATTCCACTTCGAGGGGGCAACCTCCTTTAAGCAATCTCAATACAAATAACTTCACGGTGCCTTCATTGGCATCAACACAAACTTATATACTAGTCTATGTGGCAATACTATGGGTCAATACCATGGGACATATAATACTACGGGACGACTTATAAAGCATATGCATCCAATACTATGGGCTAATACAAACTATGGATCAACAAATACTACAGGACGTCTTACAAATCATATGCATCCAACAACAATATACTAACAAAGTAAAGACATGGGTTCCTAACAAAAGGGCTAGAAAGGAGGTTGCAAACCACCACACAGGACCTATCTAGGTGGTGTTTGGATTCCATTTGTGTATATTAAATCCATTGGGAGGTTTGATATCCATGTATGTATCTCAATGGAATATACATGATCTGGGAATGATCCAATGCCTTAATTTATGAAGAAATCTTATAGGGATCAAGGACCATTAACATTGCCTCAAATTACCACACATGACCTCTGTTAGGGATATAAAGCCTCTAAGTGGAAATATGAGAGACATTAAGAGATTTTGAGAACTATGTATGCCTCTTAGTGAAAATATGAGAGCCATTAATATGTTTTGAGAACTAAGTATAACTCTGAATACCTTGGGAATAGATAGGGGAGAAAAAATGATAGGGCTCAACATCCTTGGATGACATCTCATAACTCCACAAAATAAATCTATATGAGATATTTATCATATAAGTGTGGGTATGGGTAACCTTAAGTGGTCATGAATGAATCCTTGAAACATCACAAAAAATATTTTCTCGCTTACTAGGTATATGAGTTCCATGAGGAAGTATTTGCCATCGTGGATGGGTCTTTGGGCCTATATGGCTTAGGCACTAAGGGAATTTTCTAGGGCTTGATCGACATCAACAAGGAATCAATCACCATAGATTTTTTAGAGGATATTTGGTCTTCTAGTCAGGTTATGGGGTTTATTAGGGGAGTCCTTGATGTTTTTTAAGGAGGAAATATTAGCCTTTGACCATAAAGGAATCTTTGATTTCTTAATGGACTGAATCAAGTTTTTGACTACCACATAACATTGGACAAAGGGATGTTAGGCTTTTGATTTAGAATACGGACACCATTATAAGGTTTTGAGAACCAGGTATGGTTCATAAGTCCTTACACGTCGTTGGAAAAGGAAACTCAAGCCTTAGGCCTTAAAGACATATTTGATGGCTCCAGAGGCATGTAATAGGTCTCTAATAAATAAATTAAACCTAGCTAGGTTATCTTTAACATCTAATAAAGGATATGGGTGCCATTGGGAGGATTTGAGCATTATTTATGGGTTTTAGGGCACTAGAGATGGTCGATAGAGGAAACCCAAGCCTTAGTCTCTAAAGTAAGAATTCATGGATTAAGGAAATGAACAATGCCTCAATCGATCATATAACATTGATATAGGGAATCTTAATCATTCCAGTGGAAATATGGACACCATTAGTAGGTTTTGGAGTTAAGTGACGGGAGTAAAAAATGTAGACATGGTTTGAGAAGGAATACCATCATCTCATTCCTAAAAGATATTTATGACTCATAGACCATGCATAAGGCCCAATACCACCACATAATCATTGTAAAGTGACCCTTTGGCCTACATGTGTCATATATGAGGCATTACTATCATTTATGCAATGTGTATTGTTCTAAAGTTCTTTCTCATGTTTTTGGAATAGAAAGGGTCGTAGGCACTAGATTACCTCACATGTCCTATAATTGGATGTTCTAGATCAAATAATGGTTTGGATTTAGAAACTATGAAATTCAATGGTATCAATTTCTTTAGGGATCATGACTCGTGATCTATACATGGGCTCCAAAATAATGACTCATTTCTATAGAAGGAATTGTGAGGTCCAAAACAATGAATCATTGTTATAGAAGGATTCCTTAGTCAATGAGAGGTATATGACTTATTTGAGGTAAAATGAGAGAGAATCTCCCAGAATTTTTATTAAACCCATTTATCTTGACAAGTATCAGTTGTTTCCCCACCACAATAGTTGACCAGATAGACAAACTAGAGATCAATAAAAAAATTTCCCTGCAAAGGGATTTGGAAAATTGGTTTTGTTTCCTAAAAACATGGAAAATAGAGAACCTATCAAATATTCGAACAACTTTTTTAAGAATGAGCACCAACTCCTAAAGATTCATATTTTGAATCATCTACTCATCTTTCATCGATTTAAAAACTAGCAATGAGGTTACGAAGACTTAGAAAGGGTGCACTCCCAACTCCATAGTTTTCCTCACCAAAAGTTTTAACGGGAAGAGCTCAACCATATTATTTGTACCTTGACTTTTGCATCCGCTTATACAAAAATATTGGTCGTCTAAGAGATACAACATCGCTCCTAGGACTTATATATTTCTGAACCCTGGTAAGCTCTGTTAATAAATTCCCTAGCTAGAACTTTTCTCAATATGCAGTTGATCGACCTATCACAACAAATTAGGGGTGTCTTTGTTCTTTAGATAATTAAAAAGTTCCTTCACTTGAGCATAGACCTGGAAAGTAAGCAAATCCATTCTCAACAAAGTTCATGGTACTCAGACTTAGTGAGACCCCCCATAGCATAAGGAAGGGGATAAATATATAAGTATTTTTATCCCCCGTCGAACTAGACTTTCTAACATTATTCAATATTAGGCTTCCCCCATATATTTGAAAAAAAGGACATTGAACAAACATATGGGGAGATTGTTTTCAAATTGTGGTCTATGTTTTTGTGCCTAAGTGCCGACCATTCAACCACCTTTCCTTAACCTTTGTCAAAGCTCGCTAAAAGTTCTGACAGTAGATTAAAAGCCACCCACTCACTCTTAACTAAAGTTTATGAAATATTTTACACTTTAACTTAATTAGATTGAGCATATCATTTACATCCAAAATTATATTAAATAAATTATAATACTTATAAGTAACTTTCAATGAATCACTTAACAAAAATTTTATTTCTTTAAAGTAAGTTTTAACCATGACTTTTATTTACTACATTGTTTACTTTATAGTGCAATTTTTAATCTAATCTTCAATGCCCTTAAGTTGTTACACTTTATATTACATTTATTATTTGATTAGAGCTCAGGAACCAAAAACATTAAACTCATTCAAATACATTAATCATATTAAAAAACTAACTATAAAATACACCTCACATATCTTCAAAACAAAATTAGGACATAAATAAACTTTTATTATTTATCCAACCTTTAAATAAAATGAAGGTAAACATTGACCTGCAAAAAACCGGAGTCAAACTCGAGAACTAGCTTCCCGTCCTTTGGGTGATACTCAAATGGGAGATTTTATTTTTATTCAACCATTTATCTTTCCCTCCACAACTTTCTCCCAAAAATCCTGAGCCCAAGCTTTCCCTCTATTCTTCTAGTTTTAAAGCCTCCAATCCTTCGACTCCCGGATCCATTTTCCTTGCTACCCACAAACTAATACAATTTCTCTACCATCAATTACTTAGCCATGTCTACACCGTATGCAGACTCTGCAAAAAATTCCATTGCATAGGATCCCAATGGGGTCGATAGTTCGGCTACTACTGGGGAAGAATATGAACATGAATCTACTCTCCCCGTTGACAATAATACCACTAGTGCTACCAAACTTGGAACCCTTGACTTCCTAGAATCCAAAACTGGGGCTGACTGTTGATGTATATGTAAATTCGGAATGTATTTCATCTATGTATTTCATATATATTTATTGTACTCTCATTAGAGATGTGTTTTTCCTCTATACGGAAGTGTCGTCATGTGGATTGACAAGTGTCACAAGTGTGTGTACTTGCCGATGGGTTATTAGACCACCATGTGTGGGGTCAGCCCTGAAATATATATTATATTGTCGATGTATCTAGATAGACAAGTCGGCCCCATAGTGTAACTGGGAAAACAGGTTAAGTATAAATAGAGATCAAGAGATCTCTATTTGGATCATTCAGAAAGACACACTTCTCTCACTCAAAAAGTGGCGCACTAGTGAAGAGGAGGATCATCTGCTACTAGGAGATTATCTCAGTGTATTTTGGTTGTACTTTGGTTGAGCCATTGCTCTCTCTATCTCTGAGGAAGTTGTGGGGTTTTTCACCTTAGGGTTTTCCCGACGGAAACTCTATGTCTCCTGTCTCTCATGCTTTTGATTCTTGTTATGCTTGTCATGCTTATTGTGATTGTTATGCATTGATATACTTTATATGTTATTCTCTCAGTAAAGATCCAAGAGTATTGTGAATTAATGCTCAAAATTTAATATGGTATCAGAGCTAACCTGAGAAGAAGACATTGTGCAGTGACGAAAACTTGAGTTTCTTGTTTATTGGGTTTCTCTCCACAGATTTTGGAAAAGCAGTATAGTAAATTGACTCTACTCATCAAGGAGAATCTATCTGTCCAATCAGAATTCAATTCTGAGCATTTTCAGATTTGGCCCTAAAAATTAGGGTTTCCACAAAAATAGCAATTCCTGGAATTTGAAGATATAGCTGGAAGCTCCTTGCAAAAATTGAAGTTTAGAGCTTTGGATCGAGATTTTTGGCTGGGTAGATCTCCGTGAAACTCAAACCCTAATTCAGGGCTCTCCCTAGTGAACCCAGGAGGACAAAAAGGCAAATCTGAAGGGTAAAGATTTGCTGATCTCAAATTCTGAATACACCAGGCTGATCAGCTCATCAAGGCGCATCTTTCTATCCTTTCAGAAAGTTGAAATTCACATTTTGAATTTTTAGGGTTTTTCCAACAAACCCTAATCCGGGACCATATCAAGTTTTCAAAAATTCAAGTGGTAAGACCTAAATCTTTTCTATTTCCATTTGAAGTACTCTTTAAGATGTCTCACCACACCAAGCTTGAGAATAAGCTTGAAGGGGCTAATAACTTCCAAGCTTGGAAGTATAGGATTGGGTTAATCCTGGAAGAGAATGAGTTGGACTCATATATAAAAGAAGACATCCCTATCCTAGAGGATGAAGAGGCTAAAGTATTGCATAAGAAGAACTTGGTCAAGGAAAAGAGAATCATTGCTGATTCTATCAAAGACCATCTCATACCCCATGTGTCTTCTCTAAAGACACACAAGGAGATGTTTGACTCTTTGACCAAGCTATTTGAAGGGAAGAACATAAATTGGAAGATGACCTTGTGGAACCAATTGAAAGGAGTAAAGTTTCAGAATGGAGAAACCATTCAATCTTATTTTTCTAGGGTCTCCCATATTAAGGAACAACTGGAAGCGGTAGATGAAATGGTGGAGAATGGTGAAGTTGTCATGACCACTCTGAATGGCCTACCCAGGTCATGGGATTCCTTTGTTCAAGGAATTTGTGCAAGGAAGAAGTTGATCTCCTTCAACAGATTATGGGAATAATGTTCTCAAGAAGAAGCTAGACTTGTAGCTCGTGAGGAAAAGATGGGAGGTGAAGATCAAGCTCTCGCAGCTCACACCAAAATAAGCAAGCCCAAGAAGGAGCACTCTCGCTACAAGAGATCCTATCAAAACAATAAGAAGGATCTAAGATGCTTCGCATGCAATGAGAAGGGTCACGTTGCCTCAGATTGTCCCAAGAACAAAAGGGATAATAACAACAACTCCAGCAAGAAGAAGAAGGGCAGCAAAAGAAAGTTCCATGCTCATGTTGCTGAGGATGATGAACCTCCAAAGAAGAAGGCTAGGGCAGAAAGTGATGATAGTGATGATGACTCATTAAGTGAAGAAGAGTATGTTCTAATCTCTGCTCTCACAGGTACTATCTCCCATGGTTGTAATGATTGGTTGATTGACAGTGGGGCTTCCAAACACATGACTGGGTTTAAGGAATCTTTTGTGAATCTATATGAACATGAATCACCCCATAAGGTGAAACTTGGAGATGATTATCAATACCCAATCAAAGAAAGTGGTGAAGCATCCTACAACCTAGATTCTGGAAAATATTTGAAGATGAAAGAAGTCCTTTATGTACCTGGGCTCAAGAACAACTTACTCTCCATCTCTGCATTGGATGCAAAAGGTATGAGGGTTGCATTTGTGGATGGCCAAGTCGTAATGTGGCCAAAGGGTAAAACAATCGATGATGCAGTAGTGATTGGAGAGCAAGAGGGAGGTTTGTATAAATTAAAGGGTCAACCTGAACATGCCATGATACATGAATCCGTGGAGCCAAGTGAACTTTGGCATAGAAGACTTGCTCTTATGCACTATAGAGCACTTCCAATTGCAAGCAAGGCTGTAGAGGGTCTTCCTGAAATCAAGACCAAACATGAAGGTGTTTGCAAAGGATGTGCAAACGGTAAGAACATTAAGAAGGCTTTCCCAAGCAGTGAAAGCAAGGCAAAGGATATCCTGGAAATCATCCACTTAGATGTATGTGGTCCTATGTCATCCAGTTCTCTAAGTGGGTATGTTTACTATGTCTCATTTATTGATGACTTCTCTAGGAAGACATGGGTCTACTTCTTGAAGAACAAAGATGAGGTACTTGATAAGTTCAAGGAATTCAAAAACTTGATGGAGAATCAAACTGACAAGAAGATCAAAACATTCAGATCCGACAATGGTGGAGAATTCACCTCAGGTGACTTCAAGAAGCTTTGCAGTGAGTCAGGGATTAAGAGGGAGTTGACTGCTCCTTACAATCCACAACAGAATGGAGTTGCAGAAAGGAAGAACAAAACAATCATGGAAGCAACAAGAGAAATGCTACATGGCCAGGATGTACCTATGCATCTATGGGCAGAAGCAGCTAGAATGTCTATATATGTGCAGAAGAGAACACCCCACAAGATATTGGACAACAAGACACCAGAAGACGTCTTTTCTGGTAAGAATCCTAAAGTCAGCCATCTCAGAATATTTGGTTGTCCAGTATACACTCATGTCCCAAAGGAAAAGAGGACCAAACTAGATCCTTCAGGAAAGAAGGGTATCTTTGTGGGTTACAGTGAAAGCTCAAAGGCTTACAGAATATACTTTCCAGGGTTCAAGAAGATTGATGCCAGCAGGGATGTAACATTTGTTGAAAACTCAGCATTCATCAAATCAAGGAAGGAACCTATCGAAGCTTATAAAGAACCTAAGGAAACTAGATTTCAAGATACTACCATGACTGAAGCAGTTCCAAAAGTTGTTCGTGAGTTTGAAGATCCGCAAGAACCTGTAGATCCACCCCATGAGGATAACTCTCATAAGAGGAAACCTGCATGGGCTAGAGAGCTCATTCAATATGCAGAAAGATTTGGTATTCCAGAAGAAGAACACAGAGCAAAGAAGAGAACCAGATCACATACCAGCTATGTTGCTTTACTCTCTGACATCATGAACAAAGAACCTTCCAGTCATGAAGAAGCACCAGAAAAGAAAGAATGGAAGGATGCCATGGTTGAGGAATACTAATCAATAATGAAGAATGATGTTTGGGATGTTGTCCCAAGACCTAAAGAGAAGTCTGTTGTGACTTCCAAATGGATCTACAAAATCAAGCATGCTGCAGATGGCAGTGTAGAGAAACACAAGGCAAGATTTGTAGCTCGTGGCTTCTCTCAGAAAGAGGGAATAGATTATGAAGAAACTTTTGCACCTGTAGCCAGGTATACTTCCATCAGAACAGTACTTGCCCTGGCTGCAGCGATGAAATGGAAAATACACCAGATGGATGTCAAGACTGCTTTCTTGAATGGTGTAGTTGAAGAGGAAGTATATGTGGAGCAGCCACTCGGTTTTGAAATACATGATAGGGAGTCATATGTGTGCAGATTGAAGAAAGCCTTGTATGTCTTGAAACAAGCTCCCAGAAGTCGGTATGGTAGGATGGATAGTTTCCTATCTAGTTTGGGCTTTACCAAGAGTAAAGCGGATTCCAACCTTTACTACAAGGTTGAGGAAGGGAATCCTGTGATTCTACTCCTTTATGTGGATGACTTATTTGTAACAGGAGAAGACAGATTGACTGCAGATACTAAGAGGAAGCTTGTTTCCTAGTTCGATATGAAAGATTTGGGAATGATGCATTATTTCCTAGGTATGGAGGTGTGGCAGAGTGCAGGTGGGATCTTCCTTGGTCAAGGGAAGCACACAGCAGATATCCTGAAGAGATTCGGGATGATGGATTGCAAGGCCATGGCCACACCTATGGCATAAAATCTAAAGCTTCTATGTGATGCTTCATATGAGCTGGTTGATGTCTCTATGTATCGTCAGATGATTGGGTCCTCGATATACATGACGAACATGAGACCAGATATTTGCTTTGCGGTGAACACATTGAACCAGTTCCTGACTGATCCAAGGAGTGTTCACCTGGTTGCTGTAAAGCATGTTCTGAGGTACTTGAAGGGTACAGTGGATTATGGGCTCAAGTATGAAGCGAATCAAAAGTTTAACCTGTAGGGTTATGTTGATTCAGATTGGGCTGACAGTGCTGTAGATAGGAAGAGCACATCTGGGTGCTGCTTCAGTATGGGATCAGGTGTGATCTCTTGGTTTAGCAGGAAGTAGTCCTGCGTAGCACTAGGTACAGCTGAGGCAGAATATGTTGCACTTTGTTCAGCTAGTTGTGAGGCAGTATGGCTACGGAAGCTACTATCTGAGTTATTTGATTTCCCGTTGGATGCTACTGGTATCTTATATGATAACCAGAGTTGTGTGAAGCTATCCGAGAACCCAGTGTTTCATGACAGGTCAAAACACATAGAGATCAAACATCACTATATCAGGGATATATTGTAGAGAGGAGCTGTGAAGCTCCTGTACGTTGCGACGGATGAGCAGATTGCAGATGTGCTAACGAAACCACTAGCCAGGGTGAAGTTCGAGTACTTTAGGGAGAGGCTTGGCATTCTTCAAATTGATGACACTTCGAGGAAGAAATGATGGACACATTTGCTAAAGCCATTCCAAGCATGTTGGAAGGAGGATCCTTCACATGGCTGTCGATGTAAGCGCTGGATGATGAGCATCAGGATGATGTTCTAGTTTCTACTTTGTATAATCAGTTGGATCATTTATATATGTATGTATGCATCATGTTGGATGCTGGATATGATCAGTTGGATCATTTATATGTATATGTATGTACGCATCATGTTGGATGTTGGATATGATCAGTTGGATCATTTATATGTATGTACGCATCATGTTGGATGCTGGATATGATCAGTAGGATAATTTATATGTATGTATGCATCATATTGGATGCTGGATATGATCAGTAGGATCATTTGTATGTATTTTGTATATGCATCATGTTGGATGCTTGGACCATGTATATGTATATGTATCAGGTGGATACATTGTATGATCAGGTGGATCATGTATGGTGATATGTATCATGTATTTGTATTTGCATCAGGTGGATACATTGTACGATCAAGTGGATCATGTATGATGATATGTATTAGGTAGATACTTGGTATGCATCAGGTAGATGCATTGTATGATCAAGATGATCATGGATGACGAGCTTCAGGATGTTGCTTCAGATGACATGCAGCAGGATGTTGCAGTGATGATGATCAGGATGATCATGTGTACATCAGGATGATGTATGGTGAGTACCAAGTTGATACTCTATGGTTGTGGATCAGGTTGTGTAGATGAGCATATAATTTGGCCCTAGGAGATTTGCAGATAATCTTTCAAGGTTTTTCCTATGGCATGTAATTTGGACCTGGGATATCTGGCAAATGCTCTTTCGAGGTTTTGCTCTGGGAGGACATATAATTTGGCCATGGGAGATCTGCAGATAGTCTTTCGAGGTTTTTCCTATGGCATATAATTTTTCCCTGGGATATCTGGCAGATGCTCTTTCAAGGTTTTTTCCTATGGCATATAATCTGTCCCTGGGAGATCCGATAGGTTGGGCTGTGTGCCCGTAATAAGTCCTGGGATACTCTTGCGATGTTTTTCCATGACCATATATAATCTGTCCCTGGGAGATCCTATAGGTAGAGTTGTGTGCTCGTAACAGCCTGGGATGCTCTTGCGAGGCTTTGTGGTGACCACATATAATATGTCCTTGGGAGATCCTATAGGTAGAGTTGTGTGCTCGTAACAGCCTGGGATGCTCTTGCGAGGTTTTGTGGTGAGGTCACATATAATATGGCCCTAGGAGATTCTATAGGTAGAGCCGTGTGCTCATAATAGCCTGGGATGCTCTTTCGAGGTTTTGTGACACACGTAATAAGTCCTGAGGATTCCACAGTATGGCCAGTGATGACGAAGACCTACAGGTGGTGGGCCTACATCCAGTATGAAAAAGGACTAGCTCTGTAGAACTTCCTATGATGAGTAGAGTTAGAGATTGGTTGAGATAGCAGTAGCAGTGACGATGATGATGACGATGCATCGATGACGATGATCCCGAGAAGAAGACTTGTCTAGAAGATCTGTGTCAAGAAATACCTTCATAGTTAAGAGGGAGTGTTGATGTATATGTAACTTCGGAATGTATTTCATCTATGTATTTCATATATATTTATTGTACCCTTATTAGAGATGTGTTATTCCTCTATAAGGAAGTGTCATCATGTGGACTGACAAGTGTCACAAGTGTGTGTACTTGCTGATGGGTTATTAGACCACCATGTGTGGGGTCAGCCCTGAAATATATATTATATCATGGATGTATCTAGATAGACAAGTCAGCCCCATAGTGTAACTGGGCAAATAGGTTAAGTATAAATAGAGATCGGGAGATCTCTATTTGGATAATTCGGAAAGACACACTTCTCTCACTCAGAAAGTGGCACACTAGTGAGGAGGAGGATCATCTGCTACTAGGAGATTATCTCAGTGTATTTTGGTTGTACTTTGGTTGAGCCATTGCTCTCTCTATCTCTGAGGAAGTTGTGGGGTTTTTCACCTTAGGGTTTTCCCCACATAAACTTCGTGTCTCTTTTCTCTCATGCTTTTGATTCTTGTGATGCTTGTGATGCTTATTGTGATTGTTATGCATTGATATACTTTATATGTTATTCTCTCAGTAAAGATCCAAGAGTATTGTGAATTAATGCTCAAAATTTAACACTGACGAAGTTAATGAAGCCAAAGATGATGGTGACTTAGCTACTCGAGCATCCATGGTTGAGGGTTTTCTCATGAATGACAATGGTGCTAGTAATGGAGAAGCTGTAGCTCCTAAGAAAAATCCATTACTCTCGCCTAAAACCATAGAGGATGTAGATACTATGTTTGAAAAAGGGAGTGATGCATTCAGGAGGTGATGACCTTGTCAATGTCGTTGATTTTCTAACCTCGTGCACTGGATATTAGGTTTTATTTTCTTTTGACATGCAGTTAGAACTGTTTGTAACTAGTTGTGAAAGAAAACATTTTTTTTTTTTTTTTTTAATTCTTATTACATTTTTCAATATAAGAATTTGAATTCGTGTGCTTTTTCCTATCATTTTCGGTTTACTCTTTGTGCCAATTTAATTGTCAAAACTATGGATAAATGACACTTACAAAGAAACACTCCTAAAAGGAATTGGCCAATCTGGCAAAATAGGATAAAATCATCAAGCCGTAGCCAGGATTTTGGTGGAGCTATATGAATAAACCTCACTTTTAGGACAATGCACAAGGACTAGAAAAAACTATCACCCAAGAATATTTGGAAGAACATCAAACTTTCAACTTCCATGTGCGAAAATGTGATTACCTAGTATAAACTGTTGAATGTAATGCAAAAAGGAAAGATGTGAGATTTTTGAAAGTAACTGAACATTTTCTCCACACCAACATAGAATATAGGGAGGGTGGTAAGGATCGGGCCCTCGATTTCTTTTAGGGTAAATTCCCAAGGAAATGTCTAATAAGTGTCAGCTCTTCCATTTCCAACATGTCATGCGTCCTAACTTCCTCACCTAGAACGATATCGATTGGATATTACCTTTGTTTAATACATTTCCTCTGCCTCTTCTTAACAAATCCACTCCCTCAATGATCTCCACAGATCCACTAGACAAGACAATGCCTTTATAACTACAACTGGTGGGATAGGTAGAGGATCCATAGACCTGCTGTCTTGGGAAGAGACCTTGAATTACCATCACCCTGAGTTTTAAAATATTTCCCCAGAAGACTATATTCTTCTACAGGCCATGCTCCATTATTCATACCTAATTTTGAGTAGCATGGAGCACAACCCATCTCTAACTTTCTAGCCATCAATGAATAGAAGAAATTGTTAGAATATACCTATGGATATGGAAATACTATGTGATGATGGTGGAAATATGTCTGTCTTTACAAATATGCCCTCAATGATCTGCTATTGATATTATTTAGCGATCTCTAATATGCACTAACGATCAATCTATACATCACACTTAGATCTCTATGTATCAAATTGGCAATCTAAAAGTCAATTAATGAGTTGTAGTATTTGAAGCTTTGCACATTGTACCAACGCTCCTGTGCTCTTGAGATTCACGCATTTCTTTGCAGAAAAATCCTCGAGACATACCAATATGTTTCCATAGTTGGAAGCGCTTGTAACTCAGAGCACCCCTAAACATGTAATATTTTCTCATTGCACCAACCCCAGTATGCTCTTCATCTCCACGCATCTATATGCGTAAATGTATCCATACTTGGAAACGCTTCTAAATGCATAAAACTGCTCCAAATATACCAATGTATCCATACTTGGTAGCACACTTTTAATGCAGAGCACCCAAAAACACTTACTAGCCAAAGGTGTGTACAATAGCCCACCTGCTTATGCTATTCAACTTGACAACATTTGAGCCAAAATCCATTTGTCTCTTGTGAGTGTGCACTATTCTTAGTCAACATGAAGACATCAGTATTCAATCAACAAGAGGATTATCCATTATCTAGTTCAAATCCAAAATTCTTTCCTATAACTTCTAACATTGTCCCCATAAGAGGATAAAATGGAAAAGCATTGTTTATAGTGACAAAATCTATAAATTCTTATGCACATGCTCTACAAATCTGAATCAAACTAAACATAAAGTAAGGTAAAGTACTATTTCAGAAGTTTAGATTTCTATTTTCAAGAACTTAAAAATACTCTTCATTTTGAGATTTAATTTCTTAACATGAAATTTTTTTTGCTTTTACATAAGGTTTTTCTTATACTAGCAAACTCATTATTTATCTTAATTTTTAAGGACACTTTCACTATATGTAAAGAGAAAATACAAGTCCTTAACCTTTAAATGCACTTAAATTATTTTAAGTCACTTACATATTTCAATAGTTGAAAACAATAACTCATTAAATATTTTTTCTAATCGAAAACTAGTTAAAATGCTAAGCAACTAAACATTTTAACATTGATCAAATAAAACGGGTGTCGTTCTCAACGAAATGGATTGCAATGTATTATTAGAAGATGTTGACATTAAAGAAAAATAAAAAAGAGTTGACTATAACCATGCAAGTTTGCGGTTATATACACTTTCTTTTAGTTATCAAGTTTTAATGATGCAAGATATGATGAAGTTGTTGGAAAATTTTAAAAACCCACTATGTCATTATAGACTTAGGATAAATTAATTAATCATTTATGATTAATTTCCTGAGTTTTGACTAGGTAAAATAGGCCAGTTTTGTCTTTCAGTGGACAACATGCCATCCTAACTCACCAAAACGAATTTGGATGGATTCTAGATAATATTTCCTTGGATTCTGTTTGATTTTATTCTATTCCTGAATTAGAAAGATGCTTTCCTGACAGCTTTATCATGTTATTTCTACTCTCTAATGGAAAAGGAAAAGCTAGTTGACTTGGAAACTCTTGCCACTTGACCAATTCGATGTCCATATCATATATACTCTCCTAAATCCATCAATACATTATATTTACCTCACTCATGAACTTCCATACCATACTTACTAAATTCGTGAACCTCTAGGATAGTTTTGGAAACTGGTTTTGCCACTTAGGGGTTTTTTTTGTCTTTTCTAAGCCTTTTCTTTTTGCTCTTTCCAAGTTGCCTCAAAGGAATTCGATTTTATCCATGGAGTATGTATTATATATTGTTATCATATCAATGAATAAGATACCGAGTTATTTCCACAATTTATTCTCTCTATTCTTCTTCTCTCATTGTCTGAAATATTCCATGTGAAATTGTCTTATGAATCTAGTTCCTAGCAATTGAAAATCTCACATCGTATCAGAGCTAGCTTGATTCAAAGAAATTTATAAGAGTTTTTTTTGCAGGTATTTCCATCACCAGGAGTGCATCAATATAGATAAAAAACAAGCCAAATTGTGACTCTCACTCCCTTCAATTTCTTTGAATGGAAGGCGCATTTGATCATCTAGCTTTGGAGAAAAGGATTGTATAGAGTTACTATGGGGATTGAAACTGAACCAGGAGCTGTTGCATTAAGATGAAAATGGTTCAATAGGATTGATGAAGCTTATGGGTTACTGTTCGTATATCCACATCATCTTTTTCAGGATCTTGCATGCAATTAGGGTTTGCATGCAAATTCTAGGGTTTGCATGCACTTTGCATGCATCTCAATCACCAGGTTGATGCCTCCAACACCTTAGCCACCTTATTCTAGCACCCAAGAGCTTCTTACATCAGTTCATTAGCCCTCCTAGTCAGGAAGGCACCCACTTCTCACCTACTTCCAGAAAAGGGCACACTTCTTCACCTACCACTGCAGTTCCACTTCTGTTACAGTCAGTTAGCTCCGATTCTCCCTGATTTGAGGCTAGTTTCACTCCCGACTGACTGTTTCACTCCGTTGGACCTCCAAATTGACTAGATGACTTGTTCTAACTTCAGTTAGCCTCCCATGCACCCTCCATTGAGCCCACTTCCCTATATCAGTGCTACACACTTCAGTTACACATGTAACACTTAGCTAGACTCAGATTGACACCTGGATGACTGGTTATTGTGCATTGATGACCACCACTGATTGATGATGAGGACTCCTAGTTGGATTCAAGCTACTCGATTCAGTGATTCGAATGACCTCCTTAGGCAATTCGAATTACTCACTCACATTGTGAGATTATTGTATTGTAATTATTCACCCTTATTGGGATATTGAGCACTGTGCATGTTTTTACACAATTTTACACCATATTTTCTATGTTCATATGTTGTGATTGATTTACTTGTTCATTAGATCTGCTGTGACTAATTTTACATGGTATCAGAGCCATTGCAGGGACAAGATATCTTTTCTACAGGTGTTTCTACAAGAAGATTTGAGTGAATTTGCTCAAAAATTACAAAGTTTTGGCATGAAAGATCTCAAGGGCATTCGCTCCTGTGCATGCAAAGCTTGAAAATATTTCCAATACCACTCCAGAAGCTTGAGTTTCCACATAAATCCTGGAACTGATACATTGGACCCATTCAATATTGCTTGATCTCCAATCCCAGGTATGATGCAACTCTAAAAGGGTGGATTGTTCGACCTCATTGTTCTTGGTTTTATTGTGATTTGCAGGTTATTGTCTCCATCAATTGCATTCGCTACTTTGCTCTTGCAAGCATTTCTACATTAGTATACACTCGCTCCTAGCAATGGAATACTCTTATTCAAATCCTATCCTCACCCCATTCAATTATTTTGATTGGAAAGATGATATGGAGATCATATTACATTCAAAAGGTTACTACCGAGTCACTCTTGGTCTTGAATTGGAGCAAAACACCTTGTCAAATAGAACCAAACACTACAACAAGCTTGATGAACCTTATGGTCTTCTTTGTCTCTCCATCTCCAAAGATCTTCACTTCCATCTCAGCAGATTGAAAACTCCAAAAGCTATATGGGAGCAACTTGAAACACTATTTGGCAAGCAGGACGAGCTTAGGGCTTTTCAATTAGAGAATGAATTGATTGCCCTTAGTCCTGAGAATTTCGATACCATAAATGAATTCTTCACAAAATTCAAGAACTTGAACATGCAGTTGAAGAACAGTGGAGTTATCAAAGTGGATAAGCAATTGATCCTCTCCTTTCTCAGCAAGCTTGGTAAATATTATTCGGTATTTGTCTCTACTTTCAATTCCGGTCGGCTAACTACCCTGAATTGCAAGATGCCTACCTTGAATGCCTTCATTGAGTCCGTCACAAAAGAGAATGATAAGTTGATTCAAATGGGGTCCATAAGCTCCAAAGATACAGCCCTATATGTTCAAGGACCCAAGATCTCGAATGGTGAAGGAAAGCAAAAGAAGGAGAATCCCAAATTCAAACCTCACAAGCAAAGAGAGAAAGGAAAACAGACGGATGCACCATCCAGTTCGAAGTTCAAGCAAAAGGGCAAAGAATGTAACCAAAAATCTAAATGTACTTATTGCAACCGTGGATTTCATCCCGAAAGTTCATGTATGAAGAAGACTATAGATCAAATGGCCCTCCTTTTGAAAAAGAACAACATAACTCTTCCTGACGGTGCAAGGAAGAAGGATAGGAATGATGATCATGAAAGAGGACAAGCACTCATGGCAACTGTTTCGAAGCCCACTACTCTCTTGATAGATTTGGGTGCATCGAATCATATGGCTGCAAATATTGATTGTTTTTCTTCATTCGATCCAAACAGCTCCATCCCTATCCATTTGGGAGATGACTCAAAAATTTCTTCAAAGGGCAAAGGTACGATTCATGTAGATCATGGAAGCTTTAAGAATGTTCTCTATGTGCCTTCCTTGGCTTCAAATCTTCTTTCTGTGTATCAAATGACACACATTGGTGAACCGAAGCAAGTTACATTTAGCCCTAATACAGTTGAAATTTTTGATATCAAAAGTGGAAGACTTGTTGCAGTTGGAAAGGCGAACCACACTGCAAAATGCTATGAGTTTTCACACTTTATTCCGCTTGCAAAGCCCACTGCTCTTCGTACACATGGTAATGAGGTTAGTAGGCTTTGGCATGAAAGATTTGGACATCTTAATTATAAGTATTTGCTGCTGTTATCAAACAATTCCATGGTAGATGGTCTTCCACAACTCCGTTCCTCGAAAGGAATATGAACTGGTTGCATTATTGGGAAGCACCCCGAGCACAGATTCGACCGCGAAAAAGTTAGCAGAGATTCTACAGTTTTGGGGCTGATACATTCTGATATCAGTGGTCCGCTGCCCCAAATGTCATTAAATGGTTCAAGGTATGTTTTGACATTTATTGATGATTTTTCCCGCTTTACATGGGTTTTTTTCTCAAAAACAAGTGAGAAGTGCTTGGAAAATTCAAGGATTTTAAGGCTTCTGTTGAGACCACCACTGAGAGCAAGATCAAATCTCTTAGATATGATAATGGTGGAGAATATATTAAGGCCGAGTTGCTGCAACTTTGTGCCCAAAGCAAAATTCAGATCCAACATACAGTTCCCTACACACCCCAGCAGAACGGTGTAGCGGAAAGGAAAAATCGGTCACTGAAAGAGATGGCTACATGCATGATTGAATCAAAAGGTTTGGCTGCAAATATTTGGGCTGAAGCAATCAATGTTAATACATACATACAGAACCATGTTCCACATTCATCCATGGAAGGTATGACTCCTTTCGAAGCATTCTTTGGTCACAAACTGGATGTGTCAAATTTGAGAGTTTTTGGCTCTACTGCATGGGCTAGAATTCCTTCCAAGAAGAGACGAGATTTGCATCCACAAAGTATTGAGTGCATACGAATAGGATATGGGGAAGAATCAAAAGCATATAAACTCATGGATATCAGATCTAAAAAGATATTCGTAGAGCGCAGTGTGCAATTTGAAGAACCGCTTCAAGAATTGCAACTAGTTGAGGAAGAAACTGCCGTTTCACCGCCTTCACCAAAAGAAGATCCGTGCAGCGATAATGAAGGTATGAGTTCTGATATTTCTGATATTTTAGAAGCACATGATGATCATGACATATCAGGTTTGGAATCCGACCATTATGATCCTCCTCAGTTACCAAAGTGGGCCCAAAACACTCTTCAATCTGCTGGTTCGAACCTTGGAAATCCTGCTGATCCGAGATGAACAAGAGCAGACTTTCAAAGAGCAGGTATGGCTCTTTCAATTTTTGATCCATTACTTCCTGAGATTTGTTATTTGATGATTGGTTCAGATCCCACATCATAGTATTCTTCCCACCGAGATCCGAGATGGCAAAGAGCCATGGATGAAGAGTACAGTTCTCTTCAAAAGAACAATACATGGGAGCTAGTTTCTCTTCTACCTGGAAGAAAATTAGTGAAGTGTAAATGGGTCTACTGCACGAAAGTTGCTACTAATGGATCTATCATAAAATACAAAGCAAGGTTGGTGGAAAAAGGTTTCTCCCAAGTCGAAGGAGTGGACTACACTGAGACCTTTGCACTGGTTGCAAAGATGGATTCCATCCGCCTTGTTTTGGCTATTTCCGCATCCAAGCACTGGGAAGTGCACCACATGGATGTGAAGAGTGCATTTCTACATGGATACCTTGCTGAAGAGGTATATATGTAGTATCCAGAGGGATACACATCAGATCCATCATTAGTTTGCAGATTGAAGAAATATTTGTATGGGTTAAAACAGGCCCCAAGAGCTTGGTACGCAAAGATGGACTCCTTCCTCCTTTCTCATAATTTCCAAAGATGCAAATCTGATCTGAATGTGTATCTTCAGTGAGTTAAAGGTATTTTGTTGGTTATTGTACTTTATGTTGATCATCTTCTCATTACTGGTAGCACTCTTACTTCAATAAACAAGCTAAAAACTGCCTTAAATCTAGCTTTTGACATGAGCGATTTGGGCTTGGAGATAGCCCAAAATTTTGATGGGATCACTATATCTCAACAAAAATATGCTTCTGACCTATTATTGAAGTTTAATATGGATGAATGTAAGGCATCCCCATTCCCATTCCTCTCAGGAATCAGTCTTGAGGAGGGAGATTCTACACCGCTTGCAGATTGCAGTATGTATCGACAGTTGATTGGTTCACTACTTTATTTGACACACTCAAGGCCTGATATTTCATATGCCGTGAGTGATGTGTCAAGGTATATGCAGCAGCCCCATGAGCTTCATTGGTGAGCAGCCAAGCAAATCTTGCAGTATGTGCAAGGTACGAAACATTTTGGCATAAATTATGCTGCAGATTCTGAGCTTGATTTCATTGGTTTTACTGATTCAGATTGGGTAGGTGATAAAATTGATCGGAAGTCCACTTCCAGTTATGTTTTCATGATTGGTCATGATTCTATTTTCTGGTCCAACAAAAAGCAGGCAGCCATTGCACTTTCTTCAGCAGAGGCAGAGTATCGAGGGGTAGTTAATGCCTACATTCAAGCAGTTTGGTTGCAGGGTATTCTTTCCGAGTTTGGTTTTGGTGGCACTACATCGATTGTCCTATTTTGTGACAATAAAAGTGCTATCAAGATCTCCATAGATCCAGTTCAGCGGCAGAGGACCAAACAGATTGAGATTCATATGCATTACATTTGACAGTTGGTGCATGATCGCACCATCATTCTACAATATTGCCCTACTGATGAGCAAATTGCAGACATCTTCACCAAGAGCTTCACTAAGAAGAATTTCTCTTACCTCCGTTCACTGTTGGTGGTGATTTCCATCATGGTGGAGACAGATTGATCCATTATTATGCTTTAGCTTGAGGGGGGGCTTTGTTCCCACTGGGTTTTCCCTCTTTCCTCACTTAGTTTATTTTCAACATTTTTTTGATTATTGTATTGGGGTGACCTTTGGTCTTAGTTACCAGTGCCCCACATTATTTTTTGCACATCATAGTCTAGCTTGAGGGGGGGTGTTCGGATATCCACATCATCCTTTTTAGGATATTTCATGCAATTAGGGTTTGCATGCATCCCAGTCACCAGGTTGATGCCTCCAGCACCTTAGCCACCTTATTCTAGCACCCAGGTGCTTCTTACATCAGTTCGTTATCCCTCCTAGTCAGGAAGACACCCACTTCTCACCTACTTCCATAGAAGGGCACACTTCTTCACCTACCACTGCAGTTACACTCAGTTAGCTCCGATTCTCCCTGATTTGAGGCTAGTTTCACTCCCGATGGACTGTTTCACTCCGTTGGACCTCCAGATTGGCTAGATGACTTGCTCTGACTTTAGTTAGCCTCCCATGTGCCCTCCACTGAGCCCACTTCCCTATATCAGTGTTACACACTTCAGTTACACATGTAACACTCAGCTAGACTTAGATTGACATCTGGATGACTGGTTCTTGTGCATTGATGACCACCACTGATTGATGATGAGAACTCCTAGTTGGAGTCAAGCTACTCCATTCAGTGATTCGAATGACCTCCTTAGGAAATTCGAATTGCTCACTCACATTGTGAGATTATTGTATTGTAATTATTCACCCTTATTGGGATATTGAGCACTATGCATGTTTTTACATAGTTTTACACAATATTTTCTATGTTCATCTGTTGTGATTGATTTACTTGTTCATTAGATTTGTTGTGACTAATTTTACAGTTACTTTGTCTCTTTGTATCTCCATATCTTCTATTTCATATTGATTCTCTATCCACTCCAAATCAAGTGTGGACAAAGCTAGAATCTCTCTTTGGAAAACAGGATGAGCTCAGAGGTCATTCATTGGAGATTGAGTTGATCTCTCTTAGTCCAAGTAATTTCGATTATATGGAGGATTGCTTGATTTGATCTATTCAACTCAAGCAATGTGGCATAGAGAATAAGGATGAGCAATTAATCCTTACCATTCTTTCAAAACTGAGCTCAGAATAGTCAGTATTTGTGTCTACTTTTCATACCACAAGACTTGCAATTCCTAATTGGAAGATGACGAATTTGGATGCATTCATTGATTCACTCAGAAAGGAGAAGGACAGGCTGGTCCAAATTAAGGATCTATCAACCTCCAAAGAATTTGCACTTATTGCTCATGGAGCAAAGAGGCAACAAGTCCAAACAAAGTATATTGTCAGATGAAGAGGATTCTGATGGAGATTCCAAATCCAAGAAGATGAAGAAGGAGAAGCCCAAGTGTTCTTATTGCTAAAAAGGCACTCATCCTGATAAATATTGCTTCAAGAATAAATTGTACATCATCACCAAGATGCTTGAAGAGCATAACATAGATGTTCGTGACTTTGCAAAGAAAGAACGAGGCAAGCTTGTTGTAGAATAAGAAAATTGTTTCCAAGCCGCTCCCAAAGGTAATCATGTTTATTCTTTGAGTTCTAGAGTGAAATATAATTTTGATGTCTATGATATTGATTCACATTCTTATATATCATAATCATAAACCTCCACCTCTTCCTTGGAACAATCTTCAGCCAGTTCATCCAAGTCTACTCTCAAAACTAGTCATTTTTTACTAGCTTTTGACTTGTCTTCTGAAAGGTCTTTCCACCTCCATTAAAATATTTTAGATTATGATTTATAATATGATTTACAGTATGATATGCAGGTAATTACATATCCAACATCATATTACCAACCCTTGGATGCAAAAAACACCCTACAACCCCCAAGTTCTCCAATTAAGAAACTACACAATTCTATATTTTCCTACATTGTGTCACTTGCCTGTGTTGCACTTTTGTATTTCATATCTTTAATTGGTTGGAAAACCATGTTTTTGGAATTCTTTGGACTGATATTGCACACATCTAGACCTGACCCATCACTCATGGCTCAAAATTCAAGTCCTCACACTCTCCAGGCTCGCTCAATTGTCAGGATGATCTAGTTTCTCACAATTTTCCTACTGAAACTCTGTTCGATCATGGAGACTTCACATCTTTACTGGTTTCTGCTCCATATGGCTCACATTATGATATTTCATAGCTGCATGATCTCATTTCTAATATCATAAAGGCTCTACATCATTTTGAGAAGAAAGTACAAGAACTAGTGCACCACATTGTAGCTACAGAAGAAATTGATCATGTTGAGTTCGTTGTTTCTCCTTGGGAAGGAGTATGCATATATCTTCTTTCCATCATTTATTATGTTTTCATATCTTATTATATATGTTAAAGCAGCAAGAAAAATTCATTTGATGCTCCTCCATCATCAGAAGATGAACTTCATAGAGCTTCAACACATGGTTGTTGCCTACACAGCATTGATGCACTGATGCGTGATCATGACATCCACAATATCTTCATCAAGACAGTTACTCAGAAGCATCCCATTTAGCTCATTCAGCTCATTCATCTCATTCAAATGAGCAACACGACAGTATGAAGACATCGAGCATGTCCATTTTTTAGGGAGGGTTTTGTTCCCATGAGGTTTTCCCCGTTTTCTCAGTTTACATGGACTAGTTATTTTTGTATTGGGGTGATCATAAGCCTTGTTGTTTGGGCCCTATATTTCTGATATTTTTATGATTCCCATAACATAAATTCAGGCTTAATGGAGGGTGTTGGAACATTTAAAAAACCCACTATGTCGTTCTAGATTTAGGATAAATTAATTAATCACTTATGATTAATTTCATGAGTTTTGACTAGGTAAAATAGGCTAGTTTTGTCTTTTAGTGGAACAAATGCCATCCTAACTCACCAAAACCAATTTGGATGGATTCTGGATAAGATTTCCTTGGATTTTGTCTAATTTTATTCTATTCCTGAATTAGAAAGACACTTTCCTGATTTAGACAACTTTATCCTGTTTTTTCTACTTTCTAATAGAAAAGAAAAAGCTAGTTGACTTGGAAACTCTTGCCACTTGACCAATTCGACCTTTACATCATATCTACTATCCTAAATCCATCAATAAATTCTATTTACCTAAATCATGATATTGCATACTATACTTTCTAAATTCGTGATCCTCTAGGATAGTTTTGGAAACTGGTTTTTCCACCTAGGGTTTTTTTTTTGTCTTTTCTAAGCTTTTTATTTTTGCTCTTTCCAAGTTTCCTCAAAGGAATTCGATTTTATCCATGGAGGATGTATTATATATTTTTATCATATAAATGAATAATATACAGAGTGATTTCCACAATTTATTCTCTATATTCTTCTTCTCTCATTATTTGAAATATTCCATGTGAAATTGTCTTATGAATCTAGTTCCTAGCAATTGACAATCTCACAGAACTTATCATATTTTAATGATCAAAGATACGATGATAGTGTTTTTTCTTGTCCATGGAATATGTTTTTTAAAAGACTTTTTGGACCAGATGTAGTTCTTTTAATCAATCTGAATAGAAAATACAAAAACAATGGCGTGGCTAATAAATATCAAACATGTTATCTTACCCCTTGGCATTTTATTTGACTAAATAAGTTTCATTGAACATGATTCTGACATATAGAAGTGGCATTACAGACGTTATACAAGAAGTAAGAAGTGTGAATTTTCATTGATCAAGACTAATGAGTTCCCTTTAAAGTTTTGATGGGGAGAAGGTGGGCATCCCTATACAATGGTCTTCAGAAGAATGCACTAGACAATTCCTTGTTACACAGTTTGGGGGTGCCCTTATCACTTTTTTATGCTACACGTTTTGCACAATTGTTACTTAAAAAGCCCGGCCAGGGATTTATGTGCAGCCTAATATCGCGCCTATTTGCACCTGGGTAAAAACGTGAAGGTGGGTAACACTTCCGTGAGAAACAAGTGTAAAAAAGACTTAGCGGAGGTTATTTGGCTGATTAATAAACGTTATTCGGCCGATTAATAAACGTTATTCGGCCGAATAACAAATGTTATTCGGCCGAATAACTGTCATTATTCGGCCAAATAATGCATAAGTTATTCGTCCGAATAACTAGTAAAAGTTCTTCGTTTAGGTTAACACGGACCCTTGAAGTGTGTGCGAAACACGGCTGACTAGGAAAAAATTTTGGGTGTTAGTTTATTCGGCCGAATAATTGTTGGGCTGAACAATTATTCGGCCGACTAATTGTTCGGCTGAATAATTATTCGGCCAAATAATTATTCGGCCGAACACTTATTCGGCTGAATAATTGTTCGGCCGAACATGTTTCCTGCATAAAAGCCCGACCTCGTCCGTAGTTCGGCATTATCTGCTGGCAATTTTTCAGACCCTGCTTGTGGGCCTGCTGTCGATCCATGCTGTGATTGTCAATGTTCAACACCCTGCATGGTTTCCTTGTCGACCCGTGTTCGATCTTATGCCACTCCTCGCCTGCTTTCTCACCACTCCTCGCCACCGTCTCGCCACTCCTCACCTCCTTTCTCGTTACTACTCACCACAACACTCGGCTTCTCTGTTCGTCGACGAGGCTGCTATCTGCCAGCTTGAAATCGTCGTTTGCCATTGGATGGTTGCTCCCTGATGGATCTGCATGGAGTTAACGGCTTTGGGGTGAGGTAAGAATTAGTTTAAATGTTTCATTTCTATGTTTGTTTTTTTTCTTCCAATTTGTTTTTTGATGTATGCATATGTATTAGTCTTTTAATGTGTGCTGGAAATGTGGTAGTGTTTGCAGGTCAATTCATTTGTTGAGTTGGTGGCTATCTTCGGTGCAGTGTTGGTGTTCTGGTGTTCGGTGCAGAGTTGATAGTTTGTCATTTTCTCAGGTATGTTTTGACGATAAGTTGTTTTGTTTTGTTTTTGTTTTCGTATTTTTATAGTTTTTTGTTGCTAATACAATTTGTTGATGTTTGTAGGAAATTTTTTTTCGTTCGGCGATTTGGTGGTCGTATCCGGTGCAGCGTTGGTGTTCGTGTTTGGTTCGACAATCTGTTGACTGCGTGTTTGGTTTACAAGTATGCCTCCTTTCCCAATTTTTTGGATTGTCAAAAAATATAGTTGTCATTTAAAAAAAATTACTAAAAATATTTGCATTCAGAATTAAAATTAGACTGTTTATTTTTTTTTACATTAAATTTTATTTTCATTTTGTTGAACAGAGTTTAAGAACTCTGTTCATGAACCAAGTTTATTTTTATAGTTTTTTGTTGCTAATACAATTTGTTGATGTTTGTAGGAAATTTTTTTTCGTTCGGCGAGTTGGTGGTCGTATTCGGTGTGGCGTTGGTGTTCGTGTCTGGTTCGACAATCTGTTGACTGCGAGTTTGGTTTACAGGTATGCCTCCTTTCCCAATTTTTTGGATTGTCAAAAAATATAGTTGTCATTTAAAAAAAATTAATAAAAAATATTTGCATTCAGAATTAAAATTAGACTCTTTATTTTTTTTACATTAAATTTTATGTTCATTTTGTTGAACAGAGTTTAAAAACTCTGTTCATGAACAGAGTTTTTAAGCTCTGTTCATGAACAGAGTTTAAGAACTCTGTTCATGTACAGAGTTCTTAAACTCTGTTCGTGAGCAGAGTTTAAAAACTCTGTTCATGAACAGAGTGCTTAAACTCTATTCATGAACAGAGGTTAAAAACGTTGTTCATGAACAGAGGTTAAAAACTCTGTTCATGAACAGAGTTTAAAAACTCTGTTCATGAATAGAGTTTAAAAACTCTGTTCATGAACAGAGTTCTTGAACTCTATTCATGAACAGAGTTCAAGAACTCTGTTCATGAACAGAGTTCTATAAGAATATGATGTTATTGGAGATCTTTCAGCCCAACTTATAGATCTAGTTGAGTGGACCTAGTAGTGGACTGTTTAAAAGTGAACTTAGTCTACTAACCAACTGAAGGGGTCCCTAAGGAAGCAAATCTTCTAACTACTTCTGCAAATTTTGTGCACTAGAACAATCACAAGTATCTTTGACCCAGTGAACAAGATTTCATGGAGATCTGGCAACTTCTCAAGTATAAATAGACTACTCACGGATCAAATTGTGAAAATATAAGAAATATATGTTTTTCAATGTTACATCTATAGGTTTAATTTATGAATACCAATATTTAAATGGCACCTGTTCCTATTGGACAGTCTTGTTCTGGTCAATCTTCTGCCTTCCCTCAACTTGTTTTTGTGTAATAAACGTTGAAGTTTGCACCTCGCCAATGTCTTATACTAAATTTATATAATAAGATATAAAGAGGATGAAAATTTTTACCCTTGAACAGAGTTCTTGAACTCTGTTCATGAACAGAGCTTAAAGACTCTGTTCATGAACAGAGTTTAAAGACTCTGTTCATATAAAGAGTCATATAGTGTTGTAAGTCCTTCATTATTTTTTTTTCTTATAAATAATATGTGATGTTTGTTTATTGAGATATATAATGGAATCATATGTGATGGATGAAAAATTTGTAAGGTTACTATACTACTACAATTAACTGCATTATATCTTATATCTGATTATGAAATGATTATTAAATATATCTTTATGTTGCAATAGTAGTGATGGTAGGAATTTCCGTCAATTAATTATGCTAGAGTTAGGAGAGGGACTAACAAAAAAAAAATCACTTATACTACTTTAGACACCCCTACATTTGGTATGTAGTTCTTTATCAGATATGTCTTTAAGTCTGTAGAATTAACATGTACAACTTCAATATGTTATGAGTTGACATTTGTGTAAATTTTTATTTCTTATAAATAAAGTACAATTCTTATAATAAGTGGATATATATATATATATCGTGTGATGTTTGTTTATTGAGATATATAATGGAATCATATGTGATGGATGAAAAATTTGTAAGGTTACTATACTACTACAATTAACTGCATTATATCTTATATATGATTATGAAATGATTATTAAATATATCTTTATGTTGCAATAGTAGTGATAGTAGGAATTTTAGTTAATTAATTATGCTAGAGTTAGGAGAGAGACTTACAAAAAAAAAATCACTTATACTACTTTAGACACCCCTACATTTGGTATGTAGTTCTTTATCAGATATGTCTTTAAGTCTGTAGAATTAAAATGTACAACTTCAATATGTTATGAGTTGACATTTGTGTAAATTTAGAAATCATATCAAATGGAAAGAGTGGAGTCTTCAAAGCGAAAGCGTAGGAGGTCATCACATTCATCGGGAATTGGTGTCCCAATTGGTAGTCAAAGGTTGTCAAATTTAACTCGGGGTTCGAGTTTATTGTATGGGTCACAGTCATCCGATCAACAACAAGGTGATAGGGGTACAAATGATTCCCCTTTATCTTCTGTGGGAGAGCGTCGATCTCAACCTTCTGTCGGTATGAAGATTAATGTTTTAATACATGTATAATCTGTATTTTTGTTTGTTTTGAAATTTTGGACAAGGTTGACACTTGAATAAGGATATATTTGAAGTAGAGCGAGGTTCAGAAGATGTGCATAATTTGACAGAGCGAGAGAAAGATCAAGATAGGATTGTAGATGATGGAATAGGTGCAGGTGCAGAGCAGGGTCACGAAGATCACCCTAGAGCTAGGATGACATATGTTCCACTAGCTGAGGATTGTACACCCATATCAACTTATCCGTTTGATTTGCCTGATGAGCTTCCATGGGAAGGTGTTGTGCAACAAACTATCCTTGAAAGTTGTAGATCCCACTACGACAGGTTGAATAATGATCTTTCTACTTTGGATCTCCCTCCAGAGAGCAGACAAAGTCTAGAGATTGTTTTGGGGTCATTGCAAAAATTCATTGATGCATATGAGGAACTCGGACCAACTACGAATGGTTTTGTTCATTTGATGCAGAGGCGAAGGGAACAAGTTATGGGTCCAGACAAGTGGGAGGTTGTGAAGGAGAGAGTGACCAAAGAATAAGCCAATTCAATGTTTAATTTCAAAGAAGGCCTTAAGCGAAAAATGTTGAAAGTGCAATATTTCAAGCATCCTCAAATTGCATATCTAATATATGATCAGTTCCTTGCCACTTATGGTCGATTGCCATGGAATGATGAGGTTCCTAATTACTTTGCTAGATTTTTCTATGCGGAGTTTTTTTTAGGTATGAAGCCAAACTATACTGATATTCCTTCTGACTTTTATGGAGTTGGAAAGGGTCGAATATATAATTGAAAAGGTGCTGTTAGAGACCCTACAACTCTTCGACCTCCACCCGAGATATCTCGTCCACCCAGGGTTGTGGCTTTAAGATCAGAGATGGAGCCCACATCCCAACTTGGGACAACTGCAAGGGATTCTGTAGGTGATGGTTTAGCGTTAGCTCTTGTTGGAGTAGAAGTGGGATTGGGTCGAGAGAGGGCTCATGCTACTATTCGTCAAAAGTTTGTCTACAAGACGAATGATTAGGTGGATGGATTGAGCATCAACGATCTCAGGGCTTATGCCAAGTCTTGTCGCGATATAGCTTTAGATGTGTTATCCAATGACACATCGAGTATGGGAGAGGTTTGGTGATTATGCTATGACAATCTATTTGATCTTTTATTAATTTTGAATTGAATTTTTTGTTACATAGTAATAAGTATATTGAGAAAATGTATTTTGTTTGCAGTTTTTTAGAATGCTGAACGCACATAATTTTCAAGTCTCCACTAGTCAAAATGAAGAGCGTCTTAGTCAAAATGAAGAGCGTTTTGGAGAGGTATATTTATTATAATATTTATGCTTGAACTTGATATTTTATCTTTTTTTTGAATTTTAATAAATATCAATGTATCTTATTGTTAATTTGACTTATCCATGCAGGTTTCTTTAGAATCGAAATTTCTAGATGATTTACCATCTCTTGTGAGCTAATGATTTTAATTTTCTTGTTTTGGTTTTAAGTTAATTGCTTAATTTATTTTTTGTTTCTACTATGTTTTATTCATTAACAAAATTTAAATTTTAGTGGAGAGACCATATGGAAATTGGGGGTGAAGATGTAGGTTCTTTGATGAATGTGGATATTGGCACCGAGGTAATTTTGTTTAACTTGAATTGATCTTTGATATAAGTTTAATATTTTATATTTTTTGGATTTATTTTAAAATTGTTTCAATACTTTATTGGATTCATAAATTACTTTTGTACATGTTGCAGTTTAGTTCTCTTAGATACTTTGGAGCCAAAGGGAAGACTCCAGTGGAAGAAAGTGGCGGACATGCATTCAGAGAATTTGATGTACAACTTTTTTAATAATTGAATTGTTCTTTCATATATAAGTTTAATATTTTAATTTTTTTGAATTTAGTTTAAAATTGTTTAAATAATTTATGATATTCATAATTTGTTTTTATACATGTTGTAGGCCGAGTTGAGTCCAAGGGAAGGTCCTAGTGGAAGATAGTGGGAAGACAGTGGTCTAGATGGATAGTGGTTCAAACTTTTTTGTTTTTGTTGATATATATATATTGTAGTTGTTTTGGACATCAAGGGTATTTATTTTTTGATTATACATATATGTACATTGAACTCACATGTTCATGAACTTTTTTATTGGATTATATATGAGTACATGTTAATTATTTGTCATTTGGTAAAATGTTTAGAATATGTTTTGCATGAATGTTTAAAATATTAAGAATGAATGTTTGGAACTTTTGATAGGTACAATCTAAAGTTAGAAAATGTTGAATGTTGAGAATGAATGTTATGGTAAGAATGGATGTTGGGAAAGAATGAATGGGAGGTGTCAAGAATGTTTAAAATGTTAATCTAAAGTTAAGAAATGTTGAATATTGAGAATGAATGTTATGGTAACAATGAATGGGAGGTGTCAAGAATGTTTAAAATGTTAAGAATGAATGTTTGGAACATTTGATAGGTGCAATTTAAAGTTAGGAAATGTTGAATTTGTTAAAAATGTTCAATGTTATGTTGAGAATGAATGTTATGGAAAGAATGAATGTTGAGAAAGTGTTGAATCATAAGAATGAATGAGAAGTGTCAAGAAGGTTTAAAATGTTAAGAAATGGATGTTACCAAAGTTTAAAATGTTAAGAAATGAATTTGTTATCAAAGTTTTAAGAAGTTTAAGAATGTTGTACTTGATATGAAATTTTAAGAATGAATGAATGTTAGGAATCATAGGAATTTTTGATAGAAATATGAAGTTTTAATAGGTTCAATTTACTAATGTTATGAATGAAAATCTATGAATTGAATGAAAATATATGAATTGTTTAATAAAAGTTTCAATCTTTTGGTTGTTTGATCGATATGATGTTGCATATGTAAATTTCAAATTTTAACTAATGTTTCTCATATGTTCATTGTTCAGGTACTTTGTAGTTCGTAAATTTCTAAATGCTACTGAAATCATGGCAAATGGGGATAAATGATTTTTTGTTTTTTAATCACAAGTGAGGATTCCCGAACTGTGAAGTTTATGCTAAGTTAGATCAATGAATTTTAGACAACAATTCGATGAATTGTTATCTATTTCTTATAAAAAATCATTGCTCTAATTTAGCATAAGCTTCACAATCCAGGAATTCTTGTTTGTGATTAAAAATCAAATGATCATTATCTCCATTTGCCATGATTTTAGTTATGTGAACTTACATGTAAGAGATATATTATCTTTGTGCAACAATCATTTATTTAAAAACCATATAGATTAACAACTTGTTTTAAAAAACTCATCCAGATCATATTTATGGTGAAGTACATTAGAGAAACATGTTCAATGGATTAGAAGAATACAAAATTTAGTAGGTTTCTCGGTGATTTCTCATTGGCATCAATCAATCAAAAGTAAAAATTTGGGGCGGAGTGTGGGGATAGCCACATCCGTTATCTCATCCCTTAAGTGGTCTAATAGACATATGGGGACTCGAATAAAGTACTTTATATTATGAAATTACAAATTAAAGACAAACATTCCATATAGCTGAAATTTACAACATTTTTGAATTTTTTTTAATTTTTATTAAAAATTTCATTACCAAATAATTTTTGAATTCATTTTTAAGCATGCTAAAATACAACCATTTAAACTCTTATGCTAGTTCTCATTCAAGATAATATTCAAAAAAATTCAATGAAAAAATATTTTGTACACAACAGTTGTGACACATGGACAAAAAATATATTGTACACAACAATTGACATGGACAAAAATATAGATCAATTCATTTTTGATATATAGTTAAAAACATCGCAATGGAATGCCATCCTCAATTATCCATTCATGGTCACATATGGACAGTTTCCATTTTTTTGTTTTTAACTTTTTTTTTATGGAACTTGTACCAACCTTATTTGAGATGCACATACTAAATGACTATACTGAGAACATATAACATCGGGTTCATAATCTTGAAAGTAGACATAATTTTTAGTCATATGTGTCTGCTGAAAAAAATAGCCTTTTAAAATGATGGATCTTCTCTCGTATGTAAATCCATTGTCATTGTAGTCCTCCAATAACTTCATCTTTCCTTCAGTGCATCGCATCAAATAATATTTCACATTTTCATTGTTGTCTAAAGGTACAATCACATCGAAAACATCTCCTGTGCAAATTACAATTGGTGTTAGCATTTTTAAATCAATTAAATTGACTATACTTATGGCGATGGACAAGAATGAATAATTAACTTAAAAGTCAAGTAAGTTCATTACCTTCTCTAACAAGATCTGAAATTCTATCGCCATCAGATGATATTGCTATTTCTTCTGATTCTAATTCTTCTACACTTGTCAGTGACATTTTTCCTTTTGGATTAATCTCTGTGTGTTTCCAAGCTTTTACGTAGTTTTTTGTTATGTTTTCACAAACTTCTATAGATTCAACATTTTCAGTGCAAATATGACAAAAGCATGATTGCTTTCTACTGTCAAATGCAAACACGTTTTGGAATGATTTTGTTTGAATAGAGTGAAGATTTCTAGTCCCATGTATGGTGCTAGCGTCATATGGTATTGATCTATTTATATCTTGGACCCCAACAAGACAAAAAAACCTACACAATAAATGATAAATCACTTGAAGAACAACTTTTAATGTTAGTGTACATTTTTTTAAATTTCAAGAAATAATATAAATTAAAAAAATAGTGTACATACCTGTGCACATCTTTTGATTGTTGATTATAATCATGGCTTAGATTTAATTGACACCATTGGACAAGCTCTGTAGCTGAATGAAACCATGCAGAAGAATAGTTCATTTTCCATCTTCGAAGTGCTCTTTTTACGCATGCTCCTGCACCATCATGTTCACCTTTTCCATGTCCAGTTTTAAAGAAATTCCAGTGATGTTTAATGTTCAATGCTTTATGAAGTCGACATAACCAAAAAAATGATCATGAAGATTTAAATTGACCCACACATCCATCAGACCATATCCAATGTTCATTGAATTTAACTTTGCATTTTTTCAGTGAATCATAGAAAATATTTTTTATACAATGTTGAACAAAAAGTGTATCGTGTGTACGATCATCGCTGATATAGAAGTGATATTCTTTAATCACATCTTGATTGTCACATGTGCTTTCAATGCCATCAACATCCTATTGAGAATGTCTATATACAACATGGACAAATATCGAAACTTGGTCAGAGTGATAGTATTCACTTTATATCTCTTTTTGTGCAGCAAATGTATAGTTTTCAGCAAAATCAACCACGGACAAAATTGTTCTGGGTGGAAAAATTTCATGAGACTGTTTGAATTGAAGATCTTGCCATCGTTCTCTATGTGAATGCTGGGTGTATTTATAAATTTCACTTTCAAATTTTTTGAGAAAATCTGTCACGCATATCTTATCTTCTAGTAAATCAATTCTTTTGGAATGTGAATCACTAGAACTTGTAGTATAATTGATGTATTCGTATCTCCTCCAATCAACATTTACATTTAAAAACGATTCATCATTATCGATAGGATATTTATTGTGGAATAGCACCAGATTTCCACAACGATGACAATGTTTTCCATTGACACATTTCTTTACTTCATCGTGATTTCTCTCACATAAAATTTGAGATATGAATTCACGTATTGTGGGCGGAGGTGGTGAATTTGTCCAAAACATTTTACCAAATTCAAGAAACGTGTCATAATATAACTGAAATTGCACATGATAATGGAAACAACATGTATCACGTATAGTAATAGGTCTAACATACCATGGTTTTTATTGCACAAATGTAGTGATTGATATATTAATTTCACGATGATCTTCCTTGAATTTATTGAACAATTGTACTTGTGTCATGTCCATTATACGTTTCAGTTGGCTTTCATATACATTTCGTGATATTATTTTGCGTATCACATCTCTTTAATTTGGTGAAACTCGAGCATGTTCCAACCAATATTCTTGTACAATATCTTTAACACCTGCTCCCAATCTATCTTTGTAAGGTTGTCTACAAATAATTGCCTAGCAAGCAAGTTCATTATTTTCATCTATTTGCATTCTGAATTTGCTATGTTTGTATAATGTCTTTCTTAATGTTCCACCTACTTTTGCTATTTCTATTGTCAAACGCTTTTGTTTAGTACTAGCTGAAAGAATTGCTGTATGAATTGCTTTACGTGCAGCACTGATATCTTTCTTCTTGGATTTTTCAATTTTTTTTATTGTATCACCTATATTTTATATACATTTTGTTTCAATTTTGACTCTTTTGTTGCCTTCTGAATACCCAATAATGATGTAGCACCTTCTAACTTCTTGGACACTAATAAACATCTCAAAATTTGTGCTTGTCCTGCTATTGAGTAATCCTTGAGAACTTCATCATAAAATTTTGTACCACGATATCGTGCAACATGTATTGGTAGTTTTTCTCCATATTTGTCGCAATCAATGTCTTCTAACATTTAATTTAACATATATCCAAAAATAAAATTCATTATAAAAAATGAATTTGGAAAATACATACCATGTCCAATTTCTGAATCTTGAACTTGATCTTCAATATTGACTTCATCGACATTAACATGTAAATCACTATTTACATCTTCTACAATTGTCTCTTCAACTTCAATTTGTTCTTCTTGTACTCTATTTTCAATTTTCATTTCCTCAACATTATCATGTAAATCTATTTTTATATCTTCAATAATTCTCTCTTCCGTTTCGGCAACCCTTTGTTTTTGGAAATATATCTGAGTTTTTGTTTTTCTCTATTACCATCATCATCACGTTTACGATCACCTTTTTTTGACGTTTTCTCTTATTGCCCATGATTGTTTAATCTATAGATGATAAATTAAATAATCATTACTTTATAGTAAAAATAAATAAAGTAAGATTTAAAAACATTTACGGAATTTATAAAAACATGAAATGAAATTTACTTCACCTTATAAAAATCTTGTAAGAGTCTTTTGAAGAAGATCTCTTTGGAAATAAATTTCCTTTGAAAAAACTCTTTGAACAAAAATCTTCTTTGAAAAAAATCTTCTTGGAAAGAAATAAGAAACTCCTTGACAATAAATCACCTACCCATTGGAAAATAATAAGAACACCTTGTAAATAAATCTTCTTTGTAAAAACCATTGGAAAAAAAAACCTTTTTGAAAAAATATCTAGGAAAAAAGCCACTAGGAAAAAGTACTTTGAAAAAAAACTTATTTGTAAGTATATCTTGGAAAAAACCGTTGTAAAGAAATAACTTATTTGCAAAAATACTTTAAGTAAACAACTCTTTGAAAAAACCCCTTTCAAATAAATAAGAAGTGCAAAACTACCTTAGAAAAAATCTCTTTGCAAAATACCTTAGCAAAACAACTATTTGAAAAAACCTCTTTCAAATAAATCAGAAGTGCAAAACTACTTTGGAAAAAAACTCTTTGCAAAATACCTTAGCAAAACAACTATTTGAAAAAACCCTTTTCAAATAAATAAGAAGTACAAAATTACCTTGGAAAAAAAATATTTGTAAATTACCTTACCAAAAGAACTCTTTGAAAAAATCCCTTTCAAAGAAATAAGAAGGAAAAATACATTTTTTTTGCAAAAATACTTTGGAATAAACACTCTTTAAATACAACCCTTGGAAAGAACCTCCTTGGAAAGAAACATTCTTTGCATAAACCACTTTGCAAATATGTTTAAGAAAATAAATATTTTGAAAAAACTCCTTGCAAGTATGCCTTAGAAAAAAAACTCCTTTACAAAAATGCCTTACAAAAAAAACTCCTTCAATGTGCCTTTTGGAAAAAAATAAGAAGAAACATATCTTGTAAAAACCTCATTTTCCAAAAAATGTCTTCTTTGAAAACCCTTTCAAAAATAGTTTGACAAGAAATATGCGAAGTTAAAACATGTGAAAATAATGAATTAATTTAGGTTTATTTATACGAGTATAGAAAACATTTTTTTTTTTTTTTTTTTTCGGCCAACGAAAATTTTTTTCCGTTTCATTATTCGGCCGAATAACCTTTGCTGTAATTGACGGTGGCATTAGAGAAAAAGGTTATTCGGTCGAATAATTATTCGGTCGAATAATTATTCGGCCGAACAATTGTTCGGCCGAATAATCTCTGAAACATGGAAGCTTCACAATTCTATAGAATTTTCAGGTTTCTCCATTTTCGGAAGGGAAAAACAACCTCTTACACTACAAAACGAATGTCGGACTTGATACCATTAGGTTCATCATTGAATCTACTTTACGTGGGTATATATTTTGTTGTATATAGATAAGAACTGATATTTTTTATGTTTTATTTTCGTAACATGTGTCGAGTTTGGATTCATCTCTTTAAAAAAATGGTGAAAAGAAAAATCCATAACTTTAAAAATACACCACCAAAAAAATTGAAAAAAATGTGGGAATCTTAATTGGCGTGTCTACTTTAAAAGGGTGTTCATAGATTTTTTATTTTTAGAGCCGATTGAAAGAAAAGTGGTGCAACAAAAAAGATGTTGAAAATCGATTAAGTTTCCCCATTGATCGACTTTAAAAAAATATAATAATTAGTATATAGATCCATTGGTTACAAACTTGTAGTCAGGCATTAGTACATTGTGTGTAGATTGTTGTAGCATTTTCTGTTTTTGCAAAAAACAAGTCTAACAATGATTTTACTGGCGCAACAAATCATAACTATTTTGTAGTCTTTTCATTTTATAAGAACACACTGTCAAACATTTGTGAAATTGACATATCAAATCTCAATAAAAAAATTGAAAAAATTATGAAGAAAGCTAACATAATTCTCTAAAACTTTTCTTTTTACTGCAAAGTGAAATTTTAAACAAAAATATCACTTTTGTTCACCCAAAGTTGAAAAACATGAAAAAACCAAAATTATTTTCTCACGAGACCCCCCAAAATAGACACCCATCTTCATTTTTTCACCCACCTCTGGTAATCTTTTTCTCTATTTCAATGGATTTTTTTAACGATAGAATTTGGAGCAATTTGTAGAAATGTTCCCAAAGACTTCTAGATATTTTTACCAAGCTTTTCGCTAACTTCTCCTCAACGTTAAAATATTCAACATTTATTAGTTTTATTAACTATTAGCACACCTATTTAACTTGTACTTTGGTTGACATTAATAGGTCACAAGCTAAGTCTCATAAACAAGTTATATGTTCTCCATGCCTAGTTGTAATCAGTTGTTTTTATATGCTTCAACTACATTTTTTATAATTGTTTTTTATAAACAAGTTATCTCTTCTCCATGCCTATTTGTAATTAACTGTTTATCTATGCTTCAACTACATTTTTTATTATTTTTATAATTGTTTTTTTCAAATAAAATCAATCTGGATAGTATAGTTGTCTCATCTTCATGCAATTTAGGAAAAGACATACTTTCTACTCCACCCCAAATTCAAGAATATAAACACCTATCCATGTAATTACAACTAGTAAATCTGCATAAAGCTACATTTTAATATTTTTTTATAATTTTTTTTTCAAATAAAATCAATCTGGATAGTATAGTTGTCTCGTCTTCATGCAATATAGGAAAAAAATACTTGCTACTCTACCCAAAACTCAAGAATATACACACGTATCCATGTAATTACAACTAGAAAATCTACATAAAGCTACTTAATATTGGCAATATAAATATTAGATTAAAGTGAAGAGAATGTTACGGTAGAAGGCGTGTAAAGTATCTCCTTGCTGAACAAATTTAACATTTAAATCCATTTACAATGTTGCATTGCAGTTCATTGTTTTTCTCCCACTTTCTGCAGTAGCACCTTCCTGAACATTTTATCATTTAAATCCATGTACAGTGTTGCATTGCACTTCATTGTTTTCCTCCCATTTTCTGCAGAGATGGGCAATGTTCAGGTTTGCATAACTTTTCCTTATTTGGAACCTTCCCTTACGAAAGTATGGACTTGTTCCAGATCACAGTTTTCTTCAGGAGTTATCTTGTTGCCAAATTTCATCAGTTCCAAATAGTTTGTTTCCAAAAGTAGAGGAAGGTTGCATACTCTTTCAGAAATATTCAAATTGGAGTTTTTCCAGTAAGGGGATTGTAATAGATGATCAAACAGTGGTGGAAGATGATATTGTGGTGTTTTCTACTAGTTATGAGAGTGAGAGAAAATTGAAGAGCCTACTTCCAAAAACTTTTGCAGGCGTTCTCGAAAAATCATCTGTGCTTCCGCTATGCATGCCAGTTATTCATTACAACCATGCGCTCTTTCTTTTACATTTTTCAATTTATTGTCATGTTTAATTCAAGTGCTTCATTTGAGGTGAAAAATGCATATTGATGAAGTTCAAATCCCTAACCCTAACACCTAAATCACTTTTCTACTAAGAATAAATAGGGGCCTCATCCATCCACACATTTCTCATATGGAAATTCTTGGTTATCTGGAATGTTTATCGAATCTGCATTCCACAGAAATACGTAGTCAGTGGCTGGCCCATGTTCTTTCGGGAAAATTTGCCCTTCCAAGTATTAAGGAAATAGAGGAAGATGCAGAGAATCACTCTGACCATTTGAAGAAATTTACACCCTTCTATTGGAAAACCTGTCTCGACACTTTTCAAATATGGGACAACGATACCCTTTGCAGGGACATGGGACAAAATCCAATGAGAAAAAAGAATCGGTTTTGCAAACTTTTATCTCCATACAATAATCTTGATTATCGAGAGTTCTAGATAGTTGTGTGTCAAGGAATATAGAAATATGTCTGCAGAAAGTATTTCTATAATTTAAATGTTGGAATATGTTTTCTTAACTTGCTTTTTGCTTGTTTTTCAGTTGTAGAAAAAAAACTGCATACCCTTTATCATATTTAATTCCTACTTATTTGAATTTGAATGATTCCATTTCTATTTAATTGATTGAATGATATCATAAAAATAAGCACTGTAAACACATCCAAAAATACCCAATTTGTCAACTTGACAATGGCAGAATCCTTTTTGAACAAAATTATTCATGTCAGTCACTGTTCACATCATGCCTGAGATGTAGTAATTGCATCTATGTATAGAAAATTCCAAAGGAATACAAGGTGTTGAGCTTAATTTAATCTTTGTTACTTCTCTCTCGCAGGGAAAAACTAGACGAAAATGAAAGGCTACTGGAATTTACAAAGAAGTTGGAAGTTGCATGTATAGGAACTGTCGAGACTAGAAAAATGACAAAAGACTTGGCACTAATCATTCACGGTTCCAAGTAGGTTTTGTTTTTGTGATTTAATATCTATACATTGTACAATATGTAGCCTTTGGTACAAATTCTAAATGTTTCATCTTTCTTCTAAATATTTTATGCAAGATTTATAGGGAGCACTACCTAAACACTGAAGAATTGATTGACACACTTGCAGAGGATCTGAAAATGAGGCTTTCTACCAAACCAAAGTTGTAACCCTTCTGCATCCTTTCGTTGGCATGACATTGGCCAATATTTTCATAAATAGTTTTGGAAAAATTCGTTAAATAGTTATTGAAATATGTTGGTCATGAATTTAAGAGATGTCTAACGTGTGTAGCATCCAACAATCTTTCCGATTCAGTAGAGTTATTCAGCCTTAATGGTTAATAGAATTCAGTGCAAGATGGAAAAATTGATTTTGAATTCACCTTTATTTTCTGCAAAGTTGCCGGAACAAAATATCAATTTTCAATCCCAAGCAAATCTTGAAATAGGCATAAACCAAGTGAAAGTTTTGCTATTTTTATCCATAGTCTTATTTTGTATGAATTGTTGTTTCTACATAAATTCTAACTAGAATTTAACCGACCCTACAGGAGTCCTCCATTGTTCCATCTGATCCTCATTGAGTCTCATCAGATCAGAAGTAAACCAATCTGAATGCCAAAGTGTTATAGAATCCTCATCATTCACATTTGGTAGGAATTTATAATTATTTGAGTTAATAAAAGTTATTAGCTATTGAGGTAGGAGATTATCCCCTGTAATTCTAATGATAGGATCCAACCCCAGAAGGATTATTTTCCGGTTTCCATAGTTCCAAGCAATATATCTATTGATTATAGCAAAGATGCATATCAGTGCTCGCTAACATAGTGAGCCTTTTTGTTGTGAAGGTGGGTTAGACCTAAAAAATGTGGTGGTGGAGAGTGGCACAATATACTTCCTTGAGGTGCGGTCCTACCACAACCATTCAATGTGACCAACCTCCAAAGTCTTTTGGCTACAAGGGCCTAAGATAAAATATACAGATCTTTTCCCGCCTTTCAGATGCTTTTGGCTTGCAAAGGAGTTCCCATCTGCATAAGGGAATCCTCTTTTCTTTTTTGTTCCTTGACCAAATATATGTAGAGTAGATATTCTTGATTGTGTTTAGTATTTTGGGGATATAAGTATTAATGTATAACATGTTTCCCAACTCTTATTCCATTGATGGCGTTATGAATTCTCACCTTAATTTATATATTATGATATGGTAACTTATTTCATCTAGCGGTCAATCCAAGATAGGAAGATGGTGTGTGGATCCACTACAAATTGGTTTCACCGTGGAAAGTTTGAATTGATTAAACTCGATACCATTTGCATATTCTAATTAGGCTGTCCATTTGAAGCATATTGCAGTGATATTTGCATATTCTCATTAGGGTCCATTTGAAGCATATTGCGGTGATATTTGCATATTCTAATCAAGCGGTCCATTTGAAGCATATTTGCAGTGATCTTACCCTATACACCTATTCAAGCGAACTCTCTACGATGGCAGGAAATCTATTTAAGTAACCTCTTGAAGCTATTTATCTTCTAATTTTATTGAAGTAATTGAATTTTTTTGCATAGAGAGTAATGGAACATACCAAATTCAATATTTTTTTTCTCTTCCCGTTCTTCAAATCCAAAATCCAAAGGGATGTGATGGTTTATGAAGGATTATTAGCTTCAAAATAAGGTTTTAATTATGGGAATTATATCCTTCCCTTACGTTTACACCAGCTTTAAAAAAGCTCCAAATAACTTTATTTTCCTTTTACTTGGGTTGTTTGCAACCATAAAAGTTGTCTTTACCTGAGTGCTTTGTGACATGTTCCCACTTAATTGAATTCTGGGTTTAACTGAATTATTGATTTTGTTAATGATGGATTAAAATGAAATAAGATTTAAAAAAATATTTTAATATACATTTTTTAACCTTGTTAAGAAGCATATATGTGTGTGTGGTGCAAAAAAATATAAATCACATATTATACAATTTATATATAATATTTGATTTATATTTTTGTGCACCATTTATTATTTTATGGTGCTTTGCACCACTTGTTATTTTATGGTGCTTTGCACCATATACAAGTTTGTGTATGTTAAATAATAATAATAATTTTTGTGTTTTGCACCAAAAAGTATCAATCCATGTTGGATTGGTTTTGGTGTTTTTCACCACAAACTTCAATCCACCTAAGATTGTTTTGGTGGTTTGTACCATACACCATGTGTTAGCACCTGATTTTTAAAGCACGGATAGAAGGTGGAATAAAGGGATAGCCCAAAAATTTATTGATGAAAACCAAGGGTGGCCTTTGTTTTCCATAACCAGGTGCTAAAGGCATTAGAAAAATGGAGTTGGGGGGTGTTAAATATGCTAGGAAAGGGAAAATAATGGGGAAGAAAGCATTAAAATGTGACCAAAATGACCCAAAAAGAGCCTAAGTCTATAGTACAAAAGAAATAATGGAAAGGGTAACCACCACACCGGTTTCCACCGATAGATGGGTGCGAGAGGAAGATCAACGGTTAGCATTCATCGTCGCATGACCGAGTTGCACGGGGAATAAAGCCACAAGCAGTTGCGATGGGAAATGCTGTCGAACAGATTGTAGCTGGAGGAGGCGTTGCATGGTAGGTGGGCAGTAATTGATACCACCGTAGGAGCATACGATACCACCTAGGTGGGAAGGTAGGTGGTTGGCCACGTGGATGGCCAAGATGGGCCAAGGTGGGCCATGTAGATAAAGGGTAAGGGTCCCACGATAGTAGGTGCAATGTGGTGAAAGAAATGATGTAGATTACACCAGGAGGATCAACGGTCCTTGAAGATCGTCGCACCAGGAAGTTGTATGTCGAATAGATGGGAAGGTGGTCGCGATGGGAAAACCCATTTTTGAGGTGTCACCACCTGAGTTGGTCGCAAGGGGATGAGTGGTAAAGCAAAACCATTTTAGGGGAATGTGATCCCACCCTGTAGATATACGACGCTTAGCGGCAAACAGTGGAGATTGGAACACATGGAATGATCCAATGGCTGATAGATAACGGTTGTCAAATCAGTGGTTAAAGTGGAGACTAGATCTAATGAAGGAGATCAACATGTGAAAGATCAACAGTTGGGATTGATATGAAGCTAACAAATAATCCTGGACGATAAGTGAACAAAGTTTATATATATAGTCATCGATGGGTAAAGTTGACATTTGTTTCCCGGGGCCTATCTAGGCCAAGGTTTCTGGTCGTAGGAAGGTCGAAGAAGGCAACATATTTTGTCTCCAGGAAGGCTGACGAGGAGCCAGTTTCCAGAAAGATTCAAGGGTAGAGGTTGTTCTATGAGATCAGGATTTTGTCCTGGTATAGGAATTCAGCTTCTTGTAGCCAAAATTAGCAGAGGTCTGAAGGTCCTATAGATGTGGTCCGATGTGGAATGTTCCGGTAATCCTTTATTTTGTTCGACCCTGACCAAACCGCTCTATTCTGTATTTGTCTCTCGAAGTGACAGATATTTGATTCTAGGAGTCTCCCTGAAGATGTCGGTCATCGCCCTGTTTGATCAAAGTCCACCCAAGAATCGGCGGACCTCCTTAACCGCCCGTTTTGGACTTGACCTCAAAATTGAGGATAGCTCCCCTACCTTGTTGATCGTTCTAAATAAATGTTGGTCCACCCAAAGTCGAATGTGGGTCAATACCAAGCCTCGGTTTGGGAGAGTTTTTGACCAAAGGTATCCACCCACAAGTGACAGGTTTCTCCAGTACTAGTGACTTCAGGCCTCCTCCCCAGATGGGGGAAGAGGATCGGGACAAGTAAGCGGGGAATACATCGCTCCCAACCATAGAGGTGTGAAGGTAAAGTTCTCAAGGAATTATAAACCTACTAATGAAGGACTCAAAAGTTAGTGGAGCCAACCAGCTAGGAGAGCATCTCCAGAGATCAATTTTGGTTTTTCTATTTAGCAGCCAGATGGGGTAGTTAACATGCTACCTTTTTTCTTCCTGCATGAGTCAAGTGTCCTTCGGTAAAAATGTTGGTAAATGTAAAGGGGCCAGAGCGGTAGGTGATAGAGGTGCGGGCAGAAGGAAAGTTACTTGTGCGGACAGTTGGGTGGCATGAGAAGCGGCAAGGGTGATGTGACCTATGCCATTCGGCATACAGAGGAAAATGAGGTGAAGTTTTGTGACTGTTGGTGTTTATTATGTGTTAGATAATTCCAATATTTAAATTGTCAACCTAGGGAGGGAGCTTATGAGATGCAATCACTATATGTGTAGGATTGAAGGCTTCAATTATCCTAAGTTGACTAAAGATGCAAATGTGCTAACATGCAACTATATGATTTTAAACTACTTACATGACTTTCATAATTATTCTATCTATGAAAACAGGAAAGTGATTAACAAATGAGTGAGTATGAAATTTAATAAAGATGTTTAACTGAATTGTATTTGATTTGGAAAGTAGAAAACTTGATAAATATATTTATTATAGATGGAAGTAGAAAAGTTGATAAAGATATTAATTTCTGATCCAAATCTTATATCATGAGCATCTTCATTATTTGTATCAATGGAAACTAATCTTGTAATTAACAAGTTAAAACAACTCGGAAAAATAGAATTATTAACTATGATTTGAAGACAAACTAAGAAAACAAGACTGATCAATTCTAAAACAGTAACTAATTAGGAAATTAGATATGAAGAATTTAACTATGGAAGAAGATTGAAAGAGGTTTAAGGAAGAAGTAAGAGAAAGGAGGAAATAATGATGAATTTTAATTAAGAAGTCTACATAACATAAAAAAATAGTTAAATTACATCTAAAACCATTAATTAGGAGTACGAAGAATGATGATTAAAAGGCAAAAGAAATCAAATTCTGAAAAAGGCCTAAAACAGTGCAGAAAGTATAAAGATCCGAATGTCGATCCGAATGCCTATCTGAATGGTGGTCCGAATGACAGTCTGAATGGAGGAAAACAAGTTAAATTAAGGAAAAGAAGGACTTTGGATGATTTAATTACCAGCTGGTTTTATGCATATGATTCTATAGTGCAAAGGAAGCAGTGGAGAGATTATTTAGAAGCTAAGTTAACAAGAAGCTATCTATTCTAGTCATTATCTAAGTAGAGGAATGATTTCTCTAAGATATAGGAAGAAGGTTAATATGGAAGAAGAGAGAGTTAACCTACAGCAAAATAGAAGAAAAACTAACAGAGGAGAGAAGAAAGAAGCTAATACTAAATATGGAGGAATTTGGAAGCAATATCTAACTAAAGGTGATGGAAGAAGAACTGAAAACAAACTACAAAACTATTTAAGCTTTGGTCCACCAATCCTAATCCTAAAGAAGAGATTATGTTAGCAGCAAAATAAAGTTTACAAGGAAAACATTAGCAGCACTAATTCTACTATGAATTGAATTTAAAACATGAACTGATTAACTTATCTAGTTGTAGGAAAAACTGAAAGTACTCAAGAAAGCTATGCTTGACCGGTCATACTAAATTCTGAAAACATAACAACAAAATACACATAACATAAAACAAAAGTTTTATTTATGTGAACAATAAGACATGAACAGTGACAAAATACACAATACGAAATAGGAATCATGTAAACAATAGAATGTTATTTCTATCACAAGACAACAACATCATGTACAAAATAAATACGGAAACAACACAGCTTATCTGCACAACACAAATTATATACACAGACAGGAGACCGCTGGTCATGGAGGGGCCCAACTCAGCAATCAGAGGTTGTGCCCTGATCAGTCAATCACCACGCATGCTGCTGAATCTTCATAAAAACTATAACAGAGGTACATTGAATTAAAAAAAGAGTGTTACAGTATTTGTGTGTCTATTTGTAGCTTGGGAAAAACTAATCAAGGCTAACTCCATCTTAGTCATGTCAACAAAACAAAACTTTTACAAAACAAGACAAGACTTAGCTCGTCTCAGTCACAAAGATGTCTATTTATACATGATTACAACTGGGGGAGAAGGTTGACAGAGTCGACCTCTCTAATAATAGAGGAGCTTAATGACTGTAACTGGATGCTTTAAGTGATGCATGCCAACATAGAGATTGTCTTCCTGCTTGCACGGGGTCAATTCCTTCATGCAGCTACTGCAGCATTGATCTACCTTGGACTTGGAACAAGCAGTGTGTTGGAGGACTTATCGTGGAAGGACGGGATTCTTCCAGAACACCGGCGTGAATGAGTGTGAACAGGCATGCGTGATCCCAGCCCAACAAGCAAGATAATCGGCGTTTGGATTATGGGCATGGGTGTGGTGATGCATTGGCAAGCTCAAGGAACCTAGGGACAAATATTCTAGAGAAATAGATCTTTAACCATCAGCACCACATGGCTAATAGAACCCACATGCCTTGTTGATGCTGTAACGGCCTTAGGTATGTTAACCATGGATTTCGGGGGCTGAACGTGGGTCTGAACGATGAGCTAAAAGCATTTGAGTTTTAATATGTAGCCCAAAGTCTGAATAGAGGGCCATTTGAAAAACACAACTTGTCAATTAAAACACAAATGTCAATTATGCCCATAAAATGCCACTTTAACATAAATAAATCATAATATAACGAAATATGTACAAGATTTGCGTAATAGGTAAATAAGTGCGTACCTAGACTGTTTGATGGGCTAAATGGAAAAGAAAACAACTTACTATAGCAAAAATGATAGAAATAACGCCATTTAGAGTAGATTAAATGATAAAATATGGTGACAAAATGGACGTCAACAGTGATGTAGGAAATACTAGGTGGATAAGAGGCTTAACGGCATCTCTTCTGCCACAAAAATGATTGCAATCATGATTGGAGGCCATCTCAGTGTCATCATGGGCTCCACTGTCTATCTGGAGATCTTTGCCAAGCGTGCCTCACATCGGCTTGGGATTTGGGCATCATTGTTACTTGATTGAGAGGTCCGATCAAGTTATCATGGCGATTATGGCCACATGTAGCCACTATCATCTTCACAGCAATTATGGATATGGTTTTTTCGTCCGCTGTGCGAGATCGGTATATAGAGTGGATGGTACACCTAGAAGCTTGGGGCATCTTTCAGTTGGAATTGGATCATGGAGAAAGATAAGGAATCCAGAGTGGTTTCATGCCCGAACAGGCATGGTCTGTGGTGGAAGAAGAACTTGTTCCTTCGTCTCTTATGATGTTCGACCACATGGAATCTAGCTTTGTTAGTGAGGGTGAGGAGCCCGAAAAGGGACAAGTACCCAAAAGAATTCAGTGTCCAAGAAAAGAGGACATTCCTGAAGAAGACAGAGATGTCCAGCAAGACACAAATATCACACATGATCTCATTCTCCTTACTGAAGAAGTTACACCTCCTCCTGCTGCTAAAGAATCGCAGATGGACAACTCTTTGAAGATAGAGGATTTATTTGATTCGCAAGGCCTTTGAGGACTTCGGAGTAAGGTGGCACCCTACTCATAATATTTTGTTTCCCATCTTAATCAGTCTATTTTGAACTTGACATGTATGTAATATTCCAAATTTGGGGCTGTCAAGTTGGCAGCGTAATTTTTTTTGTTTCCCAAGGACCAATTCAAGGCCAAGAGCCTATAGAAGCATTGTAATAGAATAATTAAGGGTTGGAAAATCATTTGGCTAAGGCCTGAGGGGCAATCCTGGTTTTCAGACTTTCATATGAATACAATGTGTAGTGCCTATGGTAGACGGTTTTGCAGAGATTCCTGTGTCATTCTAACTTGTAGTCAGTTTTTTCCTTCTTCTCTATTTGCATGTGCTTCCTATTATTCCTTTACATTATGATTTTCATTTCATGCCTGAGATCAGTGTATAATAGTTTGGAATTCTTGGAAATAAGCTCTAGCTATTATCTCAGGTGTTCACTAAATATTTCTACAAAATTTGATATTGAATTCATCTTTGTTGGATGCTCATATCAATGGTTTGTTCTTATTTTCTTCTTTTACCACCAGAAAAATATCTTTACGACGGAAAGTGAGTGGCTACCTTGCCTCTGTTAGAGTAGCCCAAACTATGGCACTGTTATCTGATTTATGTGTAATACCTAGACTCCATTGCCCAATTTTTTTTCCTTGTGATTATCCCTCCAACATTTTCACACAATTCAACCCATCAGAAATCTGACCTTCTGTGTATGCTTTAATTGGATACTTTTGAGTAAGGAAGGCTGGTCTGTTTGTTCACAGTTGACGCCTTTGAATATTTCCAGTCTTTCAGATAATTGTAGAGAGAGCACTCTTAGACTAAGCCAGGTCAATAGCTTAAGTTGAAAGTGGTTAGTGGTTACCTTGACTTTCCCTCTCGTGCAGCCTAGGGGGTACGATTTGGGTGTTAACACCATGGAATGCCACATACTGATTTAACACCAAAAATAACTTTTTTACAAACACCACTTTTGCACCATAAATATTAGCACCACTTTTTTATCCCCACATTATCACCACTTTTGCACCACTATTTGAAAATTGAGGATTTCCCAAATCCTTTACAAATAGTGGTGCTAATGTGAGGCTAAAATGCACTTTTTCTTGTAGTGTGTTTCTTAAGGAAAGGAACATGGAAAGCTATTTTCCCAACATCTACATGCATTTTCTTCTTATCTTATTATCATGCTAGGGTTTTCGAGATAGTCATTCAATGTTCTACCAATTCTTGCAAATTGGGCTCCAGCATAAACATCATGGCATCATCGCTCTTTGTGAAATTTCCAAAAAAAAAATTGTTTTCTCCATATTGTTTTGTTTTCTTATGAGCTGTAAATGTAGTTATCTAGTTGTTAATAGCCTATAGATGTTTCCTAGTGTATTTCTCAAGCTACACATTCAAAGAACATTTCCAACATGTTATTACTCAATTGTGATTTTTTCCGAACTTCATAGAATTTCCATGTTTCTCAAGGAGTCTTAGTTCAATGGATCATATTTCTACCTTTGATATTTAACCAAATACCTCCTTGTCTTCTTACATACCTTGTTTGTTTTGATAATCATCTTATATTCAATGTATGGCATCAAGTATTGTTGAAGATCTTCTAGACATGGTCAAGGACAGGAATGGAAATATCTATCCTATACCTTTTGAGATGGAAGAATACTTGAAGTGACATGGAACTACAAAGAAGCATTTTCAGAGTCTTTTGGATAAAATCACCAAAATTCCTCCTCTGGATGTTTTGAAATATCTTTTAGACCAGTTTAGGATTTTAGCATAGGGTGGAGATCACAAACAATGGAATTCTAATTTCTAACCATCACAGTGGCCTGACTCCTTTTTCTTATTTTAAATAATATTGCAGATGCTCAAATCTTTCACAACTCATATGGTATTTCATTAGTAATCTGACGATTACATATTTTTGAATAAAAATACTCCATCTTCAATTGATTACACCCATGTTTCCATGCATGTTTTGATAGTAAATTTTTAGTATGCAAGAATGAAGTAATAAGATTTTACACCCATATGTCTCAGATTTATGCTTTAAATATAGAATGAACTGTCACTTGTGAGTCAAGAAAATTCATTTGGTGTTAGAATTTGTACTTGAATAGTAGTTAGGTTATATCGTTAATCAATTTCTACGATATGACAATAAAAATAAGCAATAGTATCACTGAAATATAGACAAGCACAACATAGAAAAGAGACACACATATTATCCTTTGGGAAACCTTCAAGGGAAGAAAACCCAATAACTTCTTCAATATAGATTCATTAGCAAGTACAATGCCAAATTAGTACAACAAGAGCTAAAGCTCTTGCACAAATATACCGAGAATATACAAGGTAGAAAACCAAAGATAACATGTCTTCACAATGCAACTACTCTTCTCCTCTAGTGAACTTGTCACTTTCTCTATTGTCATGTGAACTTGCTTGAGTGAGTGATGATATAAATGGGAAATGTGTCTCCCCTATTTATACTTTTTTTCCAAGCGAATTTTCCTTATGGGGTCGACTTGTCTAACTAGCAGGGCTAACTTCACTAGGGAAACATTAAATTAACCTTATTTAATGTTTCTTTTGGATTATTTTTCTTTTAAGTCAACTTAGAAAGTAAGTTTTACATTCATTCTTTCAGGATTTTTACATGATCTAATACAACATGAATATTCCCCGAAGAAAGTATAACAATAATACAACAAGAATATCTTCTGAAGTTACACAATATTCAACACTCTCTCTTAACAAATAATGTATTTTATGAACACAATCATCGTCACTGCTGCTGCAACTCTCTACTCTGACCATTGACTTTTGACATCTCTTGAATCTATATATCACAAGAATTTCTCCATGAGCAAGCCATCATCTCAAACATGCATCTGGCATGATCATACATTGAGGGACATCTCTGTAGCAACTCATTAGAAATCCAGGAGCACACATTACATCATTACAGGACTTTGTCTAGCTTACAAAGAATCTAGAGACACATATCCAACTAGATACACAAATCCATTGGATACACATACTCGGTTGGACACGCATACTCGATTGGATACATATACTTAGTTGGAAATGCATGCTCGACTAGATACACATAGAAAATTATGGTCACTCTCTCCAACCTGCCAGCGTATGGTCACTCTCTCTACTCATCATAAGTATGGTCATACTCTCCAACCTTCCAACGTATGTTCACTCTTTCCAATACTCATTATCTAGTCACTCTCTTCAGTTGTCACAAAGAGTAGTAATACATGTCCATCAATGACCACCTGCTACTATCACATCATCAAATACATCCTTGAAATCATATATTGGACTCATCCCTACCTCATACAAGCAACATCTCTTTTCATCACACTAATCTTGTTCGTTAAGTACTCAAACTTTACTCTTAATAGAGGCTTGGTCAACACATCAGTTGTCTTCTCATTCGTCACAATATACTGGAGCTTCACTACTCCCTTATGTACCATATCTATGATATAATGGTCCTTGATCTTGATATGCTTGGACTTGTCATGAAATAATGGGTTCTTGGACAACTTTACACAACTTTGGTTGTCATAGAAAATACAAGTCACCTCTAATTCGAGATCAAACAATCGTGCAAATAACTTCCAAAGCCACACTCCTTTAGTAGTAGTTGAACATGCTACCATATACTCTGCCTCGATTGTACTTAGTGCCACACTAGTCTACTTCCTGTTGAACCAGGAAATCATGCCTGATCCCAAACTGAAGCAACATCCCGAAATACTCTTCCTATCTATAATACTACTATCCCAATTTGAATCAACATGCCCTTGTAGGATAATCTTCTAATATGAATCATATCTGAGTCCATACTCAAGTGTTCCCTTTAGGTATCTCATCACATGCTTTGTCGCAATCAGGTGAACACGCCTCAGATCAACCATGTATTGACTCAAAGTGTTCACTACAAAGCATCCATTTTCTCTGAAGTAGTATCACACATCAACTTCAAATTTGATGCCATTAGTGCATCCATGGACTTACAGTCTAACATCCTGAATCGCTTGAATATATCCACAACATATTTTCCTTGGCTAAGTAAAATATCATCTAGACTATGCCATACCTATAGACCTAAGAGATAGTGCATAATACCTAAGTCTTTCATCTTGAACTCAATGGAAAGCTTATTCTTAGTTTCTGCAATGAGCTCCTCATCTCTTGTTAGTAAAATGTCATCTACATATAGAAGCAATATCGCTAGTTTCCCATTCTCATCCTTGTAGTAAAGGTTGGAATCTACTTTACTATTGGTAAATCCCATCTCATCATAAAACTATCAATCATACCGTACCATGTCCTGGGTTCCCGCTTCCATCTGTAGAAGGCCTTATTTAACTTGCACACATCTCTTTTCATGTCACGTGTCTGAAATCCTAGTGGCTACTCCACGTACACTTTTTCTTATACAACACCATTCATGAAAGTTGTATTTGCACCCATCTAGTGTACCTTCCACTTCATCATTGCAGTTATCACAAGTATAGCTCCAATTGAAGTGTATATTTCCACAGGAGAAAACATTTCTTCATATTCAATTCCTTCTTTCTAAGAGAATCCACGAGCCACAAATATTTCCTTGTATTTCTCAACATTGTTTGTTGTTACATGATTATTTTGTAGATACATTTGGAAGACAATACTAACTTCCCTTATAGTATCGAAACCACATCCCAAATATCATTCTTCATGAAAAATTGGTATTATTCGATCATAGATTCCTTCCATACTTTCTTCTAGCTGCTTTTGAATAATTGGAAGGCTCTGCATCAATTATATCACATAGTAAATCCACATAGCTGGAATATGTTCAAGGTCTCTTGCTTTCTATGGAAGTCCCATTTGGAGAACCATACATCTCTGCATCTTGAATAACCTCTTGTTCCCAAGATGGTATTCTCTTCTGTGTATTCACCTCTTAGGGTGGATCTATAGGAATCTGTGGATCAACCATATATTGGTCTTCTCGACTCTGATCTTCTGGAACCACATTTCATCTACAATAGTGTCGGTAACTCTGGGATCTTCAATCTCCTCATGAACTTCTTGAGAATGGATCTTCCTTGATCTATTGAAGGCTGCATCCTCATCGAAGGTTACATCTCTACTTGTCTCAATTTTCTTGAATCCTAGAATATATATTATGTATTCCTTCGATGTTTCACTATATCCCACAAGTATTCCCTTATTTCCTAGAGTATCCAACTTTGTTCTCTTTTCCTTGTGAACATGTACATATACTGGATAGCCAAATATGCTTAGGTGGATGACCTCTAGTTTCTCTCCTATAAACATTTCTTCTGGTGGCTTGTTCCCAAGTACATGGTGGGATGTTCTATTATGCACATATACTGTGATTCAAGGTACTTCATCCATAAGTGAATTGGTAGATCTTGATCATGGATCATCGCCCTCACTGCTTCCATGATCGTTCGATTCTTTCTTTATTCTATTCCATTATGTTGAGGATTATAGGGAGTGCTCATCTCCCTCTTAATCCAAGATTCTCTGACTAATTTTTTGAATTCTTTTAATATGTATTATCAACCATTATCTGACCTTAGAGTCTTTACCTTCTTTTCAGTGTGGTATTCCATAAGAGATTTGAATTATTTGAATTTGATAAACACTTCATATTTGTTTTTCAAAAAGTAAATCCATGTTTTACGAGAATAGTCATCACTAAAAGAATCATAATATGCATACCCTCTTAGTGATTTTTATGGCATTGGTTCGCATATATCTAAGTGTACAATATCCAAGATACCCTTCTCTTTGATATGGATCCTTGGAAACAAACACTTCACATTCTTTCCATGATCACATCATTTGAATACACGATTGTGGTTTTCCTCGATCTCTGGTAGACCTGTCACCATCTTACTGATAATTGGAAAGGATTTGTAGTGGATATGAGAAAATATTCTATGCTAAAGTTCACATGATTCTATTGTGTTATGAATCATGGCTTGCTTGACTTGACCCATTAATTTGTGCAAGCGTCCATCTTGTTCTCCAATTGCAACTGCATCATTAATAGTCTTTCCTCTCGGCCACATAAGAACTTGGCCATCAACAAAAGAAACTTTGAATCCTTTCTCTTCTAATACTAATATGGAAAGGAGATTTTTATTCAAACCTGGTACATACAAGACATCTTTCACTTTTATGTTTTTGTTGGAGCTTAACTTGTAGGAAGCTTCTCCTACACCTTTTATAGGATACCAATACTCATATCCAAGTTTCACCTTATGAGGTGAATCCTTCTCTTTCAAGTTGTTGAGGGAGTATTTGAATCATGTCATGTGCTTGGAGGCACCACTATCAACAAGCCAAGTATCACTCCCATGAGTGATAGTACCTATAAGAGAGGAAATAAGAACATATTCTTCTTCACTTGACGAATCTTCTCTCTCCTTCTTGTGAACATGTTCATAATATTCTGCAGCATGAGCATGATACCTCTTCTTCTTTCCTTCTTGTCTTGATCTTTTGCATTGGGACAATTCCTTGAAATGTGTCACATATTTTGACAAGAGTAGCATCTAACTGATGAGTAATATTCCCGGGACCTATGAGACTTATGATACTTCTTGTGTTTCTTGTGAGTGTGATCTTCCTTCTTAAACTTTCCTTGCTTCATATGATCTTCTAAGGCTTGATATTCATCATTACCTAGCTTTTATTCTATGGATACCAATCTAGCTTCTTCTTGCATGAATTCTTTCCATAATCTGCTAAACTTTGTTAAATTTATTCTAGAACATATCCCTTGGATAAAGGATTCCCATGACCACCCTCCTAGGGAAATTTATATTGATATCCTTTTGAAACTAATATGTGGAGAGAAGTGCTTGAAACAAGAATCCCTAGTTTCCAACTTTTGTCAATTACAACAGTATAATGGATTCTTTCAGCATGACTCTGATACCATGTTAGAATTTTTACTGGAATAGTATTTAGGCTAAATATTTAATCAATTTATACTATATCGAAATAACAATAATCAATATGATCACTGAAATATAGACAAGTGCATCATACAAAATATACACAAATGTTTTCCTCTACGAAAACCTTCATGGGAAGAAAACCGAACAACTTCTTCAATATAGATTCGTCAACAAGTATAATGTCAAACTAGTACAACTAAGAGTTAAAGATATTCCACAATTATCCCTAGAATATATAAGAGAGAAAACCAAAGATAATATGTCTTCACAATGTAACTACTCTTCTCCTTTAGTGAACTTGTCATTTTCTCTCTTGTCACACAAACTTTCTTTAGTGAGTGATGATATAAATGGGAAATGCGACTCCCCTATTTATGCCTGTTTTACAAGTGACTTTTCCTTATGGGGCCGATTTGTCTAACTTTGAGGGACAACTTCACTAGGGAAACATTAAATTAACCTTATTTAATTTTTCTTCTGGATTCTTCTGAGTCAACTTAGCAAGTAGGGTTTACATTGATTTTCTTAGGACTTTTACATGATCAAATACAATATGAAATTCCCCAAAGGAACTACGATAATAATACAACAAGAATATCTTTTGAAGTTACACAATCTTCAACATTTGTAACATATGTAATAATTTTGAGATATCTTACCAAATATTTTTGAGATGCTTTCTCGAACTGCATATTCTCCTAATAGTACATGATAGAATATTCAACAAATCTACCATTTTAATCATACTATTGATATATTCCTTAAGAAAAAATTCCCCATCTAATACTTCAACATGTGCTACTATCTTAGTGTTAGCGTTCCTATGAAGGGAGTCTCAGTTTTAAAAGAAAATATGGGATGTTTCTAGCTCTTCTTATGTTGTATTAGGAAAACTTTCATCATGGTTTTGAATGATAGCATGTCCTTCATTTGATGCAGTTGAGGCTTGTTCTAATGTTTCATTTATTGTATGTGCTGCAACACATAAGCTCTTTTGAATTGAATTGTCATACTTTTCTTTCCTTTTCTAGATCCTTTTTACTACTTTCTCCATTTTTTCACAATACTTAATGGGGCTTCTACAATCCCAAGCTTTATGTCCAAATTTGTTACAACTCCGACATTTTAAGGTGTACTTGGCATAACCATAACTTCTTCTTGCATAGTATTTACATTCAAGGATTTGTGTCCATAATTATTACAAGAGAAACAATATCCATAGAATGTCGAGAACACCTGGATTTATAATTCCAATTCGAGGATTAATCAATTGTAAAATTATCTTGGGTTTAAGAGTATGTACATCTTCCATTAGTATATTCATCGCCTTGTCTATTTTTAGCATTATCCCTATGTGAGAGGGATGGAACTATTTATTTGAATTTCTGTTAGTTTTGTTTTAAGAAGATTTAGTAAGCTCATTCATATCAAAACCAATTCCTGATTTATCAAAAGTATAATTTTGTCTCTTGAGTATTTCATCCAATACTTCTGAGCTGTTGTTGTATTTTTCATTCAATTCTTGTTCGTTGAGAATTATTTTAACGTCTTCCTTAATCTGAGCATTTTCATCTTTCAACTTGCTTTCTTCATTGTAACTAATCTTAAATTCTTTGTTTAGAACATCCTTGTCTTCTTGAATTTCTTGCAATTGATCAACTAATTTTTTATATTCTTCCCTTAGTTTTTCAAGTGGTCCTTCAATGTTGTTGATCTTTCTTGTTTGATCATTGCTAGGATTCTCCTTTATTTGATCTCTTTCTTCTTCCTCTTCTTCTTTTAGTTTCTTATTCAACCATTTAATCCTTTTGTCTTGCTTCTTGATAATTTTTCTTAAGTCATGAATTTCTTCAAGTGTTGCCTCTAATTCATCTTATAAATCAACAACTTCTTCTCCTTCATCCTCACTTTATTTCTTTATGTTTTCCTTGATCTTAGCTTGCTTCTTGTCTTCTATGGCTAGGAATAAGATTTCATTTCTTCCTTCATCTGCACAATCATCTTCTTCACCATCATCATCTGAAGATTCTTCCCATGGCTTGGTGTAGAAGATTTCACTTTTGAGATAGTCTTCATTATATTAATTCTCTTTTTTCTTGTGCTCAAACCTTTAATTAAGAGGACATTTAGTTGCAAAATTCCCAATCTTCCCACATTTAAAACATTTCAAAGGTAGTTTTCCTTTGTACTTATGTGTTCTTCTTTTTAATTTCCACACGAAATTGGCCATTTCTTCATCAAATTCTTTGCTAGAGTTTGAAGAAGGGTAATACTAGACTTTCTTCTTATTGCGTTCCTTGAATGTTGCTTCTTTAGGAGTGGGATCCTCAATTTTCATTTCATAAGATGTGAGAATTCCATGGAACTCATCCATTGGCATTTCCTTTAAATTCCTCATTTATTCTATGGCACACACTTTTGGATTAAATATGATTGGTAATGCCCTTAAGATATTTTGAACTATTACCTTTTCATCATTATCTTCTCCAAGTCCTCTGATAGTATTCACTAGTTGATCAATCATCTGAAAGTATGTTGCAATAGTTTCCTCTTTCATCATTTTTAAGGCTTCAAACTTGATTCTGAATGTCTGCAATTTTGCTCCTTGAATTTTTGAATCTCCTTGCTATGCATTTTTGAGTTTATACCACATCTATTTTTCACTTTCACACTGCATTACCTTTAAAAATTCCATCTGCTCTAGTTTGCTCAAGATTGCATTCATTGGATTTGCATTTTTTTCACTTTATTTCCTCCCTGATACATCTTATGGTGGATATTCTGGTTCTTTGTATCCATTTACTACACTCCTCCAAACCTCAAATCCTAATTCCATCAAGTAGGTTTTAATTCTCTTACTCCAATAGGCATAATTTGTTCCATCAAATAATGGAGCCTTGTTTGTATATAATCCTTCCCCAACAACCATGTGTGTTCTTTAGGATCTCCTTCAAGTTGGTAAAATTGATATGAAGGCTTGCTCTTATACCAATTGTTGAACAAACTAAAAATACTGAGAGGGTTGGTGAATCAGTGTTATGGACTTAAACCACTTTTTCAATTGATCTATAAACTGTAAATATTCATTCAACAGTCAATGTAATATATCAATAGATAGTACACAGAGACATAATATATGTATGTAAAGAAATTTTGTAGTATATTGATAGTATCAATAATTTACATCAACTTTGTAATGTTCATCCACAACTTGTGGTATTCTTGGAATGTCTTCTATGCCACTTGAATATGATCAACAATTTCCCCAATGCTTCTTCTATACCCATAGGTTATGGTTGATCCACATCTTTGTTTTTGCACCCACTAGAAATGGTTGTACCAAATATTTATTTTAGCAACCACGAATCCATGCACCCACAAGAACTGGCTTCCATAATGCTTTACTTATGCACCCACAAGCAATGGCTGCTCCAATGCTTTATTTTTGCACCCATGAATTTATGCTTATAGCCCTCAATCAATCTATCAATAAGATATCTTGTCTGTAAGTAAGAGATAAAACCCAATAGTATTTTTTGGCTTATTTTCTTTCCTTTGATCAATAAGATGTTGATCTCTTCACTTGTTGTACCTTCACTTCCTGCTTTTCCAAATTATTCCATCTCATCTATTTCTCAATTCTTCATTGTTGTACCTTTACTTTTATTCCCCCAATTTGTAATGCCCCTCAAACTCATCGACAACTATCGATGTTGATAACAATTATGGGTAAGTGACCCAGTTAAAGAAACCGAGATAAATGACCGTGTACATGATGATTAAGAATAAAATTGGCGACTGACTAGCGATGTATGTGATAAACTTATATGTTTCTAATGATGGATTTAATGATGATTTTGGATAATTGTGATTTGGCTAATCGATTAACACATGGGAAATCTTATGATGAATATCGTATTTAGGCTGAATTATGGAAATGAAATTATGAGGGTGATTATGATGTTTGCTTAACGATTAGAGAATGTGTAATGCCCTAGAATGACTGTGGACCTTAAGGGAACCTGTCAAGGAACCCGACTGAACAACTTCGATATAGTGGTCTCTTGAGCCTTGTTTTATATGTGTGGAGTGGTATAATTGATTGATTACATCATGCTTAATGATTAGCCCTGATTGATCAAGTCAAAGTGCAGTAGGACAGTTACAGTCCTAGCTCTGCGACTTGGGAGGACGCAACTGAGATGCGTCGTAGTTTTCCATTTTTATTCTGAACTTCGGGACGAAGTTCTAAATAAGTAGGGGTGTATGTAGTGCCCCTAGACTTGTGTAGACATTGAGGGCACCTGCTAAGTGACCCGACTGATTGAAACATTAAGTAAATAACCTTTTGACCTTATTTTTTAGTATGTGTATCTGAACTGTTGAGGTAAATGAATAATTGCATATGTTAAACGATTAGATATGACTATGGAAAATTATGTTGATGGATAATGCTTAACGACTAGCTGTATGGTGATTATGTATTTGGCGACGAAATGTATATTTGATAAGATGAATGAGCAGTTTGAATAAATCATAAATGTTTAACAAATGCTAGAGTTAGAAACTAGATGATGATTGTTGAGAACAGTGCTACTAATAAATTGTGGTGAGAAGTGTGTGTAGAAACAAGTGAGACGGTTCACCAACGGACACACAAAGGAACATGGAGGGTCGTAGAGTACGGGTAAATCACACACAGGGGAAGCGACGACGATGTCGACTTCCGACAAGAATACCACGCATGAGCAGATAAGCATTGATCCGCTTGCTCAAGAGGAATGCGTGAGGGCGTACGAGGTGGGCCACGACAGAGCTGGTCACGTACGAGTTGAGGGGCGCGCAGTGAGAACGGACTCACTCCTCAGCGCCATTAGTCCCTAGATAGCATGTAGACGGAGGATGGATGGTAACGATTCCTAAAATCCCTACAAGAGTTCCCGCAAGTCAAAACGGAAAGATGGTGGGAGAAGGGCCCAACGATGCGGTACCCTGTCAAGAACGGAAAGAATGGACGCAAGGACCTAACAAGGTGGTACGATGCCAAGGAATGGAAACCATGGATGATTGGACCCGACGGAGTGGTGCCATGTCAGGGGATAAAAAAAAAAAAATTAAGGAACCAGGAGCCCAACGACGCGGCACCGTGATCCTAGTGAGTTTGATTGTTAAAATGCATAAAAACTTAGGAGAATAACTCTAGATTATTACTTAGCAAATGCATAACAATAGCTTAGACATTTGCACATGAATAGTTATTTTGTTGAGCATTTAAAATAATAGAAATTATTATTTAAGAGCAAAATAGATTAGACACCTAGTCAACTAAAAGCTAGGAGTTGATTAAAATATCTGGGGGACAAAGTAGAGCAAACTTAGGGGTGTAGGTGCACTTCCTAGAGAAACTGACACTTGGATGGGTGAGTGTTTTAATTAAATAGTTAATTAAAAATATTTAATTATGCATGAAGCGACACGTGTCGCACGAGATTTTCCTTTATAAGGAAGGCTCAGGGAATGGGTAAAGGGCCCATAATTTGGACGATTGTCGTAATTTTCGAATGCCTCAAAGACTTGCTGCTATCTAAGGGTTTGGCTTAGAAATCCTGGTGGGAAGGGAAGCCCAAGCTGAATTTCTGAAATACTTGTGTGAGCTCTACGACCCAAAGCTCGGGGGAGGCCATGCGACTGAAAGCATGAGCCTATGGTTGGGTGGCGAAGCTAACGGTTGCTTCGCCTATGGTTAAACGAGCTTTGCTGGAGGGATCCTATGGAAGACGAAGGCGACAATGGACCAGCCGGATCGGGTTGACAGGTTAAGGTTTTGCTTATTTTGTTAAGTTATTCATGCTTTTTATTTTATTTTTCCAATAACTATGATGGCTAATTTGTTTGTATGAAGTTGTTAAAGTTTCAGGTTCATTTCGAGGTGACCCTAAAGGAGGGGTCCTACATTTGGTATCAGAGCCGGTCGAGCCTTGAGGGCACGAGACTCGTATTTTTTTTGGTGGTTCGTTGATGACCGTGGTGAACGACGGCGGAATCGGAGCTGCGACAATGAAGGAATTTCATCTCCGACTGGTGTAGCTATCCTTTTACAGGTTCTTATTAGTTTTTATATTTCATGTCTATTTTCTGTTTCTATTAAAAATTACAGATCTCGCATCCCATGTGGATCTGAGACCTTGGTGTCAAGTAATATTTTCTGAAAAAGATTATTTTGCATGTGTTTGAATATTCGAAGGAATGGATCCGATCTAGAAGATTACTGTGTGCTATTTCGTTGAATTTCTGAATTAATTTAAAGATCTTAGATCCATATCGCAGAACAGCTTAGTATTTATTTTCAATACCGAGTTTTATACTCAGATCTATCTGTCCATATAGAGAAACGATCCCATTTAAAGATCGATCCCGGTCTTCGGTCTCTTTTTCTGCGTCTGCTGCCAATAGGGCTGGCGATCCCAATTAGGCGATAGATTCCAGGTTTTACTATCTTTCGGCGTTAATGTCTTTAGGATGGGCGATCCAATCACATGTATTTATTTTGAGCTCTTCAATATTTTCTCTCTGATTCCAGCACTTACACATTTGAATTTCTGGAATACGAGGAGGTCTGAGTGAATACCATTATAACTCGATCTGAGTTTTATGTACTCTTTCTTCTTAGTTGTATCATTTTGATTCTGGCAAACACTAGATTTCAAACTTAAATTTCTATGCTGAGTTTTAAACCTGTTCCATTTATTTAATGCTTATGCTCTCGTATCTGTGGAGGGGGACGAGATCTAGACTCCGATCTCTCTTCATGAATGCGAATGGAGCTGGATTGAAGTCGAACTACTTCATAAGCAAGATTTACAAGTTAGATCTAAGCTAAAATATGGAACCGAAGACGACCTCACCTTGAGTCGAGTTCTGGAAAGGATGTAGATCTAGACCTGTGATCTTTTATCTCTGCGTGAGGACGCTCTATCTCAGATCTGATCCCTAGTTTGTTGGGAGTTGATTGTCAGATCTGATGATTTTTAAACCTGTGTCATTCCTTTTCCCCGGCAATCTCCTTCTGAAATTCTCCTTTTGAACTGTGCGGTTAAAACCCTTTCGGAGATCCAACCCATTTGTTTTATCTACTCTGTTGAATTAGTAGATCGGTGTTTCTTTTTAGATTGAATGGACTATAATCAATCCATTTCCCCTGGATCGACGTCAGTCTGCTATAATCCCAAATTCTTTAATTTCATCATAGCTAAGGAACTCTGTGATAAGCTAAAAAAATTAGCAGGACGTGCTGATCTGGATTTCCTCTGTGTTTGCTTTCTTTTGGAATGTAACCTCTATACTCGGGACACCTCATTACCTTGTAGTCTGTATGTTTCGATTACTTCAGTCTCTGCATTTCTATTTTTTTTTCCTTCAGGGATTAGCTTAGCATACTCAAAAACGTATCATATTATAGTCTCTACGTTTAAATTTTGGATTGAATTATGAATCCCAGTTGATCAAGCGTTTTTGGAGGTCGACGATAGCTCAGAATTTAAGAGAATAGCTTCAACATATGTTTCTGGAAATTGAAGACAAAGTATAGATCTATACCAGCATTCACACCAGAACTATATTTTCCTTACAGGTTGTATGCATGTTTATTTCTACTTCATAGAGAGAACTGAGGTATATACGATTTCATAAATCTGGAATGTTATTCTTTAGAGACCTGGGAAAATACGAATTCCGATTGGTGGTAAAGGGAGATAGGAGAATACTAAAATCAAGGGCGCATTTCTTTTAAAGAACCGGTCCCAATACGAATTCAAATTTAGATGGGCATTTACCGGAATTACATTTCTATGTGTATCTCTCCGATTGTCTATTGACGTTTCCAGAAATTATAATCCTCTGTGTACTTATTGAGCATTTAATAAGGCATTTACAGGATTATAAAATGAATTGAAATTTTAGTTTTAAAATTCTTCTGTGTATCTAATTGCATGTTTATGGCATCTCCCAATCTCCTGATGCAGATTGTAAATCAAATCCTTAAATTTCGGAGTATCTATTTGAAAATTCTTTGATATCCCAGATTTTTGATATAAATTGTAGTATTAACCTTTAAAATCTCCATATATATCTATTTCGGGGATTATTGGCGCATCCATAATTTTAATACAATTCGTAACTTTTTAAACTCTTAAATCTCGGTGTGTCAATGCTCTTACTTATGCGCCACTATGGCAGTTTGCAGTTTGATTTTATAATGAGATGATGTATGATTAAGTATATGTGAAAAATGTAAGCTTCTTGGTATATATTTATGTATTAACAACAATTATAGGTTATGGATAATTAAGAAATTATTTTTATAAAGATTTAAATTAGGAAATTTGAGTTAAATGCTCATTAAGTACATCACAGTGTTATTAAATGTATTGTTGATATATATATATATATGCATTGTATGAAATTGTAAGCATTTAGAAAGGGTCTAAATGTCCTTTGGTTCCTTTTTATTATATACATTCTTAGTAGACTTAATTGTTGCCCTTCTCAAAGTAGAACTCGTCGGATAGAGTATTTCGAAAATTGTTTAGCTTTTCCAGAATTCGTTGCCACCTATTCTTCACGGTTAGCAAACTTATGTTTGCCCTGTATTTTTGATACATGTTCCTATTGTCAATTATTTTATGCCCGAAAATTTAATGGAGACAGTTGAAACTTGTCCGATACCTGTCGCTCAATCTTACCATCCCTTGCATGCTCACTTAATATTTTTTTTTATTTTTTTTAGAAAGGAGTAAATCTTGAATAATACCCTTTGATTATTATTTATATGTTGTCTTCAATAAAGTAAGAAGAAAGTGTGTTATTAAAATTATATACTGTGTACATTAGAAATGGATGTTAAAAGTTTAAAATGTTTGATTTTCTTTTTCTTAATGATTTGTATGCTTAAAACTAGTGTCGAAAGTATTATGAAATTACACTTAGCATGAAGGGTTGAAATCCAATATCTTTAATGGCTACTCGCATCAACAGTGTGGATTCGTCTAAGTCAAATCGCCAAGTGATTATACACCTCAACTCTACATGTGCTAATTGAAATCAAGAACTCCCGTAAGTAGAATGATGCCAGATCTGATCCTTGTCGATTGAGTAAGTTTTGAATGATTCCCTTGTGAAGTAATTTGTTGAACAAACGTCTTAACACCTGAGAACTGATTTAAACCAGTTAAGAACTCGGTTGGCACCATATCTTCCACTTGGATATAACCCAGTGGAGAGAAGTCAGTAATATAATTCTTTATAACAAGTCTTGATTTAGAATAGTTCCTCTTATTAATATGTTACGTGGAAATAGTGTGAACTTTAATCTTTTATATCCTATCTAATTACATATGTGGGATTACATGCCTTGTGACTACTTTCAATGGATAAGCTTTCAAAAAAAAGATAGAAGGAACTTTTTTTTTTTTTTTTACTATGCACTATTATTATATTGAACCATTTGAGGACCACTATAGTTATAACAAAAGGAGACTCATAAAAATGAAATTACTAGAAGAAATTCATTTTTTTTATATTGAAATTAATATACATGAGTTATTATGGCTAAGTGACTCAAGAAGTGAGAAGTGGTATTAGATATATGTGTTATTACATTAAAGTTAGTCAGAAGGTGAAAGTTAGTAGGTGTCATGTTTTTGTTGTAGTTAAGAAATGAAAAAGAACGTGTGAATGTAGTATGGAATAAAGAAGCGGAAATATATAAATGAAAATTATGTAAAGGTTATTATATCAAGTTAGTGATAATTGATACATAGTACCTTAAGAAATGAAAGTTATGAATGTATATATATATTATCCCAATCGAATAAGGAGTAAAAGAATATATATATATATATATATATCCTTAGTGAAGTTCATAAATGCATCATTATATCAAGGTCAGTTAAGTGATGAATATTTTGAAGGTGTTAATATATATCAGAGTTAGTGATAGATAGTTAAAATGATTATGTTAACCCAAGGAAATTAATGACGAGCAAATATATAGTCCATGTTGATGAATAGATATGTTATGAAGGTTTAAAATGAGAGAGTTTTTATATGATGAATAGATATGCTATCAAGGTTTAAAATGAGAGAGTTTTAATATGTGGAGATAAGTGAATAAAATTTTGAAGGGTGGAGTTATACATCATGTGTGTTAAGGCATAGATGCGCTTATAATAGCTTAATTTGCTGGGGTGGACTTTTATACATGCCAATGGATAGTTAATTTAATGATAGTTACTTCCTTATATGATAATTGGAAACTTAGAACTTAGAGAACCTGTCAAGGGGTCAATTGAAGATGATCTTGTCAAATGAAATATGTAGATGATAAACATGACGAACTAAACGCAGTGATGCTAATCATATGAAATGATGAAGTCTAAATAGAATTACAACTAATTCCCATGATACGACTCGATGTGAATACGACAACCCACACGTGACGAGATAGGGAAAGTATGCTGAAGGAGTCACATGACAACGAGGATGCGGAAATGAGGTAAGGACATGATGAGTTCCTTGACCTGGACATTACGACACTAGTGAAACGACATGGTAGTTAGAAGTGAAACATTTAGGGCGGATTGACTTTTAGAATTTTGGGTGACCGCTCCTGATTGTTGAAATTATGATTGAGTTCCTAAGGAGGTATTGGAACCATGCTGATGAAATAGAAAACTAATGATTAGAACCACTTGTGCTTATGACAATGACTGTTGGAGAAAAATAGAAGAGAATGACAGGAAGATGAAAATGGGAAACTAAAAGAAAGCGTAACATCGAAATTACAAGAACAAAACTTAACTTCGGGACGAAGTTTTAATAAGAGGGGATGTATGTAATGCCCCTCAAACTCATCGACGACTATCGATGTTGATAACAATTATGGGTAAGTGACCCAGTTAAAGAAACCGAGATAAATGACCGTGTAAATGATGATTAAGAATAAAATTGGCGACTGACTAGCGATGTATGTGATAAACTTATATGTTTCTAATGATGGATTTAATGATGATTTTGGATAATTGTGATTTGGCTAATCGATTAACACATGGGAAATCTTATGATGAATATCGTATTTAGGATGAATTATGGAAATGAAATTATGAGGGTGATTATGATGTTTGCTTAACGATTAGAGAATGTGTAATGCCCTAGAATGACTGTGGACCTTAAGGGAACCTGTCAAGGAACCCGACTGAACAACTTCGATATAGTGGTCTCTTGAGCCTTGTTTTATATGTGTGGAGTGGTATAATTGATTGATTACATCATGCTTAATGATTAGCCCTGATTGATCAAGTCAAAGTGCAGTAGGACAGTTACAGTCCTAGCTCTGCGACTTGGGAGGACGCAACTGAGATGCGTCGTAGTTTTCCATTTTTATTCTGAACTTCGGGACGAAGTTCTAAATAAGTAGGGGTGTATGTAGTGCCCCTAGACTTGTGTAGACATTGAGGGCACCTGCTGAGTGACCCGGCTGATTGAAACATTAAGTAAATAACCTTTTGACCTTATTTTTTAGTATGTGTATCTGAACTGTTGAGGTAAATGAATAATTGCATATGTTAAACGATTAGCTATGACTATGGAAAATTATGTTGATGGATAATGCTTAACGACTAGCTGTATGGTGATTATGTATTTGGCGATGAAATGTATATTTGATAAGATGAATGAGCAGTTTGAATAAATCATAAATGTTTAACAAATGCTAGAGTTAGAAACTAGATGATGATTGTTGAGAACAGTGCTACTAATAAATTGTGGTGAGAAGTGTGTGTAGAAACAAGTGAGATGGTTCACCAACGGACACACAAAGGAACATGGAGGGTCGTAGAGTACGGGTAAATCACACACAGGGGAAGCGACGACGATGTCGACTTCCGACAAGAATACCACGCATGAGCAGATAAGCATTGATCCGCTTGCTCAAGAGGAATGTGTGAGGGCATACGAGGTGGGCCACGACGGAGCTGGTCACGTACGAGTTGAGGGGCGCGCAGTGAGAACGGACTCACTCCTCAGCGCCATTAGTCCCTAGATAGCATGTAGACGGAGGATGGATGGTAACGATTCCTAAAATCCCTACAAGAGTTCCCGCAAGTAAAAATGGAAAGATGGTGGCAGAAGGGCCCAACGATGCGGTACCCTGTCAAGAACGGAAAGAATGGACGCAAGGACCCAACGAGGTGGTACCATGCCAAGGAATGGAAACCATGGATGATTGGACCCGACGGAGTGGTGCCATGTCAGGGGATAAAAAAAAAAAATTAAGGAACCAGGAGCCCAACGACGCGGCACCGTGATCCTAGTGAGTTTGATTGTTAAAATGCATAAAAACTTAGGAGAATAACTCTAGATTATTACTTAGCAAATGCATAACAATAGCTTAGACATTTGCACATGAATAGTTATTTTGTTGAGCATTTAAAATAATAGAAATTATTATTTAAGAGCAAAATAGATTAGACACCTAGTCAACTAAAAGCTAGGAGTTGATTAAAATATCTGGGGGACAAACTAGAGCAAACTTAGGGGTGTAGGTGCACTTCCTAGAGAAACTGACACTTGGATGGGTGAGTGTTTTAATTAAATAGTTAATTAAAAATATTTAATTATGCATGAAGCGACACGTGTCGCACGAGATTTTCCTTTATAAGGAAGGCTCAGGGAATGGGTAAAGGGCCCATAATTTGGACGATTGTCGTAATTTTCGAATGCCTCAAAGACTTGCTGCTATCTAAGGGTTTGGCTTAGAAATCCTGGTGGGAAGGGAAGCCCAAGCTGAATTTCTGAAATACTTGTGTGAGCTCTACGACCCAAAGCTCGGGGGAGGCCATGCGACTGAAAGCATGAGCCTATGGTTGGGTGGCGAAGCTAACGGTTGCTTCGCCTATGGTTAAACGAGCTTTGCTGGAGGGATCCTACGGAAGACGAAGGCGAAAATGGACCAGCCGGATCGGGTTGACAGGTTAAGGTTTTGCTTATTTTGTTAAGTTATTCATGCTTTTTATTTTATTTTTCCAATAACTATGATGGCTAATTTGTTTGTATGAAGTTGTTAAAGTTTCAGGTTCATTTCGAGGTGACCCTAAAGGAGGGGTCCTACACAATTAATTCACTTTCTCCTATCTATTCCATTTTTTACCTTACACACAAATGTTGTGTGACTCTTTTTATTTATAAATATCCACTTATGTTATTTTTCATATCATAGCCGACATTCACATTTAATAAATAATCTTTATTTTTATAAATCATATGGAGCCGACTAATTATTATGTTTCATATTTTACACAACATATTTAATTTTATCTCTTCTCAATTTTCTTTTAAGACCGATAATTCATTTTCATTTCATTTGACAAGATTCTCAGGTATGTCTTCCATAGTTCTTCTTCAATGTTTGATTCTTCATATGGATTGTATTGCCTCCATATCTGGTTTAATGCCTTGTCATGATTTTGATCCATATTTACCATTCAAAATTTGATTCATGTCGAGAGCTCTTTTGACTCAGCTTCTTCAAGCAATCCTTCAAATGATAACAAGATCAATAATTTAAACATACCTATTCACCTCTTTCATTCATGAGCATCAATGACAAATTCTTCCAACATTAATTTCTATGCAATCCAATGAATAAAACCACAGAGCAATGCCAAAATGTTCTCTTGCAGCATTGATAATATCGGGATTGAACATCGACACATAATAATAGTAGTATTTATGGACAAAATGAGATTCTTTGAAAAATTATTATCTTTTGGAAAACATACGAACACCAAAGAGCAATCCCTCTACTCCCAAGGCCAATAATTTGTTGTGTTTTGATCTTTGGACTAATTCAAAAATCATAACTAGATATATAACCAGAATGATAATATTTTGTTCATAAATTTGAGAAATTTATTGATCACAAACATGCACCTATAAATGCAGATCTTAGATTCAAAAGAAATAAAAACATCACCCAACAAGCCAAAAAAATCATTTAGTATTTAAAATCTTCGTCGGGTAGATTTAATGTTTCACACTCTTGAACGAGGAAATGAAGGTTCTTATATCAATTAATCCATCTATTTTACTTAAATTATGCCATATTTCATGTGTTATATCACTCTGTTCCCTATGGGATGATATACTGAAGGGCTTATGCAAAATACATTTTTTAGATGAGTGTCATTGCATGTCATCATGCTCCAAAACAAACATTGATGTATTTCTTTTAGAAGATCTCACTAGGAGATCCTTCCACATTATGTCCATTTTTTTGTGCGTCTTTCCTTCTTCATCCATAGTAGATCTCTCTTGAAATCATAAAAATAAAGATCGATCCCAATTTTTTTTACTTTGTCCCAATAAATTTCATAAACAATGGTTTCCCTTGATTAACTCCACATTTAGATGACCAAATTCCACATCGAATTTTGAAATAACTTATTCCAAAATTCATATCGCATTTGGTCATGATTTATATAATTTTCCATTTTACTTAAATTTGAATTCCTCAATAGTACTTTCATTCACTCTATTTCCTTCTTGGGAGGGTATCTGATAAAATAGAAAACCTTCCATTTCAAATATCAATAACATTTTTGTATGGGAAGATGCATAGACAAAATGTGTTTCATATATTCCATAATATTGTTTTTTACCAAAAGGAAAGAAAATAATCACTTTGCCTTGCATGTCAATGATTGGCCAACATTTGATTGGAGAGAAATAGCGTTGGAGCTACTAATTTTTGCTCCCAAATCCCTATTTGGTTCGTTCTTCTCCATTGCTCCAAAATCTATGCTTGGTCAGAAAATATCCACGGAACTCCTAGATCATTTATCTTTCTCTGGAGAACCCGCATGTTCATAATCAATCCAATCGTCTTGACCTACAAATTACTAGGTATGCATTTTTTTTAACATAACACCATCCTAGAATAGTAGTAAAACATTGATCAAAACATATATAATGACCTTCTTGTTTTCCATACTCTGCTTTTGCATTTGTTTGGTAATTCTTTGTAGATTCTCCATCGCTCTCAACGTCTTCATTGGATATTGTTTTAATGAACAATGCTTGAGTGTCCTTTATCCTCGAATCTAGTAGATAAGTAGAAAAGGAATTTGAAAAAGTTAGTGAATAGAAGCAATCTCAAAAAAAAAATTAATGAAATAAGATACTTGAAAACATCAATTCAAATATCTTCCTGTATAGGAAATTCATGATATCAATTGTTTATATATAGTTCTTTATGTATTGTCTCCATGATAGAAATTGTTATTCAATTTGGTGACCTGGTCAAAGAAAGAAGCACTTTACTTCCTACATGCAATGAAATAATTGTCTCTTAAAAAGAGATCAATTTGGAAACCATGTGATACCAAAAGTTCTCTATCCTTTATTTTGCAAAAAGCATGGTTTCTCAAACAAACATTCGAAACCTTTGGAAAAGGTAAATCAATTAGTGGTAGGTTCTTTTCCTTCCAATCCAACTCCATATGAAGAGTAGATTCATTTTTCCCTTCCAATCCAATTCTCCAATATTGTATAATAGATAATCCTATAAAGGAATTGGTAGGATACTCATTTACTACTTTTTTTTATTTCCTGTAGAATTGAGTGAATGATTTAGAAACCATACATGAATTTTATATATTGGCTATAAAAACATAAATACATGTCCCTATATTTGCTTCTAAGTATTACAATAAGGAAATCATATCTTCTTATGTCCAGGAAGCAACACAATTACACATATAAACAATAACAAGTTCACAATTGATTGAAACATGAAAAACGGCAATCATTCTTAATGTGTTTACCAATGAAGCTGGATAACGATATCAACCAGCAAATTGTGAACTATGTTTGTTGGTATTGATGGAAAACCAATATTCTCTTTCTTGATATATAATTTCAATATATTCTCAGCATCCTTTGGTAATTTGTTATCATTATCCTCTTGTTCTTTCTCTCTATTCTTCCTAGGGGATTTTGCTTTCTTATACAAGCATAAAATGTTGCATGATTATTTGAAGTGTTTGGAACAATATTATATTTTTCAAGGACATTCTTGTCACCGAGTCCCTCGAAACCAACACTATCAACATCAGTAGCTTTGAAATATACACAAATAGAATTCCTAGTTGATCTCTCATCCTTGATCTGCTTGCAATATTGAAACAAGGTCTCTACGACAACAATTTTGTCAAGTAACATTCTCGGTCAAAACAATCTTTTGATTATGTTGTATGAAACATGAGTCAATTATTATTTATCTAGATCACATAGTGGTATAAAAAATTAGATCCATAATGCTTGTTTTGTTATGAACGAAATCATATTGTCTAATGCTCTTGGGAGAGCATGGGAAGAAACCACTTTTGTAAATTTTGAATACAGAACACCATTTATTCCATAATATACTAGTTGAAAAAACAAGATTAATCTTGTCTATAAGGTTGTTCTTGGTTGAAACATTAAATATATTCTTACATTCATTTTGGAAAACCTACAAATATATAAATTGAAGACTTAGTAACGAGATATTAGTAATTAAAGAACACACACAACAATTTGCGGGCATTGACTATTAAGAAGAAAATATTTATACCTTCCACTCTTTGGTGGAAACATTTCGCCTTCCCAAACAAGATGGATTTTTGTTGTATATATCCATTTCTCTCTTACTTTCACAACTTGATCAATGAATGGAGTGTCAACAAATTCCTTGTTTGATGAATTTTGTTGTTTGCATAATTTGGTAATAAAATATTGAGAAACATCTTTGTCTAAAAGGAGAGCTATCCAATGATGATATATTGAATGGACTTGTTGAAATTTATCATCTTCAGTTATTATTTTATGTTCTGCAATAGTGTGTTATCCATCCCATATATAGAAGTTCAATGTCGACAATTCAATTTCTTGCTCATTTCTAGGAACATAGGGCTCCCTAGTTACATTATCGAAAGGAAATAGAATAGCCTCTCATTGTTGTTGTAAAAGTTGTTACAAGGGATAAAACCATAGTTTCCACAACCTCATCATCAAATTTTCAAAATTTCATATGTGGAGGCACTAGAACACATCTTTTTATATCAATTGAAAAAACTTTCTCATTGAATAAAAAGTATTTGATTTGTTCTTGTTGATTGTGTTTTGAGATATCGAATCTCTTACTGGATTTTTGCAGCATTGCTTTTGAAGGAATTTATTTGAGTACCTCGAAAGAATATTTACTCACATATTTATCAAGATGATTGAAAAAATATCTTTGAAGGTACAGAAGAATTTTTTCACGATCAATATTTGTCATCTTATTTGCAATAATTCATGTAATGAAAAACAAATGAGGTCTTCCCTGTCATCATTCTTTTCTTCGACATTGAGAGAATTCATTTCCTCGAATATGCCACAATATTTATTCCAGACTGATTACAACAATCATATGATGGAAAAACCCATCCTTACTTCACACATGAAACTAGGTTTGTAGTGATCTGGTTTCCAGCAGAGCACTAAGTTAAAATTTCTAAGTTATTTTTTGTACTGAGCTCATTCCCAGCTGTTCTAGTGAATTTTAAATAAAATATTTGTTGTTCAATTAATTTCTATGTTTATGCTTAAGTCTCTTATTTTCCTAAATTTTGTAAATAGGCTAGCATATAAATCTGAATTCTCATGTGTACATGTATCTACCATAAAAACTTTACAAATTCTCATATGAGCTAGTCAATTTAGCAGTTAAAGAATGTATAGATTTAGGATTTAAATAATTAAGTAACAGTAAAATACTTGCATCCGGTAGGTTGTAGGTGGTCCCCTTATAGTCCCGCATATCGCTTTCAACTTAGCCTCCTTAGAACTTAGCCACCAACTGAATAATCCACCCTTCCGACCATCTCTAATCATGCTGGCCCTAGGAAATCAACAGACTTCCTAGCCCTCGATACCACAAACCGATAATTCCAATAACAACTTCCTTGTTTTGAATTCCCAATTAGATTTTTCCCCTTCCTCTGTGCAACAAGATTTTTCCGCTTCCTCTGTGCAACATGAGTTTTCCCCTTCCTCTGTGCAATAGGACTTTTCCCCTTCCTTTGTGCAAGACGAGTTTTCCCCTTCCTCCTCCTTTAAGATTTTCCCAAAACAAAATAAGATCCAACTTCCGAACCAAGGTTTAATAGAATTATTATTTCATAACAACTTACATAATTATGTAACATCGTAATAAATGGTATAATGATACTAGTGTATATATGCAAAGTCTGCATGCGTGGCTAGCGTATCCACATATCACATACGTACTATAACTAATAATACCCTTCCTATGCATATCTACTAATTAATAATAACCATGCAAATGTAATAATCATATATACTTAAGATAATCAATTGGACAATATGAGTCGTTTAATGGTTTAACAATCAAGGTTTAATCATTATTATATATAGGTTTCCACACTACAATAAAATAGCCCGTTAGGGGTGGTTTTGTCTTGCGGGGGTCTTGGTAAACCCCCCCAAAGTTTTTTTCAAACATTTGGAGGAAGTCTTCTAAAACCACCCCTAAAAGTCATGGAAATTGGACTTTTGGGGGCGATTTTTTGAAAACCGCCCCCCAAAGTCCTGAAATTTGACTTTTGGGGGCGGTTTTGGGAAAACCCCCCTAAAATCCCAATTATCATAACTTTTGGGGGCGATTTGTCAAAACCCCCCCTAAAAGTCACGAGAATTGAACTTTTGGAGGCGGTTTTTTTGGAACCCCCCTTAAAAGTATTGAAATTTGACTTTTGGGGGCAGTTTTGGGAAAAGCCCCCCTAAAAGCCCAATTCTCATAACTTTTGGGGGCGGTTTGTCAAAACCCCCCTAAAAGTCATGAGAATTGAACTTTTGGAGGCGGTTTTGTTGGAACCCCCCTTAAAAGTCATGAGAATTGAACTTTTGGAGGCGGTTGTTTGAAAACCCCCCCCTAAAAGTCCAATTCTCATAACTTTTGGTGGCGATTTGTCAAAATCCCCCCTACAAGTCATGAGAATTGAACTTTGGGAGGCGGTTTTTTTGGAACCCCCCTTAAAACTCATGATTGAATTGAACTCTTGAGTGATGATTAAGGCCTTGCAACATCACATAATATCTAAATAGTGAATGTAATTTCAACTACAAGTGGGATATGTTGGTAATTTTTAGATCTGTAACACCAAAAATGAAAATTTTCCTACCAATTTCAACATGCCAATAATTTTCATTCTGCCATTACCATTTCTTGTCATTGTTTTCCCCTTTTTGTGAAGGGTGACTCAAGTGGATTCCAATGGACAAAAATGGCAACAAGAGAGCATAACATAACACACACATGCCCATATCCAAGGCCTAGAATATATTTTAAACTAATGAGTTGAGTGAATTCAAGATGCAATTACAATAATTATTAGACAAAGCGTTCATATGACCAAGTGCATCACCTTGGATAGAACACATATTGGTAGTCAATAACAAGGATGGAACCTTTTGGATGTGCATTGGTTATTCAATGTTAAATAAGGTGACAATTAATTAAGAACAAATACCTCCTACCCAAATTGATGATCCTCTTTATTAACTTAGATGGGAAAAGGTTTTTTCAAAGTTGGACTCAAGTTTTGGGTATCATCATATGAGAGCAAAGACTCACGGTCTGCATTATTTAAGATGTGCCACCACTTGTCGCCTTGTTGTAGACACATGTTAGTGCATACCGGTACCGACTCAATTAACTGTGTGAGGAATGAGCTCTCCACCATCGTCATCGGTGCCTATGATCGGTGATGGTCAAGGAAGAACTTTAGGTTAAACATGCCCAATAATGGCATGGTTATGAACTTTACATGTATTGTTCCCGAGGAGTTCTTGTTAACATGAAGCTTTGGACCCAGTCTAATAAAATACGAGGAGACATAATTTTAAAGTTAACCAAAATTTAAATACATTGGTCAGGGTCAATGCTATATTCAAATTCATTAGTTTCGTTTCATCCGTTGCCATGTGTGCCTTAAAACAGTGAGTGGAGGTGTCTTTCACCAAAATCCCGATTCCACTTTGATCCTTATTTGTTGCACCATCGAAGAATCCCATGGGTGAATTACCAAACAAAATAAGTCGAATTATCAAAAATTTTACTTTGTCTGCACTTGGATCTATGATGAATTCTGTTGATGCTTTAATAATGTTTCTCCCAACCTCCTCTAGGTTCTATCTACAGCCTTAAAAAAAATGGCATTCATTAAAATCCATAAGCCCCATGTGCCAATAAAGGGAATTGATTTTACATTGAGATTTGTTAAAAACCAGAGCTTTAAATTTTCTTAAAGGGGCTGCAAATGCCAATTATTTTTGACTTGAAGAATGTTACAAATCAAAGTCCAAAGCTCATGAGTAATGTTGCAATCTATTGCAAGATGTTGTATGGTATCCTCACTACTCAAACATAATGGATAGGATGAAGGTCCAATTCCACTCCTTTTTCTGTAAATATCCCCTGTTAAGGCTTTATTTCTTAAGCATAACGACATAAATAGAATTGATTTTGGAGGAGATTTGATTTTCCATATCACTGTATACCACCACTTCAAATCATCATTCTCAAAAATATATATAAATGCATTATAGGCCTCTTTTACTGTCAGCACAATCCCTTCTATTTTGTTCCAAGTCCAAGCCAACCTATATGGTTCTGTAGCGAGAGTGCTCCTATTTTGGTAAATTCCATGTATGTATGTGTTCCAATCACTGGCTAGAGTTCCCATGAGTCCGAGATCTTCTGCAGAGAGCCAAATACTAGAACCTGTCAAGTTGGAGATATTTGTCTTATGTATATATGCAAGATAATAAAGGCTCCGATTGTGTAGGTGTGGTAGCAGTTCTTATGATAGTATAAAGCCAGATCCTCCACCCAGAAAAGGATCCAAGCCTAAAAGAACTCTCGTACCTATACCAACCTTCCAAGCAATCCACTGCTTAACCACAAGTAGTGTTGTCAATATGTTTTTCCAGATAATGGAGGATATTGGGAAATCAAAGTGTTTCTTCGACCTCAGCCATGATACAACATCAACTCCTTTCAAATATTTCCTTCTCATAGTGACACTCCAAATACCATCATGAAAAAGTGCCCTCCACAGTGATTTGGTAGCTAGGGACTTATTAAAGAGATTGAGATCTCTTATTCCCCAACGTCCCTTATTTTTTGGCTTTGCTATCAAAATCCATCTTGCCAAATTGTAACCCTCCTAAAATTCCAACTGGTTGTCGCAACACAGTTCCATGCATGTCGGACAAACTTATAGAAAAAACTCTTTAGCTCTAACATGATCCCGCATAGTCTCTTGAAGAAACACAACATCAGGTTTAACCGTAGACAAAAGCTACTTGAGGGATAACATCTTGGACGCACCCACAACCCCCCTAATGTTAATAGAGAAGACTAGTATTAAGGAACCCTCATATCAGGGTTCAATGCTCTAAGTTTCCCAGAAGGAGAAGGAACAAAAATAGGGTTTGAAGAAACCATTATGGGGTATGTTTCCAACCCTCCCTCAAAAACCCCCCTGTCTTTTTTCCTATTAGTGGATTTGTTTTTAGGCTTCTTCCTGATGGTGACATTTGCAATATCCACAAGGCCAACTCCATCTACAAAGGGGTTATAGGTCTGAAGAGGTGCTTTATTAATAAGAGCTTCTTCGTATGACGGTTCCGAGGGTTTGGTAAACAAATTCGTGTCCAATGGAGGGGGAGAAGCCAAGGTGCATTCACTATGTAAATGAGGGGTAGTGTGAGGTCCCTGAGGAGAGGTCCCAGTCAAAATAGGGCTTTTGGGATATGTAAAAACCAACAGTTTTGTTGATGAGGGGGAAATCAAAGGAGGGTTTTATGAGATGATAGGGTTCAAATGAAAAGTAGAGGGATGGGAATTGTTAAAAATTTTCAAGAAAAATTCCCAGAAACCCTCAAAAATATCGACCAACCACTCCTCATTACTACTTAGAAAAAAAATGTCTTATTCAGTTAAAGAAGTAAAGAAATTTGGAAAGAAAATCTTTAACTTACCAATGAAAGATTCAGTAGAGGGGAATTGACTAGGCACCTCCATCTGAGCATTTTGAGTCCTCCCATTTAAGTCTTCTTCTCCCACTTCTGAAACTAACTCCAACGGCTGACCCTCTCCAACAACTGAAGGACAATTTGTTTTTATATGGCCAGTGGATCTGCATACATGACACCGAAATGGTTCTATCCAATAGTCTAGGGTTTGAATGAAGGACCCCTTTTCAGTGACAATATCAACTTCTTATGGCGGTCCTAGGTCCATGTCAAACTCCACTAAAAGCTAGGCCATGCATTTGTTATTCCACCTTAGGTCCCTTTCATCAAAGAAAACAAATCTACCAACAACATCTCCTATCCCTCTCAAAACTGCTAGATCCCAGTATTCAAAGGGGAGGTCGGGTATTAGCATCCATAAGCATATCTTTTGGAAGAACAGTGTAAAGGGTTGAAACCCGGAGACCAACGCTTAACCATAAGCACCCCTTTGACCACTAATTACCCCCAATTATCACTCATTGCACCAAAATGACCCCTACTTGATTACTAATTACCCTAAATAATCCATACTTACCAGTAATTAACCCTTGATAACCTCTAAATGACCCTTAGTTTTTTCCAAGGAAAACCTCATGGAGAAACCTATTGGATTTTTTCAAACATTCATAGATGGCATATTCCCCAGTAAATCCATCTATGTAGACTAATGTGCCTCACACACAAGGATTCGAAATGGGAACATGTCACCATGAACTTAACTAAATGCCCAACATCATGGACAACCACTAGTTTAGCTAATCCCGTGGGCCTAAATGGCCCCTACTTACCCATAATTGACCCACAGGTACCATTAATTGCCCCTAGTTAACCCATAATTGACCCTTAATTACCAGTAATTAACTCCTAATTACCCCATAGTTCACCCCTTATTAACTAGTAATTACCCCTAAATAATCCATGTTTACCAGTAATGAACCATTGATAACCTCTAAATGACCCCTACATTTTTCCAAGGAAAACCTCGTGGAGAAACCCAATGGATCTTTCCAAACATTCATAGATGGCATATTCCCTTGTAAACCCATCAATGTAGACTAGTGTACTTCACACACAAGAATTCAAAATGGGCCCATGTTGCCATGAACCTAACTAAATGCCCAACATCATGGACAACCACTAATTTGGTTAATCCCTTGGGCTTAAATGGCCCATACTTACCTATAATTGATCCATAGGTACCATTAATTTCCCCTATTTAACCCATAATTGACCTCTAATTATCCCATAATTGATCGCTTATTAAACCCTAATTACCACAACTCATTACACCAAAATTACCCCTAAATGACCCTTGATTACCCATAATTGACCACAAATTATCCCCAAACTATCACTAATTAACCCCTAATTACCCATAAATGACCCATAACTTTGCGCAGGGCCTAAGTCCATCACATAGGCCTTATAAAGGGAATTTTTGGCTTATGAGTGGGATATGGTGGTAATTTTGGGGTGTATAACACCATGATTGAATTTTTACAACCAAGCCATGGTTTGAGATTAACTTCTAGGGCCTAAGTTGATATAGTTTCCTCTAGGTCTTACGGGTCATGTGTAGCACCCGAAATGACCACACATGCCATACAACGGAAATGTACTTTTGGCATTGGACCACTGAATGGGCAATGAGAACCACACTTAGCATCCCAAATATTTCAATTAATGAGCACCATATCACTCTCACATGCCAAAGTATGGTGGCTTGAGGCCCCACACATGTCCCATGAGGTTCAAGGACAAATGTTATGGCCAAAAAACCTATATCTTGTCACCATGCGATATATTAGGCACTAAAACTAACCTCTAAAGTGGAAAACCTCAAAATCACCACCATAATGCAGTCACGGGGTGAGATTTCCTACTAATTTCATGTGTGGTTGTTGTGGTCCCACACATGGCCCATGACCTCTAAAAGAAAGTGTTATGGCTCAAGATCTTGAATTTCAACCCTAAAACATTGTATGATTCCTGAAGACCATCCATGGTGTGATAAACCTTGAAATAAACACCACATCTCACTCATATGCCAAATATTTCCTATGTAGGACTTGTGTGGTGGTCCAGGGTCCCATATATGGACCATGAGATCCAAAGACAAATTTTATGGGCCAATTTGTATTTTGTATCAACCTTCACTGGGACACCAAGAAGTTGCATCCCCATTATAGGACCATATCTTGTTGGCATGATGAAGATTCCATTTGTAAGGTCTATGTGGTGGTTTATGACCCAAAAAATAGATCATAAGCCCCATATATGAATGTTATAGTGTATGCCTAGGGATTTTAGCATTCAACCATGACATATGCATTGAGAACCATGTCTAATGTTAGAAAGAGGAAAATGTGTATCATATCTCATCTATAGGCTAATGATTCCCTGTGGAGGATATGTGTGGCGGTTTGAGGGATTGAAAATGGAGCATGAGCTTAGAGAAAAATGTTATGACCTAAGACCCTTATTTAACCTTATATCATAACATGGGCCTTGAAAATCATCCCTTGCATTCCCTTCCTCAAAATGGTGAACATATCTCGCATATAGGCTAAGATTCCCCATGTAGGCCTTGTGTTATAATCTAGGTCTCCATTCATGGGCCATGATCCCTAAGGTAATTCATATGGCTTTGTACCCTAAAACCTTGGTCCATGGCCTAGCGACTGAAATCCATACTTGGTGTGCCAAACCTCAAATGGCCAACATATCTTACTCATTGGCTAAATATTACCTATGTAGTATATGGGGACTTTGAGGTGGTCTAGGGAATCACACATGACCCATGATCCCCTTACCCTTAGACATTATGTTTTGACTTGATAATATGGCCTAATCGATGATAACCATTCTTGGTCATATAGTGCTTGAAATGGCCATTTCTTGCTTGTAAGCCAAATATTTACCTCATAGAGATGACGTTATGGACTAGGGCCCCATTTGTGGGCCCCAATCCCTTGAGAAAATTTTTATGGACTAGGATTTTACATGTTTATCCTAGAACATGGACTAGGCCATGAGAGCCATCCTTAGTGTGCCAAACCTGAAATGAACACTATATTCCACTTACATGATAAAGATTCCCTTTATAGAGCTTATATGGTGGACATAGGCCTATTAATGTCACATGATCCCTAGAGACAAAATGGCCTAAGGTAAGGTTGATACAGAAGAATTATCCTTACTTACATGGCATATTTGGATGTGTGAGGTTTTGAGTTTAATTAATGTGTCCTCCCACCTTGTAAATCACCAGCTTTTATCTTGTATTTGTCCTTTTTCCTTGACACATTAATCGCATATTACATTCTTTTACCCCCCCAAATTCCTCACTAGTCATGTCTTCGACAAATGAAGGTCAATGCCCAAACTATGATGATAATCTTAAAAGGTGCCATGATGGAATGACCTCATCGTTTGGCAATTTTTGTTGGTAATTGTAACCGGTATGTCAAATCCACTCCAAGTATCTATTAGGTCGACATAAAGAAACAACAAGACCAATGTAAGAACATCTCTCCATGCTTGAAACAATGCATATCTCCATTGTAGCATTCTTTTAAACAATTTGTGAGCTTCCTTGATTTTCCCATTTTATATGCAATCCCAAATCACAACATTCCACGAGACAACATTATTCTCAAGCATGTTATTAAACATTTTTGAGCTTTGTCCATCCTACCATTATGGGCATATTTCATAAGCATTATAGTCCACAAAATGGTGTCTCATTGAGACATTCTATAAGCGACGTGATGAGCATATTATAATCAACCCTCCACACCAATTGTTCCAAGTAAAGATGGCATTCTTTGGAAATACATCCACAAATTATCAATGCTCTAAAAGGCCCGGAGAATGTAGCTTGCCACATCCAACCTTTACACTCATCCTTTCTTTTCAAAGAGGGGACTTTGTTGTGGCTAGGGCGTATTCTCTAATGATTCAATGTTCCTAATTGGGGAGGGCCTTAATCATACTTAAGGTTTCCAAACATTAATCTAGAATTTGTTAGGGATCAATGAACCCATATACATTAGTTATATTGCCCTTTACCCTTGAGTGTAAAGTATAAATCGCTAGTCATCTATCAATAGGTTGTAAGTTGGTTTTCTAGATCCATGTTTATGGGATCCTACATCATTGCCATAACTCTTGAAAATCCTCTCAATCCTCTAGTCGAGCAATCGCATCCTCCCCATCATTTTGGTGAATTTATACATGTTACACATTTTGCATTTTGTTTATTGAATAAACACCAAGTCTAGTTTTTCTACTCTTGTTTTGTTTTACAAAATGATTTGTTTCTTAGCTGCATTATTGCCCCTTATGTTCCACAAGAGAATTTTCATTTAGAAGGCCTAGGTGTTTGAATAAATGTCTCCTTAAGTGAGGTTGTTTGTCTTGGGTTAATTAATTGCTCCCTTTTCTCCTTTAAGTTATCATTGACAAGTTTATCGCCTCGTCCCAACTTAGATTTTGTCAACCTTGTGGGATTTGTGTCTATTCATGATCATTTCTTATGGGAACTTGACAATCTTTCAACATTTCTATCCTCCCATTTCCATTTATCATGTGCTAGTGTAGATTCACCAATTGCTAACTTGAAAGGAAAATTATAAATGTTTTATTATAATGCAAGGATAATAACTCCATGTCCACTTCTTCCACATCCTCCTCCTCCTCTTGCATTCAATTATAATTTATATATCTTCCTTATGCTCTCTTTTCCTTTTTTAGTATCAAGGTCATTTGCAATATTACTATTTTACCATTGCCACGATCTCATTTCTAATCCTTTGTTGATTCCATTTCTTTGGTGTGGTTTCTATCTTAAATTCATTTAGTTTCATGTGTATAGCCTCTTATTTGGTCTCCTAGTTATTTTTTCTTCCTCCTCCCCTCTTTGGATATGATTTTGATCTGTTGTTTGATAGTGTGTATTCTATCGTTCATTATTAATTTCTCTTTAGTTTCATTATGATCTTGATTGTCTTCTTTATTTATTCCTTGAGATTTATATCCCTCCTTCTCCATCTTCTCATGGTTATTCACCTCATGAGTGAGTTTAATGAATCAAGGGATCTTGGTTTGGGTTTCTTAGTGGCACCACCTTCCCTTTCCTTTAATTAACTACTACTCAAGCATCATAGTTCCTATTTCCATTCTCCTCTACTTGCACATGTTTAATATTAAGGGAGTTGTTCCGATTGCAATGTGTTTTTTAATTAATCGCTTGTACAAATGGCATATTATATTTATGTGGCCTTTTAACTCAAGTCTTTTCGAACAAAATATCACAATTTCAATTACACCATTGATGCAACATGTTAACCTTGAAAATTTTTGTATGTTGCATTACATGCGGCCTGACACTAACCTCTGGAAAGGATTCCATGTTCCACCTTTTGTTTGTTTCCTAGGTTTATCACTTAATGTACGCCAAATGCATAATGTCAACACATTTACTATTGATTTGTGTGCCCCACTATTAGTAGTTTGTTTTGTTCCACCATTGATTTTCAGAGTGCATGATCAACGAAAAACATGAGTAAATGAGTCTATTGTTATCTTTTAATCGAAAAGTAATCTCCTTAATAAAAACACATATTTTATTGAAAACTAGAATGTCACAATTTCAATTACACCATTAACTTAACATGTTAACCTTACAAGATTTTGTATGTTGCATTACATGTGGCCTCACATTAATTTAAGAAATGATTCTAGGTTCCATGTTTTGTTTCTTTCATAAGTTTATTACTTAATATATTTCAAATGCATAATGTTGACACTTGTTATTTTTGTTTGGAAATTAAATTTCTTAATACAAAAAAATATTTTTTAATTGATAATTAAATTCTTTAATAAAACAATTATTATTGAAAAGTATTTTTTAATAAAACTTGATAGTTGAAGAGTTATTGTTTAGCATAAAAAAACTAAACAAAACATAAAAACAAAAAAATAGTTTAAAGGGCAAAGATGAAATGAACTAGCCCTTAAATTTTTCCCTGCCTCTACCAATTTTTCCCACAGATATGAAATGAACTCCGTCATGTTGGTATGTAGACTCTCCTTCACCCTGTAGAGTCTCCCTCACCCTGGTCTGGAGATTTTACATCGGTTTTGGTGGAAGGGAACTCTGTCATGTTTCCCAGGATTTTTACCAATTTCAACTTCTTATCTATTACAGCAAGATCAGAAAAGTGAACCTGCCCTTTTTCCATTGAAAGAAAATGAGTATTGCATAGAGGAATCCTTTTCCTAAAAAGTACCTTTCGTAGGGCATAGATGTCGCCGAAATACTTGCCTTTCTCCTTTACGACCAGTCCTCCTAGTATACTCAATTTGTTTTTCATTTTTCGAACATGGAATACTTTAACGCTAGTTTTGACACATTTTTTGCAGGCGCAAGTTTGAAATGCAGCGATGATTCTTTTAATATCCAGCTTAATAGCCGTATTTTTACCCGATTGAAAAGATGGAGGCACTAATTGAATTTCACACATCATAGGCACAATACTGTCTAGGTAATGATTTACCTCTTTGGGTAATCTTGTTTGTACACAACTTTCCAAGATCCCTATTAACAAGGAAAGAGCCCGACACAATGAATCAAAGAAATTCCCCTGTAAAAAATAATTAGTTGCTCTATATTCTTACATAGAGCATAATAATTCAGTAATGCTAGCGCGATAGATCGGTATCCTGAGGGGAATAGATCAGTAGCCTGAGGGGAATCGTATTCTTGAGAAGGGGAAGGGAAGCAAACACAGAGGGAGGCCAAGGGTATGCAGAGCAGATAAAGAGGGCATCCCTGCCTCAGCCATTGTGTCTCACATTAAGAATTTTAGGAGCAAATGAGGTTGTTTCTATCCTGTATTGAATGGTTATTTGAATTTCGAATTGAAACAGTCAGTTATGATGATGCTTCTCTCTGTAGAGCACAGAGCAACAAGTGCATGGAGTTCTGAACCTGATTGACCTTGATGGAAGTGGACGTCTTTCCCGAAGTGGCTCTACTGGAGATCGCCATAAAGAAACTCAGGTTTGGGCTCTACTGGAGATCGCCGTAAAGAAACGCAGGTTTGGTTCTATTGGAGATTGCCATAAAGAAACTCGGGTTTTTATCTTGATGAACATTTTATTCACAAATTAAAAGACAAACTTATTTTAAGTTTTTAACTAATATTCTGATCATCATGGTAGCCTCTTATGGCAAGCGAGGCCTCTTGTAGTTTTTCAGTTTTTACAATGAAACAAGAAGCACAGCTTTGACATTTAAATAGGTAAATGCATTAAAACTATTCTAGATGGATTTATATCCTCTTCTCAACCACTGCACTCTAAAAAGGGTTTTGCATTTAAATAAAACTACACAAATTAGATAAATTAAAAGGCTTCCTCAACATTTGAACTCTAAAAAAGGGTTTGTATCTCGACAGATTTGATCCCGATTTGATCCCTCTCGGCGCTTAGTGCTTGGTGGATCCCCTTTTAACATGGATCTATGCTGGTGGTAAAACTTAAAAGTTAACTGCTACATTGAGGTGTGAGGTACAGGGAAAGGTTGCAAACTTTGCAATAAAGCTATCTAAAATGTGGGTGCAGCCTACAGGGTCAACTCAATTATGTGGGTGTGGTAGGTTTTCAAAATGTTAGGATTCATATGTACAAATAGTATTTAAGGATATATAGATTATAGCCATAAATACAAGTGGAAGGGATACAGGATGACAGGGCCATGTATAGGAGAGTTCTCAATGGCCAAGAACGTTAATGTTCTATACTTGTAGTTGAGGAATATGTCTTATGAGGCTCCTTCATTTAATTTATTATGTATTCCTTCTGTCTTGTGATCCCAAAGCACCTAGGGTTTTGTAATTTTGCATTAGGATGCATATCTGTGTTTAACTCTAATGTGCAAAACGTTTTTGGCTGTGAACTGAAAACTGTCATTTCTCTTCTATTTGTGTTTAAGGTGTTGTTTGTTATAATGAAGAATTTCCTTATGATAAAAGTTCCAAGTAATGAACATAAATACTGACATGAGGACATGATGATCTTGACAATAAGGGTTGAGTGTTTCTGATGAATGCACATTAAATGAATGGCATGGACAATATAAGGTCTATGCGCTATGGTGTATGAGATTGTTAGGAAAGAGCAGAATGCAAATAACAAATACTATTTCTATGCTAGGGTTGTTATGTCTGATGTTTTATTGTTTTAATACCAGAATTCCATCGTGCAACTGCTTTGTTTTAAGCCACTTTATGTTTGCAAATGCTATTTTTTTGGGACACTTTAGTAGGGAATGCCCTTACAATATATTGTATTTCTACTAATAATATGTTCTTCAATGCATTTCACAGGTTTGCATCATTGGCTATGGAAAAACGGGCTCTGGGAAACTTACACGATGCTTGGTAAACTAGATTTTCTTGAGCAAAAAGGACTTATACCAAGATCTTTGGAGCAAATTTTCAAAACCAGCCAAGCACTTTCTTCCCAAGGATGGAGCTTTAGAATGCAGGTGGACTGCTCAACTTCCATTCCTAATGTGCTGTTGAACACACTTCAAGAAAAGCCTTTTGTTTGTTTGGATTTATTTAGAAGCAAGATGTGGTAGATGCAAGTTTCATTTGACACCAAATTTCTTTACATCTTCCTTATTTTCAGGCATCCATGATGGAGATATACAATGAAACTATCTAAGATCTTTTGGGTACCACTAAATTTGGTGGTGTAGACGGACCTCGTTCTGACAATGGTACTCCGACAAAGCAATATACTATTAAAAATGACCAAAATGGCAATAGTTTTGTGTTAGACCTTACCATAGTAGATGTCACCAATTGGAATGAGGTTTCCTCCCTTCTACACGAAGCTGCTCAGAGCAAGTATGCTTTTATATGAAAACCTGCTATTCAAACCTCTTTGATCATTTTGTTCTTAGAATGCAACTTTCTTTTGGTCTACTTGCAAGTGGTTGTTAATTTTTGAGCATTAATTCAATATACTCTAGGATATTTACTGAGAGAATAACATGTATAGTATATCAATGCATATCAATCATAGCAAGCATATCAGTCATCATAAGATGCAAACATAAGAGACAATAGACACACAGAGTTTCCATGGGGAAAACCCTAAGGTGAAAAACCCCACAACTTCCTCAGAGATATATAGAGCAATAGTACAACCAAAGTACATAGATATAGACTCCTCCTAGCAGCTAATCCTCCTCTTCACATGTGCGCCACTTTCTTAGTGATGGATAAGTGAGTAATGAAGTGATCAAAATAGAGATCTCCCGATCTCTATTTATACTTGTCTTGACTGCCCAATAAACTTATGGTGCCGACTTGTCTAGCTTAGCATAGTAACCCAAGGTTAACTTAATCAGGGCCAACCCCACACATGGTGGTCTAATAACCAATCGGCAAGTTACAACACTTGCGACACTTGTTGATACAAATGATGAGACTTCCTTATAGAGGAATAACACATCTCTATAGGAGTACAATATACATAAATGAAATACATAGGTGAAATACATTCCGAAGTTACATATACATCAACACTCCCTCTTAACTAGGAAGGTATTTCTCGACACAGATCTGCTAGCACAAGTCTTCTTCTCTGGATCATCATCAGCGAATAATCGTCCTCCAATCATTGTCATCATTAGTGCTGCTTCTATCTCAATCAATCTCTGAATCTACTCGTCATAGGAGGTTCTATAGAGCCAATCCTTTTTCATACTAAATGTAGGCCCACCACCTACAGGTCTTCATCATCACTGGCCATAGTGTGGAATCTTCAGGAGTTATTACGTGTGTTAACAAAACCTCGAAAGAGCATCCCAGGCCTTTTACGAGCACACGGCTCAACCTATCGGATCTCCCAGGATCTTTTAGATGTGACTATCACAAAACCTTAAAAGGGTGTCTTGCCAAGCAAGAACCCTAAAGAGCATCTGAGGCCTTTTACGCGACTAGCACAACCTGTACAGATCTCCAGGTTTGATTACATGTGACCCCTACCACAAAACCTTAAAAGGGTGTCTTCCCAAGCAATAACTCTAAAGAGAATCTGAGGCCTTTTTCATCCAGTCCAGATCTCCAGGTCTGATTACATGTGGTCCCCACAAAACCTTAAAAGAGTGTCTTGCCAAGCAAGAACTCTAAAGAGCATCTGAGTCCTTTTTCATCATATCCATATCTCTAGGTCTGATTACATGTGGTCTAGCAAAACCTTAAAAGAGTGTCTTACCAAGCAAGAACTCTAAAGAGCATCTGAGCCCTTTTACGTGACTAGTACAACCTGTCCAGATCTCCAGGTCTGATTACATGCTACTCCTGCACAACCTATCCACGACCATAGAGTATCAACTTGATACTCACCATACATCAACCTGATGTACATCATCACATGATCAACCTAATCATCATCACTGCATCGTCTTGATGCATGTCATCTGGAGCAACATCCTGAAGCTCGTCATCCATGATCATCCTGATCATACAATGCATCCACCTGATGCATACACAGTATCTTCCTGATACATATCATCATACATGATCTACCTAATCATACAATGTATCCACCTGATACACATACAAATACATGATCCACCTGATCATACCTGATACATATCAACATATATGATCTACCTGATCAAATAATGTATCCACCTGATACATCTACGGATACATACACATGATCCAACTGATCATATCTAGCATCCAACATGATGTGTACATACATGTAAATGATCCAACTGATCATATCTAGCATCCAACATGATGCATACACATACATATAAATGATCCACTGATCATATCCAGCATCCAACATGATGCATACATACATAGAGCAGTAACTGGAGCATCATCCTGATTCTCATCATCTAGCGCTTACATCCACAGCCATGGGAAGGATCCTCCTCTCACAATGCTTGGAATGGCTTCAACAAATGTGTCCATCACTTCTTCCATGAAGTGTCATCAATCTGAAGAACACCAAGCCTCTCTCTGAAGTACTCAAACTTCACTCTGGCTAGTGGTTTCGTTAGTAGATCTGCAATATGCTCATCCATCACAACATACAGGAGCTTCACTGCTCCTCTCTGCACCATATCCATGATATAGTGATATTTGATCTCAATGTGTTTTGACCTATCATGGAACACTGGGTTCTCAGACAGCTTCACACAACTCTGGTTGTCACAAAAGATACCAGTAGCCTCCAGCGGAAGATCAAATAACTCAGATAGTAGCTTCCAGAGCCATACTTCCTCACAACTAACCGAACAAGATGCAACATACTCTGCTTCGGCTATACTTAGTGCTACACAGGACTGCTTCCTGCTAAACCAAGAGATCTTACCTGATCCCATACTGAAACAGCACCCATAAGTGCTCTTCCTATCTGCAGCACTGCCTGCCCATTCTGAATCAACATAAACCTGCAGGTTAAACTTTTGATTCGCATCATACTTGATCCCATAATCAACCATACCCTTCAGGTACCTTAGAATATGCTTTACAGCAACTAGGTGAACACCTCTGGGATCCATCAGAAACTGGCTCAATGTGTTGACCGCAAAGCAAATATCTAGTCTTGTGTTCATCAGGTACATGAAGGACCCAATCATCTGATGATACACAGTAACATCAACTGGCTCAGATGAAAAATCACATTGAAGCTTTAGGTTCGATGCCATAGGTGTGGCCATGGCCTTGCAATCCATCATCCTAAACCTCTTCAGGATCTCTATTACATACTTCCCTTGTCCAAGGAAGATACCATTTGTACTCCGCCATACCTCCATACCTAGAAAATAGTGCATCATCCCCAAGTCCTTCATCTCGAACTCGGAAGCAAGCTTCCTCTTGGTATCAGTAATCAAACTATCATCACCTGTAACAAACAAGTCATCCACATACAGGAGTAGTATCAGAGGATTTCCTTCCTCAACCTTGTAGTAAAGGTTGGAATCTGCTTTACTCTTGGTAAAGCCCAAACTTGATAGAAAATTGTCCATCCTACCATACCAAGTCCTAGAAGCTTGCTTCAAGCCATAAAAGGCTTTCTTCAAACTACACACATATAACTTCCTATCATGTGTCTAAAAACCAAGTGGCTACTCCACATACACTTCCTCCTCGACTACACCATTCAAGAAGGCTGTCTTGACATAAATATGGTGTATCTTCTATTTCATCACTGTAGCCAGAGCAAGTACTAATCTGATGGAATTGTATCTGGCTATAGGAGCAAAATGTTCTTCATAGTCAATTCCTTCTTTCTGTGAGAAGCTAGGAGCTACAAATCTCGCTTTGTATTTTTCTATGCTGCCATCTGCAGCATGCTTGATCTTGTAGATCCATTTGGAATTCACAACAGACTTCCCTTGATGTCTTGGGACTACATCCCAAACATCATTTTTCATTATTGATTTGTATTCCTTGACCATGGCAACCTTCCATTCTTTCTTTCCCGCTGCTTCTTCATAACTGGAAGGTTCTTTGTTCATGATATCACAGAGTAACGCAACATAGCTGGTATGTGATCTAGTTCTCTTCTTTGCTCTATGTTCTTCTTCTGGAATGCCATATCTTTCTGCATCTTGAATGAGCTCTCTAGCCCATGCAAGTTTCCTCTTGTGAGAGTCCTTCTCACGAGGTGGATCTACAGGTTCTTGTAGATCTTCAATTTCACAATCAACATCTGGAATTGCTTCAGTCATAGTAGTGTCTTGAAATTTGGTTTCCTTTGGTTCTTCATGATCTTCAATAGGTGTCTTCCTTGATTTGATGAATGTTGAGTTTTCATCAAATGTTACATCCCTGTTGACATCAATCTTCTTGAACCCTGGAAAGTATATTATGTAAGCCTTCGAGCTTTCACTATAACCCACAAAGATACCCTTCTTTCCTGAAGGATCTAGCTTTGTCCTCTTTTCCTTTGGAACATGTGTATATACTAGACAACCAAATATCCTTAGATGGCTGACTTCAAGTCTCTTACCAGAGAAGACCTCTTCTGGTGTCTTGTTGTCCAATATCTTGTGGGGTGTTCTGTTATGCACATACACAGCTGTCCTAGTTGCTTCTGCCCATAGATGCATAGGCAGATCTTGGTCATGCAGCATTGCCCGTGCTGCTTCCACAATTGTTCTATTCTTTCTTTCTGCAACTCCATTCTATTGTGAATTGTAGGGAGCAGTCAACTCCCTCTTAATTCTTGAATCACTGCATAGTTTCTTGAAATCACCTGAAGTGAATTCACCGCCATTGTCGGATCTAAATGTCTTGATCTTCTTGTCAGTTTGATTTTCCATCAAGGTTTTGAATTCCTTGAACTTATCAAATACTTCATCTTTGTTTTTCAAGAAGTAGACCCAAGTCTTCCTGGAGAAATCATCAATGAAATAGACATAGTAAACATACCCACTCAAAGAACTGGATGACATCGGATCGCATACCTCAGAGTGGATGATTTCCAAGATTCCTTTTGCCTGGCTTTCACTTCCTGGAAATGCCTTCTTTATGTTCTTTCCTTTTGCACATCCTTTGCAAATACCTTCATGTTTGGTCTTGATTTCAGGAAGACCCTCTACAACTTTGATTGCAATTGGTATTGCTCTATAGTGCACATCAGCAAGCCTTCTATGCCAAAGTTCATTTGGCTCCATGGATTCACATACCATGGCATGTTCAGGTTGTCCCTTCAATTTATACAATCCTCCCTCTTGCTCTCCAATCACCACTGCATCATCAATAGTTTTACCTTTTGGCCACATTAGGACTTGGCCATTTAGAAATGCAACCCTCATGCCCTTTGCATCTAATGCAGAGATGGAGAGTAGGTTCTTCTTGAGCCCAGGTACAAATAACACATCTTTCATCTTCAAAGACTTTCTAGAGTCTAGGTTGTAGGAGGCTTCCCCACTTCCATTGATAGGGTATTGATAATCATCCCCAAGTTTCACCTTATGGGGTGATTCATGGTCAGATAAATTTAAAAAATATTCTTTAAACCCATTCATGTGTTTAGAAGTCCCACTGTCAATTAACCAATCATTACAACCATGAGAAATAGTACCTGTGAGAGCAAAGATCAAAACATACTCTTCTTCGCTTGATGAGTCATCATCATCACTTTCTGCTCTAGCTTTCTTCTTGGGAGGTTCATCATCCTCAACAGCATGAGCATGATATCTCTTCTTGTTTCCCTTGTTGTTGTTGTTGTTGGAACCCTTTTTGTTCTTGGGAAAATCTATAGCAAAGTGTCCCTTCTCATTACAGGTGAAGCATCTTAGATCCTTCTTACCCTTTTGGTGGTAGTGAAAAGATTTCTTAGGATGAGATTGCTCTTTCTTGGGTTTATTCCTTTTGGTGTGAGCAGTGAGAGCTTGGTCTTCATTTCCCATCTTTTCTTCTCGAGCCACAAGCCTAACTTCTTCTTGAGAACATTCGTCCCGCAGTCTGTTGAAGGAGATCAACTTCCTTCTTGCACAAATTCCTTGAATAAAGGAATCCCATGACCTCGGTAGGCCATTCAGAGTGGTCATGACAACTTCACCATTCTCCACCATTTCATCCACTACTTGTAGTTGTTCCTTGACCTGAGAGACCCTAGAAAAATAATATTGAATGGTTTCTCTATTTTGAAACTTTACCCCTTTCAATTGGTTCTGCAGGGTCATCTTCTGATTTATGTTCTTCCCTTCAAATAGCTTGGTCAGGGAATCAAACATCTCTTTGGGTGTATTTAGAGATGACACATGTGGGATGAGATGGTCCTTGATAGAATCGGAAATGATCCTCTTTTCCTTGACCAAGTTCTTCTTGTGGAGGGATTTAGCCTCTTCTTCCTTTGGGACAGGGAACTCTTCCCTTATGTAAGTGTCCAACTCATTTTCTTCCAGTATTAACCCAATCCTATATTTCCATGCTCGGAAGTTATCATCCCCTTCAAGCTTATCCTCAAGCTTGGTGTGGTGAGACATCTTTAAAGAGTACTTCAAATGGAAATAGAAAAGATTTAGGTCTTACCACTTGATTTGCTAAAAACTGGATCTGGTCTTGGATTAGGGGCTTGTCAGAGAAACCCTAAAAATTCAAAATGTGAATTTCAACTTTCTGAAATGATAGAAAGATGCAACTTGATGAGCTGATCAGCCTGGTGTATTCAGAATTTGAGATATGCAAAGCTTCACCCTTCAGAAATGCCATTTAGTCTTCCCGAGTTTACTAGGGAGGACCCTGAATTAGGGTTTGAGTTTCCCGGAGCTTCACCCAACCAAAAATCTCAATCCAAAGCTCTAAACTTCGATGTTTCCAAGTAGCTTCCAGCTATGTCTTTATATTTTAGAAATTCCTATTTTTGTGGAAACCCTAATTTTTAGGGCCAAAACTGAAAGTGCTCAGAACTGAATTCTGATTGGATAGAAAGATTCACCTTGCTGAGGAGAGTCAATCTATCATATTTATTTTCCAAAATCTGTGGAGAAAAACCCAATAAACAAGAAACCCTGGTTTTCATCACTGCACAATGTCTTCTTCTCAGGTTAGCTCTGATACCATGTTAATTTTCGAGCATTAATTCAATATATTCTAAGATCTTTACTGAGAGAATAACATTTACAGTATATCAATGCATATCAATCATAGCAAGCATATCAATCATCATAAGATGCAAACATAAGAGACAATAGACACACAGAGTTTTCATGGGGAAAAACCTAAGGTGAAAAACCCCACAACTTCCTCAGAGATAGATAGAGGAATAGTAAAGCCAAAGTACACAGAGATAGACTCCTCCTAGCAGCTGATCCTCCTCCTCACATGTGCACCACTTTCCGAGTGATGGATAAGTGAGTAATGAAGTGATCAAAAGAGAGATCTTCGGATCTCTATTTATACTTGTCCTGACTGCCCAATAAAATTATGGGGCTGACTTGTCTATCTTAGCATAATAACCCAAGGTTAACTTAATCAGGGCCGACCCCACACATGGTGGTCTAATAACCCATCGGAAAGTTATGACACTTGCGACACTTGTCAATACAAATGACGACACTTCCTTATAGAGGAATAACACATCTCCATAGGAGTACAATATACATAAATGAAATACATAGGTGAAATACATTCCGAAGTTTCATATACATCAACAATGGTCATGTTCTTTTCCTGAGTGTATTTCTGTAAGTATGTTAGAAAGTACAGTTTCTTATCTACCAAGTTAAGTCTTGTCAAATTTATAAATTATGTGGATTATGTAAAGCTTTGATCGGTAACATTATGGTATGATGAGCTCAGCATGGTTTTGGTTTTAATTGATACATTTAGTCAATGCTTAAATATTTATCAGGCTTGTTTGCAAGGAAACTAGGAATTGGTAAGATGGTTGGTCTTTAGCTTTGGCACCTATCAATAAAAATTGGTTTTGCTTTACTGTAATTAGACCAGTTAGAGTAGGCTTTGTATATTTTGAGACTTGTATGCCAGATGTGAGTCACCTTTATTCTTCTATTGCTACTGATCTAAATGAACCAGATCCCTCATAATTTGCTTAATCTATTGCTATTTCGTAATAACATGATCTTGCACCATCTGATGACATATAATAATTCTATTATGCCGAAACTTGAAACCATATCATTTGATGATTCTTCTATTCTTGTTTTGTTATAACTATATTTTTACCATCCACATTTTCACCATGTTTACATCCTAATCAAAGTAATTGGAGACATTCTTTCTCTCTATCTAGGCATCAAAGTTCTTACTACCACAGTGATCAAAAGGGATAGAAACAAATTTCCCTACCCTCCTCTCAGTAGAAATTTGGTGGAAGAGAAACAAAAAATTGTATAGCGAACTCAATAAGCACAAAACAATTGCAAACAACCCACGGGAGAAGATGAATATATGGGGCAATTGTAAATCTATAATCTGATATGTTTATAGAGTTTACAAAATAAGAAACTCTCTTGCAAATGATTTCCTTTGCCTCATCAGTAAATCTATCACATTCCACCTACAATGTACATTCAAAAAGAAAAAATATATTTAACTGTATAGAAATATGCAAACTATCTTTCTTTCCTGAGATTTTGGTACAAGAATTGCATAGGGTGCTCTTCATGATTCCCATGGTAATGTTTCTTTTATCTAAGGATGTGACTCTAAGAGTAATAATATAATGTAATGTAATACAATGATAAATTAGTCAAACATAATAAAAAGATGGCATCTAAGTTAACGTTATATTTAAGAGATTAGGTGAGTGGTTCCTAATGAGAATAACCAAACTTGCTTTATATAATAAATTAGCTACAACACTCTTGTCTGTCACTTTTTAGTACTCTGATATAATACTTTTTGAGTTGTAAGGACATATTGGCAATCCTATTAGTAAACCATGGCTTTAGTGTATTGTGGAGCTTGCATAAAATTAAAGCGCTCATTTTATTGTCTATATCAAGGCTATTTTTTAAATAATATATTTTTTGCAAACATAGAAGTGAAAAACATTGAAGTGTGCTTGAAGGAAACATTAAAAAACCATAGGGGAATGAGTCTAAACTGGAAGAAGAGAAATAGGCTCATCTATATACAAATATAAAGAAGATACCTATCTCACGTTGTGAACTTCAGACTTGTTATGATTTTTCACACTAACGAATCTTGGGTCTCTTCTCAAAAAATGGATTTCCTACCAATAAAAGCCCCAAAATTTGAATGTGAGAGCAAACCATTAACAGCAAGGTCATCAAATCTCTTCAAAATGCTTGTTGGCCAGCATTATGAGCAGTTTTGCTGATAAATTTTAATCCTTTTAATTAATGTTTTTCTCCTGTTACTGTCTTATTCTCCCTCGGGGATGGGTTTTTTCTTGAAGACAGGGACGCAATTCTCTGGAGCTCATGTGAAACATGCTTTATTTTTAAATTAATGACCGAGGAACCAAACAAAACTTTCGTCTCCAATTTCCTAGCTAAAAATGTCATTTATGGATCCTCTGCCACCTTAGCTGCATTTTTTATACTGTTGATGGCAACATAATCATCACTAATATCCAATGTGATTTCTATCAAATCATGATCTTGTCTGAGAAATTCTGCAAACCTGGTACTCTTTAGCCCTGGTTTTCTAGCCGAAGAACCAGTCCGGGCACCACCCAAATGGCCACTAAACCCAATAACCAGATCCATGACAGAATCATGTGATTCTCCTATTTGGCCTCTTTCAAAATCATCCCTTTGCCTATACACTCAGAAAATAAAACTTCATTATCCCATCCCCAACTTTTATAAACGACATCTAACCCATCTGAAAACCAGTTTTGCATGCAACATTTTCTAAACAACTCATTTCTCTTGAGTTCCTTGTTCCTGAGAACTTCCACATCATCATCATTGGTCTCTTTCAAATGTTGTATTCTTACGGCACCCCATACACTTTATCTTTATTATCTTAATATGCCCAGCATGAATTTCTTCACCTGTAATTACAAGCCTACACTGTTGTTATCTGTGAAATTACACATTGTGTGCACTTAATCAAATGCAGAGAAAAATCCATTGGATAAGCCCTCTGAAATCATTATGGGAGTTGAAATTGCAAGGTGAAAACCCATATATGAATTGGGCTATTGTGCTAAAAAATATTTGATGCTTCTCTCCATTAGTACAGTTTTCTCAAACAATTCACATGCCTCTGCATTATTATAATCATTTGGAGATAGATTGGATTTTGTATGTGGACTACAATTTTTACCTGAATAAATTACTTGGTTAGTATATTTTATAGTTTATATGTGGATGCCATGAATGTCTCTATACATAGTTTTGATGAAATGTTTTATTAAAATGAAGATGATAATACGAGCGTCTGTGCAATGCCCATGGAAGTGTTGTTGCAAACCAAAGAGAAAACAGTAGGAATAATGGCAGCACAAACCCATTTCGGGACCCTCAAAATCCTTCAACATTTTCCACTGGCAACCCCTAACGAGTTATGCTTAAATATTTTCCATTGGCTGCCTCGATATTTTAAAGAAATTGTCTAATAATGTCAATAATGATGAGGTTGTTATTGATTCGCCTCATCCTAAAACACTTGAACAAATAAGTCCCTGGTTTCAATCGATGCTAGGACTCTTTCCCACCGCATACGATAAAATGCAACCAAAACGCCCCTCTTTCTGGGCGATTTTGGGATAAAAACTGGTTAAAATTCTAGTTGGAAATTGCTAGTTTTGCATTTTTGTAATTTCAGCAATTGGGATTGTCTATTCTAGACTAATTAGAAAAATTGCCCAATTTAAAAACAACCCAGATCGCTGAAATTGCGATCTGACCACTCCAAATTGTGATTTTGACAAAAATTGCTCTACCGGATTCCGATGAATCGAGAGTATTTTAGTTAGCCCTTACAACGCACTTTCCCGCTAGTAGAGCCAGGTAGGTGTAGATCGCACTATATTGTATGTGTTCCAACACTATGAAGCAACCACTCTTATCATCCAGCCGATGAGGGGCCCTGACCTTCCCTTTGTAAGAGGATATTTTATTGAGTGAATCAGTTTGTTTTGGCATTTTTTTTTTACTATTTAAGGTTCGATTTATAAGCCGTAACCAGAGGGTATATGTATGTTAGGGGAAGGGTACTAGTCACATCTGTAAATATTTCTATCAGGCCTAACTATGGTTTTGCTTCTCCTTGTACCATTCCTTCACCTTCCCATAGGAAAGTTGATACTGTCTTTAAAAGTCGTATTCCATCCAGTCCATCTCAAGCATCTCAACTGAGGCTGAATTCAAACCTTGGAATTTCTTCGAATTTGTAATTGCTAGCACAATAGAAGGATGGATCCTCTTTCAGACTTCATCAGGATCAGTGCAGCCAAAAAAGTGACTTGGATCAACAATCTTTGGAACTTTGTCAAAATGTTATTGTTGAAGATAATAAATAAGACTTTATGACTGAAGATATTCAAAGTAAACTGCACTTACGGTTATCTAATGGTGATGCATGTTATCCAAATACACCTCTAGTACAGTTGCTAAAAAGAGTCCATATCAGTTGGACTTTTCAGGTGGAATTGTTGCTTTACAGGTTGGATCAGAAAGTTTGGGTTTTGAAGCAATCCCTGCAAAATGTTGAGAGACCGCAAAATCAATAATATCCAATAAAGCTACTAATGGGAGTAAATTTGTTGCCATTCAACTTCTTGATTGCAAAGGATTGCCCTTTTCATTTGATGCAAAATTTAGGCGTGAGTCTGACTGTATAAAAGGACAATTGTTACCCTCAACAAAATCAAATGGAAACTGAGAATGCAACAGAAAAGGACATGTCTAATTTATCCCTAGATTCAACTTCCAAAATTGATTTTGAAGCTGAACATTCATATTCCTTTGAAAATGAACAAAAAGTTGATGCTTCTGAAGGATGTCTACCAGTTAATAAAAACATACATCTTGGAAAAAGTGTAGAAAATAGAATATCCAATTCTGTATGTATCTTGAATTCAAGCAATGAAGACAAGCCAAATCGAAGAGAGTCCAATGACACATCTGACAGTTCTTTGGTTGGCTTAAACACAGAGCTATCTAGTACCTTAGAATGGCTTGTCTCTGAAGACATTGAGCCAGGCTCTGTAGTTGAGTTGAACTTCAAGGGTGATTATCCTCGAGCTTCTATGCAACTTCATAAACAACCTTTTCCTCCCATACCTATGGAGTCTAAGTCCATAAGTGCTATACATGAAATTAAAATTAGTGGAAGAATCCCTCTATCTGATAACTGGAACCTACCTAATACCAATGGTCACCAAGAACCGTAGAAGCAACTGAAAAAGGAGAAGGGTTCAATCTTTGGATTTGCAGTGAAAGGTGCAAGGAGACTTACAACCTCACCTGTGTCTTCTCCTCTACTTGCTGAGATATCATGGCAAGAGAATTTTATGTCTGAGGAGCAGTACATGGATGCACCATTAAGTAAGAACGGGAGGAGAAATAAAGTATATGGACCCCCTCTCTATTTGTGTATTTCTGACCTCTTTGATTAATGCACTTCGTTAAACACTTTTGATGTCAACCATTGGGTTTGTTGGTTTGAAGTTCATGGTTTCCAAGAATATTACATTGACAAAAGAGAGTATAAATTGTCCCAAAGTGATAACCACTATAACAACAGATAACAAATGGATCTAAAGGGATTTAATAACAATTTTGTTAACAAGGGAAATGCATATTAAACATCATAGTTTGGCTGTACTAAAACATGGTATCTATTAGATATTGTTTGGCAGGTCCTCACCTCGTTCTATCAATTGCAATGCCAAGCTATAACATTGTGCATGTACATATTTATTTTTCTAAAATGAATTTGTTGTTTGGGATATAGATATCTTGTTATATTGTGCGTAATATGTGACCATGGTTTGTGCACATACAAGATCACACTTCCTCTATAAGATAGTCTCTACATGAATTGGGTTGTCCCATTGGCCTAATCATGGATTTGAATCAATTATTATCAAAGTAGATCTTTCCAAAGTTGATAAAGCATATACACATAGGCTGCTACAACAACAAGAAGTACTATCCATTGTTTCCAGAAGATGGCTAGAACCAACAGAAAGCTATTTTTGTTTTTGACTCCAGAAACTGATGATAGATATTTGACACTCTTTCTTGTATGTGAGATGCTTGAAGCATGGCCTTGTATTGGGTTATTTGAATACACCATATGAATATTTTGTGAGAACTCCATTACCAGATAATATATGGTTGTATCTTATTATGGGTCTAAATTCAACATTAGAGGGTGTTTCACTTCCAAGAGATGCATGGCATTCCATGACACAAAATTTTGACAAGGAGTAGACAATTCAATTATACCTACTAGGAAACTAGCAAAAGCACTTGATGTGGGAACACAAGACCAACTTGAAAATTTCCAAAGAGGAATAATTTCAAGTGATTATTTTGGAGGTTCTAAAATATCGAATCAGATAGAGGGATCATTGCGAGCCTATACCAATGAAAGGTGGCCTTGAATTTTCCCTTCAACCATCAGACCATATCTTGTTGCTTCTCTTTTGTAGTGGGACAATGAGTTGATTTGTTCAATGAGAGATATATAATTATACCAAAGGTGGTTTAGTTAGATCCCCTATTAGAATTTAGAACACACAAAATGTGATTGTGGCTTACTATATAGCAACTCGTGATGACTTCATTTATGGTTAGATTAATTGTATTGTATGCATATGACATATATGGCATTTTCCTTGTAGTTATGTACATTGCCTCAAATTCTAATGGACAACATAGTCTACTTTTTGTTCCAAAAAGTAGGTACATTTTAATGGTTTTTGTTTCCTAGTCTCTCTTTGTGGGTAACATTTTTCTCATGCTTCTCGATTTGGATATTCTTGTTTTCTGACAATTAATGGTTAATGGTAGAGTCATTATTTAAATAATTCTTAGCTATCATATTTAATTTTCTCAATACATCATTGTACATAATACTTCTCCCTTTTTAACATTTTGTTATTCACTAACACTCTATAGCATATATTTTCTTTTGTGGCAAGCGCTTTTCCTATTTATATTGATTACAAGGTACGATCCAAGGTTCTTTCCTTGCTGCTAACACCCAAAAGGTGCTCACTACCTCATCTACCCATCACATGACTCATTTGTCCATATTTCCTACCATATTTACCTTCAGAACCCTAAAATCCCATTCAAAAAGCCTCCAAAAGGCCTAAAAGGCCTCCAAAAGGCCACAAAACCATCAAAAAAGCCTCCAAAAGGCTAAAAAACCCCTTTTCCCCCCAAAATAATCCAAAATTCCTCCAAAATAGCAAAAACCCTCTAAAAAGGGAATAAAAAATATAAAAAAAGGGAGGAGAAAGAGGAAAAAGGAGGAAAAAACCCTATACAGCTGACCTAAACCATATGGTTCCTAAAACCATGGGCCAGCACTCCACCACCAAAAACCTATAAATAGGTGATGGAGACCCCTCATTTCATATCCACAATCAAGTACACCCTTACTCTGCCAAAATCACTCTTGAAACCCTACCTCACCCTTGAGCTACTTTCACCATTGAGTGCCCCTTCTGGCCCATTTCCACCATTGGAGAAAGAGAAGGAGCAAACTTGGAGTTTGGAGTAACCCTCTTGGATCATTGCAAGAACTTCATCAACTTCTACACTTGAGGTAAAATTTTAATACAAAAGAAAAACCATTTATATTCCATGTTTTGTTATGTTTGTTAATGCTCATGTTAGTTTAGAATTCATATTGTTTTAGCATTTTAATTTTCTGTTTATTGAACTGCTACTAAGGAGTCCCTTCTCCTTAGTAGGTGCTCATTTGCACAAGCTATGGTGAAAACCCTAGCTACAGTTTTGGCGACTCCCCTTGGTTTGAATTTCTGGTTATAGTTTTTAAAATATTTTCCTGTCTTTTCCTTTCGGCTGTCCCTTTCGGCTGCCGTAAACCACATATTTTACCCCGTACAGTTGCGTTCCGACCGCGTCTTTTAGGAATTTACCTGTGACCCGACCGCGGCTCTCAAACTGTTTTCGGCGATCTGCCGGCGGATTCAAGTCTGTTACATGTGATCCGACCGCGGCTAATTAGCTTGTTTGTTGCGATCCGACTACCGCTGTCAAAAAATTTTTGGCGTCCCGCCTGCAACTTTTAGCCAGTTTTCTGCAACCCGCCTGCGTCTGTCAACCCTTTTTTCCGCATCCCGACTGCGACTTTCATCCCTTTTGTTGCAACCCAACCGCGTCTGTTGGCCTTTTTCCTGCATCCCGCCTGCGGCTTTCAGTCATTTTCCTGCAACCCGCCTACGGCTTTCGACCTTTTTCCTGCGGTCCGATTGCACCTTTCGGCCAAAATCCCACAATCTATCTACGACTGTTGAGCTATTTCCCGCAGTCCGACCGCCCAGAACTGCCACAAACCCGCGGTCTGTTCTCTGCACTTTTTTACCTATTTTGAACCCAACACTTTGCTGCACTATTTTCTGCACCTGCATAGCCATCTGTCCTACCTGTAGCCATACTTCCCTACAGCCTTTTCTACTGTTCTATTTCTGTTCCATTTATAGAATCGTTTTTTAAAAAAAATTTGAAAAAGAGAAAATTTTGCATGTTAAAGTTTACATTCTGTCTTGTTATTGTTAGTTAGAAAGTTGCCCCCCTTGTGGCACTTTTATTTGGGTTCATCACCTCACATGCACACACTTTGTCACATAATTCAAGTGAGCCTTAAAAAACTACTTAACACAACCAACATTCTAACCCCACTTGGGGAACACATAAGAATTTTTGTAGTTAGGCAGGATCGATGGGATAGGCATCCAAATAACACCCCTCGGTTGCTTACACTTGAGACATAGTTGTTGTCCATTAGGGAACCAAAATCCCCTAGTATTTTTTGGCACGGTCACAACTAGTTTATCAGAGGGCCTCTCCCCTAGGAGGGTTGAAGTCGCCAGACTGGTTCCGGAGGCCTGAGTGGAATACCACAATCCATTTAGTAACCGAAGAGCTACCTTTCGCAGTTCTCGGGGTATCCCTATATGGGGGGTACTGCGGTAAAAGGACCAAATGGCAGATTCACCTTTCTAGATGTGTCATGAACGGGGTATCTTAGTTGCCTTTCTTCTAGGATTGACCACCCAGTGTCCCTCCCGGTAGGGGGATATCTTTAGCCACTTGGCTCTCCTATCCATATTGTCTCACTTGGATTTCATCACCTTGCAGAGGATATGTCTAGTTGAGTCAGAATACTATTTAGTTAGGTGTTTTCATGCTCCCTTACCTCCTTTTGGTCTAGTGAGTCCACTATTTTTATTTTTTAGGAAACCTGCTGCTTGTTGGTATTCTGACCATTTCTGTTGATACTCCACTTATTGTAGCACAGCTATTGCAGTAAGTGTTTTGAGTTGGTTGTTGGCCTGAGTGCCATATTTTTTGAGCTCTCCTTCTGCACACTCAGTTGCATTAGGGATTTTGAGCTGTTTTTCACTCAACACAACCCCCAAATATTTGACACCATTTGTCACCATTGAGTCCCCGATACATTCTCGATGCCTCCGGGGTGAGCCCCCGCAGCACGGTTCACTTGACACCACCCGTCATAGACATAGATCTTCATCACTTGATACCACTCATCATAGATCTCGAGCTTTGTCACTTGACTCAACAGGACAATGGCATAGAGCTCCATCACCCGATCTAGATGCCCCCTATTTTACCTCTGATTCTGAGGCAGAGTCCGAGAACCCCATTTACACTGCACCAACCAGCCCCATGGCTGGCGTGACTTCCACCCCTTTCTTTGTAGGGACCATTGGTGGAGCATCCACCACCACACCAGCTACCACACCTGCTTTGGGTATGCCCTCGATGGGGCCCACATCTACCATTCCAATCACTGCACCCATTCTAGTAGCTGGAATACCTATTCCCACTCCATCAGTGATCACACTACTCTTGGCGGTGCAGGACCTTCCCATACCACGTTCGTCCCTACACTTGGGGGAAACCTCCCAAAACCCTGCCCCTACACTTGGGGGCATTGGCCCCAATTTGGTCACACCTACTTGTATGTCACATCCTTCTACTAGTTTTCCATTCATGGCTAGCCTCAACCTTCCTGACCTAGCTAGACTGACTAACTATCCTATTAGACACGACCCTGCGTGGCCTCACATGCCCACCAAGCTCCCCTCTGACATCCCTAAGTTTGAGGGAAAGGCCGGTGAGGACCCCCAGAACCATATTATGTCCTTCCATTTATGGTGTTCCTCCAACTCCATAGTGGACGACTTTGTCTGCCTCCATCTGTTACAGTGCACCTTCACTGGCTCTACAGCTAAGTGGTATATTGAGCAGCCCCATGGGACCCATGCCACCTTTACTTCCCTTACCTCGACCTTCCTGCAGTTCTTTCAGTTACCTGTCTGTTATGATGTGGGAGTTGAGATCCTTCTGTCTTGCAGATAGAACACGGATACCCACATCACTGACCACATTCATGAGTGGCGTCGACGCCGCAGCCTCTGCAAAATCAAGTTAGACAACTGTATCTTCTTAGATTAGTTTCTAAAATCCCACCTTCCTGTCATTGCCAAGGATTTGGCATCCGAACGACCCGAGTCCGAAGAAGAGGCCATCCTCAAAGCCCAGCAATTTGACCTCATATATGCCCAGTCGGGTTACCTCTATACCATTATACCTGATGCCCCTCGCGGCGATTCCTCCCAGCACGATGCACCGGGGGCATCCCACGCCGCAGACTGCATCATTGGCCATGTTTCCTCGCATCCCCAACCCTTTTCCATAGCACGTCCTAGCCCTGGCCCTGACCTTTCGCGGGCTACGTCTCAATCTGGAGCAACCAATTCGTATGCTCCTATGACACATCACCACCATTCTCATGGACCCTCATGTCCACCTCAGTGCTTTGGGCATGCGTCCCCCGCTTATGCTCCCCCGGTTGCACCTCAGCCATATTACCATCCACAAGCTGCCCTAGCTCCTGTGTCCTTCCAAGCCCAACCTGCTTATTACCTGCCATAGGCAGCCCCTGCGGCAAACCCACAGCCCACTCCATAGACGTATCAGCAACCCCCACAAGGTTCAGCACCTGCGCAGCCTCCACCTACTTATTATCCACCACAGCCTGCTCCCGCACCTGCATAACCCCAGAACCCACCTGCTACCCAAGGGCAAGTTTACGCCCAACAGAATCCACAGCAGAACCAAAATAACCAGCGCCAACAGGGCTAGCAAAACCATGGCAAAGGCCGTAACCATGGGAACAACCCTCCTCCAGACCAAGGTGGTCAACCTCCTAATCCACCAGACAACAATGACGCGGCACCTGCCAACCAAAACCCTGATCATCCACGCAAGCAGGCTTAAAATCTCAATTTGCGAACAAACCATCCTTGTTCTATTTGCGGGGTCTATGGCCATTACACACATGCTTGCCCACACTTGCAGCGAGCTCGACAACTCTGGGTTGATGATGCCGATCGCCAAGGGCATGCAGCTCCTCAAGCGCCGCCCAACCCTCCACCCCCTTAGCAACCACCTTTGGTACTGCAAAACCCCTTACCAACTCAAGGCGTAGTGAACACTCAGTCGTTGGCTCCCCCTCAAGGCAATGCACCACCACAACAACATATCACTTATGCCGCTCCTGATCAACCCATCTTCGACTCAGGTACTCACCACTTGTTGATGATGTCGTCTGCTGATGTCAACCTCCAAACCCGTTGGAACCAATATGGCTCCACCCCTAAAGCCCCTCCCACCGACAAAAACACTAACGCTCATCCCACTGATCAGACGTTACGTATACCTCCGGCTCCACTCGATGGCATCCCCGAAGCACCTCATTTTCCACTTTGTCCTATCAACAATAACCCCAATGCTCATGCTGCGTCAAATTACAACATTGTAGATGACTTAGCCCAATCTCCCGCAGCCATGTCCACATTAGAAGTCTTAAAAAACTATCCTTTACAACGCAAGACTTTGCTTTTCGCCATTGGTGCTATTGACCCAAATGATTCACAACTGATGGCATTCGATTTGGACCAGTCTGAACCACGCCTGCCTTCCACTTTAGCGTTCCAAGTTTCTTTTTCTGTTAAGAATCTTGTCATCCATCGGTGCATTATCGATGAAGGTTCATTTGGCAGAAGTTGGGATCCCCTACTCTCCAACAGTCCACCACTGCGTTGCGAGCCTATGACGGTCGTTCGGCTCAACCCCAAGGCCTATTAGCTAATGTCCCCGTCCAGTTGGCTGGTAAAACCGTTCTCATTGACATAGAGTTCATCAATGCCCAACTTGATTATAACCTCTTACTTGGCCGCAGCTACATGTATGCCATGTGGGCGGTTTCCTCATCCATTTTTCATACCATGATGTTCCCCCATGATGGATGCGTGGTCAAGGTCGACCAACTCACCTACTACGACCCCAATGCCCCCGTTGCACCCGAGAATGTTCTCCCCATGGTTGAACAACCCGTCAGTGGTGCAACCACCTCATTTGTTTCCTCAGTGGGACCCGAAGTTTACTCAGATGCGTCGATGACCTCAACATTCCAATCTATTCCACCCTCGTCACCTGCGACTGAAGTATCTGACCTATGCACCTTGTCCCACAATACGCAAACACCCACCAATCAACCACCCTTATTACCCAAACCACCGTTGGTACCTAGTCACATTGGTGTTACACCCATCTACACGATCCCCTTCCTAGTCCCTCCCTCGGGAGTAGTAAGCACCCCGGTTATGGCTACCCTCAGCCTCCCTGCATTAACCTTAGGACTACCCATGTGGTATCTATCGCCTCCCATTCCCCCGTCGACACCAAATGTCATCCTCCAACCGGTGAAACCCATTGTCACTACTAGTCAACCACCTCCTGGGGTCGCTACCCCTTCATCATCTATGAATCCTCCTCCTCTGATCAAGCCCACTGGGGGCAGAGGCCCACAACCATACACTGCTGTACCCCCTCCCAAGGCAGTTAAACCCCCTCCCGTGTTTCGTGCTCCCCCCAAATGCTCATTGTGTGATGAGTTAGGCCATCCGACTCATCAATGTCCACAATTACCTGCATTACAAGAGAACATGCAAATGCTTGATGACGACCCCAACATCTCGGTTGTCGAACTCAATCCAACCCCTAAGCCTCATGATAAATCACTGCGTACCAACCACCCTTGTGCCATATGCGGTATTTACGGACACTACTCACATCACTGTCCTGATCTACCAGATTACAGAGCAACTCTCTACGAGATGACTAATTTGGACCTTGAGACGGCACCCCCCACAATTGAGGAGATCCATCCCCCGGTATCATCCCCATCCGTAGAGATTAATACCATTTATATGATCTCTTCGACTACCACTCCCTCGTCAACCGATTTGACAACTCAAACTTTCCACAATGATGAGGAGATTCTAAAGGCTCTCACTGCCCCAGATTATCCCTGGGACGACATGCACCATCGTTCCTATTTCCTCCCAGAAGAATCCTCCTCTACCACAGCTACACAACTCGTGGTTGAGTCCAAAGATTTCCTTCCTACTAAAGTCGACTGGTTTAAGGATCCTATTCCTGCTCCTGATGCCTTTGAGGAAGGTAACATGGCCAATATCTCATATCTCACCCGTCATCCATATCGCTATCTCTGACCCACCTGGTGCTCTTGAAATCATTACCTTAGGAGCCTCCTGCAGTGAGCATGAGATTGGTGAATACAAAAAACTTTTCAAAGAGTTCCATGATGTCTTCGCCTGGTCCTATACCGAAATGCCTGGTCTTGACCCCGCTATCATAGAGCACCACCTTGACACCTTTGAGTCAAGGGGCATAATAGATTACCTCAACCCTGGGATTGGGGGCATGATCAATCATTTTGACCCTACCCCATCACATTTATCTCAGCATGTCAATGAACCCATCATTCAAACCAACACATATGTGATCCACAATTACAAACCCTATGCACATCGCATGGGGGCAGGTCATTAACCCTGCTCACTTTTTCACATTTGTGATCTCAACCATTTTTTAGGTCACGTGTCACTTGTATATTTGATTTGATTTGATACGCATAGTTCTTTCCTTTGACCATTTTGAAGTCCTTATGACCTCCGTTTTTCGCACCATTTGCACTGCCAGATTCATTTTTCCGCGCTCGTGATGATGCTTGAGATCATTTCTCGCTCTCACCAGGACCAATATCAACATTGTGTCTCGACACCTTGTCGTCCCGGTTTGTGTGCCACTTCGACTGCTCTCCGTTTTTGGTATATTTTATATCATCGGATTCATTTTTCCAAGCCCGTGATGATGCTTGAGATCATTTCTCGCTCTTACCCCCCAGATTTTTTGGGTATTTATTCCAAAATGCCCCCCGTCACCTCGGTTTGTGTGCCACATCGACCATTATCGATTTTTGACACTTTTTATATTGTCGGATTCATTTTTTTGAGCTCGTGATGATGCTTGAGTTCATTTCTCGCTCTCACTTGGTACAGTTTCAACATTGTGTCTCGACACCTTGCTGCCTCGGTTTGCACACCACATCAGCCACCATCGGATTGTTCCACCCTTTTTCATGAGCCATTCACTCCTGTCATACTGCAACTATTTCATTATTTTTCCACCATTCACTACCCCGCAAGGAGGCCCACTAGTGTTCCCCCCTACCCTCGTTCTTGGTCATCATAAATGTTCCTTGATTGAGCACTTCCTCCTTCCTGGCCATTCCTTTTGTTCAGTATAATTTTATCCCTTTTTCAGGCCGGACAAGTCCTTTATGAAAAAGGCACTTAGGGAGTTTCTGTTAATCTCTTTTATGACTCCTAAAACAATGAAAAGATCGTCTAGCAATCTTGATTCCTTTCATGCTCGTTAAAGTACCTGAAAGGGCGTCTATCTGGTATAAGTTTACCCCTTTTCTGGACCTGGTAGACTAATTATGAAAAAGGAATACTCTAGTCACACCAGCTAGAAGAGTTCTTCATTGCATCATTTTATGCTTCTTTGGGCCTTAGAGACTAACACATGAAAAAGCAACCCCCGTGGAGTCTTCTTATCACTTTTAGACTCTCTAAAATTGAAATCAACCACAAGCATGAACTGTCCTAGGCTCGTACAAATCCATACGACAGTACCATTCCATTATTTCAGAGTCTTCTTATGGCTTTCAGACTCCTTAAAATTGAAAGCACTCATGAGCATGAACTATCCTGGGATTGTATAAATCCACATGACAGTACCATTTTAAACACACGTCTTCTAGTTCCTTAACCTATGAAGAAGTCCCCCCGTGCCTCTTAGTACTATGATCGATCATCTCGTCAGCACCCCCAATCAGGTTTCCTTTGTTCAGAGTAGTCTGCAGTCTCCTACAATTTTTTACCCACTTCTTCTAGTTCCTTAACCCATGAAGAAGTCCTCCCGTGCCTCTCGGCACTATGATCGATCATCTCGGCAGCACCCCCAATCAGGTCGCCTTTGTTCAGAGTAGTCTATAGTCTCTTGCCATTCTACACTAGCTTGAGTATCCCTCATCCCAGTCACTCTCCTTGATCCATTACAGCTATGCTCCCTTACCCCTCAGTCAGTTTCATATGCTGCCCGATCATCCCCAGTATTTTACTCTGAACAAAGGAAGTTTGAGTCCACCCACTCTACTTGCCCAGTTATCCCCCACAATATGTCAGTCTTAGCATCAGTACTCTCACACTTTGGTTCTCCACCTCGTGCTCCTGTCAAGGAAACATCATTGCCTTGATAGTTGCAGGTCTCCCTCTGTCGACGACAGCCCCTCTATTCCAGACGATAGACCCCGAGGTCCCCGCGCCTTGGACCCATCACCATCCATGGTGAATGCCTACGGACCATTTTGAGAGGAGTCATCATTGCCTCTCCGAGTGGTTGTTTCTCACATGCTCGACTTCAACACCTTGATCGCATCGTTGACAATCGCACAGGATTTATATCCCTTCAGTTATTGGTCGAAGACCCCAGATTTCCCCAGACTCTAGCACATTGGTGAGTCACTTCGGAACGTCCAGTTATATGTTCTCGTGGATGTCCGGGTTGCATTGGTGCTTGTATTTGAAATCCATCCAGTTATATGCTTCCTTGAGTACCCAGTCCAGTTCCAATTCGGTGTACCATTGAGAGTATGACCCCTTGTCACTATGATCTAGCAACTCATCAGTTCCTCTGGTACCACACTCAGGAGCACTGTTGTTATTCCAGTGTATTAGTTCTTCAGCTCAGACATGGTCATGCCAGCAGTATGTCCCAGATTTGTGTCCCCTCTAGACCCTTATGATGGACACAGTGGTTCTCTATGTATCCTACAGGTCCCCCTTTTTGGGCCTCCCAGTTTTCTTTATGTATCTTGATACAAGCATGGGTATGCCCGCCTCGTCCATATATTGAGATTCTTCCTCATTCATTATTTGAGGTCATGTATATGTCAGGTCCCCATATTTTGGATCCCATTGCTATTATTGTTTTATATCCTGATACGAGCATGGGAATGCCCACCTCGTCCATATGATCAGATGATTCCTCATCCCTTCTTGAGGTTATGTACTTTTAGTTTTTGCAGTTTGTTTGGGACTGTTGTTCCAGGCTCTAGTTTGTTTCTTCTCTTCTCCACACCCCAGGAAAACCATACAGGACTTATGATGTCTATCAGCCATATGATGAGCTCCTGCCCTCACACATCAGGGGGCAATCTGTTAACACCCAAAAAGTGCTCAGTACCTCATCTACCCATCACATGACTCATTTGTCCATATTTTCTACCATATTTACCTTCAGAACCCTAAAATCCCATTAAAAAAGCCTCCAAAAGGCCACAAAACCATCAAAAAAGCCTCCAAAAGGCTAAAAAGCCCCTTTTCCCCCCAAAATAATCCAAAATTCCTCCAAAATAGCAAAAACCCTCTAAAAAGGGAATCAAAAATATAAAAAAAAGGAGGAAAAAAACCTATACAGCTGACCTAAACCATATGGTTCCTAAAACCATGGGCCAGCACTCCACCACCAAAAACCTATAAATAAGTGATGGAGACCCCTCATTTCATATCCACAATCAAGTACACTCTTACTCTACCAAAATCACTCTTGAAACCCTAGCTCACCCTTGAGCTACTTTCACCATTGAGTGCCCCTTTTGGCCCATTTCCACCATTGGAGAAAGAGAAGGAGCAAAGTTGGAGTTTGGAGCAACCCTCTTGGATCATTGCAAGAACTTCACCAACCTCTGCACTTGAGGTAAAATTTTAATACAAAAGAAAAACCATTTATATTCCATGTTTTGTTATGTTTGTTAATGCTCATGTTAGTTTAGAATTCATATTGTTTTAGCATTTTAATTTTCTGTTTATTGAATTGCTACTAAGGAGTCCCTTCTCCTTAGTAGGTGCTCATTTGTACAAGCTAGGGTGAAAACCCTAGCTACAATTGCCTTTAAAGATTGACTCTTGTAGGATTTATATTTTATATGTATGTCATTTCTACAACATAGAGGGTCCAAACATTAATTATCTTTGTGCAAAGGTTGTTGGCTCTGTATTTTGACGTTAAATACAGACCTGCATAAGCAGCTTTACAGGAGTTACCCCTTTGGTGCAGGTTTTCTCCTTCAACATGGATTTTGTGGGCTTGTAACAGTGAGTATTTTATTTTCTAGAAACTGTTTATGAGTGCTTAAATATGGAAGAAGTGAAACTAAATTGGTTGAATCCTTGTTGTAACTGTATAATTGCTATAGTATTGTGAACTAGATAAAAACATCTATGCCATTGTATCATGTTCTTGGGAAATAGTAAAAGTTAGCTAGCATTGAGTGGTAGTTAGATAGAATTAGAGATGGAGAGAGTCTTGTGCATAGCTTTCCATGTAGTCATTTGTATGTTTCCACCTCAAAATAGTAAAACATGGCATCTATTAAAGATTGTTTGGTAGGTCCTCACCCGGTTCTATCAATTGCAATGCCAAGCTATGACATTGTGCATGTACAGATTTATTTTGCTAAAATTAATTTGTTGTTTGGCACATGGATTTCTTGTTATATTGTGCATAATAGGTAACCATGGTTTTTCCACATACAAGAAGATCACACTTCCTTTATAAGACCAAGCCTCCACATGAATTGGGTTGTCCGATTAGCCTAGTCATGGATTTGAATAAATTATTATCAGAGTGGAGCTTTCCAAAGTTCATAAATTATATACACATAGGTTTCTACAACAAGAGGAAGTACTATCTATTACTACCAGGAGATAGCTACAACCAAGAGAAAGCTATTTTATTTTTGACTCTAGAAACGGATGATTGATCTTTGACTCTCTTTTTTCTATGCGAGATGCTTGAAGCATGTCCTTGTCTTGGGTTATTTGAATACACCAAATGAATATTTTGTGAGAAATCCATTATTGGATATATGGTTGTGTCCTATTATGGGTCTAAATTAAACCTTGGGGGTGTTTCGCTTGCAAGAGATGCATGGCATCCCATGACACCAAATTTTGACAATGAGTAGGGGATTCAATTATACCTACTAGGAAGCTAGCAAAAGCACTTGATTTGGGCACACAAGACGAAATTGAAAATTTCCAGAGAGGAATAGTTTCAAGTGATTATTTTGGAGGTTCTAAACTATCGAATCAGATAGAGGGAGCATTGCAATCCTATACCACTGAAAGGTGGCCTTGAATTTTCCCTTCAAGCATCAGAGCACATCTTGTTGGTGCTCTTTTGTAGTGGGACAATGAGTTGATTTTTGCAATAAGGGATAATACAATTATACCAAAGGTGGTTTAGTTAGATCTTCTATTAGAATTTAGAACACAAAAAATATGATTGTGGCTTGTTGTATAGCAACTCGTGATGACTTCATTTTATGGTCAGATTAATTGTATTCTATGGTTCAAAGAGTTGCTTGTTGGGTAGTATGTTGATGGTAAGAAGATGGGTTTCCTTTGTTGTTTTCTTGCATTCCATGCATGAATTATATTACTTGTAAGGTGAACTTTTTGTGTAAGGATGTGGGATATGCTGTGGACCCTTCCTGCCCTTTTCTAGAAATTTAGGTGCCTAGAATTATATGTATTTTGAACCTCAATTATTGGTATTTTTTTCAACTGATGACACTACTCTTTTGAAGTGCAATTATTGTTGTTATGTTTCTTCCAATCCATGACAAACTACTTATCTTGACTAAATATATATGGATCTGCAGAAGGTGTTGCTAACGCTGATCTAGTACTCCTAGTAACGACAAGGCCAATGACAAAGAATACTCTGGCTTGGTCTGTGGCATGTGAGCATGACCAATGGGGCTATGTAGTTGCAGGTAATTTTCATGCTTATGTATCATCGCAAACATGTTCAATTACAAGTTGTTATCTACCATAGTTTCATTCTTCAAAAACTTAATTTTTGGCAAAAGTATTTCATTTAACAGGTAAAATTAAATTATTTGTTCAGGTCATGTAAATGTAGCATCTCGACATCTAACAAGTGAGGCTGAAACATTACTTTTTGCAACACTAATACATGAGGTAAGCCATCTATATTTTTGTTGACTAGTTTATGATCCATTTGTTCTTGCTGAGCCAACCGATGAGTAGGGATCGCGACATACACCCAAAAATAGATTGCTTATTCACTATCTTGTTTAAATTAAATATTAGTGAACCTAGACAAAAAAGAATATATTCATTCACACAAACATTAGCATGTCTCTATTAGCAATGAATCAGCTCCAAATTCCCATTAAGTTTATGAAAATGTATGACAATGTATGGACAACTTAAAGTTGAGCAAAATATTCAAGCAACCAACTATTCAAGTATTCACAATCTCATGATATGACATTTATCATCTAGTTAAGGGATACAAATGTTTCGTCTTCTAGTTTATTCATATTGTCTATATTGAACAAAGTACATAAATTCTCATAGTGGAAGAGACAAACAAAGAAGATGATTCGGCTTGAATATTGGCCTTCCATGCACAAACTATTGAGCTCCTCAACTGCATCAATATGTCATGTCTACAATAAGAATCACTACACTATGTTATGAAATGCATATCACATGATTGAAATTTGTGTCTACAAATTATATGCAATTTTTTTTTAGAATTTTTGTTGTTTTTGTAAGTAATCGAAAAGTTTGGAATTATAGTTCTTATGCCTTGTGAGGATTGCAACGAGTAGGTTGCTGTTGCATGATAATCTGTAGATATTTGGGTACATGTGGATATCCTGTTACAATCATCTCATGAACATTCTTATTGTATTTTCTTAGACTTAAAAATAATGCAATATGGGTGTTAATATTGTTCATCTCCCTAATTCTTAAAGGGTGATAGCTCAATGGTAGAGGGCCTGCCTTACAAGCAGGAGGTTAGTGGTTCGATTCCTCCATACCCTATTGATATTGCAATATTGGTATTTTTAATAAAATATATTTTATTATGATTTATTATGGCTATAGAGGGGGTTTCAATCCATCTTTGTATGTTTCTACGAAGGGGGTTCTAAGCCACCTTCATATGTCACTATGAGGAGGGTTTCAAACCGCCTCTATAGGCCTATACAAGGGGGGTTCCAAATCGCCCCTATAGGCATCTACGAGGGGGGTTCCAAATCGCCCCTATAGGACTCTACAAGGGGGGTTTAAAACTACCTCTATAGGCCTCTATGAGGGGGGTTCAAAACCGCCCCTATAAGCCTCTACAAGGGGGGTTCTAAACTACCCCTATAGGACTCTACAAGGGGGTTTCCAAAACACCCCTATAGGACTATACGAGGGGGGTTTCCAAAACACCCCTATAGGACTATACGAGGGGGGTTCACAACCGCCCCTATAGGCCTCTACGAGGGGGGTTCCAAACCACCCCTATAGTCCTCTACGAGGAGGGTTCCAAACCGCCCCTATAGGTTTGTATGAGGGGGCTTATGAGGGGGGTTCACAATCTCCCTCGTAGGTATCTCTAAAGGGGGTTCAAAACTACCGCCGTAGGTCTCTATGAAGGGGTCTACGAGGGGGGTTTAAAACCACCTCCGTAGACCTCTACGAGGGGGGTCACAAACCACCCCCAAAAGTCACTTTTGAGTGCAATTCCAATCTCATCAAAAACCGCCCTTAAAGGGAAAAAAAATTAACATCGATGCCTTTAGGGGCGGTTTTGCCAAAACCTCCCCCAAACCCAAACCCCCCTCGTAGGTCACTTTTGGGGGCGGAAGACAGCCCCCCCTAAAGGCCAAAAATGTAGTAGTGCCAATAATCAATTAATCAATTACTTCAGGGGTGGGGTACCTACTACCACTACATAATGTGATAGAACTCCTAATTCCCAACAGTACTAGATAACACATTCTCCCATTCTATCCTACTTGCGCATCCTCCCTATCCTTCCTCTTCTAGTAGGGATGTGGTGTCAGATTCACCGACCTAGCCACATATAAAAACTAAGAGCGGTAGCATCGTCTATACAACGGACCTAACCTCTCCTAGCAAGCATCTGATCGTTGTCATCACACGTCTAGGGGAACATGACTCAACACATCCCTCCCACGACCTCAAGTATCATAAAACATAGGGTAGGAAATGCCTCCATCCCTCTTAACATACTAAGTCTATACCCTATCAAAATCATACTTTTTTCTTACTGGGATTATCGATTTGTGTCATCATATCATCCGGTTGGTTTCTAAGATTTAATGTTCACTGTTTTCTTATTCCCCGTATCATATGAGATATTCGGCCATCACGTATCCCTCGTGTCTTGTAGCTTAGTATTTTGCAGACATATATCTATAACAAATATTTCCATTCGATCATTAGTTGGTCCATATTATCAACATCATTTGATTTCATCATACAAAATCATTATATCGATCACATCATGGGTAGGTATCCATGTACCACATCATATATATCACATTTCATCAAGGATGATTATACATTGTCATTATGAAAGGATGCAATCTCATGATAACTACCACATAGTAACCGCATAAGCATAATAAATTCATGAGAATTGTAACATCATAGTATCAACATAAGCATAGTAGCATCATAAAAATAGTAGCAACATATAATTAGGTCTAACATGCCCAAAATATAGTTCACTCAGTCTAGCTGAGTCTAACAGATAATAAGCAAATAAAGTGCAAGGTGTCTGACTGATAAACCTGCCTAGTCAAATATGGGGCATTACATACACCCACCCTTCAAGAAACTTTGTCCGTAAGTTATAGTCAAGATAGTGTGGGAGAGAAAAAAAAAAATCATGATGCATGGCCTTTGCACCCTCTTGTGTAATAGAACATGTGCTATACTTTCCCCACTAGACCTCCTCTTGATTAGACCTAACAATGTCCACAAAATTTACTCATTTTATCACACTGAAGGTGTTCTTATATTTTGTTTAGCATTTGCGTATGAGGTTGGTCCAATGTCTTCCATGTTCCTTAAAATATTTTTCTGCTACGAAGTTATTCCACTTATCAATTTTGATAGTACTGTTCCACATTGTAATTTATAGGAAGACCCAAGTCTTGAATTATGTACAACATTTATTTACTTCCAAGGTATTGTTATGACTCTTTCATTTGTTATAAATCTAGTTTACCTCTTTTCAACATTTTTATTTATTTAAATTACATATTATTGCACAACCTTTATATATATATATATATATATATATATATATATATATATAACTCTAACCCGTGAGTGTTATAATATCCCATTCTATTTTATGTTTTTAATTTCCTTACAAGGTCACTCTTTTCTAGAATACAACCCCCTCTCATTCACCAAGAGTTTCAATCTATTACGACTCTATGCATTCTTCATACAACTATATGATCCTATATGACTCTTGTATCATCAATTGTATCTGTGTTTACCCCTAGAAGGCAGAGGATATTCCTTTGTGAAACATACTAAAATAATTCATATATACTCCATATAATGCATATGATTAGACATTAGGCACACATACTTATTCTACTCTCTCACCCATCACTCAAGCAATGACTACTCCTAAGAATTATACGCATAAACTTATAATTCATCAACGTTTTAACTTGGGAAATGCATTATTGCAACAAGATATTTAATTAGATTACAACTCCCATATGAAATTATCTAACATGTTTACTTCATGATTGGGTTAAGATTCATATGACTCTCTTATTGTTAATCAAGGTGATGACTATATTGGGTAGGACTAAACCAAATTTTCAGACACCCTACCACATCATTTCTCTACTCTGTAACCACTCTTAACTTATTTTGTCTAAATCTATGGTTCCATTATTAATTTAGTCTTTTAATAAGCTATATCTGCAATCCCCTTGTTAAAGTACAACACACTATGTTTTGCTAACTTTAAGAACCTTCTATCCTCATTCTAAACTTATATTATTTATAATTATCAAAATTGAATTTGATTATCACTCTAGCTAAATTAATTTTTGCCCAAATACCATTGCTATCTCTAAAGGAATTAATTTATTCATGCACCACAATAATAGTGTCTTGAATCTAGTTTCCTTCTTTGTAAGTGCCTTTCTCCTAGGAAGTGAGAAAGGACATGATTGGTTTGAGGTGGTTCGCTATAAATTTAGAGATAGCCTTTTATATTAATTTAAAAGGGAGATCGTCCTTAATTTTTTCACTGTGTTATCTCTAGAGCAAGGTTTTATATGCCTCTATACAGGAACCCCGTGGAATACCATATGTTTTGCTTATACATAGTGAATACCATTCCTTATTTGTTATTGATCAATTTACTTGATGACTTGTTCGAATGTATAGACTATAATTTAATTTATGTAGCAACCCTTTGTTTCATATGGCGTAGATACTTCATTTGCTATAGCATTGGTTCACTTCTATTTCAATTCCTTATTTGTTATTGATCAATTTACTTGATGACTTGTTCGAATGTATAGACCATAATTTAATTTATAGTAGCAACCCTTTGCTTCATATGGCGTAGATACCTCATTTGCTATAGCATTGGTTCACTTCTATTTCATTTGCATATATAGTGAAGGAAGTAACGTCAATTTCCGATAGCGATACCATGGTTCATAGATTTTTAGCTTTTGTTTAATAACATAGGTTATAGTGGTATTATATTTCAATAGTATTTTCATATATTTGTGGGTACTCTATTTCGGTTTCATATAGCGTAAATTTACTAGATCTTTTAAATTGCATTGTATTTTATTGTTATAAATAACAAATTTAATATTTTATTACTTTGTTTCGTAAATTTTTAAAACACTTCGGTCACAGCGCAATATTACTTTGTTATGTAGAATCAAGCTAACAAGCATAGATAGGTAACATTATTTTTTTAATAAATTACCCTCTATTCCCTCTTCTCCACCTCGGAGCTCCCCACTGCTCGGATTCGCATGCTCCTCCACACGCAGAATCACTTCTCCGCCAACCTCTCCTCCTTCTCCTCCGAGTGGCCAGCTCCCACCGCCAGCCAACCCACGTTGTTCTTCCATGTTTCCGATGGCTCCATAGGGCTCCTCCCTACGTCCACTCTCCTGGCCACCATCCCCACGAGCCGTACAACGGCCTTGCTCCCTCTCCACGCACTGGTCTCCACTGGCTCCACCCACGAACCACTATTTTCACCCGTCTCGAAGGGAATCACGAGGGCCCCTCGGCTGCATGCAGGCCCTCTCCCCACCGTCCATAAGCAGGGGGCCTCCCTACAAAGGTTGTTCATCCTTCCCCGCACGCGTGAAGGCCCTTTGGGCTCGAACCTGGATGAATCGAGGCTCGGATATCTATCAGCGTAGAGGAGCTTCCATGTATGGAAACATTGGAATCTAAGAGGGCTGGAAGGGTTGGAAGGAAGAGCTGGGTCAGCGCCAGCGTGGGAAGGAAATTTTGTTTTTTTGTAGGGGTTGCATGAGTTATTGTTCTACTGCCTAGGGTTTTCCTGGGAAGTGGTTGACGTAGGGTGCAGTCCCTCCCACTTCCTCTCCTCACCCGCGTGTGGCCCTGTGGAGTGGCTTTTATAAATCCCTGCCTTATCCCTTCTCTCTGTGCGTTTTCCGTTCTTCGTGGGAGCGCAGAAGGGAGATCTCGTTCATAGATTTGATTCGAGTTGTTGTGGGTGTTTAGATTGGTCGATTAATAGTAAGATGGAGAACACAACAGAGGAGAATATCTCTCTATTTCCTATCTTCATATTGGCGATTATGGTGTTATCACTGGTGCCTTACACCATCCATCGAGTGGCGAATGCTGCGTGGAAGAAGGCCAGGAGCATCCACTTCCATTGTTCCTTCTGCTTACGCTCTGGAAAATACCGCACATCCATGGCCAAGATCATCTCGAAATTTTCAACATGCAACAACTTGACGCTTCTTCTACTGTGGTCGATAATGCTCTTTCTCGTATACAATGTCCAGCATATTAGTCGCAAGGTACATGTTCTCCTTGGTTCGAAATGGCTGAGTAGAGAAATCATCCTGCAGTAATCAAATTGCACTAACACATTTTTTTGGAAGGGCGTTTGGGTAAGGGTAAGGCCGATTTCAGGTTGCTTGGAGAGAATCCCATGGTAGGAGGAGCATCGACAGGGTTGTCAGTCTCATCTTCCGTGCAACACGTAGTGTAATTGAGCCAATTACTAGCTCTATATGGAGGAACGGGTCGCCTATGGCTGAAAGGAGAGGAAGCAATTGGTGGTGGTTAGCTCCTAGAGATATTCTTGAAGATATGGTGTGCAAGATGGGAGCTTAACAAAGATGAAAACATGAGGGCTCATTTTTTAAATGCGCTGCAACGCTGTTTTTTTTTGGTATAACGAGCGTGAGTGGATTCTTCCTTAATTTTAACCTCTTCATTAGATACAGAACTCCAGAACTCTATAGCGGCTTGCAGAGTCGCAGTTTCTTTGTTAGTTTTCAATGATTTTGGAGTGATAGTGAAGATATCTTGTATGTAAGGTGCATGTTTTTCAAAGTATACAGTTGAGGAAAAGCAATACACTTAAATGAATCTTTCCTTATTTGAACATTAGCAAACAATGTTGTTTCCCAAATGACATGCATAATATAGTTCATTTTCAAAGGGTGTCTCTCCAAAATCAAGGGCATTTGTACAAAGTCTCTATCGCTACCAAGACTGTAAATGCATGTTTTTTTCTTTCTTTTTAAAGTATGAAATAGGATCTCTTTTAAATATAAATCTCTCTCTCTATATATTTGTATGTTAAATATTTGTCATCTTATATATGTGTAAATTTTTCGAACATAACTTTAAATTATAGTCTGGTTATATATATAAATAGACTTCACTTCGTTTTACTCTCTAAAGTAGAGAAACTCACATTCCTTATTCTATAAAATACATAAATTTGCACTCTCTTTTGTCTTATAAAAACACATGTAAACTTCATATGTCTATAGGGACTACGTGCTAACTTGTTATCTTATTGTATTTTGCAAGAAAAGCCTAAACTTCGATTTCAAGGTGGAATATGGGGCATAGTTGGTTTAATTCATAGTGATCCCCTTCAGCCTATAATTTGTTTATTTCATAGCTAGCATCTTTAGCCTCCCTTTAGAAATTTTATGTTCAATGTTCTGTTTACACATCAATTTTAGAGTTTTCCTTTCAATATTTTGTTCAAATTCCAAAGTTTTCTGTTAAAATTTTTGTTTAGGTTGTAAGTAGATGGAACATACAATATGTTACCAATTTTTAAGTAGCTTGTTGTAAATTTCCTAGCAAGGTTAGGTGTGAGTAGGCCCTAAGGCACTAGTTTTCAATCCTAGTGCTCTGATACCATGTTTAGTGCTCTGGTTTCTGGTAGAGCAAGTGTAAGTTAAAATTTATAAGTTATTTTATGTACTGAGCTTATTCCAAGCAATTCTAGTGAATTTTAAATAAAATGTTTGTTGTTCAATTAATTTCTATGTTTATGCTTAAGTCTCTTATTTTCCTAGTTTCTGTAAATAGGATAGCATATAAATCTGAATTTTCATGAGTACATATATCTACCATAAAAAATTTACAAATTCTCATATGAGCTAGTCAATTTAGCAGTTAAAGCATGTATAGATTCAGGATTTAAATAATTAAGTAATAGTAAAATACCTGGATCCAGTAGGTTGTAGGTGGTCCCCTTATCTTCCCATGGATCTATTTCAACTTAGCCTCCTTAGAACTTAGCAATCGACTGAATAATCCACCATGTAGACCAACTCTGATCATGCTGGCCCTAGGAAATCGACAGACTTCCTAGCCCCAGAGCCCACAAACCGATAATTCCAATAACAACTTCCTTGTTTTGAATTCCCAATTATAGTTTTCCGCTTCCTCTATGCAACAAGATTTTCCCCCTTCCTCTGTGCAACATGAGTTTTCTCCTTCCTCTATGCAACAGGATTTTTCCCCTTCCTCTGTGAAACATGAGTTGTCCCCTTCCTCCTCCTTCAAGATTTTTCCACAAGAAAATAAGATCCAACTTCTGAATGAAGGTTTAATAGACTTACTATTTCATAACAACTTACATAATTATTTAACCTCATCAGCAATTGTATAACGATACTAGTGCCTATATGCAAAGTCTCCATGTGTGGCCAACGTATGCACAAATCACATAAGTTATAAGTAAGAATATCTTTCCTATGTGTATCTACTAATTAATAATAACCATGAAAATATAATAATCATAGATACTTAACATAATCAATTTGACATTAGAATTCGTTTAATGGTTTAACTATCAATGTTTAATCATTATTATATATAGGTTTCCAATAATCAATCAATCAATTACTTAAGGGGTGGGGTACCTAATACCACTACGTAATGCGATAGAACTCTTAATTCCCAACAATACTAGCTAACACATCCTCCCATCCTATCCTACTTCTGCATCCTCCCTATCCTTCCTCTACTAGTAGGGATGTGGTGTCAGCTTCATCGACCTGATCACATATAGAAACTGATAGTGATAGCATCGGCTATACAACAAACCTAACCTCTCCTAAAAGGAATCTGACTGTCTTCATCACACGTCTAGGGTAGAATGACTCAACACAACCCTCCCACAACCTCAGGTATCATAAAACATAAGGTGGGAAATGTCTCCATCCCTCTCAACATACTGGGTCTATACCTTGTCAAAATCATATTGTGTTGTTACTGGGATTATCGGTTTGTGTCATCGTATCATACGGTTGGTTGCTAAGATTTAATGTTCACTATTTTCTTATTCCTCATAGCATATTAGATATCCGACTAACACGTAGCCCCCATGTACTGCAGATTAGTATTTTGCAGACATATATCTATAACAAATATTTACATTAGATCATTAGCTGGTCCATATTATCAACATCATTTCATTTCATCATACAAAATCATTATATCAATCACATCATGGGTTGGTATCCATGTACCATATCATATATATCATGTTTTATCAAGGACGATTAATAAACATACACTGTCATTATGAAAGAAAGCAATCTCGTGATAAATACCACATAGTAACCACATAAACATAATAACATCATGAGAATTGTAACGTCATAACATCATAATCATAGTATCAGCATAAGCATAGTAGCATCATAAACATAGTAACAACATATAATCAGGTCTAACATGCCGAAAATATAGTTCACTCAGTATAGCTGAGTCTAAGAGATAAAAATCAAATAAAGTGAAAGGTCTCTGACTGATAAACATGCCTAGTCACAATATGGGGCTTGACAAGGTCCGCATCTCGACCACTTTGATGGGATCTATTTAATATTGACAGGGGGGCGAATCTTATTTAATACTGACAGGGGGGGCGAATCTGTATTAGTGAAGTTATGAACATTTTTTAACTTCGTAACATATTAATCTTGAACTTCAATTATGCATCCACCATACATAAAACATTCATCCACATATGCACAAAACACAGAACACAGAACGCACATAAGTTTTATTTGTAAACCCAGAAGGGAGAAAACCACATAATTCTCTTTTATAATGAAAATATTACATTTGAGGAAGCACCAACTTCCCAATTTCAACAACACCAACCGGAAAGAGGCACCAACCCCCTGATTTGATAGGCACTGACCTGAAGTAAGAACCAAATCCCTGAGTTCTACAACACCAACTGGAAGGAGGATATGACCCCATGGTTTTACAGGAACTGAACTGAAGGAAGCACCAACTCCCTGAGTTCTCTGGCACCAACTAGAAAGAGGTTACAACCCCTTACTCCTTGCCTCATCCTGCCACCTAGGTATAGAAGAATAGGCTATTGCTCTGTTTTAGTTCTGATACATGCACACTTCATATCTTATGTTGTTCCTTCTGCTGTGTGCACCTTCTATATGCTGTAATATTGTTGTCACTATGCTACATACACTACCTGACTTCACACTCAACACTTCACTTCAACTGACATCGCACTTCATATATTGTGTGCTTCTTCATAAAATTATACAGTTTGTGTCGACGTTTAGTATTCAATTCTACTACTGTGCATCTGCAATTTCAACTAATATTGTGCTTCAACTAATAAATTGTGGTTCTGACTTCACACACCAGTATCACATGGAACTACGCACCTTCAAAGATATGTTCATTCTGTCTTGCTGAAGCAACCTTTAGACAATATACGACTATATATGAATCATATGATTCATCATTTTTCTTTAACACACTTGTCTCAGATCATCCTCATCATAACACACATCCTTATATGTGATACAAATTTGTCTTTGCGCATCTATGTACTGAATTACTTCGCACTCATCAACTTAGTCTTAGTGTGTCGGATAAACTTCTCCACTTCACGCATCACAAGATATACTTCAAAGATGTCTTTGCGCTTCTGTCTTATAACATCTGTGACTATATGCATGCTACCTTCGATACTGTCATTCAGTCCTCATGCACTTGCACATCTTCTGTAATTCTACCTTTATGTCTTTTCACAACTGTCACAGATCTACGACATCATTTTGTGCACCATCATATATTCCATTCCTCTGCCTGTGCACACTCGACTCTTTTCTATATCATCATGTTCTAGTTCAACGATCCCTTGATGCCCTGAGTAATAGAAGCTTGATAAATATGTATATTCTATCTCTCCACTTACAAGATCTTCATCCTTGCTCTCAATCTTACTTCAAATATCCAACTTGCATCTTATTTATACTTTTCCTGTGTGGATTGTATGTCCATAAGTTGGGGGTGGCTTTCCTTCTTCTTTGCTTTATGGTTCATGCTTCTGCCACTTGTCATGTTCTACGCCACTCATGTGTCATCTCTTTCGGGTCTTTTTGCATACATGGTCCTTGCCTTAGTGGTACTTTCACCCTTGCGGTGTGGTATTGCTCCCTTGATGTACCATTTCATGTGGAATTTGCACATATGATATCTTCAACAACTGAAAGCTTCTTCCGATTAGTGATGTCTTGCATGCTTTCAGTACTTGCATAGCTATTCGACCATTTCTTGTTCCAAGATGCATGCACACTCCTAAACTTTGTCTAATCACTTCTCTGGATTTCTTGTGCACTCCCGAACTTTTTCGAATCAACTCTTTGGCCTTCTTGCGCACTCCCAAACCTATGTCCAATAAACTCTTTGACTTTTACCTTGAAGGACTTGAGACTTGCACCATGTATCTCATGTACTAGATTTATTCCTTATGTACTTCTTCAAACTGGATATGCTTGATGTTCCCCTGGATATACTTCTTTAGACTGGAATCCATGTCTTTCTTCATCTTGCTTGTGCATATACTTCTTCAAAGTGGATTCCATCTACTTCTTCAAAGTATCTTTCATATACTTCTTCAAATTGGCACATGAATATTGATTCCTCTTTGACATTAATTGATATCAATGAAAACAAAATTTCAGCAATATTCCCCTTTGGCATTGATGTCAACACCTTATGAAGATGTGCATAATCATCTCCTGAAGTTTGCATGCTTCATCTGTGCTTGTCGTAGTACTCCCCCTATGTTCTTTTCCAATTTAAGCCTTTGTCATCTATGTATTCTGTTGTCAATGGTTTTTTCGCTTTCTATTACTTCTGCGTGGATTGCATGCTTCATGATAATTCTCATTGCGTTGTTGCATGCTTGATGATCAGCTTCATTCTCTTGATGATCAAATTCATGCTCTTTCTCCCCCTTTGAAATAAATGGCAAAGAGGTGCCATCACTACGCAATTAATGGTTCTCCTTTCTTTTGTCCCACGATGGGCTCTATTCAACTGCTTACTGGGTTAACTCTTCCTATGTTCATGCTCCATTCTTTTGCTAAAATTTATGCGCTAGTACCCTACAATCTATACACTATTTTCATAGCCATCTCAGATACACCCCGCCTATGTAGTTGAAATCTCCATTATTTATATGGATCTTCTATTCATGTTCACAATACATCATCACTCCTTCAACAAATATTCATGCAATCTTCCAACTGCACAGTCTCAAATTATGTCTACTTCTATTTTTGTGCTTTGTTCTTTGTCAATCTCTTTTCTACGTTTGAATGTTCCTTAAGTCACATTTACTTCACTGTGACTTCCATCTGTCAGCCAGCTTTTCCATAAAGCGATATGAAAAACCATTCATGTGGCACCTTTGATGTGTCACAATTGTACTTGAGCTTTTCGAGCAACATCATTCTCATCACACAGAACAATGACCTATATTTCCTCTTTTTGTCCTTTTGCTTAGACTGATTAACTTGAGCAATTAGTTTTGGAGACTGCATCACTAACTTTGGATCGTCTCGACTTGAATGTGATTTAATACACATCTCTTCAACTTAATTTCATGTGTGTGAAAAACTACCATATGATTCTATAATATAGTTAAGAAATGCGTGGTTCATCACCTTTGGTATTCTTCCATCTTGCTCTACATCCCATTGCCTCCTAGTATTTCATCCTTTATGTTTGTGGCTCCTTCTACAAGAAGATGAACGATTCCCTTGAAAATGTGTGCCTTGTTTCCTAGTAGCAGCAATCAGAGTTCACCCGTCTAAGAGTCGACATGGGAATTTTGCAAGGCCAAATGGAGGAGTCATAATTCAAACATTTGTATGCTCAGTCGTAGGTGAACCATATCCATGTGAAGGGATTGACTAATCTAAGCATATGGGTCAACTTCCTAGAGAAGAAACAACAACAAAATCTAGAAACACTAAATTTAATTCAGTATGAGCAATATGTTGAACAAGTGTCATCTGCAACTCTGCAGCTTTATCTGCAGCCCACTTATGAGTACAATGCGATGGTTCCAATGGATTTGGAGCTCCATCTTTCACAACAATCAGACACAGATTTAAAATTTGAATTCCAGCTTTGAGTTACTATGTCATTCTTAATTTTCCCTGATATAGCTTCAATTGTTCTCATGAACTCAACTTTTTGGCCTCAGCATGAAGCCTCTTTTGATGTTCAACTCATGCATTTTGTAATTGCACAAATTTTGAATGTAATGCAAGTTAGGTATATATATATATATATATATATGCACAGTATTTGTTTGTACTTTTCTTTCATTTTATCTCATGAAATTCCTTTTGTGTGACAACTTTTATTCAACATAACTTATCAACTAATTGAATATGTACACATATCTTTTTTCATCAATAATACTAAATATCTTTTATGTGACACTCCAACTCAACACTTATAAATTTTGAAATATTTATGGGACATCCATCCTCATACTATAACCTTCACAAACATATACTCCTTGAACTCCTAATATGCATTGTGTTGAATTCAAGGATCTCACTTAATCTCTTGGAGATCAACAAGAGGGGTAGCAATGGCTTGCCGCTTTGGATGTACTTGGATTTTCAGCTACTACCGTTCTTTTTTTAGGAGATTTTGCTACCCAAATTTTCATGTGCACATTTATATTCTGATTATGTGCTTGACTTCCTTCCCTATTGATCCTTGTATGGTGATTGCTTTTGTGCAAAATGTTTTCATCAGAACAATTTACTATACTTCAACAACACATAACCTTATGTCCAAAGCCATCGAATGCATAACATATCATAGTTTCATAGTAATTAGCAATATGACCAATGCAATTGAACCTTGCGCACTTCATTCTATTGATCCTTATTCAATTAGTATAATGAAAAGAGTTGTAATCATTGAAAGATTTGTCATACCTGAAAGACTTCACTTGATTTGAATGATGTTCCCTATCATAGGCCTTCCTAGATGTCCTTTCATAACCAAGTCCTGAATTATCTTTTGGTGATCTTTGATCATTCAAAAAAAAAATTAGAATTGATCTGCTCCCGTTGAACTTGTTCTTCACTTCATACTCAAAAATAGCCGTGTCACTTCCTGGAAGTGTGCAATTTGAAGTATCACTTATCATAAGATATTGAACTTGTTTCTTTCCCTCTATCTCGATTAACTTGTATTCTAAGAAAGAGATCTCTCAATCCTTTTGTTCAATATGACTTGTCAGCATCTTATTTTTCTTCACTAACTCTTCCAAAGAACCCTTCAACATGGATTTTTCTTCTTCAAGTATTTTGATCTTTTCAACTGAGCAGTTCAGTTGCTTCTCGTATTCCATGATATTTTCATTGACTTGTTTGTTATGAGATTCTTGAACCTCTTTTGCATTCTTGACCTATTATTTAGACTTCGATAGTTGGTCCTATAATATTTTACTCTTCTTTCTTGACTTCTTTAATTCAACCAGAGCATTCACCAGCTCACCTTCCCAATCAACATCTACAACTTCTTCTTCTTCAGAATGACTGTCAGATTTGAATTCTGCGATAGGATTTGGAGGTGTATTGAAGGACCCACTAAAGAAGTATTTATCCAGTGATCCTAGTTTTCTTTGTGCAAATAGTATATTCTTCTTGACTAAAGAACAACTCTTCTTATTTTCATCACTTCTTTCTTCTTCCATGAAGGCCATGACGAGTACCTATTTTGGCTTGTCGTCGCAGTCGCTTCCTTCAAACACATTGATGTCTTCCTCTGCTTTGGAACCTTGATTCGAGTCTCTAGTCTTCCCTGAGTGCGCTCCATTATTTTTTCATAGGAACTGGATTCTTCCTCCCTGTTTCTATCTCCATATTCCCTATATGGAAACTTAGAAGCAAAGTGTCCAATTCCACCACATTTGAAACAGTTGAAAGGAAACTTGTTTTTATACTTAACACATCCTCTTTCTAGCATCCTTAAGAAGCTTGAAACTTGTTCATCTTATTTATTGCAACAATCCTTATCATGCTCATTCTTAGCCTTTCCAGTGGATTTATAGGCCGCTTCTTTTCTGATGGCATTTTATTTCATAATTCTCATCTCATATGCAGTCAATATCCCTTGAATCTCATCCTTTTTTAGGTCTACAAGATTGGTTCTATATTCCAACACAGATACAAATGTTGAGGGAAGAGTTCTTAGTATTTTATATATCACTGATTCTTCTTAGAGTAACTCCAATACTCTTGATAGCATTAACTATTTCATCAACCCATAAGAAGTAAGATGCAATATTCTCTTCATCTTTCATTTTTAGGGATTCATATAACCCAGGGTAATTATGCAACCTTTCCTTCTTTACTTTCTTGTCTCTTTCATAGACACCTCTGAGTTTATCCCATACTTACTTGGATGAGGCGTATTGCATGACCTTGATAAATTCAAAATCCATTAACCCACATAGCAATGCATTTATGGCTCTTGCATTGCATTCATATAGTTTCCTTTCAGCTGGGTCAACTCGTGCAACTACTGGGACATTGTAACCATCCACAATGGACTGCCAAACATCAGCTCCAAGATATTGAAAATACACTTCCATCTTGACCTTCTAGAAGGTGCAGTTGACCTGCCATTAAACCTTAGTGATTTGTTGGTGGAGAGACCTTCCTGCTTGTCCATATCTATGCACATATCTATCTTCCATTGAGATCTTAAGTTGTTACAGAAGATTCTTGCTCCGATATCAATTGTTGGAATCTATTTAATACTGAGAGGGGGGAGAATCAGTATTAGCTCAGTTATGAATAGTTTTTAACTTCTTAATAGATTAATCTTGATCTTCAATTATGCATCCACCACAAATAAAACATTCATCCACATATGGGAAAAACATAGAACACACAATTGTTTTACGTCGAAACCAAAATGGGATAAAACGACAGAATTCCCTTTTATAATGAAAAGATTACATTTGGGGAAGCACCAACTTCCTAAGTCCTCTAACATGAACTGGAAGGAGGCACCGACCCCCTGGTTTTATAGGAACCGACCTGAACGAAGCACCAACTCCTTGAGTTCTCCAACACCAACTGTAAGGAGGCTACGACCCCCTAGTTTTACTGGCATCAACCTGAAGGAGGCACCAGTTGGAAGGAGGATACGACCCCTTTCTTGTTGCCCCATTCTTCCACCCATATATACAAAAATAAAATATTGCTCTATTGTACTTCTGATACACACACACTTTCTATCTTTTGTTGTTCCTTATGATGTGTGCACCTTCGATATGTTTTAATATTGTTGTCACTATGTTGCATACATTACTTGACTTCACACTCAACACTTCACTTCAACTAAAATTGCACTTCAAATGCTGTGTGATTCTTCATCAAATTTTGTAGCCTGTGCCAAGGTTCAGTATTCAATTCCGATACTGCGCATAACGTCAATTTCATTAAAATTGGAATTATTCTAGTCCAAGTCACTTTGAATATGGGTAAAAAATAGCCTTTCTAAACCCCAAAATCAAGCAAAATCCAGTTCCAAAAGTGCCAAAAGTGCCAAATCCGGTTCTGAAAGTGCCAAAACCGGTTCCGAAAGTGCCAAATCAAGGTTCCAAAAGTACCAAAACCGGTTCCAAAGGTGCCAAAACCAGTTCCAAAAGTGCCAAAACCGGTTCCAAAAGTGCCAAAACCGATTGCAAAAGTGCCAAAACCGATTCTGAAAGTGCCAAATCAACGTTCCAAAAGTGATAAAAAACAGTTCCTAAAGAGCCAAAACCGGTTCCAAAAGTGCCAAATCCAGTTCCAAAAGTGATCAAACTGGTTCTAAAACTGTCAAATCCGTTTCCAAAAGTGCCAAATCCAGGTTCCAAAACTAGACTTTTTCTTTTGATATTGCCACTTTTGAAATTGATTTTTGCGGTGTTCCGATATGATAATTATGACAGTCATTTGAAGTTGTAAAAAAAACACAAATTATCAAATGAATCGGTGTCTGTATAATATCATGGTCATTTCAAGTTGAATTTCATTAACCAACACCACATTTTGAAAGAGGCTCGAGATAAATGAATGAAGGGTCGACCGATCCTTCTTCTGCCCACTATTATTTTCAGAATAGTTCTAGACTTCAATAAGGGTGGTTCAATCCTTCTTGTGTTCACCATTCTGGATACAGGTGAATTGTCAAATATTGGTGTTCTCAATTATCTACCAAAAGAAGGGGCGGTCGATCCTTCTTGTCAGTAGTCAGAATTCTGGAGAAATATTGTTTATATGTTATAACTTAGGCAATGTACCGATCCCTACCATATACTGCGGAAGTTGGTAGTGGGGAATTGTCGTCCCAACCTTCTTAGATTAAATATTTTTTCATTTCTCTTTTAAATGAAGGGTCGGCTGACCCTTCTTTTGGTTATTATTATTGCAGTCTTCACCAGTCAGGATATACATGAATTGAAAGCCTATACTTCATAGGTTGAATATTTTCACAATTCCCTCATAAATGAAGGGACGGTTGACCCTTCTTTCGACCAATATTATTTTCATACTAGTTTTGAACTGCAAGAAGGGTCGCCCGATCCTTCTTGTGTTCACCATTCTGGATACAGGTGAATTGCTGGATATTCATCTCCACAATTATCTACTAAACGAAGGGTCGACTGACCCTTCCTGTGATTTGTAGTTTTTTATTCTTGACCAGTATGGTTATACATGAATTGATCTTTATTTTGGCAGGCCAAAATCTCACACGTGTGAGCCTCAAATAGAGAACTGACACCATAGGAAGTTATTACATGGCATGTATGATGACATGGAATGTGTGATGAGGCTAGAAAGACACATGATGGTGTTCTGGTGCTATCATTAAGTCAGTGTCTCAATTTGACATCAACCTTGGAGAAAATCTTGGAAATGACCAAGTATTGGAAAACTAGTTCAGGTGGCCTTGCGAAAATGCCCACCGTACCTCATGGGAGAATGGTAAAAGGGCAATTAGATCAATGGCTATTCAATAAAGGGTGGCTAGATTGACAGTCCATAATCTTTCTGCATCACCAACATGCCCGATGTAATGGAGGTTTGAGCGGTTTGAAAATACCATACCGTTGTACGTATGTCATCTCCACATCATTCTGCAATTAGAGAAAGTGGTAAGGAAAACCACCATCCCGCGTTGTGAAACCAAATTCGGTGGTGTATAAAATAGAAGGGCACATCAACCATTGACTTTTTTGTTGCGAATGGTGGAGGATTGGAACATGTTTGTGTTGCTCGAAAGTGACAGAGCATAGTCTATTCATCCTGTCTATGCTAGGTAGGTCCTCTTAACTCGTGAAAGTAACTAGAATTGTTTACATAATGGAAGGAAGTCGTGAAACCGTCTGTCAGAATGTTGAAACTATGACGATAGGAGAAACCCTAGTGGACAGAGATAGTGACATTCATTACCCCATAATGGTTAAATTCTCGGTTTCAGAAATCAAAAGCAAGTTGGAGGGTTTATATAAACAATATTTGTATGTGCACAATTTTATAATTCTCGTTTTATCCATTTATGTCCCAAACAACCTTCAAGGTTTCTGGAATTTGTTTCGTGGTGTGCAGTAAATTATTCTCAGAGTCAAAGAGTCATTATGAATTCATCACGAAAGAAATTTTTTGCCGTGTAAATGCGTCTACCATTAGGAAATCTCTAACAATATCCCTATTTTCCTCCCACCACCAGGAAGATTTTGCCGAAGAAGCCCTAGTTAGCCAGTACAGAGAGTCATCCCCTGAGACCAAACAAACCTTCATGACCAGTTGTCTGAAACCTGGCCTTGCCATTGATAACACCCCCTATCGACTTGACATTAATTTCTTTGATGAAAATTCAGAGTTAGTTTTGTCAATCATTTCACAGTTTTTAGGGTTTGATGATGATTCCATGGTCACAGAGGTCTAGTTACATTTTCTTTTTAGATTAAGTGTTGCTAAAATAGAAATGGATTACAGTCAAGTACCCTACCTTAAATTTGATGAATTCTTGGCTTGGAACATCCACTCTCAGTTAGTGAATTTCCACACTTCGAGACATTTTAGGTTCCAGACACACTTGATGAAAATGCTCATGTTTAACAGTCGAAAAGATTTACATTTCCCACAATCTGTGTTTTCAGAAACAGTGGAAGACAATATGTTTAATTTTATGAATTTTATTTTATTAGAAGTATACAGATTGATGTTTGGAGAACATTTTCCTAGAGTATTATCAGAGATGAAGACCCTGATGCAATTAAGCCCCAAAAAAGCAATTGGAGACTGGTTTTTAGGGAAGCAAGATACAGTAATCAGACTTTATGGATTTGTTAGGGAGCCCTATATTATACTAGCCTTTTTGACTCCGAGAGTTTTTGCTTTGGAGTTTATCAGACAAAAATTGACAGTAGAAAATGACCATTCTCTACATTTCAAGAAAGCTACAAATATAAAGCTCCCTTTAAAAATTGGTCATTTTATCATCAAGAACAAGAATGCTCTACCTTTTGTACAAAAACATTTAGAAGCACTGAGTTTTAGGAAAGCGACAACTATTAATTATGATCCTTGTCATGTTATTTTTGACAGAAGGCAAGAGAACAAAAATAAAGTCTTTGATCACCAAGAGGTTGAAGGATTGGCGAAGATGGCAAATTTACTACAATATGAATCATACACAGAAGTTTCAGGAATTTCACACGCTAATCCTTCTACCTTGGATAAAGTTTCAGCTGAGTTGGTACCTGAGATGGTACCTACCCAAGGAAAGGTTGAAGCAACAAATAAAAGAAGTTTTTATGAAAGTACTGATATGCAGGTGGAGGAAGAAAGAGAAGACAAAAGTTTAAAATCAATCCAGCAAGATGAAGTAGTTGTATCTGACAAGGAAAAATACCAAGGGCCAGGAATTCATGTACTAGAATACGAATTTGACGAGGCAAGAGCTGGAGGTGATTCTACAAAATTTCAATCAAGAGATGAAATATGTGTAAAATATGGAAAAGACAGAGAAACAACAGCAGAAGCAATGCATAAGTTATAATCGTTTTGAATCTTTGATATATAAGCAAATCTAGGGGTTTAGGATTGCTCCAATGCAAGCAAGAAAAATTCCCACTTCCAAAGGTATATTCTTCCTCCATGAGATCAAATGAGCTAAGACTTAAAATTGGATGAAAGGATATGTAGGCCACCCGATAATTTGAAAAATCATGCATTGATTAGATGGAAACCTTAATTTCCTACTGTGTGGATTTTACTGCGATTTTTTACTAGGGGTCATTTTCTCCATTTTTCCAACTTAAATGAAGGGTCGGCCGACCCTTCTTGTGATTAGTATTTTTACAGTATTCACCATTCAGGATATACATGAATTGACAGCCTATACTTCGAAGGTTGAATATTTGCACAAGTCCATCATAAATGAAGGGGCAACCGACCCTTCTTCTGCCCATTATTAATTTTATACTAGTTCTAGACTGCCAGAAGGGTTGTCCGATCCTTCTTGTGTTCACCAGTTTGGATACAGGTGAATTGCTAGATATTGTTGTTCGCAATTATCTACTAAACAAAGAACCAGCCAACCCTTCTTGTGATTTATATTTTTCCATTTTTGACCATTCATATATGAATTGATATCTATTTTGTAAAGCCAAAATCTCACACATGTGAGCCCCATATTAGATCTCAACCATCGATTTGTCTTAATCTTATGGCCCGGATGTAACCCAACGAAATTAATAAATATGTTGATTTTGTTTATGTTTTCTTTTATCATTTTTCATTTTCAAAAATTTCCTGTTGTGTGGATTTTACTGCCAGTTTTTACCATGGGTTGTTTTCGGCATTTGTGCGGATTTTACTGCGATTTTTTACCAGGGGTTGTTTTCGCGAGTTTTTACTAGGGATCATTTTCACAAGTTTTTACCAGGGGTCGTTTTCACGACTTTTTACCAGGGGTCGTTTTTGCCATTTTTTCTAGCTTGCATAGGTTGGCTTCATGTCACTTTCTTATTCAATTATTCAAGATTTTTTGCTATTTTGAGTTTTTTTCCTTATTGGTGTTTATTTATTCATCCGATTTCTCCAATTTTTCAAACATGTCTCACAACACTCACAGCAAAACTCCTCAGAAAGATATTTTGAACAAAGACCCAAACTTCGGCATCCTTGTCGACACCAGTGATAAGGTTTATGAGACATACCAAATGGATTGGTCCAAAATTTACTCCATCTTTGACAACGATGACCTAACTGATATTCAAAGTGACCGCCCTGCCTATGAAAATATTAGGGATTCAGAACTGCATGCTATAGCTTCCAGACCTACTATCCTTCCCTACACTGATGGAGTTAAGTGGATTATAGAACATGCTAACCCTAAAGACTGTTCTTTCAATGATAGCAGAGGGTCTCAATTGGCTACTTTTTGTGCTGAGGTTTTTACAAGAGCTTATTGCCTAGAACCAGTTGTTCAACCCCTCAATGTTGCATTCCTTGAGTCGTCAAAGACTAGGTACAATTTCAATGAAATGTTGAAGTCTTGAATGCACAAACCGACAAATTCCATGCACAGGGTTGATAATTTATACCCAATTTCCTGGTTCAAAGAGCCTTATTCTCTTTTGGCATACATGATCTATAGACTTTATCATCTCCCTAATTGTTCAATATTCAAAGATGAATGGGATCCTATCGCCCATCATGTCCTAACAACGAGGCATTCATTCCCATCGGCTTCAATTTTATCAGCAGAGTTAAAGACAACCATTGAGAAATATCAAAAAACAACAGCTATAAGGAAGCCATACTTCTTTTTTTCTGCATTTGTAATTGATGTTTTCTGTACATAGTTTCAGTATCCCACCATGGGGTGGAGTTGGACTAATTCCTCACCCCCTATTCATATTTATTGTTCTGCCTTATGGGAAAGCAAATTTGTTCCCTTGCTCTATGACATTTGCGACCATTTCTTTGGTGCAATTTACCAACAAATTTTCAGGGAAGATGCCACTACCTTTTGTCTTGATGCCAAAAATCTCATTCCTACATTGGGTGACTGGTATATGGGAGAATCCTTTGCTTAGATTAGATTCTGGGGAAGCAGTACTGTACATTTTCTACCAAGAGTTGTCCCTGACAGACTGTTACTTGAGGAGATATGTTATCATACTATTACATATGGTGTCTACCTTAAGCTCACTAGTCCCAAAAGGAAGGGATGGCCTAAGTCCCCTTTAAAAATCGGGCCTTTGGTTATCCCAACTTTAGCTTGGGCTGCAACACTAGGAGACAAGATTGTTTATTTGAAATTGGGATTTGCTCCCAAAAGAACTCATGACCCCAAAGGATTTCTAGAGGCTCATTTCAAACAGGCGCATATGATGATTGGTTATACACATCAACACATCCCCGATGACTCTATTTATCAGGGAGTTAATATTTTCTCTGAAGTCCTACTGAGGGAAAAGAGCAAAGAAGAACAAAACCATATCTTTCAGTATCCGTAGGAGCTTAAAACCAAGGTTTTGAGCTATAGAACCATGGAACTCAAGCTTGATGAGAAAACAAGAAAATATAGGGAAGAAAAGGAATCTCACAAATCCAGTGCTCCATTGATACTGAGATACCCAGATGGAGGCAAAGCAAAAGGCCTTATGGAGGATACTCCGAAGTTGAAAATTGCTGCAGAATTAAAGATCTTAATGCATACATCTCAGCAATTCGAGTAGAAATTAGCACTGATGAAGTCTTCAGTGCTGGATACCCAAGTGGTTGCAGTACCGAAACCCACTACTGATATTCAAGTGGCTGCTATAGCCAGCCTGATTAGTGATGTTCAAGTGATTGTTGTGAGTAAACCAACTAAAAGACATAAAATTCAAAATTCTCCCTTTGATATTTCTACTCTTACTATTGAGGACAGTGATGTGGAAGATGAATCACTTCCTTTTGTGACTGTGGTGTAGGAAGAAACTAAAAGTTCTCAGGAAATTGTAGATGTGTTGGATGCCATAGTCATGGATTATCTTGTCCCAGATCAACAGTCTCTTGAACCCACTACTGTTGTTGATACCACAACTTCAACACTCTTACTTTCATCCATTCAAGCTCTTTCCACTTTATCTTTTGGGGTAACACCACCATCCACCATATCCCAGTTATTTCATGCAATAAATTCCATTACTGTTCCATATCCAACCCTGTCAGTTCCACTTTCCATTCCACCATCAATAGTTGCAAAGATCCAGTCTTCAACTGTCTCTCTACAACCACCATCATCTATTTCATCACCACCAGCCAATGATGTCCAAATCTCGATTGTTCTGTCTTCACCATTAGTTGCCGGTGCATCTTTTTCACTTGCTGAAGTTTTTACCTCAATCCCTACTCCAACATCTTTACCCTCAGTCCCTGAAGTTATCCCTTCTCCACTAACCACCCCTCAAATTACTATGACAATACCTAATACCACTGTTACTCAGACAACCCCAATAATTGCAATAGGAGATGTGGCTACATCTTCCACTGAATTGGTAGCTACTTATGAGGAAGATATGGTAACCTCCCTTGGAGATTATTTCTATAGCAAAAAGGCTAAGGAAGTGGTGAAGAAGGGTAACAAAAGAGGTAGATATCAGGATGTTTTGCAGGGCCCCTTCCCTAATCAAATCATTTGGGCCAAGCAATCATATGACATACAACAAGAAGCACTGGATACTGATACTGCCATGGGTGCTTTTGCAGGTGCCAATTTTGGTTCAGTAATCACACTGAATAAATAAATTGATGTCAAGAAGGAGGAGCTCAAGAAACTTCAAGAGCAGCTGCTTAAGGCCAATGAAGAACATGAAGCTGACATTCATGAACTGAGAAAAGAATTTGAAAATAAGATTGAAGACCTTCAAGAACAGAATGCTTCTCTTCAAGTCCAATTGCAAGATGTTGAAGCTCTGGACACTGCCAATTCTAAAAAGATAGTTGTGCTTGAACAATAGCTAAAGGATACAACTGCAAGTGCAGCCTCCTCTGCATTTTCTAGGTTTTCACAACAAGAGTTCATGGACCTAGCCAATCAATTCAACCTAGAGCATCATCAAGTTCTAGCTAATCTATTTACTACCTTGGGTGAAATCCATGAGACTTACATTGTCTTTGACAAAATGGCTGGCACCTTGGGCTAGCAAGTAGAGGAAACAAAACAAGCTTCTAAATCTCTAGAAGACATCATGGATTGGCAAAAGTAGTATATTGAAGATAATCCAACTGATATCCCTGAGTTGGATAGCCTCAAATTCAGAAGGATCCAAGCTATTGTGCGAGCTTGGGAGAATTTTATTAACATGGTACAAGATACTATCAACCAGGCTCAAGCCCTTTGCATAAGAAGATGGTATGCCTCAGACAATCTCATGGAGATACTTGCATTCCCTGCAATGGGGCTCATCACGGGGGCAAATCCACCAAAATTGATGATAGAACAGGTCGAAGCCCATTGTGATCAAGTCAAAGAGAAAATCCTGCAAATTGAGCATATCCAAATTGAAGACATGGATTGGTTGATTAAGCAACCTATTTCCTTGGAGGCCAAGATCTATATGTTTATCCACACATGGCATAAAATAGCCAAAAATGAGATTGAAGGATTCATGTGTGATGCCCAACCGGGGCTTGAATCTCCTCATTATCCAGATATAGATGAATTGATAGAAGTTTGGGACAAGTAGGAAGATTTCCTCACTAATAGAATATTCTGATTTTGTAATCCTTGTTTAAGGGGAATTTATCCTTTGTGTTATTTTTGTAATTTATTATTTAAGGGGTATATCTCTCTTAGGCAAGGGATGATCATTTTTGGGGTAGAAATAGACAAAAGAAGACTGGAGATGCTCTGTTTTATGTTGAGCTTGTAATTTCTTACAGACTTTCATTAATACAGTAAATTTATTCTCTTGCATAATATTTTGTTCATTGATCAAATTTATTTGGTAAATATTGATTTCTAATTCAGGTTATTATCTATGGTGTTTAATCCTTTGCAAATATTATTTCATGCAGAGATTGTTAATCTAGATTTTTCCTTATGTTAGATCTGTGTATGCATTATGTTTTAAATGAATTTCTTCACCTAAAATATTTATCGATTTCTGCAAATGATTTATAGTAAATTATAATCTATGTTAATTTTTCAATTCATATATTGGTTATAGGTTAATCTTGAATGAGCTTAAACACTTAATATTGCATTCAGTTAATTTTAATTGATTGATTGTAACTTAAGAAAATAAGGAATTGATCTTCTTCACATTTCTGTTAAGTGGATGAATGTACTTATTTATTTTCACATCAAGTTAATCTACATTTAAACAAGACACCTTTTAGAGTAGGTCTAACTAGCTTAGATTTTCCTTCCTAGGTAGATTTGTTTCAGACTGAACACACTTTGTTTTCCTTCATTGGAAGACAGATCCTTTTAGGATCAAAATTGCAAGTGCCAACGGAGGCCTTTGTATCCGTGAGAGATCACCATCCCAAACAATTCGAGGATAGGGTAATGCTTGTGAAGTATTATCTGAAGCCTCTCGCTGGGTTTTCTCCTTCTGTTGAGAGCTTTGGAACCCATTCCAGCACATACACACTCAAGGCCTCAACAAATGGCACTAGAAGGAGGGCCTGAAGTAAAATATGCCTAAATAAAATACACATAAACCTCCTCCAGCAAGAACATCATCGGTTGTCACTTGTAGCTAGTCACATGCATCTAGCTATGAACAACAAATAGTCGCACAACCAACTGTAATTATTGGTACACCTCCACCTCAGTAGGAAAATAGAAGGGATATCCTTATCATATCACCTACTAGAGGACCCCTTTCACTTGAACAAATACTGAAAATTTCTAATGATAGTGTTGCTAGAGTACAACAAAGAATTATTAACCTACAAAGTAGAGGACTAGCAGCAATTCAATAGAGCACCATTTCACAGACTGATAACCAAGAACACCATGTCACAACCTAATTGATGGATGGGTGCCTCCTATATGTTCTTAGAATGATAGGCATAAGCCTAGTTAAGGATTTGTTGATTAGATGCTTGATAACTTAACTGAGAAAATTAACTTAATATGATGATAATGATTGTTATGTAATTGCTGAATGTAAAACAATATGAATCAAGTAAAGAAATTTACTGACGCATAACTTGCATATAAATCACATGAATGATTAATAGAGCACACAGATTTATGTGTTTTATGATTTAACAATACAATTTAAAAAGAGGTACGAGATGTATGGATGAAAAATCAAAATGAATCAAGGAAACTTTATACACAACAAAATAAAGGAAAAGAAAAACTAACTGAAATTCTTTTAAGATTGTAAAACATTACAATTATCCAAGTACAAAGTTTCTCCAGTTCTGTCCTTCGATGGTTACCCCATTCATTTGATTTGCTAAGGGAAGATTGCCAGTTGCCCTTTTGGAAGGCTACTTTTTACAAATCCAATACTTAATCTTGAAATTTTAAAACAGATTTTAGCAATTTCAAACTCTGATTTTGCATTTTCGGAAACCAAACTCGACACTTTACAAGAATTATAATCACAGTGAAATTGAACATACTAGTAGAAACAAACAATCAAGTTTATTATTTAACAAAATACTTTCATTTTCATTTTATTCACAATTGGCCTCACATCACTCACGCCATTCAGCTATAGTAAGCAAGGCCATAATCGATCTATCAAAAATGTTTCATTGACATCGTCAAAATCATAAGCTTTTTTTATAATATAGTTTCCTTCCTCGTTAGAAACATGTTTTTCTTGGGAGTCATCAACAATCACAGTATTTATCCGATCCCAACAACCATGGATCAAAGTGTCCCAAATTATACTCAAAGGCTTGCGAAATACATTAGGATTTCCATCAACTTGAAAACCCTCTTTGGCTACAGAAGAACAATCTTCCTATGTTAAAATTAATCTAAATAGTTCCCTTTTCAATCTTGTTCTTTCTAATAATCTAGGCAAAAAACTCGTCAACGTTTTTTCGTTGAGAAGATGTCGATACGCCAACCTCAAAAATAGTAAATCATTTTTCCAAAAATTATTTTAAGCATGGCCGTATAAAATAATACTTTGTTGATGTTTCGATGTCTAGTGGTTGTCACAATCGGGGTTTCTGTTTTCTATGTAATGTGTGTAACAAAACACCATTGAAATAAAAAATTATCAATGGTTTACTATAAACAAATCTTCTAGTACTATCTGCAAACAAAAAACACACACACAACCCAATTAATAAAATATTATGGTTCAATGTTTCTAAGTATATTGCTTTCATGTTCAACAATTTTTGAAACACATTACTAGATACATGGCATAGTGTCCATAAATAATATGAGAACTGTGCAATAAAACTTACATCAATTAAATGCTGGAGTTGTAAAAAATATACAAATCACTAAATCAATTTTTTTTGTATAATATGACGGTCATTTCAATTTCAATGTGTTTAACCAATGCCCCATTTTTTATCGAGGCCCGAGATAATTCCAAAGACAACACAACATTGTTTTGATAGTTATATCTCTCTCTTGTGAATCGTCAAATTTCCAACTAGTTGGCATTTTCAAGCAGTTTTCCTTGCAATTGTCTGCTGATTGATATTGCCCTTCATCTATAAACAACATGTCTGTTTTTTTATATATATCTCCATATTGCATAAGTACATTCTTGAACGACTTTTTGTATATGTTCTGTACTTCACCAACATTATAGTATGTAGACATTGAGTGATTTTAAATAGTACTAAGTTTACATTGCTCTCGACCCCAAATAAATACAAATTCTTCATTTTTCAACCATTCAAATATACCAAGGAAATTTTTAATTTCCATGTTGTCTAGTAAGGAAAACCATAGAACAACGTCGAAATGCTCTCTGGCAACACCCATAATTTCGGGGCTGAACATGCATGTATAATAACGATGGAAATTATGGACAAAATGAGGTTGTTTCCAAGAATCTCCAATGTTTGATAACATCTGAACTCCAAAGAGAAATCCCTTTTTTGCCAGGACCAATAGTTTCTTTTGCGGTGATATCCTGACTGCATACAAAAATAATAACTATATATATAACAACAACAGCAACACTTTGTTCATGAAGGTAATGATCACAACCATGCAACTGTACATGAAGATGTTGATTTCTAAAGATTAATAGAAAAATCACCCAAAATTTCACAGATTCAATTGATTTAATTTAAGCATCACACAGAACTAATAATATGTTACATTCAGATGAAAATAGAAACGTCTCGGGAAAAAACAGAAAACGCATTGAATGATTTAAAATAGGCAATGATAGATTACATCTAGAAATAGGAAATGATAGGTTACATTTGATGGCTATCACTCAACCAGGATTCAACTGGGAGAAGGCATTGAAGGTTCTGATATCAGCTAATTCATGCTTTTTACTAAAATGCTGCTAAATTACATGTACCAATTTAGTATCTGTCCTAAGGGACGATTCAATAAAAAGCTTACTCATAATACAGTTTTGAAATGGAAGTGCTTTCTCACCATCACCCTCCAAAACAACCATTGATGTATTAATTTCCGAAGTTTTCATTGGGAATTCCGTCCACACACTCTCCATATTTTTTTGTGCATTTACTTCTTGATAGTAGGTACATCTCTCTCGAAACCAAATAAATAAAAAAAATTTCTCATATGATTTATCTTTACCGCATGTCATCAAAAAAATTTCAAGCAGTGGCTTCCCCTTTGTGAAGAACCTACAACAATTGATTAGTCAAAATACATGAGATAGCAGAATTAAAACTCAGAATCACATTTACTGATCGCAAGCCACTTCGAGGGGGAAACCTGCTTTGAGCAAGCTCAATACAAATAAATTCACGGTGCCTTCATAGGACTCAACACACACTTATATAGTAATTCTAGGCGCCAATACTATGGGTCAAAACCATGGGCCAATACAAACTATGGATCGACAATACTATGGGTGACTTACAAAGCATATGTGCCAAACAACCATAACACAACTATGGATCAACAAATACTATGGGACAACTTACAAAGCATATGCATCCAACAACAATATACTAACAAAGTAAAGACATGGGTTCCTAACATCCCCTCCCCCTTAGAAAAAGCTTTGTCCTCAAAGCTTTAGATGTGGAAATTGTTGTTGAATCTGAAGGAGTGGTTCCCATGTAGCATCGTCTGGTTGCATGCCGTGCCACTGAATTAAGACCTTTGTGATAGAGCGAGAGCGAAGCTAATGAGTGTGCTTATTGAGGACAGCCTCTGACTCCAAAAGGATGGATCCTTCATTATCTAGTTCGGGTAAAATAGTTTTTCCTCTGATGTTGGTTGCAAGAACTTTCTTCAGACAAGAGACATGAAATACTGGATAAATGCGGGAAGAAGGAGGAAGTTCCAATTTAAAAGCAATGAACCCAATCTTCTGAAGAATCCGATATGGCCTATAGAACTTTTGAGTGATCCTATGACGCCCTTTGAGTTTCAGGGAAGATTTCTTGTATGGATGGAGACGAAGAAAAACCATATCACCTGCTTGAAAAGTGTGCTCAGAACAGTGCTGATTGGCTTGTTTCTTCATGTGATTTCCTGCCATGTGAAGATTGTCCTGCAAAATGCCAAGTATCTGATCACGGTTACGAAGAACTGTGTCAACTACCTGAACTGGTAAACTGTTGGGGGTGTATGGAAGAAGAACTGGCGGTGCCTAACCATAGACTGCTTCATATGGGGTCATTTTAGAGGAAGTGTGGTAAGAGGTATTGTACCACCATTCACCGAGAGGGAGCCACTTTGCCCACTAATGTTGTTGTTCAAAGGTGAAGCAACGAAGATAGGTTTCCAAGCATTTATTGATAATTTCAGTCTAACCATCTGTTTGTGGGTGATACCCTGAACTCATATTTAGTTTGGTGCCAGTGTGGCGAAATGGTTCTGTCCAAAAATGACTGGTGAAAGTCGCATCACGATCCGAGACAATGGAAGAAGGGATGCCATGAAGACGAAAGATCTGGTCTAGGAAAATTTGAGCAACTAAGGAGGATGTATCGGGATGGCTGAGAGCACAAAAATGACTATATTTGGAGAGGCGATCAACCACAACCAAAATCACTGTCTTCCCTCCAAACTTAGGGAGCCCTTCAATGAAATCCATAGAAATATCTATCCAAATACGTGTAGGTATGGGAAAGGGTTCGAGCAATCCCGGAAGCAGTGTCGTTTCACCCTTATTGCACTGGTAGGTATCACATTCACTCACCATCTATTGAATTGTCCTTTTCATGCTCTGCCAAAAGAAGTTACGCCGTGCCTGCTCATACGTTTTGAGAAACCCAGAGTGCCCTGCCGATGGAGAAGCATGGAGTTCATAGAAGATAGCCTGTTGAATATCTGTGCTTTGGGGAAGCACCAGATGACCCTTGTATCTTAGGGAAGCACCATCCCAAGAGTAATGTGGTATAGCAGAAGGGTTGTTGGCCAAGCATTGAATGGTTTGAGATAATGAAGATTCATTGTCATAGCCCTGTTGAATAGATTGCAACCAATTTGGAACAAGCATAGAAATAGCTAAAAGAGAACCTTGGTCATCAAATGTGCGAGAAAGAGCATCCACCACAATATTGTCTTTACCCTTCTTGTAAGTGGTCTCATAGTCATAACCCATGAGTTTGCTAACCAGTTCCAAAAGTGCCAAAAGTGCCAAATCCGGTTCTGAAAGTGCCAAAACCGGTTCCGAAAGTGCCAAATCAAGGTTCCAAAAGTACCAAAACTGGTTCCAAAGGTGCCAAAACCAGTTCCAAAAGTGCCAAAACCGGTTCCAAAAGTGACAAAACCGATTGCAAAAGTGCCAAAACCGATTCTAAAAGTGCCAAATCAACGTTCCAAAAGTGATAAAAACCAGTTCCTAAAGAGCCAAAACCGGTTCCAAAAGTGCCAAATCCAGTTCCAAAAGTGATCAACCTGGTTCTAAAACTGTCAAATCCGTTTCCAAAAGTGCCAAATCCAGGTTCCAAAACTAGACTTTTTCTTTTGATATTGCCACTTTTGAAATTGATTTTTGCGGTGTTCCGATATGATAATTATGACAGTCATTTGAAGTTGTAAAAAATACACAAATTATCAAATGAATCGGTGTCTGTATAATATCATGGTCATTTCAAGTTGAATTTCATTAACCAACACCACATTTTGAAAGAGGCTCGAGATAAATGAATAAAGGGTCGACCGATCCTTCTTCTGCCCACTATTATTTTCAGAATAGTTCTAGACTTCAATAAGGGTGGTTCAATCCTTCTTGTGTTCACCATTCTGGATACAGGTGAATTGTCAAATATTGGTGTTCTCAATTATCTACCAAAAGAAGGGGCGGTCGATCCTTCTTGTCAGTAGTCAGAATTCTGGAGAAATATTGTTTATATGTTATAACTTAGGCAATGTACCGATCCCTACCATATACTGCGGAAGTTGGTAGTGGGGAATTGTCGTCCCAACCTTCTTAGATTAAATATTTTTTCATTTCTCTTTTAAATGAAGGGTCGGATGACCCTTCTTTTGGTTATTATTATTGCATTCTTCACCATTCAGGATATACATGAATTGAAAGCCTATACTTCATAGGTTGAATATTTTCACAATTCCCTCATAAATGAAGGGACGGTTGACCCTTCTTTCGACCAATATTATTTTCATACTAGTTTTGAACTGCAAGAAGGGTCGCCCGATCCTTCTTGTGTTCACCATTCTGGATACAGGTGAATTGCTGGATATTCATCTCCACAATTATCTACTAAACAAAGGGTCGACTGACCCTTCCTGTGATTTGTAGTTTTTGATTCTTGACCATTATGGTTATACATGAATTGATCTTTATTTTGGCAGGCCAAAATCTCACACGTGTGAGCCTCAAATAGAGAACTGACACCATAGGAAGTTATTACATGGCATGTATGATGACATGGAATGTGTGATGAGGCTAGAAAGACACATGATGGTGTTCTGGTGCTATCATTAAGTCAGTGTCTCAATTTGACGTCAACCTTGGAGAAAATCTTGGAAATGACCAAGTATTGGAAAACTAGTTCAGGTGGCCTTGCGAAAATGCCCACCGTACCTCATGGGAGAATGGTAAAAGGGCAGTTAGATCAATGGCTATTCAATAAAGGGTGGCTAGATTGACAGTCCATAATCTTTCTGCATCACCAACATGCCCGACGTAATGGAGGTTTGAGCGGTTTGAAAATACCATACCGTTGTACGCATGTCATCTCCACATCATTCTGCAATTAGAGAAAGTGGTAAGGAAAACCACCATCCCGCGTTGCGAAACCACCTTCGGTGGTGTATAAAATAGAAGGGCACATCAAACATTGACTTTTTTGTTGCGAATGGTGGAGGATTAGAACATGTTTGTGTTGCTCGAAAGGGACAGAGCATAGTCTATTCATCCTGTCTGTGCTAGGTAGGTCCTCTTAACTCGTGAAAGTAACTAGAATTGTTTACATAATGGAAGGAAGTAGTGAAACCGTCTGTCAAAATGTTGAAACTATGACGATAGGAGAAACCCTAGTGGACAGAGATAGTGACATTCATTACCCCATAATGGTTAAATTCTCGGTTTCAGAAATCAAAAGCAAGTTGGAGGGTTTATATAAATAAAATTTGTATGTGCACAATTTTATAATTCTCGTTTTATCCATTTATGTCCCAAACAACCTTCAAGGTTTCTGGAATTTGTTTCGTGGTGTGCAGTAAATTATTCTCAGAGTCAAAGAGTCATTATGAATTCATCACGAAAGAAATTTGTTTGTCGTGTAAATCCGTCTACCATTAGGAAATCTCTAACAGTATCCCTATTTTCCTCCCACCACCAGGAAGATTTTGCCGAAGAAGCCCTAGTTAGCTAGTACAGAGAGTCATCCCCTGAGACCAAACAAACCTTCATGACCAGTTGTCTGAAACCTGGCCTTGCCATTGATAACACCCCCTATCGACTTGACATTAATTCTTTGATGAAAATTCAGAGTTAGTTTTGTCAATCATTTCACAGTTTTTAGGGTTTGATGATGATTCCATGGTCACAGAGGTCTAGTTACATTTTCTTTTTAGATTAAGTGTTGCTAAAATAGAAATGGATTACAGTCAAGTACCCTACCTTAAATTTGATGAATTCTTGGCTTGGAACATCCACTCTCAGTTAGTGAATTTCCACACTTCGAGACATTTTAGGTTCCAGACACACTTGATGAAAATGCTCATGTTTAACAGTCGAAAAGATTTACATTTCCCACAATCTGTGTTTTCAGAAACAGTGGAAGACAATATGTTTAATTTTATGAATTTTATTTTATTAGAAGTATACAGATTGATGTTTGGAGAACATTTTCCTAGAGTATTATCAGAGATGAAGATCCTGATGCAATTAAGCCCCAAAAAAGCAATTGGAGACTGGTTTTTAGGGAAGCAAGATACAGTAATCAGACTTTATGGATTTGTTAGGGAGCCCTATATTATACTAGCCTTTTTGACTCCGAGAGTTTTTGCTTTGGAGTTTATCAGACAAAAATTGACAGTAGAAAATGACCATTTTCTACATTTCAAGAAAGCTACAAATATAAAGCTCCCTTTAAAAATTGGTCATTTTATCATCAAGAACAAGAATGCTCTACCTTTTGTACAAAAACATTTAGAAGCACTGAGTTTTAGGAAAGCGACAACTATTAATTATGATCCTTGTCATGTTATTTTTGACAGAAGGCAAGAGAACAAAAATAAAGTCTTTGATCACCAAGAGGTTGAAGGATTGGCGAAGATGGCAAATTTACTACAATATGAATCATACACAGAAGTTTCAGGAATTTCACACTCTAATCCTTCTACCTTGGATAAAGTTTCAGCTAAGTTGGTACCTGAGATGGTACCTACCCAAGGAAAGGTTGAAGAAACAAATAAAAAAAGTTTTTATGAAAGTACTGATATGCAGGTGGAGGAAGAAAGAGAAGACAAAAGTTTAAAATCAAGCCAGCAAGATGAAGTAGTTGTATCTGACAAGGAAAAATACCAAGGGCCAGGAATTCATGTACTAGAATACGAATTTGACGAGGCAAGAGCTGGAGGTGATTCTAGAAAATTTCAATCAAGAGATGAAATATGTGTAAAATATGGAAAAGACAGAGAAACATCAGCAGATGCAATGCATAAGTTATAATCGTTTTGAATCTTTGATATATAAGCAAATCTAGGGGTTTAGGATTGCTCCAATGCAAGCAAGAAAAATTCCCACTTCCAAAGGTATATTCTTCCTCCATGAGATCAAATGAGCTAAGACTTAAAATTGGATGAAAGGATATGTAGGCCACCCGATAATTTGAAAAATCATGCATTGATTAGATGGAAACCTTAATTTCCTACTGTGTGGATTTTACTGCGATTTTTTACCAGGGGTCATTTTCTCCATTTTTCCAACTTAAATGAAGGGTCGGCCGACCCTTCTTGTGATTAGTATTTTTGCAGTATTCACCATTCATGATATACATGAATTGACAGCCTATACTTCGAAGGTTGAATATTTGCACAATTCCATCATAAATGAAGGGGCAACCGACCCTTCTTCTGCCCATTATTAATTTTATACTAGTTCTAGACTGCCAGAAGGGTTGTCCGATCCTTCTTGTGTTCACCAGTTTGGATACAGGTGAATTGCTAGATATTGTTGTTCGCAATTATCTACTAAACAAAGGACCGGCCAACCCTTCTTGTGATTTATATTTTTCCATTTTTGACCATTCATATATGAATTGATATCTATCTTGTAAAGCCAAAATCTCACACATGTGAGCCCCATATTAGATCTCAACCATCGATTTGTCTTAATCTTATGGCCCGGATGTAACCCAACGAAATTAATAAATATGTTGATTTTGTTTATGTTTTCTTTTATCATTTTTCATTTTCAAAAATTTCCTGCTGTGTGGATTCTACTGCCAGCTTTTACCATGGGTTGTTTTCGGCATTTGTGCGGATTTTACTGCGATTTTTTACCAGGGGTCGTTTTCACGAGTTTTTACTAAGGGTCATTTTCACAAGTTTTTACTAGGGGTTGTTTTCACGACTTTTTACCAGGGGTCGTTTTCGCCATTTTTTCCAGCTTGCATAGGTTGGCTTCATGTCACTTTCTTATTCAATTATTCAAGATTTTTTGCTATTTTGAGTTTTTTTCCTTATTGGTGTTTATTTATTCATCCGATTTCTCCAATTTTTCAAACATGTCTCACAACACTCACAGCAAAACTCCTCAGAAAGTTCTTTTGAACAAAAACCCAAACTTCGGCATCCTTGTCGACACCAGTGATAAGGTTTATGAGACATACCAAATGGATTTGTCCAAAATTTACTCCATCTTTGACAACGATGACCTAACTGATATTCAAAGTGACCACCCTGCCTATGAAAATATTAGGGATTCAGAACTCCACGCTATAGCTTCCAGACCTACTATCCTTCCCTACACTGATGGAGTTAAGTGGATTATAGAACATGCTAACCCTAAAGACTGCTCTTTCAATGATAGCAGAGGGTCTCAATTGGCTACTTTTTGTGCTGAGGTTTTTACAAGAGGTTATTCCCTAGAACCAGTTGTTCGACCCCTCAATGTTGCATTCCTTGAGTCGTCAAAGACTAGGTACAATTTCAATGAAATGTTGAAGTCTTGAATGCACAAACCGACAAATTCCATGCACAGGGTTGATAATTTATACCCAATTTCCTGGTTCAAAGAGCCTTATTCTCTTTTGGCATACATGATCTATAGACTTTATCATCTCCCTAATTGTTCAGTATTCAAAGATGAATGGGATCCTATCGCCCATCATGTCCTAACAACGAGGCATTCATTCCCATCGGCTTCAATTTTATCAGCAGAGTTAAAGACAACCATTGAGAAATATCAGAAAACAACAACTATAAGGAAGCCATACTTCTTTTTCTCTGCATTCGTAATTGATGTTTTCTGTACATAGTTTTAGTATCCCACCATGGGGTGGAGTTGGACTAAGTCCTCACCCCCTATTCATATTTATTGTTCTTCCTTATGGGAAAGCAAATTTGTTCCCTTGATCTATGACATTTGCGACCATTTCTTTGGTGCAATTTACCAACAAATTTTCAGGGAAGATGCCACTGCCTTTTCTCTTGATGCCAAAAATATCATTCCTACATTGGGTGACTGGTATATGGGAGAATCCTTTGCTTAGATTAGATTTTGGGGAAGTAGTACTGTACATTTGCTACCAAGAGTTGTCCCTGACAGACTGTTACTTGAGGAGATATGTTATCATACTATTACATATGGTGTCTACCTTAAGCTCACTGGTCCCAAAAGGAAGGGATGGCCTAAGTTCCCTTTAAAAATCGGGCCTTTGGTTATCCCAACTTTAGCTTGGGCTGCAACACTAGGAGACAGGATTGTTTATTTGAAATTGGGATTTGCTCCCAAAAGAACTCATGACCCCAAAGGATTTCTAGAGGCTCATTTCAAACAGGCGCATATGATGATTGGTTATACACATCAACACATCCCCGATGACTCTATTTATCAGGGAGTTAATATTTTCTCTGAAGTCCTACTGAGGGAAAAGAGCAAAGAAGAACAAAACCATATCTTTCAGTATCCGTAGGAGCTTAAAACCAAGGTTTTGAGCTATAGAACCATGGAACTCAAGCTTGATGAGAAAACAAGAAAAGATAGGGAAGAAAAGGAATCTCACAAATCCAGTGCTCCATTGATACTGACATACCCAGATGGAGGCAAAGGAAAAGGCCTTATGGAGGATACTCCAAAGTTGAAAATTGCTGCAGAATTAAAGATCTTAATGCATACATCTCAGCAATTCGAGTAGAAATTAGCACTGATGAAGTCTTCGGTGCTGGATACCCAAGTGGTTGCAATACCCAAACCCACTACTGATATTCAAGTGGCTGCTATAGCCAGCCTGATTAGTGATGTTCAAGTGATTGTTGTGAGTAAACCAACTAAAAGACATAAAATTCAAACTTCTCCCTTTGATATTTCTACTCTTACTATTGAGGACAGTGATGTGGAAGATGAATCACTTCCTTTTGTGACTGTGGTGCAGGAAGAAACTAAAAGTTCTCAGGAAATTGTAGATGTGTTGGATTCCATAGTCATGGATTATCTTGTCCCAGATCAACAGTCTCTTGAAACCACTACTGTTGTTGATACCACAACTTCAACACTCTTACTTTCATCCATTCAAGCTCTTTCCACTTTATCTTTTTGGGTAACACCACCATCCACCATATCCCAGTTATTTCATGCAATAACTTCCATTACTGTTCCATATCCAACCCTGTCAGTTCCACTTTCCATTCCACCATCAATAGTTGCAAAGATCCAGTCTTCAACTGTCTCTCTGCAACCACCATCATCTATTTCATCGCCACCAGCCAATGATGTCCAAATATCAATTGTTCTGTCTTCACCATTAGTTGCCAGTGCATCTTTTTCACTTGCTGAAGTTTTTACCTCAATCCCTACTCCAACCTCTTTACCCTCAGTCCCTGAAGTTATCCCTTCTCCACTAACCACCCCTCAAATTACTATGACAATACCTAATACCACTGTTACTCAGACAACCCCAATAATTGCAATAGGAGATGTGGCTACATCTTCCACTGAATTGGTAGCTACTTATGAGGAAGATATGGTAACCTCCCTTGGAGATTATTTCTATAGCAAAAAGGCTGAGGAAGTGGTGAAGAAGGGTAACAAAAGAGGTAGATATCAGGATGTTTTGCAGGGCCCCTTTCCTAATCAAATCATTTGGGCCAAGCAATCATATGACATACAACAAGAAGCACTGGACACTGATACTACCATGGGTGCTTTTGCAGGTGCCAATTTTGATTCAGTAATCACACTGAATAAATAAATTGATGTCAAGAAGGAGGAGCTCAAGAAACTTCAAGAGCAGCTGCTTAAGGCCAATGAAGAACACGAAGCTGACATTCATGAACTGAGAAAAGAATTTGAAAATAAGATTGAAGACCTTCAAGAACAGAATGCTTCTCTTCAAGTCCAATTGCAAGATGTTGAAGCTCTGGACACTGCCAATACTAAAAAGATAGTTGTGCTTGAACAATAGCTAAAGGATACAACTGCAAGTGCAGCCTCCTCCGCATTTTCTAGGTTTTCACAACAAGAGTTCATGGACCAAGCCAATCAATTCAACCTAGTGCATCATCAACTTCTAGCTAAGCTATTTACTACCTTGGGTGAAATCCATGAGACTTACATTGTCTTTGACAAAATGGCTGGCACCTTGGGCTAGCAAGTAGAGGAAACAAAACAAGCTTCTAAATCTCTAGAAGACATCATGGATTGGCAAAAGTAGTATATTGAAGATAATCCAACTGATATCCCTGAGTTGGACAGCCTCAAATTCAGAAGGATCCAAGCTGTTGTGCGAGCTTGGGAGAATTTTATTAACATGGTACAAGATACTATCAACCAGGCTCAAGCCCTTTGCAGAAGAAGATGGTATGCCTCAGACAATCTCATGGAGATACTTGCATTCCCTGCAATGGGGCTCATCACGAGGGAAAATCCACCAAAATTGATGATAGAACAGGTCAAAGCCCATTGTGATCAAGTCAAAGAGAAAATCCTGCAAATTGAGCATATCCAAATTGAAGACATGGATTGGTTGATTAAGCAACCTATTTCCTTGGAGGCCAAGATCTATATGTTTATCCACACATGGCAAAAAATAGCCAAAAATGAGATTGAAGGATTCATGTGTGATGCCCAACCGGGGCTTGAATCTCCTCATTATCCAGATATAGATGAATTGATAGAAGTTTGGGACAAGTAGGAAGATTTCCTCACTAATAGAATATTCTGATTTTGTAATCCCTGTTTAAGGGGAATTTATCCTTTGTGTTATTTTTGTAATTTATTATTTAAGGGGTATATCTCTCTTAGGAAAGGGATGATCATTTTTGGGGTAGAAATAGACAAAAGAAGACTGGAGATGCTCTGTTTTATGTTGAGCTTGTAATTTCTTATAGACTTTCATTAATACAGTAAATTTATTCTCTTGCATAATCTTTTATTCATTGATCAAATTTATTTGGTAAATATTGATTTCTAATTCAGGTTATTATCTATGGTGTTTAATCCTTTGCAAATATTATTTCATGCAGAGATTGTTAATCTAGATTTATCCTTATGTTAGATCTGTGTATGCATTATGTTTTAAATGAATTTCTTCACCTAAAATATTTATCGATTTCTGCAAATGATTTATAGTAAATTATAATCTATGTTAATTTTTCAATTCACATATTGGTTATAGGTTAATCTTGAATGAGCTTAAACACTTAATATTGCATTCAGTTAATTTTAATTGATTGATTGTAACTTAAGAAAATAAGGAATTGATCTTCTTCACATTTATGTTAAGTGGATGAATGTACTTATTTATTTTCACATCAAGTTAATCTACATTTAAACAAGACACCTTTTAGAGTAGGTCTAACTAGCTTAGATTTTCCTTCCTAGGTAGATTTGTTTCAGACTGAACACACTTTGTTTTCCTTCATTGGAAGACAGATCCTTTTAGGATCAAAATCGCAAGTGCCAACGGAGGCCTTTGTATTCGTGAGAGATCACCATCCCAAACAACTCGAGGATAGGGTAATGCTTGTGCAGGATTATCTGAAGCCTCTCACTGGGTTTTCTCCTTCTGTTGAGAGCTTTGGAACCCATTCCAGCACATACACACTCAAGGCCTCAACAAATGGCACTAGAAGGAGGGCCTGAAGTAAAATATGCCTAAATAAAATACTCATAAACCTCCTCCAGCAAGAACATCATCGGTTGTCACTTGTAGCTAGTCACATGCATCTAGCTATGAACAACAAATAGTCGCAAAACCAACTGTAATTATTGGTACACCTCCACCTCAGTAGGAAAATAGAAGGGATATCCTTATCATATCACCTACTAGAGGACCCCTTTCACTTGAACAAATACTGAAAATTTCTAATGATAGTGTTGCTAGAGTACAACAAAGAATTATTAACCTACAAAGTAGAGGACTAGCAGCAATTCAATAGAGCACCATTTCACAGACTGATAACCAAGAACACCATGTCACAACCTCATTGATGGATGGGTTCCTCCTGTATGTTCTTAGAATGATTGGCATAAGCCTAGTTAAGGATTTGTTGATTAGATGCTTGATAACTTAACTGAGAAAATTAACTTAATATGATGATAATGATTGTTATGTAATTGCTGAATGTGAAACAATATGAATCAAGTAAAGAAATTTATTGACGCATAACTTGCATATAAATCACATGAATGATAAATAGAGCACAAAGATTTATGTGTTTTATGATTTAACAATACAATTTAAAAAGAGGTACGAGATGTATGGATGAAAAATCAAAATGAATCAAGGAAACTTTATACACAACAAAATAAAGGAAAAGAAAAACTAACTGAAATTCTTTTAAGATTGTAAAACATTACAATTCTCCAAGTACAAAGTTTCTCCAGTTTTGTCCTTCGATGGTTCCCCCATTTATTTGATTTGCTAAGGGAAGATTGCCAGTTTCCCTTTTGGAAGGCTACTTTTTACAAATCCAATACTTAATCTTGAAATTTTAAAACAGATTTTAGCAATTTCAAACTCTGATTTTGCATTTTCGGAAACCAAACTCGACACTTTACAAGAATTATAATCACAGTGAAATTGAACATACTAGTAGAAACAAACAATCAAGTGTATTATTTAACAAAATACTTTCATTTTCATTTTATTCACAATTGGCCTCACATCACTCACGCCATTCAGCTATAGTAAGCAAGGCCATAATCGATCTATAAAAAATGTGTCATTGACATCGTCAAAATCATAAGCTTTTTTTATAATATAGTTTCCTTCCTCGTTAGAAACATGTTTTTCTTGGGAGTCATCAACAATCACAGTATTTATCCGATCCCAACAACCATGGATCAAAGTGTCCCAAATTATACTCAAAGGCTTGCGAAATACATTAGGATTTCCATCAACTTGAAAACCCTCTTTGGCTACAGAAGAACAATCTTCCTATGTTAAAATTAATCTAAATAGTTCCCTTTTCAATCTTGTTCTTTCTAATAATCTAGGCAAAAAACTCGTCAACGTTTTTTCGTTGAGAAGATGTCGATACGCCAACCTCAAAAATAGTAAATCAATTTTCCAAAAATTATTTTAAGCATGGCCGTATAAAATCATACTTTGTTGATGTTTCGATGTCTAGTGGCTGTCGCAATCGGGGTTTCTATTTTCTATGTAATGCGTGTAACAAAACACCATTGAAATAAAAAATTATCAATGGTTTACTATAAACAAATCTTCTAGTACTATTTGCAAACAAAAAACACACACACAACCCAATCAATAAAATATTATGGTTCAATGTTTCTAAGTATATTGCTTTCATGTTCAACAATTTTTGAAACACATTACTAGATACATGGTACAGTGTCCATAAATAATATGAGAACTGTGCAATAAAACTTACATCAATTAAATGCTGGAGTTGTAAAAAATATACAAATCACTAAATCAATTTTTTTTCTATAATATGACGGTCATTTCAATTTCAATGTGTTTAACCAATGCCCCATTTTTTATCGAGGCCCGAGATAATTCAAAAGACAACACAACATTGTTTTGATAGTTATATCTCTCTCTTGTGAACCGTCAAATTTCCAACTAGTTGGCATTTTCAAGCAGTTTTCCTTGCAATTGTCTGCTGATTGATATTGCCCTTCATCTATAAACAACATGTCTGTTTTTTTATATATATCTCCATATTGCATAAGTACATTCTTGAACGACTTTTTGTATATGTTCTGTACTTCACCAACATTATAGTATGTAGACATTGAGTAATTTTAAATAGTACTAAGTTTACATTGCTCTCGACCCCAAATAAATACAAATTCTTCATTTTTCAACCATTCAAATATACCAAGGAAATTTTTAATTTCCATGTTGTCTAGTGAGGAAAACCATAGAGCAACGTCGAAATGCTCTCTGGCAACACCCATAATTTCGGGGCTGAACATGCATGTATAATAACGATGGAAATTATGGACAAAATGAGGTTGTTTCCAAGAATCTCCAATGTTTGATAACATCTGAACTCCAAAGAGAAATCCCTTTACTGCCAGGACCAATAGTTTCTTTTGCGGTGATATCCTGACTGCATACAAAAATAATAACTATATATATAACAACAACAGCAACACTTTGTTCATGAAGGTAATGATCACAACCATGCAACTTTACATGAATATGTTGATTTCTAAAGATTAATAAAAAAATCACCCAAAATTTCACAGATTCAATTGATTTAATTTAAGCATCACACAGAACTAATAATATGTTACATTCAGATGAAAATAGAAACGTCTCGTGAAAAAACAGAAAACGCATTGAATGATTTAAAATAGGCAATGATAGATTACATCTAGAAATAGGCAATGATAGGTTACATTTGATGGCTATCACTCAACCAGGTTCAACTGGGAGAAGGCATTGAAGGTTCTGATATCAGCTAATTCATGCTTTTTACTAAAATGCTGCTAAATTCCATGTACCAATTTAGTATCTGTCCTAAGGGACGATTCAATAAAAAGCTTACTCATAATACTGTTTTGAAATGGAAGTGCTTTCTCACCATCACCCTCCAAAACAATCATTGATGTATTAATTTCCGAAGTTTTCATTGGGAATTCCGTCCACACACTCTCCATATTTTTTTGTGCATTTATTTCTTGATAGTAGGTACATCTCTCTCGAAACCAAATAAATAAAAAAATTTGCTCATATGATTTATCTTTACCGCATGTCATCAAAAAAAGTTCAAGCAGTGGCTTCCCCTTTGTGAAGAACCTACAACAATTGATTAGTCAAAATACATGAGATAGCAGAATTAAAACTCAGAATCACATTTACTGATCGCAAGCCACTTCGAGGGGGAAACGTGCTTTGAGCAAGCTCAATACAAATAAATTCACGGTGCCTTCATAGGACTCAACACACACTTATATAGTAATTCTAGGCGCCAATACTATGGGTCAAAACCATGGGCCAATACAAACTATGGATCGACAATACTATGGGTGACTTACAAAGCATATGTGCCAAACAACCATAACACAACTATGGATCAACAAATACTATGGGACGACTTACAAAGCATATGCATCCAACAACAATATACTAACAAAGTAAAGACATGGGTTCCTAACATCCCCTCCCCCTTAGAAAAAGCTTTGTCCTCAAAGCTTTAGATGTGGAAATTGTTGTTGAATCTGAAGGAGTGGTTCCCATGTAGCATCATCTGGTTGCATGTTGTGCCACTGAATTAAGACCTTTGTGATAGAGCGAGAGCGAAGCTAATGAGTGTGCTTATTGAGGACGGCCTCCGACTCCAAAAGGATGGATCCTTCATTATCTAGTTCGGGTAAAATAGTTTTTCCTCTGATGTTGCTTGCAAGAACTTTCTTCAGACAAGAGACATGAAATACTGGATGAATGCGGGAAGAAGGAGGAAGTTCCAATTTAAAAGCAATGAACCCAATCTTCTGAAGAATCCGATATGGCCTATAGAACTTTCGAGCGATCCTATGACGCCCTTTCAGTTTCAGGGAAGATTTTTTGTATGGATGGAGACGAAGAAAAACCATATCACCTGCTTGAAAAGTGTGCTCAGAACAGTGCTGATTGGCTTGTTTCTTCATGTGATTTCCTGCCATGTGAAGATTGTCCTGCAAAATGCCAAGTATCTGATCACAGTTACGAAGGACTGTGTCAACTACCTGAACTGGTAAACTGTTGGGGGTGTATGGAAGAAGAACTGGCGGTGCCTAACCATAGACTGCTTCATATGGGGTCATTTTAGAGGAAGTTTGGTAAGAGGTATTGTACCACCATTCACCGAGAGGGAGCCACTTTGCCCACTAATGTTGTTGTTCAAAGGTGAAGCAACGAAGATAGGTTTCCAAGCATTTATTGATAATTTCAGTCTAACCATCTGTTTGTGGGTGATACCCTGAACTCATATTTAGTTTGGTGCCAGTGTGGTGAAATGGTTCTGTCCAAAAATGACTGGTGAAAGTCGCATCACGATCCGAGACAATGGAAGAAGGGATGCCATGAAGACGAAAGATCTAGTCTAGGAAAATTTGAGCAACTAAGGAGGATGTATCGGGATGGCTGAGAGCACAAAAATGACTATATTTGGAGAGGCGATCAACCACAACCAAAATCACTGTCTTCCCTCCAAACTTAGGGAGCCCTTCAATGAAATCCATAGAAATATCTATCCAAATACGTGTAGGTATGGGAAAGGGTTCGAGCAATCCCAGAAGCAGTGTCGTTTCACCCTTATTGCACTGGTAGGTATCACATTCACTCACCATCTATTGAATTTTCCTTTTCATGCTCTGCCAAAAGAAGTTACGCCGTTCCTGCTCATACGTTTTGAGGAACCCAGAGTGCCCTGCCGATGGAGAATCATGGAGTTCATAGAAGATAGCCTGTTGAATATCTGTGCTTTGGGGAAGCACCAGATGACCCTTGTATCTTAGGGAAGCACCATCCCAAGAGTAATGTGGTATAGCAGAAGGGTTGTTGGCCAAGCATTGAATGGTTTGAGATAATGAAGATTCATTGTCATAGCCCTGTTGAATAGATTGCAACCAATTTGGAACAAGCATAGAAATAGCTGAAAGAGAACCTTGGTCATCAAATGTGCGAGAAAGAGCATCCACCACAATATTGTCTTTACCCTTCTTGTAAGTGGTCTCATAGTCATAACCCATGAGTTTGCTAACCCATTTCTGTTGTGCTAGGGAGGATACACGTTGTTCCAGGAAATATTTCAGACTCTGGTGATTAGTCTTGATGCAGAAATGATTCCCTAATAGGTATGGGCACCACTTCTTTATTGCATGCAAAATAGCCATCATTTCCTTCTGATATGTAGAGGCAGCTAAATTCTTACCTAAAAAGGATTTGCTGGTGAACACAATCGGGTGTTCATCTTGAAGGAGAACAACATCAAGTCCATTGCCGCAAGCATCACTCTCAATAGTGAAGGGCTTGGAAAAATCAGGCATAGCTAGAACAGGTGTAGTACACATAGCTTGTTTCAGTTTGTCAAATGCACACTCAATAGCATGTGTCCATGTAAAAGCATCCTTTTTCAATGGGGCAGTTAATGGAGCTACAATCTTCCCATAATCCTTGACAAACTTGTGGTAGTAGCAAGTCAACCCCAAAAAACCACAAAGGCCCTTGAGTGTGTGAGGATGTGGCCAATTGTTCATAGTAGTGATTTTGGCAGGATCCACGCGAACCCCTTCTGCTACAATAATGTGCCCGAGATACTCGACTTCCTGCTATCCAAAAACACATTTAGACTATTTGTCCTGGAGATGATGGTCAGAGAAAAGTTTCATTACAAGATCCAGATGTTGGAGATGTTCAGCCTAGGTTTTACTGTAGATGAGGATATCATCAAAGAATACCAGAATGAATTTCCGCAAGTAGGGATGGAATATTTTATTCTTCAAGGCTTGGAATGTGGAAGGAGCATTAGTGAGGCCAAAGGGCATGACCAAAAACTCATAGGGGCCATCATGTGTGCAGAAAGTTGTTTTAGGGATATCATCCTCATGAACGCGAATTTGATGATACATAGAACGAAGATCCAACTTGGAGAAAAATTGAGCACCATGAAGCTCATCAACAACCAGAATTGGAAACTTGTCCTTGATAGTGAGGTGATTAAGTGCTCGGAAGTCAATGCAAAGGTGCCATGACCCATCTTTTTTGCGGATGAGAAGAACTGGTGAAGAAAAGGAACTAGTGCTTGGGCGAATAATACCTTGCTTCAGTAAGTCTCAGATGAGCATTTCAATCTCTGTTTTTTGGTGAAATGGGTAGCGATAGGGCCTGATGTTGGGAGGAACGCTTCCAGGAAAGAGATGAATACGATGGTCCTCTTTCCTTGAAGGTGGCAATATCCCACTGGTTCAGCAGACACCGAGACATCGATCCAGAATAGGTTGTAGATCCAAAGGAGTAGTGGAGACCGCTGAGGGTTGCATCTGAATGGAATGGATCTAAGCGATGACACCATGTGAATTTTTATTAAGGAGTTTTTCCATGCAATGTGAGTTGATGATGCTGAGAGACCCTGGTTGTAACCCTGTCAATGTGTGTTTCTTTCCATTGGTGGATAACTGCATCCAAAGTTCTGCAAAATCCCATAAGATGGGGCCAAGTGTGCGTAGCCATTGAGCACCCAATACCACATCACATCCACCTAAGGTCAAGGAAAACATGTCAGAGCGTAGGTTATAATCTCCCATAGAGATATGAACATTACGACACTTCCCTTTGCAAGGTAGAGTGCCCCCATTAGCAACCATGACTTCAAAGTTGGAGCAAGGATGGACAAAACAATCAGCCTGTTTGGTGATCTGAGGGTCAATGAAATTATGAGTGCTTCTAGAATCAATAAGTATTGTACGAGGAAGCTTCTTGAAGTAAACCCTGAACCGCATGGTTTGGGGGGCGGTGATTCCAGCTAAAAAATGGAGAGATATCTCTAGTTGGTCATCCTGAAACGGAGGGTCAATAGGAGGCTCTGGAATGTTGACCTAAGCATCCATTGTATCTGGAGCTTCTTCACCAATTTCAGAGGTAGGCGAAGAATCCATATCCAAGAGATAGAGCTTTTGTTGAACACATCTATGTCCCAGAGTGAATTTCTCATCACAATTATAACAAAGCCCTTTTTCTCTGCGTGCCTGCATCTCAGTTTCAGACAAATGCTTGATAGGAGTTGGTCGAGGAGCTGGCGGAATGGGAGGTCGTTGAGAACCCATATTTCATAAGGGAACAAAAGGGGGTTCGGAGCATTATTGGGCTGCAATCTTGTCTTCTGCCATCTTAGCAAACCCTAAGGCTTCCATCATTGTGTTGGGACAGAACATTTTGACCTCAGAGTGGATTGCATCCTTTAGACCACTGATAAAACAACTCCAGTAGAAGTCATCAGGCAATCCTTCAGTGTGGTTGGCTAGTTTCTCAAATTCAGTTTGGTACTCTCTCACAGTGCCAATTTGGCAAAGTTTAGTGAGGGCTCTTGTGAAGTCATCAAAAGTACTGGGACCAAATCGTTGCAAAAGGAGTTGGCAAAAATTTGCCCATTTTGGCTCTTCATGAGCCTTGATGTACCAATGATACCATTGAAGAGCTTCCTATTCCAAATGAAATGATGCAAGTGGAACTTTGTTGACATCAAAAGTATTATGCAAACTGAAATACTGTTCTACACGATAGATCCATCCAGTCGGATCAGTACCATTGAAGCGAGGAAAATCAAGCTTCGGACCACGGAAATTGGTGGAAGAAGAGAACCCATTGTCTGATGAAGACTCGGACTGTCGTTTGTTGTTCATGGCTGAATGCTCAAGATGGAGGCTGAGAAATTTTTCATCAAGATCCTGGAGTTTGGCTTGGATGGATGCAAGTGCTTCTTCCATGGTTTTTGCTCCCGCACGGGTGACAACCATAACCAGGAGGTTTTTTTTTTTAGTGGGTAGAAAAACAAAAACAGAAACTGTTTCAGTAAAGGAAAATATGGATTTGGGAAAAAATATGAAGGGTAATTGGGGTTGGACTAGGTTTTGGACACTATCGAAGGGACAAGGAAGCAAAAAAGGAGGATTTCAGAAGTGAGGTGAAAGAATGAGAAAATTTGGCAGAGAGGGACAAAGAAGCAGAATTAGGAAAGGAAATCTGTAGTAAAATTTGAAGGTGATTGGGTGAAATCTGAGGAAGTTATGGCAAACCCTAAAAAATAGACAAATGTGGAATTTCAGGCTTTGGGAAGTGGAATTTTGGATAGGGTCCTCAGGAATGAAATATGTAGAATGGGATTACAGGGGTTCCAGGAAAGTTTCAAGGTAAATGGAGTGAAAACAAGGGAGATATGGAGAAAAAACTGATTTTTTTTTTCCATAATGGAGGTGCTACGACACGAAAGGGATATAAAATAGCTAGACCTGCAATGGCGCGGAAGTGACCAAAAAAAGAGGGATCTGAAATGACGCCAAATGGATCGAAAATGGATGGATCTAAAATAGATCTGAAATGACTAGATCTGGAACGGCTTTCAGAATGGATCTGAAACGACGCGACAGTGATCGGTAAGAGTTCAGTTGAAATTGATATGGACCCCAGGTATGTGTGGCTTCCTAACAGTTCAGAGATTTCAGTCGGCCACCAATGTTGTCTGACGGCTTGCGTATTGGGGCAATACCCCTCACTCCACGGCTCAGGTAAAACTAATAAATGCTTTGCCACAAACGACAGCTCTTGGTTTACCTCACAGGTGGGAACTAGTAAATCAGGTAGGGGTTGTTGCCCATTTCGCTGGCAGGTCCTCTCAATGGGCTAGCTACTTTGGGGTTCTTGTGGTACTCCTCACAATGAGTTTTAGGGCTTATGCCAAAGTACTTCCGACAGTTAAGCGGATAAGTATTATTCCCAGATCCGAACTTGCAATAGATGCAAAAAATAATTTTGGGATAAATTCCACCATACGAGCCCAAGAAAGTGCTCTGATACCAGATGTGAAGAACCTGCAACAATTGATTAGTCAAAATGCACGAAATAGCAGAATTAAAACTCAGAATCATTTTTATTGATCGCAGGCCACTTCGAGGGGGCAACCTCCTTTGAGCAAGCTCAATACAAATAAATTCACGGTGCCTTCATAGGCCTCAACACACACTTATATAGTAAGTCTAGGTGCCAATACTATGGGTCAAAACCATGGGCCAATACAAACTATGGATCAACAATACTATGGGTGAGTTACAAAGCATATGCACCAAACAACCATAACACAACTATGGATCAACAAATACTACAGGATGACTTACAAAGCATATGCGTCCAACAACAATATACTAACAAAGTAAAGACATGGGTTCCCAACACCCTACTTGAGACTACATTTAGATGACCAAATCCCAACATTGGATTTGGAAATAAGTAAATCCAAAAATACAATGGCATTTGATCATGACTCATATGAAGTTCTTCTATGTTTAAATTCAAATTCACCATTAGTAATCTCTTCCCCATTTTTTACTCTTTCCCCTCCAACAACATTTTTTTTATTCTCTTTTTTTTCTCTTGTGGGGTCATTTTCTGTGGCTTTCTTGCAAAATAGAAAACCTTCCATTTCTAATATCAATGACATTTTTGTATGGGGAGCTGTACATAAATATTGCTTGTCATTATATACTTCATAATAAATTTGTTTTATAAATTTAAGTAGAAAATATTCTTTGTCTTTTACCTGTCAATGGCAGGCCAGCATTTGACGGGTGAGTAACATCGCTGGAGACACCGCATTTTGACACCAAGCTCTCACCTTGTTCATTATTTTCCAAGCTCTCTCTTGGTCCATTATTCTCCAATATGATTTGCTGGTCAATATCTAGGGGCATTGTTGATGCCAGCTTTGGTTGTGGATGATCCACATGTTGACCTAGAAATTTGCAGGTATACATTTTATATAATTTTTTGCAAGTATTCAAGGTCACTATCCCCTTTCATAATTTAGTTAATTTAACCACGATCTTTGAAAAATATTTGTTTACCTTCTTGTCCTATTTGTACTCATGTTTGGTAGGTCTTAGTGGATTCTTTATCACATTTAGTTTCATCATCAGATAGTACAATTTGATTGGATGATACTTGGGTGTGCTCTTTATTTGAAGCAGTAGTAGAATAGGAATTTGAAGAAGTTATTAAAGATAACCGACTGAGAAAAGTAAAATAAAATCAAAGACATCTGAAATTGTTAATAGAAATACCTTGTTTTAGAAAAGTAAAATAAAATCAAAGACATCTAAAAAAGTTCATACATTTATACCTTGTGTTACACCCAATTCACGACAAAAACTATTCATAAACAACTCTTGATGCACTGTCTCCACAATAGAAATAACTATTCTTTCTAGAGCCCTCATTAATGAACGAAGAATCCTACCTCTTGTGTACAACGAAAGAACTATGCCTTGAGAAGTGACCTATCTGGAAACTATGTGATCCCAGAATTCCCGTGTCCTTTCTTTTGCAAACACATGGCTTCTTGCACTATTGTTGTCAAGCTTGGGCCGAGGTAAATCAATCATCGGTAGGCCCTCATCCTTCCAATCCATATCAATTTCAGAAGTAGATAAAATATGATTATCCCTTCCAATGCTCCAACACTGTATAATAGAGAATCCTATAAACAAGTCCCTTGATAATTCTCTATAAACTCCCTTTGTAGCATAATTCGGTGTAACATATTTTTTTGATTTCTTGCTGAAAATTGTGAAAGCTTTAGAAATCATACAAGAGTTTTCCATATCAGCTAAAAAAATACAAGTACATGCCTCTTCATTTGTTTCTAAGTCGTACAAAAACTCAACCATGTCTTATTCTATCCATGGACTATCACAATTACACATATCCACAGCAACAAATTCACAGTTGACTGCCGCACCAAAGAATGGAATTGATCTTAGTGTGCTGACCAAATATTCGGGATATCAATATTGACAAGCAAACTGTGAACTATTTCCGACTTCGTCAATGGACATACCAATCCTCTCTTTATTGATATAAAGATTCAATATTTTTCGAGCATCAATTGGTATTTTGGTACCATTATCCACTTCAGATTCGTTCTCTCTATTTTTACTCGGAGATTTTGCTTGCTTTCCGGAGCATAAAATACAGCACAGCTATTGGAGATGGTTTGGTGCAATTTTATATATTTTAATGACGTTATCATCAGTGACAGTCTATGATCAATCAATTTGAACATCATTAACTTTGAAATATTCAACGATCGAATGCCTGGTTGACCTCTCATCCTTGATTTGTTTGCAATATTGATTTAAAGTTTGTGCGCAAACGTTTTTATTGACTGATGTGCTTATCCAAACCGATCCATTGATTATATTGTCCACCACAGTAGTCAATTCATCTTCATAAAGATAACGCAATGGTCTAAACAAATTAGAGCCATGACTCTTTATTTTATTTTGAACAAAATCATCCTCAATGATGCTCTTGGGCAAGCATGGCAAGGAGCCACTTTGGTAAAGCTCGAATACAAACTGCCATTTTCTCCGAAGTCGATCCAATGTCAAAACAAGAGTTAGCTTGTATTTAAGGCTCTCCTTGTTTTGAACAAGAAAGATATCCATACATTCATCTTGGAAAGACTGCAAACATATAAAATTGAATATTCTAGTTAATTTGCTAATTTCATAACACAGCCAGCAATCTAAAGAATTTGATTGACAAGAAGAAAAATTCTATACCTGCCAAGCATCACTGGAAATGTTTCCCTTTCCCGGGCGGGATGGAGTACCACAGGATATCCATTTCTACCTTGCTTTTTCAACTTTAGAAATGAATGAAGTGTTTGCAAATTCCTTGTTCGGCAAATTTTGTTGTTTGCATAATTTGATAATGGTGTTTTGAGAAACGTCTCTATGTAGAAGATGAGTTGTTTGATGCCGATACCTTGAATGGGGCTCTTTATATCAATCATCTGCAATGATTATTTTCTCTGTAGAAATAGTATGCTGCCCATCCAATATATAAAAATTTACTAATGGCAAATTGATTTATTCTATATTTCCAGGAAGAAAGGCCAATGTGGTCTCCTTATGGAAAGGCAACAGAATAACATCTCTCAATGTTGTTGTAAATGTATGGACAAGAGATACAACCATATTTTGCACGACCTCCTCATCAACCTTTCGATATTGTAAGTGTGGAAGCGCAACAACAAATCCTGTTACGTCAATGGGAAAAACGTTCTCATTGAACAAAAACTATTTGATCTGCTGTTGTTGAACATCTTTTGAACTTTCGAAGCTCTTAGTCTCTTTCCGTAGCCAGAAGGACTTCCTTTGAGTTGTTTGAAGGATGATTGGTCCACATATTTTGCAATATTTTGGAGAAATACTCTTCTGTTGTACGTAAGAATATTTTCATGGCAGACCTTTATCTACTTATTATTAATATTCATGTAATGCAATTTTTTGCAGACAATCTACTGAGAGCGGACTCAAGGCCTAATCTCCCTAGCTTAATGTAAGTCTAGAACAAATAAGACAGAACATAAAACACTTTCCTAGATTGTATAGAAATACAAATGAAAGAGTAGATCGTTTACCTTAGATTTGTAGATCCTTTTCTACTTCATCGATCCAATGTTCCAGTGCTACTAGATCACGAGTAGCTAAACCCCGTTGAACATGTAATAGACCATGAGAAGTGAAAGCATATATCTCATATCATAGATCTAAGCTAATAGTTAAGGAGGAAAACTCTCAATATCATCAAGGAGACAACATTTATGGAAAGCAATTATATTAACTGTATTGAAAAGTGGAGAAGTACAATATAAAAGAGGATAACAACCATTGCCTTAACATTGCAAGCTCCTTCCGACAAGCCATGCCAAAGCTCCTAGAGGAAAGTGGATTTTCCCCAAGCTAGAGTGTTAGATCTATGGGCTTGATTTCACCAGCATAAGACTACCATAGACTTCCTCCTCTTGGGATTGGAGTGAGCTTCATTTAAATAGGACTAAATAGATAGGGTATGGATAGGATAGCTTGAGATATGATAGGAGAGGCTTAAGGGATATTTTCAAGGTGTTGGGAATCAGGTGCCATCTCTCCCAAGAGGTCAGGGACAGGGTACCAAGTCATCAAGCTTCGAGAAGAAGCTCGAACGGCTATTTTTTTCTATTAACTGACATCGGCGCACCCTGCAATAGAGAAAGCTACGACATCGCATGCTGCATGAGTGCAACCTGCGACGACCTCTCAAAACCTAGTACAAATAGGTACAAATTCGTCCAGGTCAATCACTCAGTCAAGGTAACACCAAGGGTGTATACACTGAATCTCATGACGGGAAGATTTTAGGTGTAATAGAATTCCCCCCAAAGGATGAAGCTATTAAAAAATAGATAGGTGAAATGCTTTGATAGAAGGAATGGCAATGGACTTGTCGGACGAAGGATGCTGCTGTAGTACAACTGACTCTTAGTACACAGTCTCAAATGACTCACAACATGGCTGCTGACCAATACAATGCAGATCCATGGTAGTAATGACCGACCGAACATAATCATGGCTATTAGACTCAAGTGTAGATCCATGATGAGATGATAACATGGCCACGACCAATACAAATGTGTATCCGTGTGATATAACTCAATACAAACTCCATCGACAACATGGTTCCACATAATTGTACTGCTCATGCTCGATCCTCTAGTGGGAAGATTCCCATTAGGGATGTTGTATGTCGCCCACTACATTCCATATTGTTCACTATTACTACAATGGCGGGGAGCCAAGCCCCACACATGGCCACTCAGACTCAGATGCTCTATGCGGAGGACTGTATGTCCCCCAAGATCTTAAACTGGTGCAAGGGTCTCCTCGCAAACATCCAAGCTCAGCTGACCAAGTGTCAGTAGGGAGAGCTCAAGCAGTTTGGATACGGATCGATATTGATATCGTTCCTCTTGGAGCAGATCCCTCTCTTTTGCCCACAGGTATGATTTGATGACAGGGATCCTAGGGATCCTCACATGCTCAGATGGGAAGAGGTATATGCCCATCATGGTGGGGGGCCTATCATCAGATTTGGTGTCGAGTTCTTCAGCTGGATGGAAGTCCAGTTGATCATGGTTGAGGACTATCCATATGGTGGTATGGATTTCAGAGAAGATCCTGACTTAGTGCTGCCCGAGGGTACGACATGGGGAGACATTGGTAAGAGCAAAACCATTGTATTTTCAGTTTTGTATATTTATGATTTTTTTGTTGTAGTGCTTACAAGTATATAACATGTGTGTGCATATGTGGGTCCCATATGGCCTGTAGGATTCTCTCTTCTAGCGAGGAGAGATAGAGGTGGGGAAGCAGTTATGCCCCCAGGTGCTCATGCTGCCATTGTGGAGATGGAGGATGTGTATAGGAAATTGTCTTAGATGACAGTGGATGTTCCTGAGCCAACAGTAGATGACTTACCGAGACCTATGTAGAGATTCAGAGTTGGAGTGTCTGTAGGCTTCAATGCCTTACTCCATAAGGTAGCAAGGACAGTGGAGTACTTCCATTCTCAGTGACAGAGAGATGTACGTCCTAAGGGTGTACGAGCCAGAGTCAGGCCTAATGACATTATTATACTTGTACTGAGAGATTAAAGGCCTCAGATTTTGTACTACTGAAAGCCATGAGGCTTCAGATTTTGTACAGACTTATTGAAAGCCATCGTGCTTTAGATTTTCGTACTAGCACTACTTTTGATGATATATATATACAGACATTCCTAGCGATTTATACATTATGTGTTTAAAAAATGATGAATGATGTGATCTTCTTCATATGCTTTGCTTTTTATACAGTGCATTATTTACATGTTGTGAATGCTTTTACATAATATGAGTATTATGTGTGTGCGATGTACCAATCTAAAATGAAGTTGGCCATCGAGTAAGCAACTGTGTTTAACTCTTGTGGAATGTGCAGGTATTGAATGGATTCAAATGACCTTTCCAGGAGATGGACTCGTCTAAAGAGACGGAGTAGGGTAGGATCATGAATGGCATAGACCTGGTTAAGATGGGAGACCACTAATTGAGAATCCATGTGGATGACAATGTGGTTCATACTCAAGGAAATAGCATCAGTTAGGGTTCCAATTACCGCCTAATACTCTGCGGCATTGTTGGTTGCAAACCCAAGGCAACTTCCTCCTAAGCTGATGAGATCGCCTGTTGGGGAATACAGTACCCAGGCTACTGAAGCAAGGGTACGAGTATGCCGGCTAGCATAGGCTGTGAATCCGTAGCATGTTTCCATCTACACATGCAGACAGAACATGGTAAAAGAAGCGGAAACAAGATCTAAAGACACTCAAAAAATAAATGAGTCACACCACACAAAAAAACATAAACACGCCATGTACAGTATATACAATAAATTCTATGCATGATAGGTTCAGGCATAGTACCTCTTCAGGTAAAGCCCATTACGGGGTTCACCCAAAGATATTCTGTCATAGTCTTCAATCTCGTAAGCTCCCTTTTCCAAAACACGTTTGACAATGTAAGTTCCGTGCCACATGGACTCGAACTTTCCTGCTCCTAGTTTGTCATGTTTCTGGTCGTATGTGAGGACCAGGTCACCGTCGTTGAAGATACAAGGTTCAACTGACTTGTCATATTGAGCTTTGATGCATTTCTTGTGTGCTTTGTTAGCAAGAGCAACATCTCGGCAGGACTCGTCAACTTTTGCTCAGTACAAGAAATGTTCTTCCTCGGTAGTAGTGTTAGGAAGAAGTTCGAAATCGAGTTGTAGAGATGGAATTTCGCACTCTATAGGAAGGAAAGCCTCCAATCCATACACCAATTGAAAAGGAGTGAAACCTATGGCAGTTTTAACGGAAGTTTTGTAAGCCCATAATGTTGAAAAGAGCATATTATGTGAGTTGGACTTATGCATACCTACCATCCTTTGGACCATAGTTTTCAAGACCTTGTTAATGGCCTCGACCTATCCATTGAATTGCAGGTAGTAGGGTGTTGAGTTTTCATGTCGAAAACCCAATCTATTGCTCAGTTCCTCAACCATATGGTTCTGAAAGTGAGAACCATGATCGGTAACTATCGCCTGAGGAACTTGAAATTGCACTATTACATGATTGAACATGAAGAGTGCGGCGTTTTTGCCTTCGTTTTGGTATGTAGGAATTGCCTCATCCCACTTTGTGAAATAATCCATAGCTACAATGATGTAACCATGCCCCTCGGCTGAGGTAGGCTTACAATTCATAAAATTGATGCCCCATTTTGCAAAGGGGCCCACGGTAATAACCGGGTGTAACGGGGTGGGATGGGTGCGCTTCTTCATATGGAAGTATTGACATGGAGGACATCTTTTCACGGTCTCAATACAATCTTTGAAGATAGTAGGCCAGTAATATCCTACACGCAAAATATTCTGGGATGTATCCATCCTAAAGAGGTGACCTCCACACGCCCTAGTGTGACAGTCATTCAGAATGCATTCTGCCTCATCGTGAATTAGACAACGTCGAATAATTGAATCAATGCCATGGAGGTACAAAGTATCACTGATGATCAGATAATACTTCACATGGTGACGTATTCTATGATAGTCATCGTGAGAGAGTTGAGGGTTGAAGCATTGGGTTTGAAGATATAATGAAATATCTCCATACCACAAGTTAGTCGTACTAATGAGAAACAATGATTCGTCCAGAAAAGAGTCATTGTTCTCAACTTCTACATCAGGACGGGGAAGGTCACAAATAAGCTCACCAAACACCAATGACTTTTTAGACTTGGCTTTCTCGAAAAGAAGTTTGAATTCTTGTAGTATCACAATCCAGCGTGAGTACTTTCCCCCAAGCACCTAACGTGTCAGTATGTGGTACATGGGGTTCAAGTCTGCGATGATGGTTCTGTTGCGGAGCAAGATATAGTGGCGAAACGTTTGGAGGGTGATAACTGTCGCGAGAGCAAGCTTGTTGACATGTGAATATCTAGTTTCAGCGTCAATGAGACCCTTAATCGCATAGTATATTACATGTTCCTGGGCGTTTTGATCCTCCTGTACCAAAACCATGGAGATAGTGGTAGTAGAAGCAGCGAGATATAAGATGTAATCTCATAAATAGTTTGGTGGTTGGATCACGGGGGCATGTGTGATGCTATCGAAGGATTTTTGAGCTTGATCATCCCAAATGAACAGGACATTCTTCTTAAGTAGTTTCATATACCCCTTAGTCTTTTCCGCAAAGTTACAAAAAAAGCACCTTAAATAAGTTGCCTTCCCTTGGAGACTTTGAAGTTCCATCACATCAGTTGGAGGTGGTAGGTTGATAATGGCTTCCACCTTTAAGGGATTGTTGTGGATCCCATCCTTCGAGACATGAACCCTAAGAGGCGTCCAGACTCAACGCAAAAGATACACTTATGAGGATTCATATGGATATTGTACCATTTGCGTCTAAGGAAAATGGCCATTAGATGATCCATGTTGAGCTCACGCTACTTTGAATGAGCAGGGAGATCATCCAGGTAAGGTTCCACAAAGTCCTTAATGTCATGGAAGGCATACGACATGGCCTGCTGGAACATGGTGCCAGCATTTTTAAGGCCAAACGGGAGTTTGCGGTATGCAAACGTCCCCCAAGGATAGATGAAAGCCATGTTATGTTGGTGGGCTGGGTTGAATTTCAATCTGGTTGTAACCAGAAAATCTGTCCATGAATGAAAAGATGTTGCTTCCGGCACAATTGTCGATAATCTGGTCAATGAACGGGGTCGGGTAGTTGTCCTTTGGACAAGCCTTGTTAAGGTCCCGATAATCGACACAGACACGAATGGTACCCTGATTTTTGTTCACAGGGATGACATTTGAGACCCAATCCATCAATATGATAGGATAGATGAAGCCATCCTTTTAGAGCTTTTCAATCTCTGCCTTGATCACTGCAGTCTTCTAGGGGTGTACCGGTCGCAACTTTTTCCGTATAGGTTTGATGTCGGGATAGGTTTTTATTTCATTAGAAACAATCGCGAAGTCTATCCCAGGAATCTCCTCATAGGACCAAGCGAATACATCTCAAAATCACTTAAATAAGGCTGTACCAAGAGCTATTTCTTTAGGGGAACACTTCTAGCCTATGCAAATGTGTTCCACTACACCAGGCTTCACCAAAATGTCTACCGGGATGGTAGGCTCTGTTAAATTTTCAGAATTTACTTCAATATGATCTAGGATCTTAACTGAGAGAACAACATGTACAGCAAATCTACAGCATATCAATCATGGACACAATAATGCAAGCACACAAGAGACACATAGTTTACTTGGGGAAAACCATAAAGGTGAAAAACCCCAATAACTTCCTCAAAGATAGATAGAGCAATGATACAACCAGACTACAAGAGATAGTCTTCTCCTAGCAATAGAGCCTCCTCCTCCATAAGTGCGCCACTCTCCAAAGTGTGAGTGAGAGAATAGAATGTGTAAAATGAGAGAGACACACTCTCTATTTATACACTAACTTGACTTGACCTTTACTCAACTAGGTCGGCCTCAACTTAACAACTTAACATAATGTTGATTGGGCCGACCCCCACTAGGGTGGTCTAATAACCCTTTGACCCACATGGCCGACCCCCAATAGGGTGCTCTAATAACCCTTTGACCCACATGACTTATAGAGGGCCAACCCCCACAAGGTGGTCTAATAACCCATCAAGTATAAGTTACGACACTTACAATATAAATTACGACACTTCCGTATAGAGGAATAATAACAGCTCTATAGGAATACACTATAAATATATGTGAAATACATTCCGAAGTTACATATACATCAACACTCCCTCTTAACTAGGAAGGTATTCCTCGACACAGGTCTTCTAGCACAAGTCATCTTCTTTGGATCATCGTCATTGGATAATCGTCATCGAGTCATCATCATCGTCACTGCTGCTACTATCTCAATCAATCTCTGAATCTACTCGTAATAGGAAGTTCTACAGAGCCAGTCCTTTTTCATACTGGATGTAGGCCCACCACCTGCAGGTCTTCATCGTATGTGCGAACGGTTTGATAGAGGTGGCCTCTTAGGACTAATTTTATGTGCAGATGCAATACTGGAAAGAGTATCCCAGGAACATTTATGTGCCTAAGCACAACCGGCAAGATCTCCCAGGACTGATTACATGCATCTCCTCCACAATACCTTTAAAGAGCATCCCAATAACATTTATGTGCCCCAGCACGACCGGCAAGATCTCTAAAGAGCATCCTAGGACTTATTACAAGCACATAGCTCAACCTCTCGGATCTCTAGGACTGATTACATGTGGATAGACAAAACCTTTAAAGAGCAACCCAGGAACATTTATGTGCCACAACACAACCGGCAAGATCTCTAAAGAGCATACCATGACTAATTATGAGCACACAGCTCAACCTCTCGGATCTCCAAGACTGATTACATGTCTCCGTAGTAATACCTCATCCCATGACTGATTACGAGCACATAGCTCAACCTATCGGATATCTGAGGACTGAATACATACTACATAGAAATATCGGAAAGAGTATCCCAGGAACATTTATGTGCCACAGCACGACCGACCAAATCTCCCAGGACTGATTACATGTTATTTGCACAACCTGCCACATATCATCTCTGACCTCCAAGTATCAACCTGATACTCATGATCCAACAGATCATCATCGCACGAAGCATCATCCTGATGCTCATGATCACACTGATCATCATCACTATACCATCATGATACATATCATCTGGAGCAACATCTTGAATCTCATCATCATGATCATCCTCATCATACAATGCATCCACTTGATGCATACCAAGTATCTACCTGATACATATCATCATACATGATCCACCTGATCATACAGTTTATCCACTTGATACAAATACAAATACATGATCCACCTGATCATATCTAATACATATCAACATACATGATCTACCTGATCATACAATGTATCCACCTGATACATATACAGATACATGGTCCAAGCATCCAACATGATGCATATACAAAATACATACAAATGATCCAACTGATCGTATCGAGCATCCAACATGATGCGTACATACATATACATATAAATGATCCAACTGATCATATCCAGCATCATCCTCATGCATATACAGAGTAGTAACTGGAGCATTGTCCTGATGCTCATCATCCATGATCCTCTTGATCATCATAGCATCGTCCTCTTCAGATCATCTCATCATCCACGAAGCACAGCCCAGATGCACATCATCCAGTACTTACACCACCGACATGGGAGAACACATCTACCACCATTTGGGGAAGTCTCCAGCCCTTACTTTTTCACCATGGGAGAACACATCTACCACCATATGAAAAATGGCTCAACAATTATATCATGACCAAGGGAGAACACATCAACCATGTCAGAAAATCTCATGTGCATCTGCATCTTCCAGACTCATCACTTCCATTTGGAAGGAACCTCGATCTGAAGTGCACCAAGCCTCTCTTTGAAGTACTCAAACTCCACTTTGGCCAATGGCTTGGTCAATACATCTGCAACCTGCTCATCCATTGCAACATACTCTGCTTTGGCTGTCCTCAGTGCTACGCAGGACTGCTTCCTGCTAAACCAAGAGATCACACCTGATTCCATACTGAAGCAGCACCCAGAAGTGCTCTTCCTATCTGCGGCACTGCCTGCCCAATCTCAGAATATGCTTTTACAGCAACCAGGTGAACATCTCTCGGATCCGTCAGGAACTGGCTCAATGTGTTCACCGCAAAGCAAATATCTGGTCTCATGTTTGTCAGGTACATAAAGGACCCAATCATCTGACGATACATTGTGACATCGATCGGATTAGATGAAGCATCACACAAAAGCTTTAGGTTTGATGCTATAGGTGTGGCCATAGCCTTGCAGTCCATCATCCTGAACCTCGTTAGAATCTCTACTGCATGCTTCCCTTTGTCCAAGGAAGATTCCATCTGTACTCTGCCACACCTCCATACCAAGAAAATAGTGCATCATCCCCAAGTCCTTCATCTTGAACTTGGCTGCAAGATTCCACTGCATGTCGGCAATCAATCTATCATCTCTTGTTACAAATAGGTCATCCACATACAATAAGAGTATCCCTGGATTTCCTACCTCAACCTTGTAGTAAAGGTTGGAACCCGCTTTACTCTTGGTAAAGACCAAACTGGATAGAAAGCTGCCTATCCTACCATACCAAGTTCTGCACATATATGATTTTCTGTCATGTGTCTCAAAACCAAGTGGCTGCTCCACATACACTTCTTCTTCAACTACACCATTCAAGAAAGCCGTCTTGAAATCCATCTGGTGTATCTTCTATTTCATCACTTTTATATTTCTCTATGTTGCCATTTGCAGCATGCTTGACCTTGATAGATCCATATGGAATTCATAACAAACTTCCCTTCAGGTCTTAGGACTACATCCCAAACATCATTCTTCATGATTGATGGATCATGGCATTCTTCCCATATCCTGGGAACTTCAATATCTTCAATAGATAATTTTGTTGCTAAACAAATGTTGTAGTTCTTCTTTTGTAGGTGATGGCATACGATCTTTCCGTTAAATTGCATGATTAGAAAACATCTCATAGTTTTCAAAACAAATTCTTACACATAAAGAAATATGTCATATAGTCATGCAATTATCTTAGCCAATGCTTCAATACAACATTTATCCATAGCCCGTAACTTTCTAGATGCCTTCCAATCTCTACCAGAACATTGTTAAGAGTGTGCACAACTCCCAACATGTCAGCAAAGAGGTTTCATTCTAGAAAAAGTAGCGATGGAATATTGTACAGTGCCATAGGCCACTTACCCATGCATATTAGTAGTATATTGTTCATCAATGCAACTATTCTAATACGCATAATTCACAACCTAATTCTAGGAACATCAGTATATACATTATTGAACAATATTATTTAAACAATAAAATATGCAAGTAATGACAATTCAAATACTTATCTTTGTTTGTTTGTTGGGTTGACTCCCTCTCAGTCTTTGCTTCTTTTCTGCAACTCCATTCTTATGTGGATTGTGAGAAGTGGTCAACTCCCTTTGAATATCTGCATCCTTGCAGAAACTACTGAAGTGTGCTCCTTTGCTTTCTTGCAGGAACAACTGGAGTGTGCTCCCTCTTGATCTTTGCTTCCTGGATTACCTGTCCTTGAACTTACATCCATCCTTAATCACTATGCATTCTTATTAGTATCATCATTGTGTTATCCTTGAGGTCTCATACATAATCACACATTTATTAGTATAATATTAATACTATCAAAACACAATAATCTTAAACATGTATATTCATGATCATTCACAGATAATAAACATTAGCATTCAAGGTTTCAGGGAAGTCTTCTTTTACTCATACATATTCTTATTTGATCATAGGACTCTTCTGGTTAGTTGAATCATCAATCAAGATAATAGATATAATATGCATAAAACCTGTGATTATTCAAACCTATACCTTCATGATTCTTCTTGTTAGTCATATCATCAATTATGGTCAGAAACATAATATGCATACAACCATGATTATTCAAACCTATGACTTCATGAATAATCATTATCAACAACACAACCGTATAAGATCCTAATACAAGGTAGGATTCTAGCTTGATATAGGAAAAACATACCTGGATTAGCATGCTAGCTAGTTATGTCTAACATACCCACATAATGTCTTCTGGTTCTCTTCAGTGACTTGTGCTAGTAACCTGCATGTCTCATAAGTTAACCATTGTATAACCAAGTTATACATACCTCAAAAGTAGATCTTCGATGTGATCCATAACAATGGATTAATCTTTGTCTTCATGTCACCATGAGCATATCTTCTTGAAGTAGAACATGATTTGACTTTCTTGGTGTACCTTTTGTGTTAGCAAACAACATAAACTTCATACAACATCACAATGCATTAGTACAATCATAAGTGTCAAAACCTTAATCAATGAATATCTTCTATTAAGGTGACACAACAAGTCCAGTAATTAATCAAGATTGTACTGTAATGATATGAAGACAAACATATGATAAACTTAACCATGAAACATATATGTAAGCCATACCTATCAAGATTGCTTGTAAGCCAAAATTCCAATTTTTGCAGAAGCCCTAATTTTCCATCTTTCCGATCAAAGTCCCAAACTAGGGTTTGATCAAGCCTAGCCTTCTTCCCAACCAAAAAATCTGATCTTGGTCTCTAAATTTTTATTTTGATGAGTAGCATCTAGCTGTGGTCTCCGATTACAAAAATTCCAACTTTCTTCAAAGCCCTAAATTCCGGAAGCCATGAATGAAGGTACTCAAAAATAATTCTGTTTTGACAGAAATATGTACCTGATTGTTTTTGGTGTAACTATGAACTTTTTGATCCATAGGGTCTGAAAAAGTTTCCTAAAATAGCCCGACATGTTACCTTTCCATCCCGATAGGTCTGAACTCAATTAGATTCTCTGAGACAGAGTTATTCCAAGTGTTGCAATGTGACCTGTTTATGGGATAATACAGGAGAGCAAACTTGTATGGCGTGCCACGTGTCAATGGTTCAACTTCGGCGTATGAAAATTTTTCTTGAGATAGACCCACCTGTTATATTTCCATCCTGATAGACCTGAACTCAATTGGATTCTATGAGAGAGAGTTATGCCAAGTGTCGCAACGTGAGCTGTTTATGGGATAATACAGGAAAGCGAACGTTTACAGCATGCCACATGTCACTAGTTCAACTTTGGCCTCTGAAATTTTTTTCTAAGATAGCACAGTCTGTGTACTACCTGTCACTTTTTACGAAATTTCATTTGGAGCTTCCTAGCCCAAGTTATGACATTTTTTCCAAGGTCACCTGATTTTGACTCAGATCTGGAAGAGATAGGAACCCTGCATTGTACAGATCATAAATCAGAAATTACAATGAATTAGAGGTTTTCCTTTGGACATACAGTACATGCGGATCTGATCTTCGACCTGTAAAAGTTTCAGATGCGAAAACGTCGCCAAACGGATTTATAGAGAAATTTCTATGATGACTGGTTTTTGCTATATCAAGCCCTAGCATCATAAGTGCAACAAGTGCCATACATGCCATATCATGCCTTCTTTCAAGCTGGCTCTGATACCATGTTAAATTTTCAGAATTTACTTCAATATGATCTAGGATCTTAACTGAGAGAACAACATGTACATCATATCAATCATGGACACAATAATGCAAGCACACAAGAGACACAGAGTTTACTTGGGGAAAACCATAAAGGTGAAAAACCCCAATAACTTCCTCAGAGATAGATAGAGCAATGATACAACCATAATACAAGAGATATTCTTCTCCTAGCAGTAGAGCCTCCTCCTCCACAAGTGCGCCATTCTCCAAAGTGTGAGTGAGAGAATAGAATGTGTAAAATGAGAGAGACACTCTCTTTATTTATACACTAACTTGACTTGACCTTTACTCAACTAGGTCGGCCTCAACTTAACCACTTAACATAATGCTGACTGGGCCGACCCCCATTAGGGTGGTCTAATAACCCTTTGACCCACATGGCCAACCCCCAATAGGGTGGTCTAATAACCGTTTGACCCACATGACTTATACAGGACCGACCCCAACAAGATGGTCTAATAACCCATCAAGTATAAGTAATGACACTTACAATATAAATGACGACACTTACGTATAGAGGAATAATAACATCTCTATAGTAATACAATATACATATATGTGAAATACATTCCGAAGCTACATATACATCAATAGGCTCAATGTTGGCCAAGTTGCCCTCAGTGTCTGAAAGACAGGTAAGTATGGGGGAATGAGGGAACGGGTAGATATCTGGTGAAAAGATGGTGCTAATGTTGTCCTCTATGTACTCTAAAGGAGGAAGGAAAGACAACCTATGGTGGAGGTCTGTGATGAACCTGCAATAATTAATTAATGCAAATACACGAGATATAAGAAATAATAGAACATAATCACTTTTATATTGATCAAGGGCCAGTTCGAGGGGGCAACCTCCTTTGAGCAAGCTCAATACAATTAACTTCACGGTTCCTTCAATGACCTCAACACACACTTATATACTAAGTCTATGCCCAATACTATGAGTCAAAACCATGGGACATGTAATACTACGGGACGACTTACAAAGCATATGCGTCCAATACTATGGGTCAATACTATGGGCTAATATAAACTACGGATCAACAAATATTACGGGACGACTTACAAAGCATATGCGTCCAACAACAATATACTAAGATAGCGAAGAGAAGGGTTGACATAGGTTCCTAACATCCCCTCTCCCTTAGAAAAAGCTTTGTCCTCAAAGCTTTGGTTGGAGAAATTGCTGCAGAAACTGAAGGAGTGGTTCCCCGGTAGCATCCTTGGGTTGCATTTCGGGCCACTGACGCCTTTGGAGTGTCAAGGAGGATTGCTTGGAAGGCTGTAGATGAAGAAGAACCCTGTCAGCTACGTGGAAAATTCACTCAGAACAATGCTGATCGGCTTGTTGGTTCAGGCGAATTCTGGCCATGTGAAGATTGTCCTGCAGAATGAGAAGAATCTGATCGCGGTTTCTAAGAACCGAGTCAATTTCCTGAACTTGGGAGCTGCTAAGGGTGTATGGAAGAACAACTGGCGGTGTTTTTCCATAGACTACTTCATATGGTGTCCTTTGAGATGTGGTATTGTACCACCAGAGCATTGCTAGGAAATCCATAGAAATCGTTGGCCAAAGCTGTGTAGGGATGGGCAAGGGTTTGATCAATCCCGAAAGGAGTGTCATTTCACCCTTGTTGACTTGGAAAGTATCATTGTTAGCCACCATCTGTTGAATTGTCATTTTTAGTCCCTGCCAAAAGAAGTTACATTGTTCCCGGTCATACATTTTGCAGAACCCAGAGTGCCATGTTGATGAAGAAGCATGGAGTTCATAGAAGAGATAGCCCTGTTGAACATATTACAACCAATTTGGAACAAGCAGAGAAAGAGCTGTAAGAGAAACTGGGTCATCAATTGTGCAAGAAGGAGCATCTTCCACCATATTGTCCTTACCCTTCTTGTAAGTGATCACATAGGGATAACCCATGAGTTGGATAACCCATTTCAGGTGTGTTGGGGAGGAGACCCATTGTTCAAGAAAATTTTCCAGACTCTGGAGATTAGTCTTGATGCAAAAATAATTCCCTAATAGGTATGGCTGCCACTTCTGTACTGCATGAAAAATAGCCATCATTTCCTGCTGAGAGGTAGATGTGGCTAAATTCTTACCGGAAAGGTCTCTTGAAGGCAACAAGCACATTGGTTCAGCAAAGATACCTGCATATCTATCCAAGGAAGTAGTGGATACTGTTGATGGGTGCATCTGAATGGAATTGAGCTCAGCGATGACACCATGTGAATTCTTTTTAAGGATTTTTTCCAGGCGATGTGAACTGATGATGCAAAGAGACCCTGGTTGTAAGCCCATAAATTTGTGTTGTGCCCCATTGACTTTAAACTGTATCCAAAGTTCAGCAAAATCCCATAAGATGGGGCCAAGTGCGCGTAACCATTGAACGCCCAAAACCACATCACATCCGTCTAAGGATAAGGAAAACATGTCAGAGCGTAGGTTATAATCTTCCATAGAGATACGCACATTGTAACACTTCCCCTTGCAAGGTAAGGTGCCCCCATTGGCAACCATGACTTCAAAGTTGGAGTAAGGATGGACAAAACAATTAGCCTGTTTGGCAACCCGAGGGTCAATGAAGTTATGAGTGCTACCAGAATCAATGAGTATGGTAAGAGGGAGCTTCTTGAAGTATCCCCTGACCCGCATTGTTTGTGGGGTGGTGACGCCGGTTACAGCATGGAGAGAGATCTCGGGTGGGTCCTCCTGAGATGGGGTGTCAACAAGCGGGTGTTGAATGTCGACCTGATCATCTACTGTATCTGTAGGTTCTTCACTAAGTTCTAAGGTAGGCAGAGAATCGACATCCAAGAGATAGAGCTTTTGTTGAACACATCTATGTCCCCGAGTGAATTTCTCATCACAATTATAGCAAAGCTCTTTTTCTCGGCATGCCTGCATTTCTATTTCAGACAAATGCTTGATAGGAGTTGGTTGAGGAGCAGGCATGATGGGAGGTCATTGGGAACCCATATTTCTGAAGGGAACAAAGGTGGGTTTGGAGCGTTGTTGAGCTGCGATCTTGTCCTCGGCCAGCTTAGCCAACCCTAGGACTTCCATCATTGTGTTGGGACAAAACATTTTGACCTCTGAGCGGATTTCATCCTTGAGACCACTGATAAAAAAACTCCTGTAGAATTCATCAAACAATCCTTTTGTGTGATTGGCCAATTTCTCAAATTATGTCTGATACTCTCTCACTCTGCCAATTTGGTGAAGTTTAGTGAGTGCTCCTATGAAATCATCAAAAGCACTAGGACCAAATCGTGGCAAAATGAGTTGGCAAAAATCTGTCCAGTTTGGCTCGGGATGAGCTTTGATGTACCAACGGTACCATTGAAGGGCTTCCTGTTCCAAATGAAAGGATGCAAGTGGAACTTTCTAGGCATCAGAAGTATTATGCAGACTGAAATATTGTTCTGCTCGATATATCCATCCAATCGAATCAGTACCATTGAAGCGAGGAAAATCAAGCTTCAGCCCACGAAAATTGCTGGAAGAAGAGAACCCGATGGCTGTAAAAGATTCTAGCTGTCTGGTATTGTTCATGGCTGAATGTTGAAGATGGAGGTTGAGAAATTTTTCATCCAGATCTTGGATTTTGGTTTGGATGGCTGCAAGTGCTTCCTCCATGGTGTGTGCTCCTGCACAGGTGACAACCATAACCAGGTTTTTTTTCTTAGGTGGAATAGGTAGAAAAACACAAACGAAAGCTGATTTATTAAAGGGAAATTTGGATGGGGGAAACAATCTGATGGGTAATTGGGGTTTGACTAGATTTTGGACACTGTCGAAAGGACAAGAAGGAAAAAAGGGAGATTTTAGAAGCGGGGTGATAGAATGAGAAAATTTGGCAGAGAGGGACAAAGAAGCAGAATTTAGAAAGGAACTCTGTGGTAAAATTTGAAGGTGATTGGGTGAAATCTTAGGAAGTTATGGCAAACCCTAAAAGTAGACAAATGTGAGATTTTTGGCATTGGGAAGGGGAATTGGGGATAGGGTCCTCAGGAATGAAAGATGCAGAATGGGATGACAGGGGTTACCCAAAAATTTCAAGGGAAACAGAGTGAAAACAAGAGAGATATGGAGAAAAAACTGAAGTGATTGGCAACAGTTCAACTGAAAATAGATATGGACCCCAGGTATGTATGGCTTCCTAATAGTTCAGGTGTTTCACTCGGCCACCAATGATGTCTGACAGCTTGCGTATTGGGGCAGTACCCCTCACTCCACGGCTCAGGTAAAACTGATAACCGCTTTGCCACAAATGACAGCTCTTGGTTTACCTCACGGGTGGGAACTAGTCAATCAGGTAGGGGTCATTGCCCTTTTCACTGGCAGGTCCTCTCAATGGGATAGCTACTTTGGGGTTCCTGTGGTACTCCTCACAATGATTTTTAGGGCTTATGCCCAAGTACTTCCCACAGTTAAGTGGATATAGATTATTCCCAAATCCGAAGCTGCAACAAATGCGAAAAAAAAAATTTGGCAGAAATTCCACCCAACGAGCCCAAGAAAGTGCTCTGATACCAGATGTGATGAACCTACAATAATTAATTAATGCAGATACACGAGATATCAGAAATAATAGAACATAATCACTTTTATATTGATCACGGGCCACTTCGAGGGGGCAACGTCCTTTGAGCAAGCTCAATACAATTAACTTCACGGTGCCTTCAATGACCTCAACACACACTTATATACTAAGTCTATGCCCAATACTATGAGTCAAAACCATGGGACATATAATACTACGGGACAACTTACAAAGCATATGCGTCCAATACTATGGGTCAATACTATGGGCTAATATAAACTACGGATCAACAAATACTACGGGATGACTTACAAAGCATATGCGTCCAACAACAATAGACTAACATAGTAAAGAGAAGGGTTGACATAGGTTCCTAACAAGGTCATCCCATGGACCATCATCAACATTCATAACTTCCATGATGGACTCATCTGAATGAAAAGTCCGAAGTAAGAGATCAGGTAGAGATGATGTCCGTCATAGAGAATAGGATGGGGAAGCCACAGTTAAGTGGTTCTCCGGCACTGACTGGATAGGCTCGTAAATACATTCAATGGGTGAAAGAGGCATCGCGTCTCCAATCAGGTGTGTTGTGGATTCATCAGGTACAAGCCAAGTATCAGTGGAGTGAGATGAAATCTCTGTGGAGATCATGTTCACCGAGGAAACATGATTAGGGGGGTCCAAAGTTGGAAAAACTCCCATGAGAGATGAATCTTTCAAAAGGCCAAACCTTATACTCTCATACTATTTTGACATTTGTCCAATGGAAGGAACATGGTCACCAGGATGAGTAGTAGTGTCCAGTGTGCAAAAATCTAGTTGGTCAACAGTAACAATTCATCCTTGGTGGGGGAATTGTACTACGTGGAAGACTGAAGAGGCTACCGCCTACATGGCGTAAAAACAAATTACGACCAAGTAAGAGATTGTAATGTATTGGGGCCGAGACCACTTCCACATTAATGGTTACGGTCTTTCTACCCAACTCAACTATGAGAGCTTGCAGGATCCCATGAGGTTGAAACCCACGCCCGTCGAATGCTTTCAATGTGGTAGGAGAATGATTCAATTCGGGAGAGCTGATGGCTCTCCAGCAAGTGATCGACATGAAAAAAGTAGAGTTGCCTTCATCGAAAATGGAATGATGGACAATTTTCCCAGCAATGTTCATACCTACTTGGAATGTGAGCAGATGGGAAATCCTCGGCTTAAGGTAGTCAAGTCGAAACATGATGGTATTCGAAGAATCATGGTTGACTGCATTGATTGCTAGAAGGAGAGTTTTGCGTTGATTAGGACAATTCTACAAAACTTCTAGGGTGGACATGGTGCAAGGAGCCTGTGCCAAGTCCTCTACGATATTGTAATTATGTGTTGCCCGAGCATTAGGATTGAAAACAACTTTTTGAATTGTGCTCTTGGGCGGTCACAATATCGAATCCAAGGATGGCTTCTCAATGATGAGAGAAGCTGATGGTACAGTGACATCAGGTAAAGAGTTGGAAGCTTTTTCAGTATTACTTCCAATAGGTTCGTTCGAAGGGACCGAGTCGTATGATCGTGAGCGAGTGTTCAAATTGATCGCCTCGTGACACACCATTAGAACATGCGCGGTATTGGATGGTTCCCCCTGGGCTGGGGCGGGTTGAGAAATAATTTCCTGATTTTGAGTGGGTAACGGATCGTTGAGGACTACGGGAGTTGGTTTACCCCTAAGAAACTTTTGGACTTCGTCTCTATGGGGAGATTCTTTGGAGAAGTGATCATCTCCGCATAGTAAACAAGGATACTTTAGTTTCCATTTCTATTTGGTATCATCAGAAGTGCTCTTTTGTTCCTTCTGGGTGGAAGACTTCTTAGGTTTCCCTTTGTTCTTCTTCTTGCCGTTGGACTTCTGAGATGAAGCTGATTGGACAAAATTCACCTCCTCAAGTACAGCAGGAGTGGTCAATTTGGTGGTGTTGTGGCCAGCCTAAGTTGGTAATGGGGAAGAACCATGAAGGTTCAATGATTCAACAGTGTTAGAAGTAGGCTGGGTGGTAAGGGATCTAATGATGCCATTAGTTTGGGGTCCCTTAGGAGGTTTCGTAGGGTCATAATTGTTGTGGGGTGCATCGGGAAGAATCTCAAACAGCGTGCTCGATTGAGCATAGACCAAGTCTAGGTAATGGGCACGAGCGATAACTTGTTCTTTAGTGACAGCACTGCCCATGGAGACATCTTGAGCTATATGATGGATGAGAGACTTCATAAACCAATCTACTAGGAGTTGGTCTAGAATGGGAGCTTTAATCAAGCGTCTTCTCCTCCGCCACTCATGTATATGAGTAGAGATATGCATAGCGGTATTTTGGCAGAGAGAGGTGAGAAGGTCCGTACCAGTTTCATACCATATAAGCAGTTGGAAATGAGTCAAAAAGTTCATAGCAAGAGAACCGAAATCATGAAAAGAATGAGGTGGTAATTCGATATACAACTTGGAAGTCGAACCAGTGAGAGTCTGTTGAAATAATCTCAAACGAATCGAGTCATCTACCAGAGAGTTGGATGAACACCATAAATGGTATGTCATCACATGGTTTTTAGGATCCTCGTTCAGCTTGCCGTCAAACTTAGGGATATCTTATGGAAGTTTCACCAGAATCGGGGGCTAGTTAGTTCCATGGTAGATGGGGTCGTTCGTCGATCAAGATAGATCAGGTAGGTCCAAAGTAGCCAAAAAGGGAAGTTGTTGATTAGGTTGCGGGTACTGGTAGTACTGGTAAGGCACATAAGGACTAGTAGGATCTCGTATTGACTGATTAAAGGGTGACCACGGAGGAAACTGACCGTAGGGGGGTGTGCCGCCAGGACTGTAAGGGGGTCCTCCACCATAAGGTGGTCCATTCCCGTAAGGTGGGGGTCCACCACCATAAGGTGGTCCATTCCCATAAGGTGGAGGTCCACCTCCACCACCAAGAGGAGGTGGAGGTCCACCGCCACCGCCAATAGGAGGTGTGGGTCCATAACCATAATAAGGTAGCCCACCACTGCCTCCACTTAGAGGGGGTGGTGGACCATTCCACTGCCAGAAGGATGGGGGCCTCCACGACCTCTGTTGCTGGAAGGATGAGGGTCTCCACCACCACCACTACCACCAAAATAGTTAGATCCGCCACCGCCTCTGCCTAGAGGGGTGGTGGACCACCTCCACCACCCGAAGAGAAATGTCCTTCCCCCACCATAATAGGGTGGTCTTCCGCCGCCTCCTCCTGAGGGGGGGGGTGGACCATTCCCGCCACCGCCAGAAGGGTGGGGGTCGTTTTTGGTAAAATGAGATGGACCTCCGCCTGAAGGTAGAGGTCCGCCTCCTCCAATGTTAGGTGGGGGCCTACCACCTCCAGTAGGAGGTGGGGGTGGACCGATCGGGGGTGGTGGTGCTTAAGGGATAGTTAGTTGGGGTACATGTTGTAAAACAAGCTGTTGCCCCCATAGAGTGTAAGGATTTCTGGGATAGGGTATCCTGTATGGTGCGTTTCTGGGATTCGATTGACCCAGTGCAGGGTTAACAGAACTTGGATACACTTGACTCCATGAGGGTTGAGTTACATTGGATGGGCCCTCAACATGAGATAATCCCATGGTGGATGGTCTAGCAGGTTGGGAAGGTCCAATGGGAGGTCCATTGGGGATGCCACCGCCTAAGTTCTGGTTAGGAAACGAGGGTTTCCCCCCAGCTACAATAGGATGACCACTATACAAATGTTGAACCAACATATGTTGTTGATTAGCTACCACAGTAGTAACATTACCAATGAAATAATCCGAAGGATTGGAGTATCTTCCCCTCGAATTTTGAGGCAAGGGAGGAACTGGTAAAGTAACTGTGGTAGTAACAGGCGTGTTGGACTATTGTTGTTCAACAGGTTGGCTCGCTTGAAGTGCAGGACTGGACGCTTGCGAGGGTTGACCAGTCTCATTAATGGTCAAGTTATAGAGGGATGGTTACGGTGAACCAAAAGATATTGGATGAACTGGGATTGGTCAGTTGTCGAACATTATTTGAAAGTTTCGACTTCGAAACTCCTCACCCATGGCATGTAAACGAGCCAATTTCTCGTGATAAGGTGTCAAGTGGTCGACAGGACTAGCCTGACTGGGTGGGGGTGCAATGACAAAATGGGCCACTGGGTGACCAATAGAAGATGTCCAATAAGCTGCTGAAGGACCAACAGTTGCTGTGGGGACGTCCCAGGGTTGATTTATCCATTCCAATGATCCAGGCTCTCCCAATCCAATGGGAGATAAGTCTTGTGAAGTAGAAATGTCTACCTCTTCACCCTGTGGGGGGTTGGATGTGGATGAGTCTGGTGGAGTTGAGGGAAACAAAAGTCCTCCAACATTCAGAGTGGGGTTCTCAACTTCAGTAACCACAACTGTGTTACACTGATCCATTCTTACCCTCGAAATAACCTCCAGGTTAAGGGGATATTCAAGTGATAAGTTTAAGATCCTACAGGACCTTTGCCAAGGAAAATCCTCCAGAGCGTCAGGAATGTCAACTAGGGTGGCTAAAACAATGTTTCTCCTAAGGGTAATCTAAAAAAGAAAAGCAGTCCAGAAAAACCTACTCAAACTAAGGCAACAAGCAGACTTATGTGACAGACTGGATTCAAAGTCTGGAACCTCATGGGATTATCAAGGCATCGCAAACCGTTATATACTGCAGGGTCCAACAATATGACACGATAAGGAGGATTGGGACTGTACCCTTGCTTGCATAACCGATTACTTGGACATTACGTGCGTGCTAATCTCCCCGAGTGCTGTTCTTGGTGTATTGCTTTGCCAAGACGGCCAAATGGTTAACTTAGTTGGTTTCAGGAATCCTAGTGGTGTCTCCCGATATATGCACGGCACGTGGGAGCTCAAATCCATAGTGGTGCTATCTAATGCACAACCATTCGGCAAGAGACCTTCCGATATACTACTGAGTACGTGATACACCCTTCGATATATGCCAAGTACATATTATGGTACTTGGTGGGTACGTGAAGGAGTTCAATATACCGATAAGTACGTGGAAGACTACAATACCCCCGGGATACAGTGCTGGCAAGTAACAATAGCTGCCATGGTGAATGACGCCGGAACACGTCTCTAACTTACACACAAGTTGCTAAAACTTTTACCTAGTTCTACCGTTAATTTTATCTAGACAGTTAGGTGAATGCATGAGGTGAGTACATAATCGAAAGCATAATGCAAGTCCTAGCTACATGCACGAAATATTATTTTCTTTCGATGAATGCTACCTATGGAAGGGAGAAATTTTTTTCTTTCCAACAATTCTACTAAAGCAATAGCAATGCAATAATTCCCAATTCAAACAAGTTTGACTATGAAAGCATTCTTTTCATTTTTGTGCAAAACCATAAAAATCACAACACTACTAATCCAAATCAAGACATGTTTTTTTCCTTTCTTTCCTTTTTCTTTTCAAAGCAAAATGACACTAGGTAATGAAAGAGAGGATTCTAAGATGGAGTATGCAAAATTTTCAATTTCAATTTCAATGGCCTAAAAGCAGTAAGAATTAAAAATGCATCTATCTTTCCTTAGCATCGAACTAATTTTGCAAAAAACTAAAGTATATTTTGGATTTTTCGAGAAAATGAGAAACTCATAATTCAAAAAACACAAGCGATCACACATTCATTCAATTTTTCCAAAATGTGCATAAGCAAAACATTCCAATGCATGAACAATTTTCTTCAACAATGCTTGAGAAATGATGGGAAAGAAGCACTTTTAACTTTTCAATGGATGCATCAAAAGATTAACTTGATAACTGTTAAATTTTCAGAATTTACTTCAATCTGATCTAGGATCTTAACTGAGAGACCAACATGTACAGCAAATCTACAGCATATCAATCATAGACACAATAATGCAAGCACACAAGAGACATAGAGTTTACTTGGGGAAAACCATAAAGGTGAAAAACCCCAATAACTTTTTCAGAGATAGATAGAGCAATGATACAACCAGAATACAAGAGATAGTCTTCTCCTAGTAGCAGAGCCTCCTCCTCATAAGTGCGCCACTTTCCGAATGAGAGAAGTGTGTGAATGAATGATCAAATAGAGATCTCCTGATCTCTATTTATACTTTTTCTGTCCTTCCCAATAAACTAATGGGGCCTACATGTCTATCTTAAGCCATGGTTAACTTAATCCTGGCCGACCCCACACTTGGTGGTCTAATAACCCTTTGACCCACATGGCCAACCCGCAATAGGGTGGTCTAATAACCCTTCGACCCACATGACTTATACAGGGCCGACCCCAACAAGGTGGTCTAATAACCCATCAAGTATAAGTTACGACACTTACAATATAAATGATGACACTTCTGTATAGAGGAATAATAACATCTCTATATGAATACAAACACTTCCGTATAGAGGAATAATGCCATCTCTATAGTTGTACAAAATACATATATGAAATACATGGGTGAAATACATTCTGAAGTTACATATACATCAACACTCCCTGTTAACTAGGAAGGTATTTCTCAACACAGGTTTGCTAGCAAAAGTCTTCTTCTCTAAATCATCATTAGCGAATCATCATCCTCAAATCATCGTCATCATCACTGCTGCTGCTATCTCAATCAATCTCTGAATCTACTCGTCATAGGAAGTTCTACAAAGCCAGTCCTTTTTCATACTGGATGTAGGCCCACCACCTGCAGGTCTTCATCATCACTGGCCATACTGTGGAATTCTCAGGACTTATTACATGTGTCACAAAACCTTAAAAGAGTCTCTTGACTAGCAAGAACCCTAAAGAGCATCTGAGGCCTTTTTCATCCTGTCCATATCTCCAGGACTTATTACATTTGACCCCACCACAAAACCTCGAAAGAGAATCCCAAGACTGATTACGAGGACAAGGCTCAACCTATTAGATATCCCAGGGCACAAATTACATGTGGTCACCACAAAACCTCAAAAGAGCATCCTAGGACTGATTACGAGCACAAGACTCAACCTATCAGATTTCCCAGGGCACAAATTACATGTGGTCATGGAAAAACCTCGAAAGAGCATCCCAGGACTGATTACGAGCACATGGCTCAACCTATCGGATCTCCCAGGGCACAAATTACATGCCATAGGACAAAACCTTGAAAGAGCATTTGCCAGATATCCCAAGGTACAAATTACATGCCATAGGAAAAACCTCAAAAGACTATCTACAAATCTCCCAGGGCACAAATTATATGTCCTCCCAAGCAAAACCTCGAAAGAGCATTTGCCAGATATCCCAGGGTACAAATTACATGCCATAGGCAAAACCTCGAAAGACAATCTGCAAATCTCCCAGGGCACAAATTACATGCTAATCTGCACAACCTGTTCCACGACCACAAAGTATCAACCTAATACTCACCATACATCATCCTGATGTACACATGATCATCCTGATTATCATCACTGCAACATCCTGCTACATGTCATCTGTAGCAACATTCTGAAGCTTGTCATATATGATCATCCTGATCATACACTGTATCCACCTAATGCATATCAAGTATCTACCTGATACATATCATCATACATGATCCTCTTAATCATACAATGTATCCACCTAATACATACATAGATACATGATCCACAGAATGCATCTAACTGATATATATCAACATACATGATCTACCTGATCATACACAGTATCCACCTGATACATATACAGATACATGGTCCAAGCATCCAACATGATGCATATACAAAATACATACAAATGATCCAATCGATCATATCCAGCATCCAACATGATGCGTGCATACATATAGATATAAATGATCCAACTGATCATATCCAGCATCATCCTGTTGCATATATAGAGCAGTAATTGGAACATCATCCTAATGCTCATCAACCAGCGCTTACATCCACAGCCATGTGAAGGATCCTCCTTCCAGCATGCTTGGAATGGCTTCAGCAAATGTGTCCATCTCTTCTTCCTCGAAGTGTCGTCGATCTGAAGAACACCAAGCCTCTCCTTGAAGTACTCGAACTTCACCCTCGCTAGTGGCTTCGCCAGTACATCTGTAATATGCTCATCTGTTGCAACATAGAGGAGCTTCACTGCTCCTCTCTGCACCATATCCCTGATATAGTGATATTTGATCTCTATGTGTTTCGACCTATCATGAAACACTGGGTTCTTAGACAGCTTCACACAACTCTGGTTATCACAGAAGATACCAGTAGCATCCAATGGGAGATCAAATAACTCAGACAGTAGCTTCTGAAGCCATACTGCCTCACAACTAGCTGAACAAGCTACGACATACTCTGCCTCAGTTGTTCTTAGTGCTACAAAGGACTGCTTCCTGCTAAACCAAGAGATCACACCTAATCCCATACTGAAGCAACACCCAGATGTGCTCTTCCTATCTGCAGCACTGCGTACCCAATCTGAATCAACATAAACCTATAGGTTAAACTTTTGATTCACATCATACTTGAGCCCATAATCAATTGTACCCTTCAGGTACCTCAGAATATGCTTTACAGCAACCAGGGGAACACTCCTCGGATCCGTTAGGAACTGGCTCAATGTGTTCACCGCAAAGCAAATATCTGGTCTCATGTTCGTCAGGTACATCAAGGACCCAATCATCTGACGATACATAGTGATATCAACCAGCTCAGATGAAGCATCACATAGAAGCTTTAGGTTCGATGACATAGGTGTGGCCATATCCTTGCAGTCCATCATCCTGAACCTCTTTAGGATCTCTACTGCATACTTCCCTTTTCCAAGGAAGATTCCATCTGCACTCTGCCACACCTCCATGCCAAAAAAAAATAGTGCATCATCCCCAAGTTCTTCAACTCAAACTCGACAGCAAGCTTCCGATGCATGTCGGTAATCAATCTATCCTCACCTGTTACAAACAGGTCATCCACATAGTAGTATCATTGGATTGCCTTCCTCAACCTTGTGGTAAAGGTTGGAATTCACTTTATTCTTGGTAAAGTCCAAATTGGATAGAAAGCTGTCTATCCTACCATACCAAGTTCTGCACATATATGACTCCCTGTCATGTGTCTCATAACCAAGTGGCTTCTCCACATACACTTCTTCTTCAACTACACCATTCAAGAAGGCTGTCTTGAAATCCATCTGGTGTATCTTCCACTTCATCACTGCATCCAGAGCAAGTACGTATCTAATGGAAGTGTATCTGGCTACAGGAGCAAATGTCTCTATCCTACCACCTATAGCATGCTTGATCTTGTAGATCCTCTTGGAAGTCACTACAGACTACCCTTTGGGACTGCATCCCAAACATCTTCATGATCGATTGGTACTCCTCGATCATGGCATTCTTCCTAGATCCTGGGAACTTCAATATCTTCAATATTTTCAATAGATAACTTTGTTGCTGAAGAAATGTTGCAGTCCTTCTTTTGTAGGTGATGGTATACGATCTTTCCTACACAACAAGTTAAATTGCATGATTAGAAAACATCTCATAGTTTTCAGAACAAATTCTTACACATAAATAAATATGTCATATAGTCATGCAATTATCTTAGCCAATGCTTCAATACAACAATTATCCATATTCCGTAACTTTTTAGATGCCTTCCAATCTCTACCAGAACATTGTTAAGAGTGTGCACAACTCCTAACATGTCAGCAAAGAGGTTTCATTCTAGATAAGTTGCAATGGAATGTTGTACAGTGCCATAGGCCACTTACCCATGTATATTAGTCGTATACTGTTCATCATTGCAATTATTCTACTATGCATAATACACAACCTATTTCTAGGAACATAAGCATATACATAAATAAATAACATTATGTAAGAAATGACAATTCAAATACTTATCTTTGTTTGGTTGCTGGGTGGACTCCCTCTGAATCTTTGCAACTCCATTCTGATGTGGATTGTGAGAAGTGGTCAACTCCCTCTGAATATCTGAATTCTTGCAGAAACTACTGAAGTGTGCTCCTTTGCTTTCTTGCAGGAACAATTGGAGTGTGATCCCTCTTGATCTTTGCTTCCTGGATTACCTGTTCTTGAACTTATATCCATCCTTAACCACTATGCATGCTTATTAGTATCATCATTGTGTTATCCTTGAGGTCTCATACATAATCACACATTTATTAGTATAATCTTAATACTATCAAAACACAATAATCTTAAACATGTATAGTCATGATCGTTCACAGATAATAAACATTAGTATTCAAGGTTTTAGGGAAGTCTTCTTTTACTCATGCATATTCTTATTTGATCATACGACTCTTCTGATTGGTTAAATCATCAATGCATAAACCCGTGATTACTCAAACCTATACCTTCATGATTCTTCTGGTTAGTCATATCATCAATTATGGTAAGAAACATAATATGCATACAACCATGACTATTCAAACTTATGACTTCATGAATAATCATTATCAACAACACAACAGTATAAGATCCTAACACAAGGTAGGATTCTAGCTTGATATAGGAAAAACATACCTGGATTAGCAAGCTAGCTAGTTATGTCTAACATACCCACATAATGTTTTCTAGTTCTCCTTAGTGACTTGTGCTAGTAACCTGCATGTCTCATAAGTTAACCATTGTAGAACCAAGTTATACATACCTTGAAAGTAGATCTTCTATGTGATCCATGACAATGGATGAATCTTTGTCTTCATGTCACCATGATCATATGTTCTTGAAGTAGAACATGATTTGACTTTCTTGGTGTACCTTTTGTGTTAGCGAACAACATAAACCTCATACAACATCACAATGCATTAGTACAATCATAAGTGTCAAAACCTTAATCAATGAATATCTTCTATTAAGGTGATACGACAAGTCTAGTAATTAATCAAGATTGTACTATAATGATATGAAGACAAACATATCATAAACTTAACTATTAACAGAATTCGAAACATACCTGTAAGCCATGCCTGTCAAGATTGCTTGTAATCTTCTTATGGAAGGCCTTAGCCTCATCTCCCTCTGAGACAGGAACTTCTTCACTTATGCAGGTGACCAATCCATCCTCTTCTAGGATTAAACCAATCCACTTGATTTGCAGGAACTAGATCTGGAGCTGTAGTAGGGCTTGTTAAAGAAACCCCCAAAATTCAATCTTTGAATTTCAAAGTTCCGAAAGGATAGAAATATGCGCCTTGATGAGCTGATCAAGATGGTATATTTAGAATTTGAAAACTGCAAAGTTTCACTCCTCAAATTTGCCTTTGAAACTTCTGGATTCACTAGACATGACCCCGAACTGGGGTTTGATGAAGCCCACTCTTCTACCCAATCAAAAGGTTTGATCCAAAGCTGTAAGCTTCTATTTTTCTGAGGAGCTTCCAGCCGTGGTCACAGATTTCAAAAATTCCCATTTTTGCAGAAGCCCTAATTTTCCACTTTTTCAATCAAAGTCCCGAACCAGGGTTTGATCAAGCCCAGTCTTCTGCCCAACCAAAAATTCTGATCTTGGTCTCTAAATTTATTTTTTGATGAGTATCATACATCCGTAGTCTTCGATTACAAAAATTCCAACTTTCTCTGAAACCCTAAATTCCAGAAGCCATGAATGAAGGTGCTCAAAAAATAATTCTGTTTTGACAGAAATATGTACCTGATTGTTTCTGGTGTAACTCTGTACTTTTCAATCCACAGGGTCTAAAAAATTTTCCTGAGATATCTCGACCTGTCATCTTTCCATCCTGATAGGTCTGACCTCAATTGAATTCTCTGAGAGAGATTTATGCCAAGCATCACAACGTGGCATGTTTATGGGATAAAACAAGAGAGCTAACTTGTACGGTGTGCCACATGTCACTGGTTCAACTTCTGCCTCTGAAAAAGCTTTGTGAGATAGTACATTCTATGTACTACCTGTCACTTTTTACAGAATTTTATTTGGATCTTCCTATCCCAAGTTATGACCTTTTTGCCAAGGTCACCTATTTATGACTGAGATCTGGAAGAGGCAGAAACCCTATATTGTACACAAGGTACATGGGGCTCTGGTCTTCGACCTGTAAAAGTTTTAGATCTGAAAACTTTTCCAAAATGGATTTATAGAGAGATTTTTACGATGACTAGTTTTTGCTATATCAAGCCCTAGCATCGTAAGTGCAACAAGTGTCATACATGCCATATCATGCCTTCTTTCAGGCTAGCTCTGATACCATGTTAAATTTTCAGAATTTACTTCAATCTTATCCAGGATCTTAACTGAGAGAACAACATGTATAACAAATCTACAGCATATCAATCATGGACACAATAATGCAAGCACACAAGAGACACAAAGTTTACTTGGGGAAAACCATAAAGGTGAAAAACCCCAATAACTTCCTTAGAGATAGATAGAGCAATGATACAACCAGAATACAAGAGATAGTCTTCTCCTAGCAGCAGAGCCTCCTCCTCATAAGTGCGCCACTTTCTGAATGAGAGAAGTGTGTGAATGAATGATCAAATAGAGATCTCTCGATCTCTATTTATACTTATTCTGTTTTTCCCAATAAACTAATGGGGCCTACATGTCTAGCTTAACCCATGGTTAACTTAATGCAGGCCGACTCCACACTTGGTGGTCTAATAACCCTTTGACCCACATGGCCGACCCCCAATAGGGTGGTCTAATAACCCTTCAACCCACATGAATTATACAGGGCTGACCCCAACAAGGTGGTCTAATAACCCATCAAGTATAAGTTATGACACTTACAATATAAATGACAACACTTCCGTATAGAGGAATAATAACATCTCTATAGGAATACAAACACTTTTGTATAGAGGAATAAAGCCATCTCTATAGGAGTACAAAATACATATATGAAATGCATGGGTAAAATACATTCCGAAGTTACATATACATCAACAATAACAACTATGCTTTCAGATGTAAATGACTGAAAAGAGAACACTACTTGCAGCACTCGGTACACTCAGAAAACTCAAGAAAGAACAAGCGCTCAATTAGGTTGAAAGACACACAAGACTCAAAATCAGACAGTAGCAAGCAAACCAAGCAAGCAAAGCTCAAAAAAATAATGTAAATGAGGTCTGGGAGCTGATCTAATGCAGTAACTAGATCAGTTAAGGAGAGAAGGGAATGCAAGGGTGAGCGGATGAAGGTGGAGGAGACAAGAGTATCCACCACTATCGGTTCTCAGACTTGTCTAAGATGGAACCCAAAATCAATCCAAACAAAACCAAACACTCAACACACAAATCAAAGATGGGATCTATGGCCGGATCTTGCAGCACAGAGGGAGTTCATACAACAAACCAAAGCTCAGATTAACAAATGGAGAGGGGATGCTTGCATGCCAAATTTGGGAAATTGGCACACTCTGTGCTTGTACACAGTTCACCAATGCGCGGAGTGCGATGGTGTCACAGTATAACAATGAAAGGACTGCGACGAGTGGCTAACAGACAAAGAACAGAGACCAGGAATGACACAGTGTCGCTCTGTTTTCACTAACCAGGTGCGACAGGCGAGATCTAAGTTCAAAAATGAATCAAATCTCCAAGCAATGAAGTATGAAATTGTTTGAAAATGAGTAGTACAAACTCAAAGTTAGCAGATTAGAGTCTTCAAGATGAAGATCTGATGGTGAAATCAACTCAAGAAGCAAATGACAAATAAAAGGCTTGTGTTAAGCAATCAACTGAAAATGATTCTCAGATTGACAACTACAGAACAAGATGTAATTCCCCGGTATGGTCGCCAGATTTGTTTTGCAGACAATCTACCGAGAGTGGACTCAAGGCCTGATCTCCCTAGCTTAACGTAAGTATAGAAAAAATAAGACAGAACATAAAATACTTTCCTAGATCGTATAGAAATACAAATGAAAGAGTAGATCATTTACCTTAGATTTGTAGATCCCTTTCTCCTTCATCAATCCAATGTTCCAGTGCTGCCAGATCGTGAGTAGCTAAACCCTGTTGAACATGTAACAAACCACGAGAAGTGAAAGCATATATCTCATATGATAGATCTAAGCTAATAGTTAAGGAGGAAAACTCTAAATATCATCAAGGAGACAACATTTATGGAAAGAAATTATATTAATTGTGTTGAAAAGTGGAGAAGTACAATAGAAAAGAGGATTACAACCATTTCCTTAATGTTGCAAACTCCTTCCAACAAGCCATGCCAAAGCTCCTAGAGGAAAGGGATTTTCCCCAAGCTAGAGTGTTAGATCTAAGGGCTTGATTTCACCAACATAAGAGTATTATAGACTTCCTCCTCTTGGGATGGGAGTGAGCTTCATTTAAATAGGACTAAGTAGATAGGGTATGGATAAGATAGGTTGAGACATGATAGGAGAGGATTAAGGGATCTTTCCAAGGTGTTAGGAATCGAGTGCCAGCTCTCCCAAGAGATCAGGTATAGGGTACCAAGTCAACAAGCTTCGAGAAGGGGCTCGAAGGGTTATTTTTGTTTATTAACTGACATCGGCGCACCCTACAATAGAACAAGATGTGATGTCGCATGCTGCATGAGTGCAACCTGCGACGACCTCTCAAAACTCAGTACAAATAGGTACAAATCCTTCCAGGTCAATCACTCAGTCAAGGTAAATCCAAGGGTGTATACACTGAATCTCATGACGAGAACATTTTAGGTGTAACATGAAATACAGAGGAAGGTTTCCTAGCCAACATTATTTTCCTCCATACCGACAATATTCCTTTCTTCAAGGATGACGCATTATCAATTCTGGAATGATTAGAAACGTCATACAAGGGAAAAACCCACCCTTGCTTCACACAGGAAATCGGATCTGGATCAGGAACACTTTTCATTAGATCTGGTTGATATTTAGAAACCATCAGATCAAGCTATATAAGTAAACACTTTTCACCATCAACTGCTTCAACTTGAACTCGCAATTTTTCATCAGATTCAAAGGGAGCTGCATATGTCAATATTCCAGCTTTAGTCTGAGCTCCCTTGTAATCCAAGTAGAATAGATATAAATATGGGTACAAATTATCTGGTTCTTCCATCCCAACATACCATCCATTTGTGAATAGGTGATGGTCATGTTCTTTTCTCAATTCAATGAGAGGGATTTCCTGGTAGTTACTGAGGCTCAACAATGCAACCATGCTTTATCTGCAAAACAGTCAATATTAAGTAGTCAATATAAGAATGCATACAATGTCTATAATTATAAATTAGTGTTTTAATATTAGATGTATACTTGCAAATGTTCATGCTAATGATTGATCGTTAAGGAATGACCCCTCATTTTCAGAATCAATCGATTGATTAAGAACAAATCTACTAGCATTATCCATGAGATATCGAATGCACATTTGATAGAGTCATTTGAGATAAGGATCTATCATAGAACAAGCGATCATCATAGAAGGGGCGGCTGATCTTAATTTATGTGAGTTTTTGTATTTAATTTACATGTATGTGAATGGTAATTGCACATTGATTAATTGGAATACAAGTGCGTGATTGTGAAGAAGAAACGCATATTTTGACGAATTCGTAGCTAACTGGAGAATACCATAGAGATTCAACGTAGTTCTGTATACTGCGATAGCTTCCAGGTGCGAAGTCATCTAGTGTTCTATCCCATTAGTTAGTTGATGTTAAATAGAACGTTATGCAAATATCGTAACAACATCTATGCATCACCATGGTTAAGAGAATCTTGATTATGCAACCCCCATATTTGCTTCGGGTTAGACTTCAACTTGTTTACAAGGTGATGCCGAAGGGGCCAGTGAAAGGGGTTTTGTTGTGTATACATTTATCTCGTGAATGAAGGGTCGGCTAACCCTTATTGTGCTCAGTATTCTTTCAGTGTTCACCATTCTTCATATACATGAATCGACACCCTCGCCTTCAGAGGTTGAATATTTGGACAAAAGTATATGCAGGCCACCCGATAATTTGAAAAGATTTATGGTATTAAAAATAGAATTTACATGCATTGAATAGATGGCAACCTTAATTAATCTTGGATAATTATTGGGAAAGAAAGCTCTACAAATCATACAGAGATAACAAATAAAACGTTTTAAAGAGTATTGATTGGATTGTTTCTTATCTCTTCTTTTCCACCAGACCAAAGCATTTAAACTGTAACTAAATGGCGACCTGGCCTTTGTTGAAAATTCCCATGCACTGAAGGGGAGGCCGACCCTTCTTCTACCAAGTATTCTTTTCATAATAGTTCTAGACTGCAAGAAGTGTCAGCCAATCTTTCGTATATTCAACATTCTGGATAGAGGTGAACTCCTGGATATAGGTGTTCACAATTTTATACTAAACAAAGGGTGCGGCCGATCCTTCTTGTCGAAGGTCGGAAGTTAGGATTAATATTGTTTATATGTTATAACTTAGCCAATCTCTGCTCCCCGCTATTTACTACGGAAGTTGAGAGTCAGGAATTGTTGTCCCATCCCACAATCTGCATTGCGGGTTGCGGGATAGCGGAATTGATGGAAAGTTTTAAGAAATCTAGGTATCCGCAATCTGCAATATATTTGCATCTTCGAAAAAGGCGATGAAATCCTCATGGGTGGTGCAAGAAGGGTCAGCCGACCTTTCTTTTTCCGAGTATTTTGTTCCAAATAGTTCTAGGCTACAAGAAGGATCGGTCAATCCTTGTTGTGTTCACCACTCTGGATACAAGTGAATTGTAACATATAGGTGTCTACAGTTGTCTACTAAACGAAGGGGCAGTTGATTCTTCTTGTCGCAAGTCGGGATAAATATTTTTGATACGTTATAACTTATCCAATATACTGATCCCAACTATTCATTGCGGAAGTCGAAATTCTGGAATTGTTGTCCTATCCTACGCGGGTTGAATATTTTTACAATTCACTCATAAATGAAGGGTCGGCCGACCTTTCTTGTGCTGATTATTTTGTTCAAAATAGTTCTCGACTGCAAGAAGGCTTGGTCGATCCTTCTTGTGTTGACTACTCTGGATACAGGTGGATTGTAACATATAGGTGTCTACAGTTGTCTACTAAACGAAGGGGCGGAAGATTGTTCTTGTCGCAAGTCGGGATAAATATTTTTGATATGTTATAACTTAGCAAATATACCAATCCAAACTATTCATTGAGGAAGTCGGAAGTCTGGAATTGTTGTCCCATCCTAGGCGGGTTGAATATTTTTACAATTCACTCATAAATGAAGGGTCGACTGACCTTTCTTCTGCCCAGTATTCTATTCAAAATAGTTCTAGACCACAAGAAGGGTCGGTCGATCCTTCTTGTGTTCACCATTGTGGGTACAGGTGAATGGTTTGATATAGTTGTTAACAATTTTATAATAAATGAAGGGGCAACTGATCCTTTTTGTCGGAGGTTGGAAGTCGAGATAAATATTTTTTACATGTTATAACTCGGACAATCTCCGTTCTAGGATGAATTATGCATTAATTTGGAAGAAATAATGACAATATTTAAATGTGTGGATAAGAGCATATAAAATGAATTCTAACTCAGATATTAGAGTCAACTATGAGGCAAAACGATAAGATGGTGTAACACGAAATACATTCACAAAAGAGGAATTAAAAGATTGAAGAAAGTAACAACATATGAATCTCTGTTTCGGATCCAACCCCTATTACTTTGTAAAATCAAAATTTATACAAAACGTTCTTTGAATTCATCGCTAAAAGAAGAAATTTCAAAGAAATCTAGCTGATGTAACACTCGGGCAGTTAACAAAGGAACCACAATGTCATTTAAAATTAAGACACCTGAATATTTATTCCTGACATAACCTATGTTTTGGTTTCCCAAATCTTTCAACAATTTTCCATTGCTCTTGAGTTGGGATTCCATAATCCATCATTTATTTCACCATCACCTCCAATTCTATGCATTCTGCGTAACATACATCTGGTAGACCCTTCTTAATCATTACAAAATTTTCAAGTATGACAAAATCATCGGTCAATTTATCAATTATTTTCTTTCCAGTTAATCCTTTGACCAAACCTTCAAATTTTGAGTGATCCATACGAGCCTGTACTATCAAATTGTGACAATTTTCTTGAGTCATTAATTTTCCATCGGCACTCCAAAAAGAAGGTAGAACGCATGCAAAAGTCCCCATAAATAATTCCTTAAAATTTTGAACTTCAAGGACCATCTGTTGCGCCATGTCTTCTACTTCTTTAACACAATCATGCTTGCCAATAACTCTTCTTGCCGAAATGATGATTGATGGTCTATCTTTGATTCCAAAACTCTGCATATCTAATTGGGTTAGAGTTTTTAACAAACTGACTATATTTTGAGCTATTTATGAAGGCCTTTTGCGTAATGTCTCGTTTGTAACTTTACACCTCTGAAGAGCTATGTTTGCTATAGCATATTTATCTGCTATAAAATTCAAATAAGACCCGAATTTGGTGACTTCCACTGATATCGCATCCCATATAAGGTGTTTAGCTCCATGTAATGGAAGCCGACTTGTCAGTTTGTTTATCTTTTAATTAATCAACTTTCTTTTGCAATTGATTTCTATCACTCAAAGCCTTTATCTTTGCTCCAGAACTTCTAATTTTCCACTTTCAACTCTTCTATCTATACATCTTTTAGACTAATTTTTTACATAGCACTGGTCAGTTCTGCAATGGAGGAATTTCCCATTTGTCCTTCATCCGTACATAGAGATTGATCCCCTCACTTCTCTAGTGCTTGCACAGTTTCAATCTGATTGGTATTCAACAATGAAATTTGTGACAACAATTCAATCCTTTGTTTTTCCCAAGCATGCTTTTGATCTTGTAACTTTAACATTTTACCTTTGTGATCCATCATTTATTGATATATGGATTCCTTTTCTTGTTGTAATGTTGTCAACTCTGGAGATTGCACATGTTGATTATTTGGCATTTTCAATTTTTTCTTGGTAATTTGAATGGTATTTTCTTTTTCATCAATGAGCCTTTTGATAAACTGGTTGTTCCCTGGCTCGACTCCCACGGTCACAAGGTCCACTTGTAGTCTTTTAATCTAGATCAAATATGCTTTGTTTTCTACCTTCTCTTACCTCAATTGACTCTCCAGCTTTGTTATCAGAGATTGCAATTTAGAAATTTTTAAAGTGAATTGTAATAAATCAGAATATAGGACATCTCCTTTTTGTTTATGCAATTGAATCTTATTGGGTATATTAATCACATAAAGCTTAACTTCCATTTCAGAAACTTTTTAGTTGTTCACCACTACAAACCTTATAGTGTTTCTTATTGGATCCATAGCTGTAAGAAGGGAAACATTTTGTTCTGTTAACATTCTTACTTGAGGGTACAATTTTTTAGTTTCTTCGGAAGACTGCTCCCTCTTTGATGTACATTGTGAAAGGATATCAAATCTGTACTTATACTGAGAGTTACTTCCATATTCCTTTCTTTCTGAAAAATAATATTGCTGCATAATATTTGCAAGTGACTGCGAAATCAAACTAGTTTTTTTCGGGAACAATTGAATCTCGTTCCTCCATACTAATAATTTCCTTTTGTTGTTCCACTTTTGATTTCTTCCTTGAAACTTCTTGATCGACTTCCATACTATCAACTTCTGAAATACTTCTCTTACTAGTGATATCAGATTTAGCTGGTGTCTGAACCAACATTGCCAAATTGCCTGTTTGTTCCATATTCACCTCTTTATTATCTTGTTCAAATTTGAATAAATTTGCCATTTCTTTCAATCCTTCTACTGTTTGATGATCAAAATCCTTGTTTCCATTTTGATGTCTCCTTTGTGATATAATTTGATGAGGATCATAATTAATCCTTTTAGCCTCTTGGAAATCCATAATCTTTAGTAATTTTTCTACTACAGAGAGGGCTGCCTTATTCTTAATGATGAATGGACCAACTTTAAGAGGGAATTTCACATCCGATGTTTTTTTGAAAGCATAGAAATGTTCTTCTTCAAAATAAAACCTTTGTCTAATAAATTCCAAGGCAAAAACCCTCGCTGTTAAAAAGGCTGGAAATAGATATGGTGCTCCAGTAAAACCATACACGCTAATTATAGTATGTTCTCTATACAAGAACCAATCACCTGTTTGGAATTCTGGTGTAGGCTGCAAAGTTTCTTTCATTTCTTCTAACACTCAGGGAATTTCAACATTAAAAATAATTATGTAAACTTCTGCCATGATTTTATGGGTTAACTCAAACATATTGACCTGTTTAGGAAGGTCATGAGAAAAGATTGTACCAAGAAACTTGGATTCCGAAACATATGAACACACGAACAGCTTCAGGGGATATGACTGATATCTGAAATGCTTCAACTTGTTGAAATTCACCAATTGGCCATGAATCGCTTTAGCTAAGAATTAATCAAAATTAAAACAACACACCGAACTCGACTGTGACTCTGGTGAAATTACTTGGAGAAGGAAACCTAACATAACTTTCGTGATTGACTTATCACTATCTAGACCTAAAATTTGACTCAACAAGGACAAAACTAACTGGGTATATTGCTGAAAGAAATCAATACTCAAAGGGACCGATAGGTTTTCATGCGACATACCATCTTTCAAGACTTGTAATAAAAACTTTTCTTTTTCTGCAGGACTGCAGTTTCTATAAAACTTTGCCAAATTTTCTTCGTTAAACGACTCAGGGCTTTTGGGAAATGTTTCAGGTAAACATAGTACCTCATGGATAGTCTGTGCATTTACTGGGCATAGAAATTTGGTGGTTTTAACATTAATTAATACCCTTTCTCCCTGCGAATAATTCACCGCAGACCAACAACCAAATTCGGGGAAATGTGGGGTTTGTTTGACACAAAAATAGTACATAAAAAGAACCAAAAGCATTACACACATCCTTTCCCTATGACTTAAACTCCATTAATTTCTCCTTAGACTGCGAAATACTACACACAGACAAAACAGGGTCAAAACTATCCCTTTCGTTGTCAAATACAAGCTTCTCGTTTTCATCTGAACTTTCATTGAAGGGAAGAAGGTCTTGGGTTTTCTCCATTTGGGACACAAAATCTAAACACTAAGGGTTTCGAGATACCTATGCAGTGAGATTCTTGGGTGTTGTTCCAGTTAACGAAGACAACGATGTGTCTCTCGCAGGTTCTTTTCCTCCAAGCAACAACCGACAAAAACATTTTTTAAAGATTCAAACAAACCTTTTATAGAACATATGCTTAGGTTGTTTTGGATCTTGCGATGAGCAGTTTAAATTTAACCACTTTTCATAGCGGACTCCACCAATGCTTTCCACGTGGTAAACGGTTTAATTTTCCCTCCACCTTTTTCAAGTTTAACCACTATGCACTTTCTAGAGTGGGAACCCATTTCCACCATCGATTTGCTTCTGGGTGGGTCTGCATCATTATTCCACCACATTGCTACACATTTGCAACTTTTGGTGTGAGTCGTCCAATTTTTTAGCGCCTTTTCCACCTCCTCCCTTAGAGTGAGAGACCTTATGTAAAGACCTTATAATAGTGACAATATTTGCATTGTTCCTTTCTATAGACATTAATAAGCAATGTTATATTAATGTTAACTAACCCAAGAATCCATATAGAATAAATTTAAAAAACATAAAGAAAAAAATGCTAACAATATGAAGAAATCACTTGTTTGATCAATTATACCAATTCTAGACATTGTTTGTAGATGGGTTTGCAGAAGATATTGTGTAACATGGGAAGAAGTCGATGAAGGAGAGGGAGAGATGACCATAAGAGATAAGAGAAGTCTAAACAACAAGATTAGTCTTCCCAGATGGCATTGAGATGAAAAATTAAATTAGGAAAAGAAGGAGAGATCACATGTCGTAGCAATAACATCTAAGGTTGGTGTTGTTTTTTTACACAACTCATTTCATATTAGCTGCATAATTCTATTGTTCATGTAGTGTCCATTTTTAATAAATTTGTTAAAATTGGAAAATTGCAATTTTTGGCCAATTTGACCCTTAGACTATTAAAGACTCGAATGCTTCCAAATGGCTTCAAATGCTTCTGATTTGGGTTTGAAGGTGTTTGAAAGGTATTGGGATATAAAAAGAAACAAAATTTGCATCGTTGTTCTCTAAAAATTTTAATAAGCAATGTCTAACCGAGATAAACCAAGAACCCATATAGAGGAAATTTTAGAAACATAAAAAATACCTATCAATTTGAAAAATATTCATATTCGTTGAGGTGTTATATGACACATTTATGCAGCTATTATGGGCTTGGAAACTTCCAAAAAACTTCAGCCGCTTGCATTTAAAATTAGAGAATGAAAGGCAGAATTACTAGGAAAATCTATGTTGAAGCCCCTAAGGGTAGATGGCTCCAAAAGAATCTTTAAAGGATTTCGAATTGGGTCTAAAGGTATCTGAAGGGTATTAAGACATAAAAAGGAATGTCATTGGTGATTGTAGACTAATATCAGAATACTTCTGCAACATTCATTTAACTTCAGGAGAAGTAGCGGAATTTTACTAGTCAAATCGAGGTTCAAAACCCCAAAGGGTAGTGTACAAAGATGGCTTCCCAAATGTTGTACGACATTTCCAAATTTCAGAACAGAGACGTGGTACTGATAAAGGACTTCAATGATCTCCCCAATTCATCATCAATTAGTTTCTATAGGCTTCTGCAACTACCATGAATCAGATGTTTGTATACATGTCTTCACATACTTAATTAAATGCTAGTAAACTTCACCACTGGTTATGAAATTCAAGATTTAGGTTCCAAGGGATTGTGCAATGTTAATGAAAATTCTGCATTATTAACATTAATGACACTCCATACATCAAAAAAATCACAAATATTGACTTATACAATTTGAAATAATGTCTCTTCAAGCTCCGACAACAAGATATGTACCCTACTGTCACCCCATCATCTTCGGATCATCTCATCATATCTAGATCATCTCATCATCAATGGAGCACCATCTGCTGGAACATCTTGTTAATTTTTTAGCATTAAATCACAATACTCTAGGATATTTACTGAGAGAATAACATGTACAGTATATCAATGCATATCAATCATAACAAGCATGTCAATCATCACAAGAACCAAAAGGATGAGAGACAATAGAGACACAGATTTTCCGTGGGGAAAACCCTAAGGTGAAAAACCCCACAACTTCCTCAGAGATAGATAGAGCAATAGCACAACCAAAGTACAAAAAAAGTACAAGAGATAGACTCCTCTTAGCAGCTGATCCTCCTCCTCACAAGTGATCCACTTTTCGTGTGAAGGAAGTGTGAGTTCTAAAGTGATTCAAATAGAGATCTCCCAATCTCTATTTAAACTTGTCCTGTTTTCCCAATAACCTTATGGGGCCGACTTGTCTAGCTAGGTACAATAACTTCATATTACATTATATTGGGCCAACCCCTTACAAGGTGGTCTAATAACCCATCGGCAAGTTAACATACTTGCGACACTTGTCAATACAAATGATGACACTTCCATATAGAGGAATAATACATCTCTATAGGAGTACAATAAATATATAAATGAAATACATTCCAAAGTTACATATACATCAACACTCCCTCTTAACTAGGAAGGTCTTTCTCGACACAGATCATATATTACAAGTTTTCTTCTCTGGATCATCATCAACGAATCATCGTCATCGTCACAGCTGCTACTATCTTGATCAATCTTTGAATCTACTCATCATAGGAAGTTCTACAAAGCCAGTCCTTTTTCATACTGGATGTAGGCCCACCACCTGTAGGTCTTCATCATCAGTGGCCATACTGTGGAACCTAGGACTGATTACATGTGTCAACAAAACCTAGTGCAGACTATAGGTTCTTTTACATGTTGACCTTCACAAAACCTACTCAGAGCATCCCCGGATGTTATGAGAAAACCGCTCTACCTGTCTGGATCTCGATATAGCATCCCAGGCTGTTATGAGCACACCGCTCTACTTGTCCAGATTTTAAAGGATCTTTTCTATGTGAACTTTCACAAAACCTACTCAGAGCATCCCAGGATGTTACAAGCACACTGCTCTACCTGTAAGGATCTCGATAGAGCATCCCAGGATGTTATGAGCACACCGCTCTACCTGTCTGGATTTTAAAGGATCTTTTCTATGCGAAACTGTAGCAAAACCTACTCAGAGCATCCCAGGATGTTATGAGCACACCGCTCTACCTGTCTGGATCTCGATAGAGAAAACCAGGATGTTATGAGCACACTGCTCTACCTATCTGGTTTTTAAAGGGTCTTTTCTATGCTACCTGCACAACTTGTCCATGGCCACAGAGTATCAAACCGATACTCACCATACATCATCCCGATGTACATCATCACATGATCAACCTGATCATCATCATACCATCAACCTCATGTGTATCATCTGGAGCGACATCCTGAAGCTCGTCATATGTGATCATCTTGATCATCATCATAGCATCAACCTCATGCATATCATCTGGAGCAACATCTTGAAGCTCCTCATCTGTGATCATCCTGACCAAACAATATATCCATCTGATCCATACAAAGTATCTACCTGATACATACCATCATACATGATCTACTTGATAATACAATGCATCCACTTGATATACATAATGCATCCACTTGATACATACATAAGTACATGATCTACCTGATCATACAAATATCCACCTTATACAAATCCATGATCCAACTGATCATATCAAGCATCCAACATGATGCGTACATACATATAAATGATCCAACTGATCATATCCAGCATCCAAGATGATGTGTACATACATATACATATAAATGATCCAACTGATCATTACCAGCATCTAACATGATACATATATAGAGCAGTAACTAGAGCATCCTCCTGATACTCATCATCCAGTGCTTACATCCATAGCCATGTGAAGGATCCTCCTTCCACCATGCTTGGAATGGCTTCAGCAAATGTCTCCATCACTTCTTCCTCAAAGTGTCATCGATCTGAAAGACACCAAGCCTCTCTCTGAAGTACTCAAACTTCACTCTGGCTAGTGGCTTCATCAACAAATCTGCAATCTGCTCATCTATCGCAACATACAGGAGCTTCACTGCTCCTCTCTGCACCATATCCCTGATATAGTGATATTTGATCTCTATGTGTTTCAACCTATCGTGGAACACTGGGTTCTCAGACAGCTTCACGCAACTCTAGTTGTCACAAAAGATACCAGTAGCCTCCAACGGGAGATCAAATAACTCAGAGAGTAGCTTTCGGAGCCATACTGCCTCACAACGAGCTGAACAAGCTGCAACATACTCTACCTCGGCTGTACTCAGTGCTACGCCGGACTGCTTCCTGCTAAACCAAGAGATCATACTTGATCTCATACTGAAACAGCACCCAGATGTGCTCTTCCTATCTGCAGCACTACCTGCCCAATCTGAATCAACATAACCCTACAGGTTAAACTTTTGACTCACTTCATACTTGAGCCCATAATCAACTATACCTTTTAGGTACCTCAGAATATGCTTTATAGCAACCAGGTGAACACACCTTGGATCCATCAGGAACTGGCTCAATGTGTTCACCGCAAAGCAAATAATTGGTCTCGTGTTCGTCAAGTACATCAAGGACCCAATCATCTGACGATACATAGAGACATCAACCGGCTCAGATGATGCATCACATAAAAGCTTATGGTTTGATGCCAAGTGCGAAGTCATCTAGTGTTCTATCCCATTAGTTAGTTGATGTTAAATAGAACGTTATGCAAATATCGTAACAACATCTATGCATCACCATGGTTAAGAGAATCTTGATTATGCAACCCCCATATTTGCTTCGGGTTAGACTTCAACTTGTTTACAAGGTGATGCCGAAGGGGCCAGTGAAAGGGGTTTTGTTGTGTATACATTTATCTCGTGAATGAAGGGTCGGCTAACCCTTATTGTGCTCAGTCTTCTTTCAGTGTTCACCATTCTTCATATACATGAATCGACACCCTCGCCTTCAGAGGTTGAATATTTGGACAAAAGTATATGCAGGCCACCCGATAATTTGAAAAGATTTATGGTATTAAAAATAGAATTTACATGCATTGAATAGATGGCAACCTTAATTAATCTTGGATAATTATTGGGAAAGAAAGCTCTACAAATCATACAGAGATAACAAATAAAACGTTTTAAAGAGTATTGATTGGATTGTTTCTTATCTCTTCTTTTCCACCAGACCAAAGCATTTAAACTGTAACTAAATGGCGACCTGGCCTTTGTTGAAAATTCCCATGCACTGAAGGGGAGGCCGACCCTTCTTCTACCAAGTATTCTTTTCATAATAGTTCTAGACTGCAAGAAGTGTCAGCCAATCTTTCGTATATTCAACATTCTGGATAGAGGTGAACTCCTGGATATAGGTGTTCACAATTTTATACTAAACAAAGGGTGCGGCCGATCCTTCTTGTCGAAGGTCGGAAGTTAGGATTAATATTGTTTATATGTTATAACTTAGCCAATCTCTGCTCCCCGCTATTTACTACGGAAGTTGAGAGTCAGGAATTGTTGTCCCATCCCACAATCTGCATTGCGGGTTGCGGGATAGCAGAATTGATGGAAAGTTTTAAGAAATCTAGGTATCCGCAATCTGCAATATATTTGCATCTTCGAAAAAGGCGATGAAATCCTCATGGGTGGTGCAAGAAGGGTCAGCCGACCTTTCTTTTTCCGAGTATTTTGTTCCAAATAGTTATAGGCTACAAGAAGGGTCGGTCAATCCTTGTTGTGTTCACCACTCTGGATACAAGTGAATTGTAACATATAGGTGTCTACAGTTGTCTACTAAACGAAGGGGCAGTCGATTCTTCTTGTCGCAAGTCGGGATAAATATTTTTGATACGTTATAACTTATCCAATATACCGATCCCAACTATTCATTGCGGAAGTCGAAATTCTAGAATTGTTGTCCTATCCTACGCGGGTTGAATATTTTTACAATTCACTCATAAATGAAGGGTCGGCCGACCTTTCTTGTGCTGATTATTTTGTTCAAAATAGTTCTCGACTGCAAGAAGGCTTGGTCGATCCCTCTTGTGTTCACTACTCTGGATACAGGTGGATTGTAACATATAGGTGTCTACAGTTGTCTACTAAACGAAGGGGCAGCAGATTGTTCTTGTCGCAAGTCGGGATAAATATTTTTTATATGTTATAACTTAGAAAATATACCAATCCAAACTATTCATTGAGGAAGTCGGAAGTCTGGAATTGTTGTCCCATCCTAGGCGGGTTGAATATTTTTACAATTCACTCATAAATGAAGGGTCGACTGACCTTTCTTCTGCCCAGTATTCTATTCAAAATAGTTCTAGACCACAAGAAGGGTCGGTCGATCCTTCTTGTGTTCACCATTCTGGGTACAGGTGAATGGTTTGATATAGTTGTTAACAATTTTATAATAAATGAAGGGGCAACTGATCCTTTTTGTCGGAGGTTGGAAGTCGAGATAAATATTTTTTACATGTTATAACTGGGACAATCTCCGTTCTAGGATGAATTATGCATTAATTTGGAAGAAATAATGACAATATTTAAATGTGTGGATAAGAGCATATAAAATGAATTCTAACTCAGATATTACAGTCAACTATGAGGCAAAACGATAAGATGGTGTAACACGAAATACATTCACAAAAGAGGAATTAAAAGATTGAAGAAAGTAACAACATATGAATCTCTGTTTCGGATCCAACCCCTATTACTTTGTAAAATCAAAATTTATACAAAACGTTCTTTGAATTCTTCGCTAAAAGAAGAAATTTCAAAGAAATCTAGCTGATGTAACACTCGGGCAGTTAACAAAGGAACCACAATGTCATTTAAAATTAAGACACCTGAATATTTATTCCTGACATAACCTATGTTTTGGTTTCCCAAATCTTTCAACAATTTTCCATTGCTCTTGAGTTGGGATTCCATAATCCATCATTTATTTCACCATCACCTCCAATTCTATGCATTCTGCGTAACATACATCTGGTAGACCCTTCTTAATCATTAAAAAATTTTCAAGTATGACAAAATCATCGGTCAATTTATCAATTATTTTCTTTCCAGTTAATCCTTTGACCAAACCTTCAAATTTTGAGTGATCCATACGAGCCTGTACTATCAAATTGTGACAATTTTCTTGAGTCATTAATTTTCCATCGGCACTCCAAAAAGAAGGTAGAACACATGCAAAAGTCCCCATAAATAATTCCTTAAAATTTTGAACTTCAAGGACCATCTGTTGCGCCATGTCTTCTACTTCTTTAACACAATCATGCTTGCCAATAACTCTTCTTGCCGAAATGATGATTGATGGTCTATCTTTGATTCCAAAACTCTGCATATCTAATTGGGTTAGAGTTTTTAACAAACTGACTATATTTTGAGCTATTTATGAAGGCCTTTTGCGTAATGTCTCGTTTGCAACTTTACACCTTTGAAGAGCTATGTTTGCTATAGCATATTTATCTGCTATAAAATTCAAATAAGACCAGAATTTGGTGACTTCCACTGATATCGCATCCCATATAAGGTGTTTAGCTCCATGTAATGGAAGCCGACTTGTCAGTTTGTTTATCTTTTAATTAATCAACTTTCTTTTGCAATTGATTTCTATCACTCAAAGCCTTTATCTTTGCTCCAGAATTTTGAATTACTTACTCTTTTAACTTCTAATTTTCCACTTTCAACTCTTCTATCTATACATCTTTTAGACTAATTTTTTACATAGCACTGGTCAGTTCTGCAATGGAGGAATTTCCCATTTGTCCTTCATCCGTACATAGAGATTGATCCCCTCACTTCTCTAGTGCTTGCACAGTTTCAATCTGATTGGTATTCAACAATGAAATTTGTGACAACAATTCAATCCTTTGTTTTTCCCAAGCATGCTTTTGATCTTGTAACTTTAACATTTTACCTTTGTGATCCATCATTTATTGATATATGGATTCCTTTTCTTGTTGTAATGTTGTCAACTCTGGAGATTGCACATGTTGATTATTTGGCATTTTCAATTTTTTCTTGGTAATTTGAATGGTATTTTCTTTTTCATCAATGAGCCTTTTGATAAACTGGTTGTTCCCTGGCTCGACTCCCACGGTCACAAGGTCCACTTGTAGTCTTTTAATCTAGATCAAATATGCTTTGTTTTCTACCTTCTCTTACCTCAATTGACTCTCCAGCTTTGTTATCAGAGATTGCAATTTAGAAATTTTTAAAGTGAATTGTAATAAATCAGAATATAGGACATCTCCTTTTTGTTTATGCAATTGAATCTTATTGGGTATATTAATCACATAAAGCTTAACTTCCATTTCAGAAACTTTTTAGTTGTTCACCACTACAAACCTTATAGTGTTTCTTATTGGATCCATAGCTGTAAGAAGGGAAACATTTTGTTCTGTTAACATTCTTACTTGAGGGTACAATTTTTTAGTTTCTTCGGAAGACTGCTCCCTCTTTGATGTACATTGTGAAAGGATATCAAATCTGTACTTATACTGAGAGTTACTTCCATATTCCTTTCTTTCTGAAAAATAATATTGCTGCATAATATTTGCAAGTGACTGCGAAATCAAACTAGTTTTTTTCGGGAACAATTGAATCTCGTTCCTCCATACTAATAATTTCCTTTTGTTGTTCCACTTTTGATTTCTTCCTTGAAACTTCTTGATCGACTTCCATACTATCAACTTCTGAAATACTTCTCTTACTAGTGATATCAGATTTAGCTGGTGTCTAAACCAACATTGCCAAATTGCCTGTTTGTTCCATATTCACCTCTTTATTATCTTGTTCAAATTTGAATAAATTTGCCATTTCTTTCAATCCTTCTACTGTTTGATGATCAAAATCCTTGTTTCCATTTTGATGTCTCCTTTGTGATATAATTTGATGAGGATCATAATTAATCCTTTTAGCCTCTTGGAAATCCATAATCTTTAGTAATTTTTCTACTACAGAGAGGGCTGCCTTATTCTTAATGATGAATGGACCAACTTTAAGAGGGAATTTCACATCCGATGTTTTTTTGAAAGCATAGAAATGTTCTTCTTCAAAATAAAACCTTTGTCTAATAAATTCCAAGGCAAAAACCCTCGCTGTTAAAAAGGCTGGAAATAGATATGGTGCTCCAGTAAAACCATACACGCTAATTATAGTATGTTCTCTATACAAGAACCAATCACCTGTTTGGCATTCTGGTGTAGGCTGCAAAGTTTCTTTCATTTCTTCTAACACTCAGGGAATTTCAACATTAAAAATAATTATGTAAACTTCTGCCATGATTTTATGGGTTAACTCAAACATATTGACCTGTTTAGGAAGGTCATGAGAAAAGATTGTACCAAGAAACTTGGATTCCGAAACATATGAACACACGAACAGCTTCAGGGGATATGACTGATATCTGAAATGCTTCAACTTGTTGAAATTCACCAATTGGCCATGAATCGCTTTAGCTAAGAATTAATCAAAATTAAAACAACACACCGAACTCGACTGTGACTCTGGTGAAATTACTTGGAGAAGGAAACCTAACATAACTTTCGTGATTGACTTATCACTATCTAGACCTAAAATTTGACTCAACAAGGACAAAACTAACTGGGTATATCGCTGAAATACATCAATACTCAAAGGGACCGATAGGTTTTCATGCGACATACCATCTTTCAAGACTTGTAATAAAAAATTTTCTTTTTCTGCAGGACTGCAGTTTCTATAAAACTTTGCCAAATTTTCTTCGTTAAACGACTCAGGGCTTTTGGGAAATTTTTCAGGTAAACATAGTACCTCACGGATAGTCTGTGCATTTACTGGGCATAGAAATTTGGTGGTTTTAACATTAATTAATACCCTTTCTCCCTGCGAATAATTCACCGCAGACCAACAACCAAATTCGGGGAAATGTGGGGTTTGTTCGACACAAAAATAGTACAGAAAAGAACCAAAAGCATTACACACATCCTTTCCCTATGACTTAAACTCCATTAATTTCTCCTTAGACTGCGAAATACTACACACAGACAAAACAGGGTCAAAACTATCCCTTTCGTTGTCAAATACAAGCTTCTCGTTTTCATCTGAACTTTCATTGAAGGGAAGAAGGTCTTGGGTTTTCTCCATTTGGGACACAAAATCTAAACACTAAGGGTTTCGAGATAACTATGGAGTGAGCTTCTTGGGTGTTGTTCCAGTTAACGAAGACAACGATGCGTCTCTCGCAGGTTCTTTTCCTCCAAGCAACAACTGACAAAAACATTTTTTAAAGATTCAAACAAACCTTTTATAGAACATATGCTTAGGTTGTTTTGGATCTTGCGATGAGCAGTTTAAATTTAACCACTTTTCATAGCGGACTCCACCAATGCTTTCCACGTGGTAAACGGTTTAATTTTCGCTCCACCTTTTCCAAGTTTAACCACTATGCACTTTCGAGAGTGGGAACCCATTTCCACCATCGATTTGCTTCTGGGTGGGTCTGCATCATTATTCCACCACATTGCTACACATTTGCAACTTTTGGTGTGAGTCGTCCAATTTTTTAGCGCCTTTTCCACCTCCTCCCTTAGAGTGAGAGACCTTATTTAAAGACCTTATAATAGTGACAATATTTGCATTGTTCCTTTCTATAGACATTAATAAGCAATGTTATATTAATGTTAACTAACCCAAGAATCCATATAGAATAAATTTAAAAAACATAAAGAAAAAAATGCTAACAATATGAAGAAATCACTTGTTTGATCAATTATACCAATTCTAGACATTGTTTGTAGATGGGTTTGCAGAAGATATAGTGTAACATGGGAAGAAGTCGATGAAGGAGAGGGAGAGATGACCATAAGAGATAAGAGAAGTCTAAACAACAAGATTAGTCTTCCCAGATGGCATTGAGATGAAAAATTAAATTAGGAAAAGAAGGAGAGATCACATGTCGTAGCAATAACATCTAAGGTTGGTGTTGTTTTTTTACACAACTCATTTCATATTAGCTGCATAATTCTATTGTTCATGTAGTGTCCATTTTTAATAAATTTGTTAAAATTGGAAAATTGCAATTTTTGGCCAATTTGACCCTTAGACTATTAAAGACTCGAATGCTTCCAAATGGCTTCAAATGCTTCTGATTTGGGTTTGAAGGTGTTTGAAAGGTATTGGGATATAAAAAGAAACAAAATTTGCATCGTTGTTCTCTAAAAATTTTAATAAGCAATGTCTAACCGAGATAAACCAAGAACCCATATAGAGGAAATTTTAGAAACATAAAAAATACCTATCAATTTGAAAAATATTCATATTCGTTGAGGTGTTATATGACACATTTATGCAGCTATTATGGGCTTGGAAACTTCCAAAAAACTTCAGCCGCTTGCATTTAAAATTAGAGAATGAAAGGCAGAATTACTAGGAAAATCTATGTTGAAGCCCCTAAGGGTAGATGGCTCCAAAAGAATCTTTAAAGGATTTCGAATTGGGTCTAAAGGTATCTGAAGGGTATTAAGACATAAAAAGGAATGTCATTGGTGATTGTAGACTAATATCAGAATACTTCTGCAACATTCATTTAACTTCAGGAGAAGTAGCGGAATTTTACTAGTCAAATCGAGGTTCAAAACCCCAAAGGGTAGTGTACAAAGATGGCTTCCCAAATGTTGTACGACATTTCCAAATTTCAGAACAGAGACGTGGTACTGATAAAGGACTTCAATGATCTCCCCAATTCATCATCAATTAGTTTCTATAGGCTTCTGCAACTACCATGAATCAGATGTTTGTATACATGTCTTCACATACTTAATTAAATGCTAGTAAACTTCACCACTGGTTATGAAATTCAAGATTTAGGTTCCAAGGGATTGTGCAATGTTAATGAAAATTCTGCATTATTAACATTAATGACACTCCATACATCAAAAAAATCACAAATATTGACTTATACAATTTGAAATAATGTCTCTTCAAGCTCCGACAACAAGATATGTACCCTACTGTCACCCCATCATCTTCGGATCATCTCATCATATCTAGATCATCTCATCATCAATGGAGCACCATCTGCTGGAACATCTTGTTAATTTTTTAGCATTAAATCACAATACTCTAGGATATTTACTGAGAGAATAACATGTACAGTATATCAATGCATATCAATCATAACAAGCATGTCAATCATCACAAGAACCAAAAGGATGAGAGACAATAGAGACACAGATTTTCCGTGGGGAAAACCCTAAGGTGAAAAACCCCACAACTTCCTCAGAGATAGATAGAGCAATAGCACAACCAAAGTACAACAAAAGTACAAGAGATAGACTCCTCTTAGCAGCTTATCCTCCTCCTCACAAGTGCTCCACTTTTCGTGTGAAGGAAGTGTGAGTTCTAAAGTGATTCAAATAGAGATCTCCCAATCTCTATTTAAACTTGTCCTGTTTTCCCAATAACCTTATGGGGCCGACTTGTCTAGCTAGGTACAATAACTTCATATTACATTATATTGGGCCAACCCCTTACAAGGTGGTCTAATAACCCATCGGCAAGTTAACATACTTGCGACACTTGTCAATACAAATGATGACACTTCCATATAGAGGAATAATACATCTCTATAGGAGTACAATAAATATATAAATGAAATACATTCCAAAGTTACATATACATCAACACTCCCTCTTAACTAGGAAGGTCTTTCTCGACACAGATCATATATTACAAGTTTTCTTCTCTGGATCATCATCAACGAATCATCGTCATCGTCACAGCTGCTACTATCTTGATCAATCTTTGAATCTACTCATCATAGGAAGTTCTACAAAGCCAGTCCTTTTTCATACTGGATGTAGGCCCACCACCTGTAGGTCTTCATCATCAGTGGCCATACTGTGGAACCTAGGACTGATTACGTGTGTCAACAAAACCTAGCGCAGACTATAGGTTCTTTTACATGTTGACCTTCACAAAACCTACTCAGAGCATCCCAGGATGTTATGAGCAAACCGCTCTACCTGTCTGGATCTCGATATAGCATCCCAAGCTGTTATGAGCACACCGCTCTACCTGTCCAGATTTTAAAGGATCTTTTCTATGTGAACTTTCACAAAACCTACTCAGAGCATCCCAGGATGTTACAAGCACACTGCTCTACTTGTAAGGATCTCGATAGAGCATCCCAGGATGTTATGAGCACACCGCTCTACCTGTCTGGATTTTAAAGGATCTTTTCTATGCGAAACTGTAGCAAAACCTACTCAGAGCATCCCAGGATGTTATGAGCACACCGCTCTACCTGTCTGGATCTCGATAGAGAAAACCAGGATGTTATGAGCACACTGCTCTAGCTATCTGGTTTTTAAAGGGTCTTTTCTATGCTACCTGCACAACTTGTCCATGGCCACAGAGTATCAAACCGATACTCACCATACATCATCCCGATGTACATCATCACATGATCAACCTGATCATCATCATACCATCAACCTCATGTGTATCATCTGGAGCGACATCCTGAAGCTCGTCATATGTGATCATCTTGATCATCATCATAGCATCAACCTCATGCATATCATCTGGAGCAACATCTTGAAGCTCCTCATCTGTGATCATCCTGACCAAACAATATATCCATCTGATCCATACAAAGTATCTACCTGATACATACCATCATACATGATCTACCTGATAATACAATGCATCCACTTGATATACATAATGCATCCACTTGATACATACATAAGTACATGATCTACCTGATCATACAAATATCCACCTTATACAAATCCATGATCCAACTGATCATATCAAGCATCCAACATGATGCGTACATACATATAAATGATCCAACTGATCATATCCAGCATCCAAGATGATGTGTACATACATATACATATAAATGATCCAACTGATCATTACCAGCATCTAACATGATACATATATAGAGCAGTAACTAGAGCATCCTCCTGATACTCATCATCCAGTGCTTACATCCATAGCCATGTGAAGGATCCTCCTTCCACCATGCTTGGAATGGCTTCAGCAAATGTCTCCATCACTTCTTCCTCAAAGTGTCATCGATCTGAAAGACACCAAGCCTCTCTCTGAAGTACTCAAACTTCACTCTGGCTAGTGGCTTCATCAACACATCTACAATCTGCTCATCTATCGCAACATACAGGAGCTTCACTGCTCCTCTCTGCACCATATCCCTGATATAGTGATATTTGATCTCTATGTGTTTCAACCTATCGTGGAACACTGGGTTCTCAGACAGCTTCACGCAACACTAGTTGTCACAAAAGATACCAGTAGCCTCCAACGGGAGATCAAATAACTCAGAGAGTAGCTTTCGGAGCCATACTGCCTCACAACGAGCTGAACAAGCTGCAACATACTCTGCCTCGGCTGTACTCAGTGCTACGCCGGACTGCTTCCTGCTAAACCAAGAGATCATACTTGATCTCATACTGAAACAGCACCCAGATGTGCTCTTCCTATCTGCAGCACTACCTGCCCAATTTGAATCAACATAACCCTACAGGTTAAACTTTTGACTCACTTCATACTTGAGCCCATAATCAACTATACCTTTTAGGTACCTCAGAATATGCTTTATAGCAACCAGGTGAACACACCTTGGATCCATCAGGAACTGGCTCAATGTGTTCACCGCAAAGCAAATAATTGGTCTCGTGTTCGTCAAGTACATCAAGGACCCAATCATCTGACGATACATAGAGACATCAACCGGCTCAGATGAAGCATCACATAAAAGCTTATGGTTTGATGCCATAGGTGTGGCCATGGCCTTGCAATCCATCATCCCGAACCTCTTCAAGATATCTACTATATACTTTCCTTGTCCAAGGAAGATCCCATCTGCATTCTGCCACATCTCCATACCTAGAAAATAGTGCATCATCCCTAAGTCGTTCATATCGAACTCGGCAGCAAGCTTCCTCTTTGTATCAACAATCAATCTGTCATCTCCTGTTACAAACAGGTCATCCACATACAAGAGTAGAATCACAGGATTTCCTTCCTCAACCTTGTAGTAAAGGTTGGAATTTGCTTTACTCTTGGTAAAGTCCAAACTAGATAGAAAACTATCCATGCTACCATACCAAGTTCTAAGAGCTTGTTGTAAGCCATACAAGGCTTTCTTCAATATGCACACATATGAATCCCTGTCATGTGTTTCAAAACCGAGTGGCTGCTCCACATACACTTCCTCTTCAACTACACCATTCAAGAAAGCAGTCTTGACATCCATCTGGTGTATCTTCCATTTCATCACTGCAGCTAAAACAAGTACTGTTCTGATGGAATTGTACCTGGCTATAGGAGAAAAAGTTTCTTCATAATCTATTCCCTCTTTCTGAGAGAAGCCACGAGCTATGAACCTGGCCTTGTATTTCGTTATGCTACCATCTGCAGCATGCTTGATCTTGTAGATCCATTTGGAAGTCACAACAGACTTCCCTTCAGGTCTTGGGACAACATCCCAAACATTATTTTTCATTATTGATTGGTATTCTTCGATCATGGCATCCTTCCATTCTTTCTTTTATGTTGCTTGTTCATAATTGGAAGGTTCTTTGTTCATGATATCACAGAGTACAGCAACATAGCTTGTATGTGATCTAGTTCTCTTCTATGCTCTATGTTCTTCTTCAGGAATGCCATATCTTTCTGTATCTTGAATGAGCTCTCTAGCCCATGCAGGTTTTCTCTTGTGAGAGTTATTCTCATGGGGTGGATCTACTAGTTGTTGTGGATCTTCAATTTCACGATCAACATCTGGATTGCTTCAGTCATGGTAGTGTCTTGAAATCTAGTTTCCTTAGGTTCTTCATAAAATTCAATAGGTGTCTTCCTTGATTTAACGAATGCTGAGTTTTCATCAAATGTTACGACCCTACTAACATCAATCTTCTTGAACCCTGGAAAGTATATTCTGTAAGCCTTCGAGCTTTCACTATAACCCACAAAGATACCCTTCTTTCCTGAAGGATCTAGCTTGTTCCTCTTTTCTTTTGGGACATGAGTGTATACTGGACAACCAAATATTCTTAGATGGATGACTTCAGGTTTCTTACCAGAGAAGACCTCTTCTGGTGTCTTGTTGTCCAATATGATCTTGTGGGGTGTTCTATTATGCACATATTCAGCTATCCTAGCTGCTTCTGCCCATAGATGCATAGGTAGATCCTGGTCATGCAGCATTGCCCTTGCTGCTTCCATGATTGTTCGATTCTTTCTTTCTGCAACTCCATTCTATTGTGGATTGTAAGGAGCAGTCAACTCCCTCTTAATCCCTAAGTCACTGCATAGCTTCTTGAAGTCACCTGAAGTGAATTCTCCACCATTGTCGGATCTGAATGTTTTGATCTTCTTATCAGTTTGGTTCTCCATCAAGGTTTTGAATTCCTTGAACTTATCAAACACTTCATCTTTGTTCTTCAAGAAGTAAACCCAAGTATTCCTGGAGAAGTCATCAATGAAAGGGACATAGTAAACATACCCACTCGGAGAGGTGGATGACATCGGGCCGTATACATCACAGTGGATAATTTCCAAGATGCTTTTTGCCTTGCTTTCACTGCTTGGAAATGCCTTCTTTATGTTCTTTCCTTTTGTGTACATCCTTTGCAAACACCTTCATGCTTGGTCTTAATTTCAGGAAGACCTTCTATAGCCTTACTTGCAATTGGAAATGCTATATAGTGCATATGTACAAGTATTCTATGCCAAAGTTCACTTGGTTCCATGGAATCATGCACCATGGCATGTTCAGGTTGTCCCTTCAATTTATACAATCCTCCCTCTTGCTCTCCAATCACCACTGCATCATCAATAGTTTTACCTTTTGGCCACATTAGGACTTGGCCATCTACAAATGAAACCCTTATACCTTTTGCATCTAATGTAGAGATGGAGAGTAGATTCTTCTTGAACCTAGGTACAAATAGCACATCTTTCATCTTTAAGGACTTACTAGACTCTAGGTTGTAGGAGGCTTCCCCACTTCCTTTGATAGTGTATTGATAATCATCCCCAAGTTTCACCTTATGGGGTGATTCATGTTCAGATAGGTTTACAAAAGATTCTTTAAACCAAGTCATGTGTTTGGAAGCCCCACTGTCAATTAACCAATCATTACAACCATGAGAGATAGTACCTATGAGAGTAGATATTAGAACATACTCTTCTTCGCTTGATGAGTCATCATCATCACTTTCTACTCTAACTTTCTTCCTGGGAGGTTGATCATCCTCAGCAGCATGAGCATGATATCTTCTTTTGTTATTCTTCTTCTTCTTGTTGAAGTTGTTGTCTTTCTTCTTCTTGGGACAATTTGAAGCAAAGTGTCCCATTTCATTGCATTCGAAACATCGAACATGAGATAGATCTTTCATCTTGTGATAAGGGTGAGAATGTTTCTTGTTATGATATTTCTCCCTCTTAACCTTGCTCGTCTCGGTGTGAGTTGTGAGAGCTTGATCTTCATTCCCCATCTTTTCTTCTCGTGCCACAAGCCTAGCTTCTTCTTGAGAGCATTCTTCCCACAGTCTACTACAAGAGATCAATTTCTTTCTTGCACAGATTCTTTGAATAAAGGAGTCCCATGACCTAGGTTGGCCATTCAGAGTGGTCATAACAACTTCACCATTGTCCACTACTTCATCCACAGCTTCAAGTTGTTCCTTGATCTGAGAGACCTTGGAGAAGTAGGATTGAATGGTCTCTCCATTCAACATCTTGAATCCTTTCAATTGATTCCGCAGAGTCATCTTTCGATTTATGTTCTTCCCTTCAAATAACTTGGTCAGGGAGTCAAACATCTCCTTGGGTGTCTTTCAAGATGACACATGTCGTATGAGATGGTATTTGATAGAATCAGAAATGATTCTCTTTGCCTTGACCAAGTTCTTCTTATGCAATACCTTAGCCTCTTCATCCTATGGGATAGGGACCTCAGAGTTGATGTAGGAGTCCAATTCATTTTCTTCCAAGATTAACCCAATCCTATACTTCCAATCTTGGAATTTATTAGACCCTTCAAGCTTATCCTCAATCTTGGTGTGGTGAGACATCTTAAAGAGTACTTCAAATCGAAATAGAAAGGATTTAGGTCTTACAACTTCATTTGCTAAAAACTGGATCTCATCCCGAATTAGGGTTTGTCAGAGAAACCATGAAAATTCAAAATGTGAATTTCAAGTTTCTGAAAGGATAGAAAGATGTGCCTTGATGAGCTGATCAGCTTGGTGTATTCAGAATTTGAGATCTGCAAAGCTTCACCCTTCAGAAATTCCTTTTAATCTTCTCGGGTTCACTAGAGAGGACCCTGAATTAGGGTTTGAGTTTCTCGGAGATTTACACAACCGAAAATCTCGATCCAAAGCTCTAAACTTCAATTTTTCCAAGGAGCTTCCAGCTATGTCTTCAGATTTCAGAAATTCCTATTTTTGTGGAAACCCTAATTTTTAGGGCCCAAATTGAAAGTGCTTAGAACTAAATTCTAATTGGACAAAAAGATTCACCTTGCTGAGGAGATTCAATCTATTATATTTCTTTTCCAAAATTTGTGGAGAGAAACCCAAAAACAAGAAGCCCTGGCTTCCGCAACTGCACAGTGTCTTCTTCTTAGGTTAGCTCTGATACCATGTTAACTTTTGAGCATTAAATCACAATACGCTAGGATCTTTACTAAGAGAAAAACATGTACAATATATCAATGCATATCAATCATAACAAGCATGTCAATCATCACAAGAAGCAAAAGCATGAGAGACAATAGACACACAGATTTTCTGTTGGGAAAACCCTAAGGTGAAAAACCCCACAACTTCCTCAAAGATAGATAGAGCAATAGCAGAACCAAAGTACAACCAAAGTACAAGAGATAGACTCCTCTTAGCAGCTGATCCTCCTCCTCACAAGTGCTCCACTTTCCGAGTGAAGGGAGTGTGAGTTCTGAAGTGATTCAAATAGAGATCTCCCGATCTCTATTTATACTTGTCCTATTTTCCCAATAACCTTATGGGGCCGACTTGTCTATATAGGTACAATGGCTTCATATTACATTATATCGGGCTGACCCCTTACAAGGTGGTCTAATAACCCGTCGGCAAGTTAACATACTTGTGACACTTGTCAATACAAATGACAACACTTCCATATAGAGGAATAATACATCTCTATAAGAGTACAATAAATATATAAATGAAATACATTCTGAAGTTACATAAACATCAACACATCTTCTGCTATCAGCAACCTTGTCAGCTAGAACACCATCTACTAGAACATCCTCATCAGCAACACCATCAGCTAGAACATCTTCTGTTGTCAGCAACCTCGTTAGCTGGAACACCATCTGTTGGACATCCTCATCAGCAACACCATCAGCTAGAATATCTTCTGCTAACAGCAACGTCGTCAGTTGGAACACCATCTACTGGACATCCTCATCAGCAACACCATCTGTTGGAACACCTGCAACAAATATCAGTAATTAAATACTGATACTATCAATCCTCCAGTACTAATATACCCTCACCATTGGAGAGGCATCCACCCCTACAGACAGGCATCAGCTCGTGAGAGTTGGAACTATCAGTCAACCAATAAGGGTGTTAGCACTCGGATTTTCCTTGGGCTGTATCAAAGAAACCCGAGGTAACCTATTTCAAACCAATCTTTAGACTGAAAGTTGGCCTCCTTCAGCCAGAGAGGGCTCTCTCGGCAAATCTGCCATCCAATGTCACCACGACAGCAGTTCGACAATGAAACTCAAGGGCCAATTTGTAAAATAAATAAAAACTTAAGGATTTTTAATGAGGTGGCTAGATCAACATGAACAGGATACCATTGGGCAATGGAGTCGAGAAAACAGAAAAATATAGACCAGCAGTTAAACAAATATTTTCATACAAAGGCAAGATAGCTGCCTTGTTACAGTCAATAAGATTTTTGCAGGTGATAGGGAAAGAAATGAAGACAGTCCATTAACAACGGGCATCAATTTTTAGATGAATCCACTGCTAATTTTAGAGAAATAAATGGATGCTCAGAAGCGAATAAATCGAGGCATAGAAACATGAATCTCAATCTATTATGAACGTTCATCTAAGCATAGAAGAAAACGACATAATGAAAGGAATAACGCAGGAAGTAAACTTGCACAAGTAGAGAAAGGAAATGGTACAGACTGCAATTTTTAAACAACACATGAATCTTTGAAGAAAAACCTGCTCAGTCCTGAGATCTGTATTAATTTCTGCAAACCCTGCAAAACACCCAAAATGGGTCTCTCCTTACATAAAATCCAACCCCTTTACATTGCAAAAATGCAAAATTTATACAAAATTCTTCCCTATGAGCAAACCCTAACTGTATTTTTTCTAAAAATAAACTACCGATACTAAAATAATAATTAAATAACTAATCACTACTTTACAAAATTAGTTTTTAAACAGTAAATGACGGAAAATCTGGAGTATTGTTCACTTCGAGCTGCCAGCTGCCTCTATTTTTTCACTTCTTCCACCGGTATTTAATATTCTGCCACTTGTTGATATTCTGCCTGGAATTTCTGGGCTTTCGAGGTATTCTATTCCTTTACTCCCTTACTCTCGTCCACTTCATCTTTGACCATTAGATGATAAAAAATGGCAAACACAACAATTTCTTCCACATAAGTACTAAGAAGCACCGAATCCAATAAACAAATGGATCCCAAATCATCACACTCAAGATCATTTTCTGCAAGAATCTCTGATATATGGTTCCTATTGTCCTAAAACTGGATAACTTTCAAATCTTTTTCAAACTAACTCTTCCAGCTGACAAGGTGTGCATCGTCTTCTCGGGGTTTACATGTTCTTTTGATTTTGTTTCAACACTGCTGTTCTGTTGCAATATCCAAGCTCATGTAAATAAACACAAATGTTTCTGCCAAAGATGAAATTAATTCAAAAAATCCAGCTGTAAAAGTCTGAGAATTTTCTGGCAAATTTGAGAAAGTGTAATGCTTCATCACAATACCACAGAATAGTATCGAAACAATCCCAGAGAGACCAAGGATTTCAGCTAACATGTATGATAAATAAGGAAAGAGCACAAATAAGCAGCACTCCAGATTCTGAAGATTGTCAATCCCAAGTCCCGTATACTTGAAGAGTAAAGCAGAACTCAACGCCACTGCAGCTCCTGTGGACATGGAACCAAAGAAAGTTTCAATAAACCTCCACAATGCAATAAAAAAGCTCTGATTGGTTGCTGGATGCTGACGGACTGATAACATTGTCCTAAATCTGGATGGAGCGAGTCCCCTCAGTCCGCATTCGAGAGGGATTTCACCCAAATGGCAATATTCCACGTGCTGTGTCGAGACCTCTCAATAAAGCCCGCTTTTACAACCTCTTAAAGAACATAATCCAGAAAGCCTGCGTCGTCAAAACTTTTAACGGGCTTGGGAATGTCTCGACCATCAACGGTAATTTCACGTCTGTGAGGATATTCCCTGATCTCATCTTCAGTCATGGAAGCGATGCCCGGTGTCTCCACATAGAAATTCTTCTCAAAGGGTGTCAGGTTCTGGAAATCTTGCTTCGGCAGAGAGATACCTAAAATGGGTGCCATGGAAAAATACCCCAATGTTGGGAACAATCACTGAATGTAACGTTTGAATACAGGCTATATGGCCATCATATCGTGGGAAAAGAAACCATCTCGTCGATCCTCTGCTACAGAGAATAGCAACAACATCAGCCCTGGATGCCAATCTCGTCGAAGCCTCCATGAAGAGTTTGACTGCTGTATGGCCATTTGGCATGCGTGAATTTGCATTCCGTGTTCTCCAACCTCCATCAAATATCTCCCACACCAGAACCAAAACTTTTTCTCATCTCATTCAACGTTAGGGTTTGGTGCTCCGTTTCAAGTGATAAGACGCCAAAAGAAGAGACTACCTACCCTTTTATACTCCCGCCAATGGTTGGTATCGCGCGAGGGTTGAGTGGTTTTCAATACCACGTTTCACATACGCGGACATATAAAAAATTAACACGTTGAATAGTGGTTTTCTCACCGCGCCAGCTTCATTTCCTATCCATCGAGCATGTTGCAAATGCGGTGTCATGTGGACCGTTGATCCATTTTGAAATTTCTCCATTTGATCTCGTTACGTGTCAGCATGGGAATCACGGATTTGAAAACACAGCCTGTCATTATTTAGTGAGTGAATGATATCATGGTCAAATATATGTTGGATTGTCTCGACGAAGCTAACAAAAATTGGTGGAGGATTTGCAAATTTTTCTTCCTTTGATTGCAATAATACACACAATCGCAACGACCTCTCTTCTACATAGCTTTTACACTTCGAAGAAAAACCTGGGCGCGCCAAATACATTTTATGCATGTCTTCAGTCCCGACCTTTATCCCACATGTAATAAAGATAAATTCTTCTTTTCCTTTATATATCCCATTGCTTCACATATACACTAGGTAACAAGAGAGAGAGAGAGGGAGACTCTCGTTCATAGCACTTGAAATGTGGAGGTTATGTTGGTCCTTAGCTCGTCTCTAGTCATTTGACAAGCCCTCGGTGCTGAGCATTGTATATTTTGTTCCAATTTTTATTCGAAGCTTTGACCCAATATAGAGAATACAACAAACCCTCTTTCTTAGTGATTTTTGGCCTTAGGTTTTTCATGAAAACATAAAGCTTTTCCTTCTTTTGTATGCCCGAGGACAAAGATATTTTTCTTGACCAAGTTTGAAACCTCCCTTATGCAAACTGATCTATTTTTGCACCATCAATGTCGTCAGAAGATAATTCATCAAGAATTTTATTGAGTGTCAACAACTGGCTCCTACTGGGGATGCTGTCCTCCCGGCGAGGCAGCAAAGAACACCGTAGACCATGTGCTTGACCTGGGCGGCTCCCAACCTTGACAACTGCAACCTGTAACCTGTATCCTGTATCCTGTAAACCAGTCCTCCATCCAAAACTGTAACCGAAAACCATTTAACTGATCCTTCATCCAAAAAATGAAGCTGAAAACCGATAACTGCTGAAAACCGAAAACATACATGCTGGAGCTATACTGGAAACAACGCTGTACATACTGAAAAAAAAAATGTTTGCTGGGCAAACTTATTCCTCCTACCTACCCTACTCTGTTGAAACGTGACTGCCAAATCAAATGACACAAAAGTGCCAATGAAGCCAATCTAATAACTCACCATCTGCTCGACTATGGCTTGCATTCCTTTTGAGTGAGTAAAGAAAACATAAAACAAACCACTCCAAACATTCTCTGATAATGAGTTCATGTCCCACAAATGTTAGAAAATTCATTTTCTCCTTAGACTGTAGTAAATTAGCATAAGGATCTTCAACAGTTGGAAATATTATCATGTCTTGAGATTCAGCAAGAATGTGAATCTCTCTTTCAAGTTGATCTACAAGATTATTCAACTGTGGATTGATGAAAGTGCATAGGGGGGCATGATATTCTAATACCTGAGTGTTGACTGCATCCTCCTCAAGCATGAGCGGCTCTGTTTCCCTTTTTGGTATGCTATCTATCCCATTTTTATACTTATCCACATCATTATCCAAAACATCTTCAAACAACAAACATCCTTCAAGATCATTAATCATGTCAACCCTATCTTCTTGATGGAAATAAATGGTGTCTAACAGCTGATCCCCTGGCGGAGAATCATCACCATAAATGGGTTCCTTCAAAGGATCGTCATAACTGTCAATGTTTAAATTTAGATTTACATGCTTGAAAATGGAAGAAGTCTTACTTACATACCCTGGACTGTGTGAACAATGCATATCTGACATTACAGGAGCTGTAATATGACCTTTCAGGAGTTGATCTATTTCATCTTCAGATAGAGGAGAAATTTTGGAAATACTATGGAGGCGTCCACCTTTCTTGTTTAAGGAAAAATCAGCAGCATCACCTGAGGCCTGTTCTGTCTTTTGTATTCCAAGAGACGTATTGATTTGTCGTTTTTTAAGTGAATCAAATAAGACAGAATCCTCTACACCCACAGCTTCTGAAATAGTGTCACATGGAGAGAGGCTTACCTGACCTTCTTCTGAATTAGAGGACCACTGACAAGACTGAAGAAAATTCTTATCCGACTCGGGAGAAAAGATACAAAAGCCATCACCAATTTCATTCGAAAATTTAGAATTTAAAACTTGCCCTTCTTCATCAAAAACAGCAAAACCATCATTAAATTCTTCAATGACATCAAGTGCAATAGACTCTTCTTGATACAAAATTTCTGAATGCGAAATAGAGACCTGATTTTCTGTTTGGTACTTATCTTCCCTATGGAAAACCTCTGCTTCTTGAGAATGATGACAGACTTGTTCTTCTTCTTCTTTAATTCCATTTTCAAAAAAGTTTATGGAGTTCTCCATCATAGATTTCTGTTTTTGATTAGAAGCCTTAATTTTTTGTTTTATCAGTTCGAATGAAGCATAACAGAGGGGCAGACAGTCACTTTCAACATTTTGATTTTCAGATGTTTGATCATGGATAGGGATCAAATTTTCTTCACTAACTGCCCCGGGACTTATAAATTTTTCAGCCGGAGCCATATTCAAACAATCTTCTTCATACTTATCAAACTTAGGTGGACTGAAATTTTCTTTGAAACCATCATTAACAGAAATTTCAGTCGGCTGATTGTAATTGACATAAAGCAAGTCAGAGTTACCTTTTTCTGTCACACCATCCAGCTGATCATCTCTTTGTTTGTCACGGGAAAAACTGGAATGCCAAACCATTTCTCCTTGTCCATACTTCTCTTCGAAGCCAAATTCTTCTTCAATCCTCTCATCATTTTCTTTGCTCGATAATTTCCTGGACATTCTAAGATTATCTTCAACTTCTAAAGCATCAACGAACATATGTTGTAAACTGGAGGGATTTCTTTCCAAGAGAAGAAAAGAGAAATCAGAATGAAAAATAGATATATAATGTAACTTGGCAGCATTCTCTAGGGGCTGAATTTCTTTCGGCATATCATAATAGGCGCTGGCAAACCTCCTGTTGAAATTGGATAAGGATTCCCCTTCCTGCACCCTCATAGAGTAAAATTCTGAAAGGACTAAGTCCCATGACCTCCTCTTACCCCAAAACTTCAAGAAGACATCAGAAAATTCCTGCCATGTGTCTATAGACTCTGGTTGTAAATGGCGAAACCATTTCTTCACATCTCCCTGGAAAGTTTGAGCAAAAATCCTCATACAAACATCATCCTGATCCACTTCAAACAAATCCAGAAAATTTTCAAAACCTTGAAGATGTTTCTCAGCAGTAAGGCCTTTGATTTCTCCATCGAATTTAGGAAGGTATTTCTGGTATTTAGGAGGATAATCATGGAGAACATGAGGTAGGTGAAGTGGCCGGTATCGATTTTGGATATTGGAAGAAACTGAACTATGTAAAGAGGATGTATTATCAGCTTTAGTACCATGAGGTTCATAAGGCTGATCCTTGCAGCCATGCGGTTCAAGTAAAAGATCTTGATCGACATCATATGTATAGAATGAAGACACATTTTCAATTTCTAAAGAAGGGTATACAGGAGTAAATCTATGGTCTTTTTTCGAATATAGTAAACAATGAGAAATTCTTTTTCCAAGCTTAGGAAAAGACAGGAAAAGATTTACAAGAAAGGATAATATGTCTTGGAGAAAACTGAAACTTGAGTACCTTGTCTTTTCATCATGCCTTTCCATGTCTTCACAATGAGCTCATTTCCCAGCGGAGTCTGTCGGTTCTTTTTAAAAGCTTGATTCTGGATTATGCCGCCAATGGAGTCACTGAAATTTGGATTCTTGAAGATGGAGTCGCCAGGTGAAAGATGTACAACCTTACTGATGTTTGACCATTGTTCACCATCAACAGTCAAAACTATAAACTTTGTCGTTCATACCCAGGGAAAATGAAACCGTCGTTCCCCGGCAACGGCGCCAAAATGTTAGCACTCGGATTTTCCTTGGGATGTATCAAAGAAACCCGAGGTAACCTATTTCAAACCAATCTTTAGACTGAAAGTTGGCCTCCTTCAGCCAGAGAGGGCTCTCTCGGCAAATCTGCCATCCAATGTCACCACGACAGCAGTTCGACAATGAAACTCAAGGGCCAATTTGTAAAATAAATAAAAACTTAAGGATTTTTAATGAGGTGGCTAGATCAACATGAACAGGATACCATTGGGCAATGGAGTCGAGAAAACAGAAAAATATAGACCAGCAGTTAAACAAATATTTTCATACAAAGGCAAGATAGCTGCCTTGTTACAGTCAATAAGATTTTTGCAGGTGATAGGGAAAGAAATGAAGACAGTCCATTAACAACGGGCATCAATTTTTAGATGAATCCACTGCTAATTTTAGAGAAATAAATGGATGCTCAGAAGCGAATAAATCGAGGCATAGAAACATGAATCTCAATCTATTATGAACGTTCATCTAAGCATAGAAGAAAACGACATAATGAAAGGAATAACGCAGGAAGTAAACTTGCACAAGTAGAGAAAGGAAATGGTACAGACTGCAATTTTTAAACAACACATGAATCTTTGAAGAAAAACCTGCTCAGTCCTGAGATCTGTATTAATTTCTGCAAACCCTGCAAAACACCCAAAATGGGTCTCTCCTTACATAAAATCCAACCCCTTTACATTGCAAAAATGCAAAATTTATACAAAATTCTTCCCTATGAGCAAACCCTAACTGTATTTTTTCTAAAAATAAACTACCGATACTAAAATAATAATTAAATAACTAATCACTACTTTACAAAATTAGTTTTTAAACAGTAAATGACGGAAAATCTGGAGTATTGTTCACTTCGAGCTGCCAGCTGCCTCTATTTTTTCACTTCTTCCACCGGTATTTAATATTCTGCCACTTGTTGATATTCTGCCTTGAATTTCTGGGCTTTCGAGGTATTCTATTCCTTTACTCCCTTACTCTCGTCCACTTCATCTTTGACCATTAGATGATAAAAAATGGCAAACACAACAATTTCTTCCACATAAGTACTAAGAAGCACCGAATCCAATAAACAAATGGATCCCAAATCATCACACTCAAGATCATTTTCTGCAAGAATCTCTGATATATGGTTCCTATTGTCCTAAAACTGGATAACTTTCAAATCTTTTTCAAACTAACTCTTCCAGCTGACAAGGTGTGCATCGTCTTCTCGGGGTTTACATGTTCTTTTGATTTTGTTTCAACACTGCTGTTCTGTTGCAATATCCAAGCTCATGTAAATAAACACAAATGTTTCTGCCAAAGATGAAATTAATTCAAAAAATCCAGCTGTAAAAGTCTGAGAATTTTCTGGCAAATTTGAGAAAGTGTAATGCTTCATCACAATACCACAGAACAGTATCGAAACAATCCCAGAGAGACCAAGGCTTTCAGCTAACATGTATGATAAATAAGGAAAGAGCACAAATAAGCAGCACTCCAGATTCTGAAGATTGTCAATCCCAAGTCCCGTATACTTGAAGAGTAAAGCAGAACTCAACGCCACTGCAGCTCCTGTGGACATGGAACCAAAAAAAGTTTCAATAAACCTCCACAATGCAATAAAAAAGCTCTGATTGGTTGCTGGATGCTGACGGACTGATAACATTGTCCTAAATCTGGATGGAGCGAGTCCCCTCAGTCCGCATTCGAGAGGGATTTCACCCAAATGGCAATATTCCACGTGCTGTGTCGAGAACTCTCAATAAAGCCCGCTTTTACAACCTCTTAAAGAACATAATCCAGAAAGCCTGCGTCGTCAAAACTTTTAACGGGCTTGGGAATGTCTTGACCATCAACGGTAATTTCATGTCTGTGACGATATTCCCTGATCTCATCTTCAGTCATGGAAGCGATGCCCGATGTCTCCACATAGAAATTCTTCTCAAAGGGTGTCAGGTTCTGGAAATCTTGCTTCGGCAGAGAGATACCTAAAATGGGTGCCATGGAAAAATACCCCAATGTTGGGAACAATCACTGAATGTAACGTTTGAATACAGGCTATATGGCCATCATATCGTGGGAAAAGAAACCATCTCGTCGATCCTCTGCTACAGAGAATAGCAACAACATCAGCCCTGGATGCCAATCTCGTCGAAGCCTCCATGAAGAGTTTGACTGCTGTATGGCCATTTGGCATGCGTGAATTTGCATTCCGTGTTCTCCAACCTCCATCAAATATCTCCCACACCAGAACCAAAACTTTTTCTCATCTCATTCAACGTTAGGGTTTGGTGCTCCGTTTCAAGTGATAAGACGCCAAAAGAAGAGACTACCTACCCTTTTATACTCCCGCCAATGGTTGGTATCGCGCGAGGGTTGAGTGGTTTTCAATACCACGTTTCACATACGCGGACGTATAAAAAATTAACACGTTGAATAGTGGTTTTCTCACCGCGCCAGCTTCATTTCCTATCCATCGAGCATGTTGCAAATGCGGTGTCATGTGGACCGTTGATCCATTTTGAAATTTCTCCATTTGATCTCGTTACGTGTCAGCATGGGAATCACGGATTTGAAAACACAGCCTGTCATTATTTAGTGAGTGAATGATATCATGGTCAAATATATGTTGGATTGTCTCGACGAAGCTAACAAAAATTGGTGGAGGATTTGCAAATTTTTCTTCCTTTGATTGCAATAATACACACAATCGCAACGACCTCTCTTCTACATAGCTTTTACACTTCGAAGAAAAACCTGGGCGCGCCAAATACATTTTATGCATGTCTTCAGTCCCGACCTTTATCCCACATGTAATAAAGATAAATTCTTCTTTTCCTTTATATATCCCATTGCTTCACATATACACTAGGTAACAAGAGAGAGAGAGAGGGAGACTCTCGTTCATAGCACTTGAAATGTGGAGGTTATGTTGGTCCTTAGCTCGGCTCTAGTCATTTGACAAGCCCTCGGTGCTGAGCATTGTATATTTTGTTCCAATTTTTATTCGAAGCTTTGACCCAATATAGAGAATGCAACAAACCCTCTTTCTTAGTGATTTTTGGCCTTAGGTTTTTCATGAAAACATAAAGCTTTTCCTTCTTTTGTATGCCCGAGGACAAAGATATTTTTCTTGACCAAGTTTGAAACCTCCCTTATGCAAACTGATCTATTTTTGCACCATCAATGTCGTCAGAAGATAATTCATCAAGAATTTTATTGAGTGTCAACAAAGGGTCTTCCATCCCTCCTAGATAGGCACCTATCTTTTCAAATAGGATCTCTATCGGTCTTTCTTTCTAGAGAGATCCCTCTGGACCACACGAAGCTTCAAACTTCACACGAGCCAGAGGCTTAGTCAGCACATTATCAACTTGTTCCTCTGTAGGAACATAATCAAGCTTCACAGCTCCCTTCTGCACCATATCCCAGATATAGTGGAACATAATCTTGATGTGCTTCGATATATCATGAAACACACGATTTTCTGTCAACTTGATGGAACTCTGGTTGTCACCGAGTATCTTCGTAGCATCAATCTCTGCATTGAACAATTTTGTCAACATCTTTCGAAGCCACACTACTTCACCACAAGTTGAACAAGCTACTACATGTTCAACTTCCACTGTACTGAGTGCAACATAGGGTTTCTTTCTACTGAGCCATGAGACCACTCCTGATCCGAAACTAAAGTAACATGATCCTGAGGTACTCTTTCTGTATTCAACACTTCCAAAGGTACTCTTTCTATATTATGCACTTCCATCCCAATCTGAGTCTGTGGACCCATACAGTCTGAACTCACTATATGAGGCATATCTGAGTCCATAATCCAATGTGCCCTTCAAATATCTCATCACATGTTTTTCCACAATAAGGTGAACTTTCTTGGGTTACACCATATACTGACTCAATGTGTTTACAGCAAAGCAAAGATCTAGTCTCGTATAATTCAAATACTTATCTTTGTTTGGTTGTTGGGTGGACTCTCTCTCAATCTTTGCTTTTTTGCAGGAACTACTGGAGTCTCTAACAGAGTGTTCTTCTTCTTGTGTGAGCTTCTTGTGTTCCTGGTACAATCTCCTTCTTGTGATGAGGATGCGACCTCTTGTTGTAATTACTCTTGCTGTGTGTTGTGAGAGCTTGGTATTCACTACCCAGGTTTTAGTTTTGAGCTACAATTCAAGATTCTTCCTGTGAGCATTCCTCCCACAACCTTCTGAATGTGATGAGATTCTTCCTAGCACAAATTCCTTGGACGAAGGAATCCCATGACCTAGGAGGACCATTCAAGGTGGTCATCATTATTTCTCCATTCTCTTAATTATCTTCTTCAATGGCTTCAAGTTGTTCTTTTATCTGAGAGACCCTTGTAAAGTGTGACTGCATGGTCTCTGCATTTTGTATCTTGACATTCTTTAATTGATTCCTCAAATTCATCTTCTGATTTATGTTCTTTCCTTCAAACAGCTTGGTCAAGGAGTCAAATATCCGTTTGGGTGTCTTTAGGGATGACACATGTGGTACAACATGGTCCTTGATAGAACCTGCAATGATCGTCTGGGCCTTGACCAAGTTCTTCTTATGTAAGGCCTTAGCCGCATCTCCCTTTGGGACTAGAACTTATGTAGGTATCCAATTCAGTCTCTTCTAGGATTAACCCAATCTTATACTTCCATGTTCGGAAGTTATAATCCCCTTCAAGCTTAATATCCTGAAGCTTGGTGTCGTGAGACATCTTAATGATAAACTCAATTAATGGAAATAAAAGATTTAGATATTACCATTGGATTTGGAGCTGGCTAAGGTTTGACAGAGAAACCCTAAAAATCCAAACTTGGAATTTCAAACTTCTAACTGGACAGGGCGATGCAATTGATTGAGGCGAGCAAGTTGGTGTGCTCAGATTTTGAAAACTCCAGAAATTTACCCCTCAAAAGTGACCTGCGAATTTCGGATTTGCAATTTCTATCAAATTTTGGTTTTCTATCCAATGCACAATGGCCTCTCCAATTTTTTTCCAATGCACAATGGCCTCCCTAATTCCCAGTTAGAGTAAACACTCCACCTGCAAGACAAGGTACAAGCTCTTCAAATTGCAAAGATGCAAATAAAAATGATCAAAAGCTACTCTCCTTCTTTGTTCTTGTGACTTTTATAAACTTCTCAAGTCCTCCATGGGTCAAATTCCTTCCAAAGGATTCATTCCAACTCAATTTGGGAAGAGATTCCAATGTGTTCCACTTGTCCAACAATTCCTAGTCTCCTTATTCCCTCTGTTAACACCCAAATTGACCCCAGGTTGTAAGAAGGGTAATTCGGGGTAACCACTAACCAATGTTTGGACTGATGTTACTGATCCAACATAGTCTAAGAGGGATCTCTCAATAAACTAATGAAGAACTAGAAATAATCAAGGGTGTCAACCATGAAAAAGGAACACCAACACTCATTCTTTAAGATGATCTATTAAAACATACAAAGAAGGTCAGATTTCTGTAGGACAAAATATACTCATGTAAACCATTGGTTGGAGAAAAACAGGGATCTATATTGGGAAATGGAGACAATTCAAGTATAATATAAACATTATTATCAAATTCTTAGCAGATACATCCACACAAAGACAAGGTAGCAACCAGATAGTAGTCAAAGTGATTTAATTGGCGAAACAGAAGAAAGATGAACAATCCATTGATACAAGGCATACACAGATGACTCCTATACCAACTTTAGCAGAAATATTTTGTGAAATACTTGGTAAGAAATGAACAAGGCATAATTTCTATGAATCTTATTCAGATACTAGACTGAACCAAGTACCAAGGAATATTAACAATATGGATTAACAAAAGGAAAGAAAACACATATCACATAGGAAAAAGAGAAAACAGACTACCAGACCAATTACACAAGAATCTTTGAAAAATGCATGTAAGCTTCTGACAACTTTATTCAAAAATATATCTCGGGATAACAACAGTGGACAAAATATGTGAAGCTCCAAAGAGTTCTCAACCCTTTCCATTAAAAAATACATGGAACTTATAGTGGCCTAGAGTCTCATACTCGGCCCATGTGAAACAGCAATTAGTTGCAATATAGGGACACCTCATCATAGTTCAGATGTCACTATCATAAAACATAAAATATAACAAGATAAGCCTAACTGCTTTCTTGCATTTGTCGGTATGTCATTAAACAATAAAAGCTATTTAAAGTATTTGTCTAATGGCGAAACTTCATTACATAACGGGCAACCCACTGCCACGTCCTGGAAAATCAAAATCCTAAATATATTACAAACTTTTATACCGTAATAAAATGATATTCAGAAAATGCAAAGATATGATATCTAAGGGGTAGCAACTGCTAGTGGAACGTGTTAGGTATATTTCATCTTTCCGTATTTCTCTACAGGTATCCAAATTTCAGGTGGTGGGATGTCGTAACTTGTCATTTCTTTCTCCAGGACCCTTATGTTAAGCTGATCAACATAAGACATGGGCAGAAGACCTTCACCAATAGAGATCAATCTGTACAACATCCCAAACTGTTCGTCCATCTTGTCCATCAGGATTTTCCTTGAAAGTGGCTGGCCCAGATGTTTGAACTTGGAATAATCCATCCGTCTACTAATCATCAAATTTTTATGCTCACTTTGGGGAATCAATTTTCGCTTTTCATCCCAAAATGCAGGAAATCATTTTTCTACTAGTCCTTCAAACTGTCCTTTGAACTATGTTAACTGTTCATTCATTTCATTTGCTTTGGCCTCTATAGCTTCGACTAATGCATACTTCCCTAGGATTCATTTTGCTACTGCAATGGTTGTGACCTTGTCTTTGATGTTCAAATCTATGACATCCTTATATATCAAACTATTTAAAAATTTTATAGCATTATATGCAGTCTCCCTTGGCCTTTTGTGCAGCTTTTCCTTCATGGCAGTGCAGCTCTTAAAGACATCAGTGACTATCTTCTCCTTTGTCCTCATGAGACCTAGATAAGGTCTGAACCTCTCAGCTTCCTGGATAATTAAATCCCAAATCAAATGCTTGCACCCCTGCATAGCTGCTCTCCCTGTAACTTGCTGAGAAAACCTGTTGTTAGTTGCTAGCAATTCCTTATATTTTACCTGTAAGGCATTGGTCCCTTTTTCCCTTTCGTCATTTTCTTCCTTCAATCTTTCATTCTCCTCCTTTAGTTCTCATATTTCAACCTCCTTTAGGTTGATCTGGGAGATGGCCTGTACCATACTGTCAGTACCATCCTTCTCCTTATTCGGGCCTTCGCTTACCTGTTGTGAACATATATTTGACAAACTGCTCTTTAATTCGACTCTTCAAACTCATCTTCTCTTTCTCCTAGCACCCCTCTTTCTCTGCAAACCTTAGCAATTGAGCTTTATTATTGTTGATCTCCCTACTTAAATCTTCTTTTTCTTGTATTAACTTTGTTTCTTCGGGAGCTTGTATCAACTAGGTGTTAGGAATTTTCATTCTCTTCTGTAGGTTCTGAATCAAATTATCCTTCTCTATCAACAGCTTCTTGCTTACTTTTCCTCCGCCATCCTGTTCAATTAAATCAAACTGCAGCTTTTTGACATGCTACTGAAGTGCTTTATTCTCTAATCTTTCATGTTTTAAATAGGCATCCATTTTATTTATAGTAACTTCCAAGTTAGAGATCTTCAAGGCCATTTCCACTAAGTCATCATATAGACCTTCTCCAATTTTCCTGTGAAATTGAATCTTGTCTAGCAAGGATATCTTCTGCCAGTTTATTCTTGCTTCTGTCATTTTTTATTTATCGGATATCGCTAGATTGAAAGTGTGTGTCTTGATATCCCTGGTCGTCATCAAAGGCGCCTCTGTTTTATACAAACTCCTTACTGTGGGAATTAGTTCAAAAAGTTTCTTTGCATATGCCTGCTTATTTTGCCCATGATACTTAAACATATCTTCTTGGGATTGAAATTTACTGTCTTCACTCCCTCCTGCTGCATCTTGGACTTTATGTTCTTGGACTTGGATAAAAGGGGTTGATAACCCCTCTTTCTATTCATCTGTATCACTTATCAGGACAGTTAACTCATCTAGTGTTTCCAATTTGAGTCTTTTCTTTTCGCTTTCTTCTTCTTCTTCTGTTTCAATGACTTCTTGTAATTCTCTCTTCCCGCCTACCTCCAGAGTGTCAAGTAGCTGGTCTGTCTCCATAGGATCATCGATCATGATCAAACCTTGGACTTGTAAATCTAGTTCATCTTCCTTTTCAGGCTCATATTAAAATAAATTCCGCCCCTTCAACAACACTTCAGCTTCTTGGTGTTCAAATGCCTTCAGACGATTTTTCTTCTTCCTTTTGGCTATGATATGTAGAGGATCATAAGAAATCGCTACATCTTTCTTGAACCCCATCTTTCTCAACAATTTTTCCCCTTTGCTAACAACTTCTTTAAACTTTACAATAAAAGGGCCAACTTGCCAAGGGAATTTTATATCAGAACCTTTCTTATACTGCCTAAACTGCTCTTCTTCTGCAATCAACCTTTGTCGAATGAACTGAAGAGAAAAAACGCTCAAGGTTAAAAATGCTGGAAAAACGTATGGTTCATGTACAAAACCATACAACCTTATCACTGTGGCATCTTTCAGCAAGAACCAGTCTCCAACGGCTAGTTCATCTTTCAGCTGCATCAAAGTTTTCATTTCTGGTAGCACTCTGGGTAGTTCCTCTTCAAACATAACTTTGTACATAGCGGATAGAATGTAGTTCATGTAATTGAACATATTATCCTCCAAATTTCCTGTAAAAAGTACCTGAGAGAACCTTAACTTGTTTGTACTGCTATGCAAAATCATCTTAGTCAGATATGCCTGAAACCGAAAAAATCTGGTATTTTCAAAACAACTCAACTGTCCATGGATATTTTCTACCAAAAATTCCTCAAACGTGAGGGATGGTACTGACTCACTTCCAGCCTCTAGGGAACTAACACTAATCCTGAATAATAGGCTTAGATGTACTTCAGTTATCCATAATTCTGAGTCTAAACCTAAAAATTGTGCTATCAAAGAAAAAGCCCACTGGGTGTGGTCATTAAAAAGGCTGATGTCTAGTGGGTAAGGGGTATCTATAATTTCTACATCAGGTTTTAAACAAGTCTCAAGGAAAGCTTTACAGATTTCAGGGGAAATATTCCTGTACAGAGTAATGACTGACTCTTCAGAGAAACTTTTGGGATTTAGGGTTGGAGACTCGGCCATGGCAAGGGTGCTTTGGATGACAGTAGCATCGATACTACAGACAATTTTAGACCTCTTGGAATTCATTATTACTTGTTGGGGTTCTGAGTAATTCAATGAACACCATGACACGAACTCCAGGAAATGCACTATCTGTTCCAAGCAAAAGAAGATGAATAAGGACTGATGGACTCTATGAACGTCTAACCCTTGTTCAAGCAGAGCTTTCAGCCTTCTTTTAGCTTCTAGTATAGGGAGTTGAAGGTCTGGGTCAAACACATCGCAGTCTCTGTCCTCTAGGGTTACTCTAACCTTAGAACTAGCAGAAACCTGTTCGTGTGCCATTCTTTGTCTATAAAACAGACTACACGTTGTAAACAAAGGAGTCTGGGACCCTACCTGTCATAGAAAGCTTGAGAGCGACCTTTCCCCTGTCGTCCTTTTCGGTTTCCGCTCTTCCAGAAGCTTCCAACTCCAACGGGTCCAAGAGAGAAATGTTTAGTTTACACATGCCGTGTTATATATATATAAATTTTTCAAATAACTTTCCTTCATCTTCGCCAGCTGTCCCTCTTTCCCATCCGTCGATCTACTGGGAATTATCCCTAGTCCGTTGATCTGATCCCTTATTTAACTTTTCTTATTTGACATCTTTTCATCTCCGTCGTAGGATCTTCTATTAGCTTTAAATCTCAGCCATCCATCGTATTTAACATCTTATATGGATATGGTGGTCTCACGACCCGACCTCTGGTTTTGGGTTACCACTTAATTTTCCTCGCGAGGTGCTAAGGAGGTTTGACCTGGAAGATGGTATGCACTCTCACAACCACCTTCTCTGCTTATCTGGGGTGCTCTTTCACCTTGCGACGATCGTCGAGGAGCGTTGATCTTGTCCTTTAATGTATCTACGGTGGGGAGCTATCCAAGTGTCTAGTTTTCAACACTCTCGCCAGTGGAACACGCTATGCTATCAACCTTGCATCTCCTATATCCTCCAGCCATAGATCTAATCTCTTTCTATCACGAGCCGCTGATCTTCCCTGACCTCTGTGCTGATGTGACAACTTGTCCCCCGCGTCACCATATCTCTAACCATGTAGCCCGCATCATTGATCTTCTATCTCACTTTCCCACTACGGTGGTATCGCGAGCTTCCTAGCGGTTTTCACTTACTGCCAAAATGCTTATGTGAGGGCTCCTCTGACTGCCATCTGTCCTGGCAGTTTATCTCTCGCAACCATCCTCCTACACTCTTTTCCGCGCAACTTCACGATGTGAGGGCGATCGAGGGCCGTGGATCTCTTTCGTGCACCGGATCAACGGTTAGGACTTGTCCGAGCTTTATCCTTCACTTCTTTTTCTTTCAGACTATAGATTATTGGTATTTTTACCCATTTTTTATTATTTGGGCTACCTCCTTATGCCTAAAGTGCCCAAACCCTTCATTTTTCTCATTATTTCCTTTCCAACTGAGCTACTTCTTGGCCTTAGCAACCTGGACATGACTAGCGAGGGGTTTTTAACCATCTCTTCAAGGAATTCAATCAGTTGAGTCAGTCCTTCCCTTAGGCTTTGTGCAAAATATTTATAGGTGTCAACAACTGGCTCCAGCCGGGGATGTTATCCTCCCTGCGAGGTAGCAAAGAACTCTATAGACTAAGTTCCTAGTCCATTGGACGGTTCAAAATTCGAAGTCAACAAGTTCTTCTGATTTCTTAGAACTGCAACTATATTTGCCGCATATCTAGGCTACCCACATATGAAAAGAAAAAGGAACCATGGCTAGCCTTCTAGACCTTATCTTCTTTTCTTCAGGGTTTCAAGTCTTTTAGGTTTGTCGTCAGAGATTTTAAAACAAATATAAAACAAATGAAAAATATATACATATGCTATGGTACATGAAATACCTACATCCCTTAGGACATGTAATTTTTTAAGAATCTCCCATTTACTGGACCTCCCGACCAGGCAGATCTGTATTGATGTTCCAAGACAAAAGAATTTATCCTCGGATTGCTGCAATAACATACGGTCCCATCCACATATAGTCAAAATTTCCATGTTTTTCTTCTTTAGGGGTGTGTTGTGGCCACAACAGATCCCATGCTTAGCTAAGCACGGGAGCCCCCAATTTTAATAAAAGCATAGGTGTTTGGGTAAGTCATCTTGAAAATTTTAGATTTTGATTTTACTTCTAGAATTTTCCACCCATGCTTTTGGTCTGCTTGTTTGTAAGGGTTTTATTATTTCTTCCAAAGTGTTTCAGTCTGAAAAGAGCTAAAATTTTGAGTATTTTATTTATTGTTATCATCATCCCGAAACCCGACATTTGGAGAACCCGAAACCCGCAACCCGACAGCTGTGGGTTGCGGGACTGTTGTTTTTAAGTTTTGGTTTTGGTAATTTCGAAACCCATAACCCGACGGCTGCGGGTTGCGGAATCATTCTGCAACAAGATTGAGAAATAATTACCCCGAAACCCAAACCCCGCAATGGCAGCATTTGGCTTTCGGGATTGTGTTCTTTTTCATTTATTTGGTGTGTGTTCCCGAAACCCACAACCTGTAAATTTGGGATGCAGCTTTCAGGATGGTTATTTTTGCTTCACAAGTTCAACGTTCCGAATCCCACCACCCGCATAGTGGGTTTTTGGCTTTCGAAAATCTTTTTTTGCTTCCATTTCGCATACCTGCAGCCCACAAATCTGTACTTTCGAGTTTCAACTTGCGGGATCTCTGAATAAGAACTTCATGAAAATAATTGAACTCGATTGCGCATCCTTCTCTGGTTAATCTCAGTTGTCTGTCTGTTATGGTCTCGTAGTCATGTTGATTTTGGGTAATCAATTAAGTCAAGGTTTTCCATTTTTTCTTTTTAAAAGTTGGTTCTGCCAAATTATCATTTTTTTAATGACAGCGGACACTGATACAAGTCTATCAGTTACTTCATGTTGGATGGACGCCATCTCTCTGCCTTAAGTTCGCCTTGTCTGGACTCGAGCTTTGACATCTTGTCGTTTTTGTTCCACCTCTTAATGATCATTTCTTTTCACTTATTCCCAACCTGAAAGTTGCTTTCATTCTCGTGGAAATTGGGTCAGATCGATCGGATTTGTTATGTGTGAAGAATTTATAGCCCATGTACTGGAACTCCTAGTCGAGACTTTTTGTAGATAAACTTTATCACCCTAACTGTCATCTCCATTATTAATTACCAGTCATAATTATTAATGGAAGATTGCTTTTAATGATGTGATCGTAAAGGAAATTCAAAATCATGCGAGTAGTAATTGAACTCGTACTTCGCACAAGCTTTGATCCGACTGGCACATACCTCGGCTCTTTTCATTACAATTGAAGTAATTACAATGAAGTGACTATATAAGTTTAATCATTGCAGATTGCCCCGCTCGATTATCATCGACCTACTTGTTGGCCTTTAAATAGCAATAAAAAATCCCTTGCCTTCTGTAAGATGTAAGACTCTAAGTGGTATTTTTGTGTCCTACTATCCAAGACTCATTTAGAATGAGTAATATTCATGCAGATGGTGAGTTTTCTAATGTTCAGGTTGAAAATGAAGAACTCTACCCTTTGTTGTATCAAGAAATGTTGTCACCACCGTTTGATGCAGGTGTTCCTGATCTTAGCAGCGGTAGCAGTGAAGAACACTTCAAAACTTTGTCTGCCTACATGCAAAACCTCGAAGAGCAAAGGAAGGAAATTATGGAGGAATCAACTGATCTCTATACTGATGTTATAAAGGACTTTATAATCAATGAAGAACCTAACGTGCTGGCTACCGTTCCTGAAGTAAATCCTCTAATGTATTTCTCTATTTTTGACAGTGGGTTCCCCAACCCCGAATTTCCTACAGCAACTGCTCTACAAGCCACACCACCTGTCGATGATAGTGAACAATCTGTGATTGAACTTTTTGTTGAAATATTGTAACTTCAAAGAATATTATATTTGTATATTATTTATTTCGGAGATGTTCCATACCTCCGATGTGATTATACTATAAATACGGAGATGTTTATTCCTCCAAATTGGTTGTGGTAACTAGGGTTATTAGACCCACCATGTGGGGGTCATCCCAGTCAGTGATAATGGGGTATTTAACCTAATGGTTAAATACGAGCCTACATGTACTTGTGTAAAATACATATCAAAGTAGTGTATAAATAGAGGAGGTGTGTTCCTCATTTGACACACACACACTTGAGGATAGCGCAGTTGTGGAGGAGAGGTCTGCTATTGTGGAGGAGGAGATCATATCTCAGGGTTTCATCTTTGTATATTGCTGGTCATCTATATTGAGGAAGCTTTGCTGGGTTTTCTACCCCATGAGGGTTTCCCAGGATAAATCTCTGTCTCTTGTGTTTATGCTATGCTTGTTGTTTCTTCAGTGATCCTATATATTCTATTATTGTGAAATGGAATGTAATGCTGCTATTTTCTGTCTTATCATATTGAATTTTAACGTGGTATCAGAGCTAACCTGAAGGAAGACAAGGTATGGCACTAACGACACTTGCTTTACTTACGACAATTTGAAGGTTAGGGTTTTACATAGCAAAAACCAGTCATCGTAGCACTTTCGCTATAAATCCATTTTGGCGAAGTTTTCAGATCTGAAATTGTTATAGGACGAAGATTAAATCTCCAGGTACCTTGTGTCCAAAAGAAAACCTCTAATTCGTTGTACTTTGTCATTTATGATCTGTACAATATAGGGTTTCTGCCTCTTCCAGATCTGAGTCAAAATCAGGTGACCTTGGGAAAAAGGTCATATCTTGGGCTAGGAAGCTCGAAATGAAATTTCGTAAAACGTGACAGGTAGTACACAGTCTGTACTATCTCAGAAAACGTTTTCAGAGGCTGAAGTTGAACCAGTGACACGTGGCACTCCGTACAAGTTCGCTCTCCTGTATTATCCCAAAACAGGTCATGTTGCAACACTTGGAATAACTCTCTCTCAGAGAGTCCAATTGAGGTCAGACCTGTCAGGATGGAAAGATAACAGGCCGAGCTACCTCAGGAAATTTTTCCAGAGGCCGAAGTTCAAACAGTGACACGTGGCACGCCGTACAATTTCGCTCTTCTGTTTTATCCCAAAACAGGTCACGTTGCGACATTTGACGTAACTCTCTCTCAGAATCCAATTGAGGTCAGACCTGTCAGGATGGAAAGATAACAGGTCAGGCTATCTCAGAAAACTTTTTCAGACCCTGTGGATTGAAAAGTTTGGAGTTACACCAGAAACAATCAGGTACATATTTCTGTCAAAACAGAATTATTTTTTAGTACCTTCATTCATGGCTTCCGGAATTTAGGGCTTTGAAGAAAGTTGGAATTTTTGTAAACGGAGACCACAGCTGAAAGCTACTCATCAAAATAGAAATTTAGAGACCAAGATCAGATTTTTTGGTTGGGCAGAAGGCCGGGCTTGATCAAACCCTAGTTCGGGACTTTGATCAGAAAAGTGGAAAATTAGGGCTTCTGCAAAAATGGGAATTTTTGAAATCTGTGACCATGGCTGGAAGCTCCTCAGAAAAATAGAAGCTTAGAGATTTGGATCAAACATTTTGATTGGGCAGAAGAGTGGGATTCATCAAACCCCAGTTCAGGGTCACGTCCAGTGAATCCGGAAGTTTCAAAGGCAAAATTGAGGAGTGAAACTTTGCAGTTTTCAAATTCTGAATATATCAGTTTGATCATCTCATCAAGGCGCATATTTCTATCCTTTCAGAAGTTTGAAATTCAAAGTTTGAAGTTTTGGGTTTCTCTGACAAACCCATATCCAGCTCTAGGTCCAGTTCTTGCAAATCAAGTGGATAGGGTTAATCCTAGAAGAAGATGGATTGGTCACCTGCATAAGTGAAGGAGTTCCTATTTCAGAGGGAGATGAGGCTAAGGCTTTACATAAGGAGATTACAAGCGATCTCGACAGGTATGACTCATCGAGGTATGTTTTGAGATTTGTTCATGATTAAGTTTATGGTATGTTTGTCTTCATGTTATTACGGTTAGTACAATCTTGATTTTAGATTTGTTGTATCACCTTAACAAAATTATGAATGCATGATAGAAGATATTCATTGGTTAGGGTGTTGACACTTATGATTGTACTAATGCATTATGATGTTGTGTGAGGTTGATGTTGTCTGCTAACAACATACAGGTACATCACAAAAGACAAATCAGGTTCCATGACCATGAAAACATGAAGACAAAGACTCATCCACAATCTTTGTTCTACTTATGAGGTATGTATGACTTTGTTATATTATGCTTAACCTATGAGACATGCAGGTTCTAGCTCAGGATCTCTAAATCATTGAAGAGATTGTTTAGGTATGTTGTACATAACCAAGTAGGTATACTAATCCAGGTATGTTTCCCATGAATCTTACCTTGTGTTAGGATCCCTTATATAAGTATACTTGGAATGATTGGTTATGCTTATTCATAAAGTTAGTAATCAAGGGATTATGCATATTATATCTTTTATCTTGATTGATGATATGCATGAGTAAAAGAAGACTTCCCTGAAATCTTGAATACTAATGTTTATTAACTATAATCATGACTATACATTTTCAAGATTATTTAGTACTATAATGTTTTGATAGCATTTAGAATATACTAATGAGTATATGTTTGTGAGGATGACTCTTGAGCATGCACAGTGGTACAGAATGAATAGAAGTTCAAAAGACATATAGAAGATCAAGCGGGAGGCAACCACACAAACATAAAAGATAAGTATTTGAGTTGTTATTTGAAATAGTAATGATATTGCCTGTAATAGGTTGTATGCATATTTGTATTCCTAGAATATATAATGCTGAGTGTAAACATTCATAGAGCATTGAACAGTATACTACTAATGTGCATATGATTGGTAAGTTGGACAAACATTACATTGTTGCTTGTCTAGAATGAAACCTCTTTGCTGACATGCCGAGAGCTGTGCACACTCTCAATAGTATGTTCTGGTAGAGATGGAAGGCATCTAGATAGCCATTGTATGCATACAGGATATGGAAAAATGTTGTGCCAAAGTATTGGTCAAAATAGTTGCATAACTATGTAAATGATATCTGTATGCATAATAGGTTATCATGTCAATATGATTTGATGATTATGAAGTATTACTAATCATGTACTTAATTTTGATTTGTAGGAAAGATCACGATGAATGATGAGCTCTGAACAAGCGATGGATGTTCAACAAAAGATTTACAAATCAAACACACTATAGAAAGCTTGTGGTTAAGAGATTCTCTTACAAAGAGGAAGAGAATCATGATGAGATGTTTTACTCCAAGGGACTAGATGAGACCATTCTCTTAATAATGTAATCAGGTTCTGTATGGGTTCCCAGGATCGGTAGTCAATTGATGAGCTTAATGATCATCATGGGTGATGTGGATCTCAACCTTTGCTACAAGGTTGAATATGGGTTCTATACACATATGACATGGATGCAAGAAGGAACTCACCACAGAGTTCGAATGATTTTGAGGCTCATATTAGTAGACCCATATGACGAGAGATGGCACAGATAGATAAGCAGAAGATCATTCAATGCTGAGTGTGAATAATGGACAATTGACAGCTTCATGACAAAGCTTGGGCTTTACCAGAAGTAAAGTTGTTCCTAACCTTTACCTTAAGATTGTGGATGATGAACCTTTCATACCATTATTGTATGACGATGATCTCTTTCTGACAAGGAATGAGAAATAGGTCATGAAAATGGCTGCAGAAATGAAAATGAAAGATCTCGGATTAATGCACTACTTCTTAGGTCTAGAAGTATGGCAATATCCAAAAGGAATCTTTTATTTCAAGGTAAGTATGTTGTGAAGTTTCTAAAAAGGATTTGATGTGTTGGAGTATAAAGCCATGGCCACTCCCATGGACTCCAACTTGAAGTTGTTAGTTAATGACTCATCGTATTTAGTGGACCTGACCCTATTTCTAGACAAATCATTAGGTCATTGACGTATTTAACAAATACTAGGCCAGATATATGCTTTGTTGTAAATACCCTAAGTCAGTATCTAGTAGAACCTAGAAAGGTTCACTTAATAACTACAAAGCATGTAGTGAGGTACCTAAAAGGTACATTAGATTTTGGTCTATAATATCTTGGAGGTCTTGAACTCCGATTACATGGTTACTCAAATTCTGATTGGGCAGGAAGTGTCTCAGACAGAAAGAGTACATCAGGTGGATGTTATAGTCTTGAATCTACCATGATCTCATGGTTTAGCAAGTAACAATCTAGTGTGGCTCTCAGTACTACTGAAGCAGAATATATAGCTGTCTGCTCTGCCAGCTGTGAAGCAGTGTGGCTTCAAAAGCTATTATATGGAGTGTTTGACTTAGAAATGAATTCCACTATGATTATGTGTGACATTCAAAGCTGCATTAAGATGACTGAAAATCATGTGTTCCACGATAAGTCAAAACACATAGAGATCCGATACTTCTATATACGAGATATGGTGCAAAGAGGAGCTATCAAGCTCATATATATAAGTACTGAGGATCAGTTTGCTGTTATCTTGACTAAACCTCTGTCTCGAGTGAAGTTTGAATACTTTCGAGACAAGCTTAGTATAGTTCAAAAGAACTCACCTCGAAAGGGGGAGTAGCATAGTATCTGATAACTAGTCTGTCTCATCAATGATGAGGTTACTTTTTAATGCATTTAATTATTTAGAATTATTTAGATTTAGGACTCTTATATTTTGATGATGATGATACATGTTTTGATGATGATGATACATGTTTTGATTATAATGATACATGTTTTGATGATGATGATACATGTTTTGATGATACATGTTTTGATGATGATGATACATGTTTTGATGATGATTATACATGTTTTGATGATATATGTTTTGATGATACATGTTTTGATGATGATTATACATGTTTTGATGATATATGTTTTGATGATACATGTTTTGGTGATACATGTTTTGGGTGATGAGGATACATGTTTTTGGTATACAACATGTGAAGGGATTGGATCATTCCTGAACTTCAGTCCGAAAGAAGAGCCGTAGACGTATGTCTTCGAAAATGAATTTCTTGGTGAACATGTGAAGGGATTGGATCATTCCTGGACTTCAGTCCGAAAGAAGAGCCGTAGACGTATGTCTTCGAAAATGAAGTTCTTGGTGAACATGTGAAGGGATTGGATCATTCCTGGACTTCAGTCCGAAAGAAGAGCCGTAGACGTATGTCTTCCAAAATGAAGTTCTTGGTGAACATGTGAAGGGATTGGATCATTCCTGGACTTCAGTCCGAAAGAAGAGCCGTAGACGTATGTCTTCCAAAATGAAGTTCTTGGTGAACATGTGAAGGGATTGGATCATTCCTGGACTTCAGTCCGAAAGAAGAGCCGTAGACGTATGTCTTCGATAACTGAACAATAGGACTGGATCGTCCAAGGACTTCGGTTCAAAAGGTACACGATGGGACTGGATCGTCCCTCGACCTCGGTTCAAAATGTACGTGACAAATCCTAGAATTGCTCTAGGTTACATCCAGCATGAAACAGAGCTGGCTCTGTAGTTGTGATACATCCAGCATGAAACAGGGCTGGCTCTGTAGTTGTGATACATCCAGCATGAAACAGGGCTGGCTCTGTAGTTGTGATACATCCAGCATGAAACAGGGCTGGCTCTGTAGTTGTGATAAATCCAGCATGAAACAGGGCTGGCTCTGTAGTTGTGATACATCCAGCATGAAACAGGGCTGGCTCTGTAGTTGTGATACATCCAGCATGAAACAGGGCTGGCTCTGTAGTTGTGATACATCCAACATGAAACAGGGCTGGCTCTGTAGTTGTGATACATCCAGCATGAAACAGGGCTGGCTCTGTAGTTGTGATACATCCAGCATGAAACAGGGTTGGCTCTGTAGTTGTGATACATCCAGCATGAAACAGGGCTGGCTCTGTAGTTGTGATACATCCAGCATGAAACAGGGCTGGCTCTATAGATGTGATACATCCAGCATGAAACAGGGTTGGCTCTGTAGATGTGACACATCCAGTATGAAAGAGGACTGGCACTATGGTTGGGATTGAAGTGTCCCTAGACATGAGACTTGTCTTAAAAGAGATAAGGATTGATCATGCTGTAATATGATCGTGTGATGACGATGCTGCTGATCGTGTGATGACGATGCTGCTGATCGTGTGATGATGATGCTGCTGATCGTGTGATGACGATGCTGTTGATCGTGTGATGACGATGCTGCTGATCGTGTGATGATGATGCTGTTGATCATGTGATGACGATGCTGCTGATCGTGTGATGATGATGCTACTGATCGTGTGATGACGATGTTGTTGATCGTGTGATGACGATGTTGTTGATCGTGTGATGACGATGCGACTGATCGTGTGATGACGATGTTGATCGTACGATGATGATGCTGATCATGTGGTGACGATGCTATTGATTGTGTGATGACGATGCAATGGATCGTGTGATGACGATGTTGATCGTATGATGATGATGCTGATCGTGTGGTGACGATGCTACTGATCGTGTGATGACGATGCTATTGATCGTATGATGACGATGCTGATCGTGTGATGAAGATACTGATGATAGTGATGATATTGATGCTGATGATTGAGTGATATCGATGTTCCAGTAACTAGTTAAGTTACTGATGATGATGAACTGAAGAAAGCTTCCGATGATATATAGATGTATCATGTATGATGTTGATGACTCCTTGCTCGTGCAGATACTGTTATAATATCCTTCTCGTTAAGGGGGAGTGTTGAAATATTGTAACTTCAAAGAATATTATATTTGTATATTATTTATTTTGGAGATGTTCCATACCTCCGATGTGATTATACTATAAATCCGGAGATGTTTATTCCTCCAAGTTGGTTGTGGTAACTAGGGTTATTAGACCCACCATGTGGGGGTTGGCCCAGTCAGTTATAATGGGGTATTTAACCTAATGGTTAAATACGAGCCTACATGTACTTGTGTAAAATACATATCAAAGTAGTGTATAAATAGAGGAGGTGTGTTCCTCATTTGACACACACACACTTGAGGATAGCGCACTTGTGGAGGAGAGGTCCGCTATTGTGGAGGAGGAGATCATATCTCAGGGTTTCATCTTTGTATATTGTTGGTCATCTATATTGAGGAAGCTTTGCTGGGTTTTCTACCCCATGAGGGTTTCCCAGGATAAATCTCTGTCTCTTGTGTTTATGCTATGCTTGTTGTTTCTTCAGTGATCCTGTATATGCTATTATTGTGAAATGGAATGTAATGCTGCTATTTTCTGTCTTAGCATATTGAATTTTAACACTTTTATGGTGCCACGAGACCTTGTCTGATTAAATAACGAGTCTTTCTTTTGTGAAAGGTGGCGAAAAATATTTGAAGCTTAAAAATAACAAGATTTCTTGGATCGATGGTTAGATCCGATTTTGTAATCCCTATTTTGTAGAATTTCTCCTTTTGGAACTTGGATGTAAATTTAGTATTTAAGGAGGAATGTTTCCGTTAGCAAGGGGTTGGGAATTTTGGAATTGCAATTCAGGAGGAGATTGGACTGAAGATACTCTGTTTATTGTAATTTTTGTACAAGACTTCTCTATGAAGGAAAGTTATCTTTTAATTCACCCTCTGTTGTTCTTCAAATTTCTTTGAGAATTGCTGAGTTAATGTTTCAAATTTGTCATCGGTTATGTGTTTAATATTTTGCAGGACATTCATTAATGCATAAGATCTCTCATATTGATTTCTCTATATGTCTAGATTATGCTAAAAATTGTTGTATTAAATTTCTTTAATTGAACATTTTCACTTTTTATATTTCTGCAAATGATTCGATGCAAATAAATATGTATAATCAAATGTTAATTTTTCAATTAACACAATGATTACAGATCAGATATTTGAATAGGCTTAAACACTTTGAAGAATTGTCACTTAATTTTTATTAATTGATCAAACTTTAATTAACAAGTGAAGAACCCAAAGATATTTCCGTTTAAGGTACTTAACTACTTGTTAATCACACTTCAAATCTGATCTGCACAACATCAACTCTTCCTGTTAGGATAGATCTGACTTAGAATAGATTCTTCCCTTAGATAGGTTAAGTTAGGTTTGGTAACAAGCTTTCACACTTAGTTTTTTCTAGATAGGAAAACTGATCTTTCAAGATCAAATATTTTACTCATAGAGTGCCAACGGAGGCCAAATATCCGTGGGTGATCACCACACCAAACAACTCAAGGATAGAATTTCCCTTGCGCAATTTCTTTCGAAGCCTTTGGCTTGGTTTTCATCCCCTAATGTGTGCCTTGGAACACATTCCAGCACCTTGCACTTACCCTGCACCCACGAGGCATCAACAGGGCGTTCCACTTTAGAACTAGGTCATTAACCTGAAAATAATCTTCCTTGGCCTTTTTGTCGAAGGCTTCCTTCATTTTTTCTTGATGGATTTCTACTTTGTCATGTGCCTTATTCCTTAGCTCATTCAGCTCAACTATCTGATTTACTCTTCTTTGCATGTGATTTGGTTCTTCTTTTATTCCTTGTAATAACCTCATGACAGGAAAACCTAGGGATGCTAGAAAAATCACTTCGACTCCATACACCAACTAAAATGGTGACATTCCAATGGCTCTTTTCATGTTGATTTTGTTAGCCCATAGAGCATACTTTAACTTTGTAAACCAAGATCTCTTGTTGTCTTGTAAGAGTTTTTTAATGATTCTTACCAGGCTCTTATTTGAAGACTCTGCTAGTATGTTTCCTTGAGGGTAATAGGCCATGGAATGATTTAAGCTGATATGGTACTTATGGCAGAAATTAATCATCTTTTCGGAACAGAAAGCTGGAGCATTATCAGTCACAATTCTTTTGGGGCATCTGAATCAAGACAGGATGTTATCTTCCACAAAATCCATGATTACTCCTTCAGTCGCTCTTCTGGTAGGTATGGCTTCTATCCATTTGGTAAAATAATCAGTAGCCGTCAGGATCCATCTATGTTGTCCAAGGGATTTTGGGTTTATTTCCCCAATGAAATCTAAACCCCACTGTTGAAAAGGTGCTTCCACTATGATAGGATGTAGAGGGAGGGAAACAACCTTTCTTTTTCCATCAAAAATATGACATTGGTGACAAACCACAATCTCTTTGTAAACATCGGTAAACATTATGGGCCAGTAAAACCCTACCCTCAGGATTTTGTTCACTGTCTCCTTCCAAGAATGGTGTCCTCCACAGTCCCCTTTGTGGAATTCTTCCTTTATTTGTTTAGCCTCTTCTTCAATCAAACAGTTTAGCAGCACCCCTCCAGGGTCTTTCCAATATAGGTATTGGTTCATGATACAGTACTTGGTAGCTTTTAGTTTTACAGACCTGGCCCTGCTTTTACTTAACCCTACAAGTGCTTGTAGATTCTATAGTACAAAAACAATGTCAGTATACCAAGGAGACTCAAAGAATTCAGGCTTCACTTGTATGTTTGCATTCGGCTGGTTATGATGGTCTTCCAAAAAATTTAGCTACAAAGAGTCACAATTTTCTTCATTCATTAATTTTTCTAACCCCTGACCTTTCACTAGCTTTGTGGGTTTTATCTCTAAATCATATTCTAGTAGTACTGCAATCCATTTGGCCCTTCTACCTTCAGGATCAAACTGGGTCAAAATGCTTTTCACAACGCTATTTGGGACATAAGTAATGATGTGCGAGTGTATAATATAGACCCTGAAATCTTTCAAAGATTTTATGAGAGCATAGACATGTTTCTCCATGATATCATATTTCAGTTCCCCTTCTCTCAGCACTCTGCTGAAAAAAGCAATAGGTTGCTCAGCATTTTGGTCATTTTTTTGCAATAGCACTCAAGCTATTGTATGTTTAGAAGCATATGAAAAAATTAGGAAATCCTTAGTAAAGTTTGGGATAGCCAACACTGGAGCTTCGGTGATGGCTGTCTTGATTCCTTTAAAGGAATCTCTGGCTTCTTCGGTCCACTTTATTTGATTCTCTTTTCTTAACATATTTGTAATACTTCTCATTATTTCAGCAAAACGTTGTATGAATCTCCTTAAAAAACCCACTTGGCCAATGAAATATTGAATTTCCTTTTTGCTTCTCGGATTTCCTACTTTCTAAATAGCACTGACCCTCTCAGGAATAATTTTTATCCCATCTTTGGTGATGATATGCCCTAAAATTTTAGCCTCATCCAGGGCGAAAAAGAATTTCTTGGGATTTAAGGAAATGCCATATTTCCTACATTTTATGAAAACCCTCTCTAAATGCTTGGGATGTTCTTCATCTGATTTTGAAAAAACTGTTATATCATCCATATATACCACCACAAATTTATCTTTTTCTTTATCAAACGCAATATCCATAGCTCTTTGGAAAGTGGCTCGAGCATTCATCAAACCAAATGGCATCTTAGCGTACATGAAAGTTCCCCAAGGAGTTGTAAAAGCAGTTTTCTCCTAGTCTTCTAGGAGTACTTTAATTTGATTATACCCTAAGAAACCATCCATGGTGGAAATTCTTTCGGCCCCTACCACCTATTGTAAGATATGCTCCATTTTAGGTAGAGGGTAATTGTCTTTCATCGATGCTCTGTTGAGGTTCCTAAAATCAATACAGATTGTAATTTCTCCACTTCTCTTTCTGATAGGGACCAGATTTGCTATCCATTGTGAGAACCTTAAGGTAACAATTATCTTTGCATTGAAAAGTTTTTTGACTTCTTTCACTATGATATCTGTTAACTTAGGATTGATTCTCCTTAATTTATGCTTAAAAGGTTTCTCACCTGGCTTGAGGGGAACGGCATGCTGTATGATTAAGGTATCATACTCTTTTAAATCTTCATATTTCCAGGAAAAAGCATCAGTGTGTCTTTTCATCAATTCTACATAGCGTCCTTTCTTATCAGTATGTAACCTATTAGACAATTTTACCATTCGAGGGTCTTTCTCTGTACCCAAGTTTTGATCTTCTACTGATTCATGGGCAGGTTCAAATTTTGGCTTTTTAGCTGCATCATCTTGATCAAATAGCTTTTCTAGGGGTATCAAACCCTTAGGGATGTAATTATTCTTCAATTGGATAATATCCTTACCACCCATCTTGCTTTTCCACCCTTGGTTTTTTGCTTCTCCTTCAGCATTCTCTCCCTCTACAAGGTTTTCCAGGTTCTCATTTTCAGTATCAATATGTACATTTTCAAACTCATAAAAAAGTTCTAAAAATATCCTGAGTTGTAAGTCGTCCTCAAACATCTTCCAACACTTAGAATTATCAAGAATAGAAGGCCTATTTATTATTTCAACCTCACACCTAGTTTGGGAGAAGATTGGGGTCTTAAAACCCCTAGCAGTAGTTGCCAAGGAATCTGCTATCTCATTTTCATGCCCGGCGATCACTCTAATCTTATGTTCGATGAAAAAGTTGCCAAAGAAATCCCAAACTTCATTTATATGTGCTCTCATTCTTGGGTGTTTGGCTTGGTAACTATCATTTATCTAGTTTACTACTAACTCAGAGTCTCCAAACACTTCTATCTTCTTGGCTCCCAAATTCTTTAGAGCCTGCAATCCCAACACCAATGCTTCGTATTCAGCCACATTATTAGTACATTCAAATGTTAGCTTATATGAAAGTGCCCTAGACTCCCTGTTGGGAGGAATGATCCAAACCCCTGCTCCAACACCATTTTTGCTCACATAACCATCAAAATACATTTTCCACCAGCCTTCTTCATTTTTTTCTCGCTCAGAAGATTCATACCTAGCCACAAATTCCTTATCTTCATCAACTTCCATATATGGGGGAGGGTTAGTATCACAACGAGGCCCATCAATAAAAAAAATGGAACAGCCCATGTTTGTATCAACTGCATATATAAGGTGATTTTCAGGCTTGCTTTTGCTGTTGACAACATATTCCATCCTGTTTTCCCTATATAATCTCCTATTTGATCCAAAAACGGGAATTATGGCATAAGATAAGTCCATTTGCATACTTCCTTTCAACTTTGATACCAAGGATTTTGACAAAAGCATCCCAAATTTTGCAGGCACATTAGCAACCACCACATCCATCTTGACACTTTTAGCAGGGGTAGCAGCTGCTAGTGGAGCGTGATAGGTATATTTCATCTTTCTGTATTTCTCTGCAGGTATCCAATGTCCAGGTGTTGGGATGTCGTAACTTGTCATTTCTTTCTCCAGGACCCTTATGTTAAGCTAATCAACAGAAGACATGGGCGGAAGTCCTTCACCAATAGAGATCAATCCGTACAACATCTCGAACTCTTCATCCATCTTGTCCATCATGATTTTCCCTGAAAATGGCTGGCCTAGATGTTTGAACTTGGAATGATGCATCCATCTGCTAATCATCAAATTTGTATGCTCACTTTGGGGAATCAATTTATGCTTTTCATCCCAAAATGTAGGAAATCCTTTTTCTACTTGTCCTTCAAACTATCCTTTGAACTTTGTTAACTATTCATTCATTTCGCTTGCTTTGGCCTCTACAGCTTTGACTAACGCATACTTCCCTAGGATTCATTTTGTTGCTGCAATGGTTGTGACCCTATCTTTGATGTTCAAATATATGGCATCCTTATCTGTCAAACTATTTAAAAAGTTTATAACATTATATGCAATCTCCTTTGGCCTTTTGTGCAGCTTTTCCTTCACGGCAGTGCATCTCTTAAAGACATCAGTGACAATCTTCTCCTTTGTCCTCATGAGATCTAGATAAGGTCTGAACCTCTCAGCTTCCTAGATAATTAAATCCCAAATCAAATGCTTGCACCCCTACATAACTTCTCTCCCTGTAACCTGCTGAGAAAACCTATTGTTAATCGCTACCAATTCCTTATATTTTACCTGTAAGGCATTGGTCCCTTTTTCCCTTTCATCATTTTCTTCCTTCAATCTTTTATTCTCCTCCTTTAGTTCTCGTATTTCAACCTCCTTTAGGTTGATCTTGGACAAGGCCTATCCCATGCTGTCAGTACCATCCTTCTCCTTATTCGAGCCTTTGCTTTCTTGCTGTGAACATATATTTGACAAACTGCTCTTCAATTCTTCAATTCGACTCTTCAAACTCATCTTCTCTTTCTCCCAACACCCCTCTTTCTCTACAAACCTTAGCAATTTAGCTTTATTATTGTTGATCTCCCTACTTAAATCTTATTTTTCTTGTATTAACTTTGTCTCTTCGCGAGCTTGTATCAACTGGGTGTTAGGAATTTTCATTCTCTTTTGTAGGTTCTGGATCAAATTATCTTTCTCTATCAATAGCTTCTTGCTTACTTTGCCTCCGCCATCCTGTTCAATTAAATCAAGCTGCAGTTTTCTGACATGCTGTTGAAGTGCTTTATAATATGATCTTTCATGTTTTAACTAGGCATCCATTTTATTTACAGTAACTTCCAAGTTAGAGATCTTTAAGGCCGCTTCCACTAATTCATCATATAGACCTTCTCCAATTTGCCTGTGAAATTGAATCCTGTCTGGCAAGGGTATCTTCTTCCAGTTTATTCTTGCTTCTGTCATTTTTTCTTTATTGGATATCGTTAGATTGAAAGTCTGTGTCTTGATATCCCTGCTCGTCATCAAAGATGCCTCTGTTTTATACAAACTCCTTACTGCGGGCATTAGTTCAAAAAGTTTCTGTGCATATGCTTTCTTATTTTGCCCATGATACTTAAACATATCTTCTTGGGATTGAAATTTACTATCTTCACTCCCTCCTGCTGCATCTTGGAATTTATATTCTTGGACATGGATAATTGGAGTTGATAACCGCTCTTTCTATTCATCTGTATCACTTATCAGGATAGTTAACTCATATGGTGTTTCCAATTTGAGTCTTTTCTTTTCACTTTCTTCTTCTTCTTCTGTTTCAATGACTTCTTGTAATTCTCTCTTCCTGCCTACCTCCAAAGTGTTAAGTAGTTGGTCTGTCTCCATAGGATCATCGGTCACAATCAAAGCTTGGACTTGTAAATCTAGGTCATCTTCCTTTTCGGGCTCATATTGCAATAAATTCCGCCCCTTCAACAATTCTTCAGCTTCTTGGTGTTCAAATGCCTTCAGACCATTTTTCTTCTTCCTTTCGGCTATGATATGTAGAGGATCATAAGCAATCGCTACATCTTTCCTGAACCCCATCTTTCTCAACAATTTTTCCACTTCGCTAACAACTTCTTTAAACTTTACAATAAAAGTGCCAACTTGCCAAGGGAATTTTATATCAGAACCTTGCTTATACTCTCCAAACTACTTTTCTTCTACAATCAACCTTTGCCGAATGAACTCAAGAGAAAAAACCCTCAAGGTTAAAAATGCTGGTAAAATGTATTATTCATGTACAAAACCATACACCCTTATCACTGTGGCATCTTTCAAGAAGAACAAGTCTCCAACGGCTAATTCATCTTTTAACTGCATCAGAGTTGGCATTTTTGGTAGCACTCTGGGTAGATCCTCTTCAATCATAACTCTGTACATAGTGGATAGAATGTAGTTCATGTAATTGAACATATTATCCTCCAAATTTCCTGTAAAAAGTACCTGAGAGAACCTTAACTTGTTTGTACTGCTATGCAAAATCATCTTAGTCAGATATGCCTGAAACCAAAAAAATCTGGTATTTTGAAAACAACTCAACTATGCATGGATATTTTCTACCAAAAATTCCTCAAACTTGAGGGATGGTACTGACTCACTTCCTGCCTCTGGGGAACTAACACTAATTCTGAATAATAGGCTTAGTTGTACTTCAGTTATCCATAAGCCCGAGTCTAAACCTAAAAATTGTGCTATCAAAGAAAAAACCCACTGGGTGTGGTCATTAAACAGGCTAATGTCCAGCGGGTAAGGGGTATCTGTAATTTCTACATTAGGTTTTAAACAAGTCTCAACGAAAGATTTACGGATTTCAGGGGAAATTTTCCTATACAGAGTAATGACTGACTCTTTAGAGAAACTTTCGGGAGTTAGGGCTGGAGACTCGGGGATGGCAAGGGTGCTTCGGATGATGGCAACATCTATACTACAAACAATTTTGGACCTCTTGGCGTTCATTATTACTTGTTGGGGTTCTGAGTAATTCGATGAACACCATGACATGAACTCTGGGAAAGGCACTATCTGTTCCAGGCAAAAGAAGATGAATAAGGCCTGATGGACTCTATGGACGTCTAAACCTTATTCAAGCTGAGCTTTCAGCCTTCTTTTAGCTTCTGGTATAGGGAGCCAAAGGTCTGGGTCAAACACATCACAGTCTCTATCCTCTAGGGTTACTCTGACCTTAGAACTAGTAGAAAACTGTTCGTCTGCCATTATATGTCTATAAAACAAACTGCACGGTGTAAACAAAGGAGTTTGGGACCCTACCTGTCATAGAAAGCTTGAGAGCGACCTTTCACCTGTCATCCTTTTCAGCTTTCGCACTTCGAGAAGCTTCCAACTCCGACGGGTCCAAGAGAGAAATGTTTATTTTACACATGCCACGTTATATATATAAATTTTTTTCAAATAACTTCTATACATCTTCACCAGCTGTCCCTCTTTCCCATCCATCGATCTGCTGGGCATTATCCCTAGTCTATTGATCTGATCCCTTATTTAACTTTTCTTATTTGACATCTTTTCATCTCTGCCGTAGGATCTTCTATTAGCTTTAAATCTCAGCCATCCATCGTATTTAACATATTATACAGATATGGTGGTCTCGCAACCCGACCTCTCGTTTTGGGTTACAACTTAATTTTCCTTACGAGGTGCTCAGGAGGTGACCCCTGGCAGATGGTATGCACTCTCGCAACCACCTTCTTTGCTTATATGGGGTGCTCTTTCACCTTGCGACGATCACCGAGGAGCGTTGATCTTGTCCTTTAACATATCTGCGGCAGGGAGCTATCCAAGTGTCTAGTTTTTAGCACTCTCACCGGTGGAGCTCGCTATGCTATCAACCTTGCATCTCCTATGTCCTCTAGCCGTAGATCTGATCTCTTTCTATCGCGAGCCACTGATCTACCCTGACCTCCGTGTTGATGTGACAACTTGTCCCCCGCACCACCCGATCTCTAACCATGCAGCCCGCACCGTTGATCTTCTATCTCGCTTTCCCGTTACGGTGGTATCGCTAGCTTCTTAGAAATTTTCACTTACCGCAAAAAATGCTCATGCGAGGGCTCCTCCAACTGCCATCTGTCCTAGCGGTTTATCTCTCGCGACCATCCTCCTGCGCTCTTTTCCGTGCAACTTCACGATGCGAGGGAGATTGAGGGCTGTGGATCTCTTTCGTGCACCGGATCAACAATTGGGACTTGTCCGAGCTTTATCCTTCACATTATTTTCTTTCAGACTATTGATTATTGGTCGTTTTACCCATTTTTTATTATTTGGGCTACCTCCTTATGCCTAAAGTGCCCAAACCCTTCATTTTTCTCATTATTTCCTTTCCAACTGAGCTGCTTCTTGGCCTTAGCAACCTGGATATGACTAGGGAGGGGGTTTTAACCATCTCTTCAAGGAATTCAATCAGTGGAGTCAGCCCTTCCCTTAGGCTTTGTGCAAAAAATTTATAGGTGTCAACACCCTCATTTCGAATGGGTGTCACTTTGGCTGCACTAACTCCCTTGTGCACCTTCTTAGAGTCTATTTTTATCCCTAACATATCATATATTTCAGATGTCGGAATTCAGGTCTCATTTTTGTCATAGGTGTCATAATATCTTCATCATTGTTGTCACACTAGAGGCTACGGAATCTAGCCCAACTGTCACAATTATTCTAAGATGCCTCTTCGTCTTCCATGGGACTTATTCTTCCACTCCATTTCGACCTTACATGACTCATGCCATGAATAATACCTCTTAAACCACCCCAAGTATGTTACCGTTCATCTTGAACTTGAATTGGTGAGAGAATCATGCCAAGTGTAGTGGGGAATCTTGCCACAAATGGGTGCCACAACCTCTTAATATGTGTCCTCATGGACCAATGCACAATGGCCTCTCCAATTCCCAATTAGGATGGGAATCTTTCACGGTCCTTGAAATTGGTACTAAGGCAAGTAGAGTAAACACTCCACAAGCATGGACAAGCTATGCTCTCCAATATGCAAAATGAGAAATGATCAAAAACCACTCTCCAATGGAATAGATATTATTGGTGATTGTATTGCAATATTCTATGGTAATGATATTGGCATGATATCCCTCTAAGCTTTTGGAATGTACTATGAGGTCTGTGATGTAAGGGTTTGAAGGTGAAAATAGATGAAGTCTATTGGTGATTATTTATGGGATTTGATTACACTCTTTGGAGGCATCTTTATGGTCTTGATATACATCTGAAGTATATCTTGGAAGGAGTTGCTGCCATTCTTAGATGACCGATTTGGGGCATGTACAAGTTTACATTGTGACATAGGTATTTTTGTGGCCTTGTGACGTAGATAATGATTGTGTCCTTATGACATAGATGAACATGGATTGTGATAGTGACATCAATACAATGATACATGGACAATGATACAGGTACAAGGACATCGATACACATATAGGTTGATGGAAACCGTGATAGAATGGTAGTGGAATATTGTTCTTCTTATTCATATTAGGGTGTCAGGATCGAGCAAGGATAGGAGTTTGAAGTCCCCTTTGGGTTGGTGCTTGTGTTCTCAGGGAGTTGGGGATTCCATCGAGTTGGTGCTAGTAAAACTATTGAGTTGGACTTTACTGAGGTCTGGAGTTTTATCTATAGGTTGGAAATTATGACAACCAAGGGGTTCTAGCCTCATTCTAGATGGAGCTAGTAAACAGAGGAGTTGGAGCTCCCTTAGGATTCAAGCCTCCTTCCAGTTGGTGCAGTTAAATCAGGGAGTCAATTCCTTCGAGAGAGTCTAATAGCTAGACCGAAGATCTCTAGAGCACATGGATGAACATGAAAGTCTCTAATCCACAAATGGGGTTCGACTATTCTATCGATCAAATTATGATTTGATTGGATTATAAGAATGAGACTCCATTTAAATGCACAAGGTTTTGATATCTGGAAATCTGTTCTAAATGCTTACATTGCTCTAAAAAGACTACGAAAAACTGCATCCATGAAGGAGCTAACAAATAATAATGCAATGGAAATGGATATCGTGTTGCATGGAATACATGATCATGTGAAAGATAAATTTGGAAGGTGTTCATCAGGTGGGACAAGGTACAAATCTCTGCACAAAGGGACCCCATTCTTAGCATTATTTTTGTCCCAAGTACCTAAAAAGATCAGGTAAATAGTTCATGAGCTTTGGAGTCCAAAGAAGTCTTAAAAAGTATAAGGGAAGTAAGCTTACCTTACGGGGCCTACAAACTTATGCCAATAGGCCCAAGCGCTTAAAATATTAAACAGAGGTGCTAGAGCATCAACTACAAAAGACGTTAGGTGACGATGAGGGCGCTATACGACAGGTATTGGTTCATCCAACAATACTAAGAGGTGGGGAAGGGGATCAGTATTACCTTTTTCAACCCTTTTATATAAAATTAGTATTAAGCACAAGTTAAATAATCATTCCCAATGTGAATAGGACAATTAAAAATTCGAACACACAGATTTATCATGGAAACCTCAAAGGTAAAACCAACAAAGCTTTCCTATTAATGAGGTAATCATATAGAAAATTGTTCTAGAAGCATGAACTTGATGGAGAACTTAATCCCATGGATTTTTCTGCCACTACAGAAAGGATGCTCCTACACCCTTGGTTTTCTACTTGCTAAATAGACAAGGATGGCCCACAACCATAAATCTCTACCCACGACTGGAAGGAGGCAAGAATTCCCTTAGAAGGCATGAACCTGCCCCGAGAAGCACCCAACAACCCTCTAATTTATAATAGTTTTAACTTCAGTTTTTCAAATCTTGCTTCTGATATGCAATTACCAAAACTTAATAGACACCTATGGTCCTCTTTATACATTTCACTTGTATGGTTATATATATTTTCAAAGAACTTTATTATTTGAGAGCTTTATTAAGGAAAATCATGCCCCATCTAAGATCGACGGTGGAGTTCAAAATTTTCTTTTTCCCAATTATGAACCCTTGTTGTCAATATGTCCCATTAGTTAAATCAAAGGGTAAGGTCTTTGACCCTCAATGTCCTATAACGCACTATAACAGTCTTTCAATTGCTTTGATATTCAATTTCGACGGCTCTGTAGATTTACTGTGATCCGTGTTTTGGTTTTTTTAATCATTTCGGATCCGTGTTGTGGAATTAAATAGGATCTGGTCCTATTCACTCGAGGTTGCCAAAAATGTTTTCTAAATTAGCTTTCTATTCCACTCTTTCTTCATCCACTAGCTCTCATCAACGTCAGGTTATTAGAGTCGGAGAACAGGAAAGTCTGAGGATTTCGACCACTGCTCTGCTCAGCGATCATGAGATCCCTTGTGAGAAGCTTTCTTGTAGGAGTTCTGTAGGCCTGTCTCCATGTTTAATGGAGGAATTCAGCAGTCGCAGAAGGACCAACATCATCGATTCACAAACCCGCAGACAAGTCAAGAAGTTGGACAAGGAAATGGCAGAGGTTCGGCAGAAGTTAGACTCCTTGGAGCAAACCATGGCAAATGACAAAGCCAAAAAGATGGAGAGGAATGCGCAAGACCAAGATGACAAAGCCGAAATGATGAGGTTACTGTGAGCCCTCATCCGTGAATGCGATGAATCCATTCAAAATCAACCCGAGGGGAGTCCAGCTACTTCGGTAGGTTCTAGACAGTCCCATCCATCCCGTCCAACTACCGGAACTCCCTCAACTCCCTCAAAGACTCACTCAGAGGAAAGATCGGCAAGATCATCAGGAGAAGTCAAACCAATGGATATTGACCCCTGAGGGAATGACGCGGCCCACCCAAAATGATCACTTTTTATTTTAGGTTTAGTTTTATGTTAGTTTATGCCAAAGCTTTTGTCCTCGGCCCTTATGTTAAGTTTGTATCGGCAACTATTTTAGGTTTACTTTTCTGTAATTTTAGCGAATGTCCCTACTATTTAAACTCTCTGATGATCTCCCTACTATTTGAAGAATATATATCCAGTTTTTTGAATATTAATTTTAATTAATTTTCTTAACTCTTTGTTCTTCTCTAAATTCTTAACCTCTCTTATTTATTGATTATTATTTATCGATTATGTTTGGATTTATGTATTCTGTTTCAATTTAGATAAATTTTTGAATTTCTTTTGCATGATAGTTTAAATAACGGAAAACAAAAAATCAAGGCCATCAATTCGACATAGTGATTATTTATTGGAGAAAAACTCTTTGAATTTAGAAAAACTCCATGGAACACATTAATGAACCATATTTTATTTTGCTTTTCAGATTGAGCGAGGAACCATATTTTTCTTGGAAGTGCATTTTAGCTATTTTGTATAAGATTTGAAAATGGAGTTGTGTTGATTTTTGAAGTACTAATGTTTGTAAATTTCCTTATTTACTTTTCATAATATACATGGTTATCTAAATATGGCTTAAATTTCTAGTTTGAAAACAATAATTTTTAATAAAACATTATCAATAGGATTATTATAAAAGGAGTATTATCGAAGGTCATGTATTTCTTGGTTTTTCCTTGATGTTTCTTCTCTTGCATTGAAAACACCCAATTTTTCTGCTCTTGCATTGGAATCACTATAACATAAAATGATTCTACTCTTGCATTGGAAATACTATAACTTAAATCCATAGGTTTATATTGAAATGGTACCTTTAAGATCTGTAATACTCTTTTAAACAATAGAAAAACCAATGGAAAAATCAAATATGACACATGTCACAATCTGAGCATTCCATGTGTCACCCTGGAAGCAAGATCTCAACATTTTAACAACAAAATTTATAGAAAGCTTCCTCGAAAGAGTTTGATGGCAAGTTGAAACTTGTGTTTAGTGAAAGGGTGTTGGAATAAGATGCTGAGGATAAAGAGCATCTGCTCCTTCCTCCAGAGATGTTTTGTTGCACTGGCGAAAGTAGATATCAACACTTTAAACAAAAATTTCAAACACAAATTTCATAGGAACATTGCTTCGCACAACTTGATTGCAATTAGAAATATTCTCAAGGAAAGAGTGGCTGCTCTTTCTCCAAGTTGTCTAGTTTTACAAATCCCTCATAAAGGAAGGGGCAACCGCCCCTTCTTCTACCCAAAACTCTATTCGTAATAGTTTTAAGAATGCAAGAAGGGTCGGTCAATCCTTCTTGTGTTCGTCATTCTGGATATAGGTGAATTGATAGATATGGGTGTTCACAATTATCTACTAATTGAAGGGGTGGATCTCTACTATTTATAGTGGAAGTTGAAAGTATAGAATTCTCAGACTAGCCTTTGTAGATTAAATTCTTTTACACTAATCTCGTAAATGAAGGGCCGGTCGAACCCTTGTTGTGGTAAGCATTCTGCCAGTGTTCACCGTTATGGATATAAATGAATTGACAGTCTATCCTTCATAGGTTGAATAATTTTACATTGCTTCTCACAATTTGCGTGCAAGTGGAAGTATTCTCAGAGAAGCTCTTTCTCCAAGTTGTATATTTTTACAAATCCCTCATAAAGGAAGGGGTAGCCGCCCCTTGTTGTTGTTAGTATTCTTCCAGTGTTCATTGTTATGGATATAGATGAATTTTACATTGCTTTGCACAATTTGCTTGCAAGTGGAAATACTCTCAAAGAAAGAGCGATCGCTCTTTCTCCGAGTTGTCTATTTTTACAAATTCCTCATAACGGAAGGGGCAACCAACCCTTTTTCTGCCCATAACTCCATTCATAATAGTTCTAAACTTCTAGGATGCAAGAATGGTTGGTTGATCCTTCTTGTGATGGCCAATCTAGATATAGGTGAATTGCTGAATAAGGTTGTTAAAAGTTATCCACTAAACGAATGGGCGGATCACAAATATTTACAGCGGGAGCTGGAAGTCCCGAATTCTCACCCTGGCCTTCGTAGATTAAATATGTTTACACTTCACTCGTAAATGAAGGGTCCGCTGACCATTGTTATGGTAAGTATTCTACCAGTGCTCATCGTTTTGGATATAAATGAATTGACAGTCTAGCCTTTGTAGGGCCTTGTAAGTGGAAATATTCTCATAGAAAGAGCGACTTTGTCTTCTTTCTCCAAGTTGTCATTTATCCCGACGACGGATGGCAAAAACATTAAATTCATGCCAATTTTTCAATTAGCATTTTATAACAGGATAATCTTGTATGTGCTTCAATCCTTAAGCTACAATCATATTATTGGCACTAGTTTTTCCCTAGATAATTTGAGGGGTTCAGGTCCATGAAAGGAGGGTTAGGGCCTCGGTTGTCGAATCAGAAGACCCAAGGGATGTCTAATGGGATATCTGGATATGAATTTGTAGCGCTCGAATAAAATAATCAAAGATCCTAAGCTAATTGATATTGAATAAAGTGTCAAGCAATTTTGATATATTGTTTGTGATTTAATCTTAAAACTTAAGGATCATAACTATTTTTTTAAACCAAAAATTATTTTTTGTTTCACACAAACGGTTAAAGAGATTTTATATTAAAAGGATGGAATAGATTACATAGCATAGGGGAGACTGGTCCCAAAAAAAAAGAGTTGTCGAAACAGTCTCTTCATATTTCAGTCTCTGATGTTAAAAAATGGCCTTATGCCTACTACTACTGAAAATTTTAACAAAGTGACCTAAGAGAAACTTGCAAGAGTAATACATATGAGAAGGATTACAAAATTCCAGCCCAAACAGAGCTGCTAAAATGCCAAGACGGGAACACAAAGGAGTCAATTGCCATGATGGGGATGAGCATTCTTTTCCTTGCCTCTTGTTGCCGCACCTACAATTTCATCGTCACTGTTCAGGATGACGGATGGGATATTTCTACCACTGTCTCTGATATAATCAACTTTAGCCTACACTATGCTGAGGCTAGTATGGAATGAATCAAGCTTTTCCACCAGCTTCTCGAAGTAGTATTTCATCTTGGCATTGTTATTCTCGAACTCAGAGTTAGAAATTCAAACGAAGGTAGTGAGGCGAGAAATTGCTTTCTTCATGTTGGAGAAGTCACCCCGAACTTGCGTGAGAATTTCAGGGGAAGGGCTATCCTTCCCACAAGCATATTCAATGTTAACCATACCACCATTATCACCCAACGCATGCTGCCAAGTTTTGTTGCCTCCCGGTTATCCCGGGCTACCACAAAATTGTTGTGTAGGAGTCGAAATAAACCCAGAGTCTAGAGTCGAGAGTACCTTGCAATTCTTTCTTCCAGAATCAAAACCACAACCAGAATGCAGGACAGGGCCCCTGATTCCTTCACCCTGACTAAAGTCAAGAGGAACCCATATTTTTCTGCTGCCATGGTTCTCATCTTTGGAATGGCCTTGGCAAGCCTTCTTTGTCTCGCCAATACGAGAGATTTCATTACTGCCAGTGCTATGTCCATGAAAAATATCAGAGAGGTATCGCTTCGAACCAACCACCTAGATTTCCCCTGGGAAGACTTCCTACATTTGCGACATTGCAGAGCAAATAGACACAAATTGGTATCCTCCATATTCAGACCAGACAATAGACTTCAGAGAAAATCGCTGGGAGAAACTTCGCAGAGAGATACAATTGAGATACAGAGTGCGCCACCTTCGTGCATGAAATAGCCACTGAAAACCTTGGGACTAGTCTGCATCAATCTCCTGCATGCGAGACAGATGGAGCCTATCAAGGGTGGCCGCCAATTCAAACGAGGAGACATTTGAAAGGAGCGAGAGAATCCCGAGGAGATTTGGCCATTAAAGGAGTTCATGAAAAGGGTGAGACCTAGGTTACAAGGGTGCAAGGGGGAAGGTATCATATGGTTTAAGGACATAGCTAAGGGACCCAATTATCCACTAGGAGGAGGTCGTTTATCATAACATGACCACAATTCAATCCTACACCAATATTAGCCAAATTCTAACTCACATGGTTTTCCATGAAAATTTTCCAATTATCAAGACTACATTGTGGTTGGCATATACTAATTATGAAATTCCTTTTCAAGCAATATGAAAAAATTATAATGACCCATAGTGCCTTTCATTTTGCATATGGATAAAGGGTAGCAAATTAACAAGCTTTCAATCCAATTATAGGGAAAAAAAGCTATTAATTACATGAAATAAAAATAATCAGTAAGAATTGTTGCAACGCAAAAGGTTATATACAACAATTGATTAAGCATTATCAATAATGTTATCGTTATAACTACAATGTTACATGATCCGAGAGTTAATATATAAATACTGATTGAACATTATCAATCATGTTATCATTCTAATTATAATGTTACATGATTTTGATGTCGTCAATTTAAAATTGACACAATATTAATTTGTGTGAAAGTAGAAGCAGGGGTGATCAAAATAATTATGTATTATAAATTTTATTTTTGACAAGAAAAGGTAAATGCCAAATTTCAACATTGACAAGTTAAATACATAATTTAATTCATATCAAGGTTATTATTAAAATTTACATAATAATGTAAAAAAAATTAATTAGATAACAAATTAAATCTATGTAAAAAAAATTATTTAGACTTCAAATTAAATATTTTTGATTTAAATTGTATATTTGAATGAGAAGCAATTTTTTTTTAGAAATGATTGAAATGAAATTTCAATATACTTATTTATTGTATATATATATATATATATATATATATATATATATATATATATATATATATATATATATATATGGTATATTACTTTTTTTTTCAGAGAAAAAAACGTACTTGTGTTATTTTGAGGAAATCAAAAAGTGCAAAAACATATCTAATCTTTTCCAGATCATGTCTTCCAGCTTCCACATAGAAAACTAAAAAAAAACTGTTCATCCAAAACTATCCGATCATCATGACTCAGAGATTGACCAATACAAAAGCTTGCTTATATAAAGCAGCGATAAAAAAGCAGAAATATATTATTACTTATTTTATGAATACACATACACATTTAGAAAACAATATTATTATATTTACCCTCACATAATATATTTATAAAACAATTGTCTCACACATCCTAATACATATACCTTAATTCTTCATGAGTTGCCTGTTGACATCTTCCAAAAGAAATCACATGCGTTTTAATCAGAAATTAAAAACACCTATCCTATGAACAACATTCCCTTCAATATCAAAAGCCTTGAGGTAGGAAACATTGTAATAATCAAAATTGCTTGAATCGGGAGACACTCATAGAATATGCTCATTGTCTGCATATTAGCAATTTTGGAAAGAAGAGATATGTATGTTAGCTAAAGGATTTTTGTTAATAAAAAAGGCTAAGGTATTGGATCTAGATTCTTACTCAATTTTTTTTTTTTTTTTCATTTCGGTTTATTTGACAAAAAAATGTAAATGACGTTATGCATTCCAACAATTTTTTCTTTTCTGGGATGAGTATGTAACTACCTTTCTATATAACCTCATGTTATATTGTGTATTCTTTGTTATAAATAAGTTTATGTAAATAAAATAAATATTTTTTAAACAAATCATAAAATTCAATTATAAAATTTGTAGAAAAATATTAAATTTCATATTTATAAAACTTTTAATTTTAAAAAACTTTACAACCAATTTGCAATGTTATTTGTTAGTAATTGAGCCACTATGATAATTTTATTTCAAAAAACTAAGTTATTTATATGAAATGTAATACTTCATCTTGGCCTACTTCCTAAACCTATATGATGCAATTCAACCACGCACATAACCTTATATTGTTCTATTCCTAACACCATTCCTATGGTGCCAAGGTTTAATAGCTCAAAAGGTTTGGATGATGTGCTTTAAATACTCAACCACTCAGCTAACCTTATATTGTTTTATTCGTGACACCATTCCTATGGTGCCAATATTTAGCATCTCAAAATGTTTGGATGGTGTGCTTTAAATTCTTATTCGATTATGTGCTTTAAATACTTATATTATTGTGTTATTTTGTTTTGGGATGGCACTTAATCACAAGTTATGGTGCCCACATTTAGTATCCCAAAATGTTTGGATGATGTGCTTTAAATGTTTGTATTGTTTTGGATGATGTGTTTTAAATATTTATTTAATTGATGATGTGCTTTAAATACTTAAATTTTGTTTTGTGATAGCATAAGTTATGGGTTTTAATATCAATTTTAAAATAAAAAGGAAAGCTCAGCTTAAAAGCTATGGAATGATTTATATATATATATTATTTCAAAAAATTATTATTATTATTATTATATAACTTAAGTTTCTTTCACAATTTTAAAATATATATATATATATATATATATATATATATATATATTCCAAAATGCCATAAAATATGCATATTACTATATTCCTTTTGTACTTAGCAAGTTTCAATATTTGGTCATGTGGTTCGCTAAATAAAATAGGAACTAACTATAGGTGGTGGTTTTTATTATACAATTTTTAAGAGGTTTGTACAAAGTATTTTTTTAACATGATAACATATAAATTTATATATTATTAAATTTTTTAAATGAATAAATATTTTTTGAGTAATATTTTTTTTATAATTTAATAATGTCAGCATGTGCAAGGATTATGTTGAATTTTGGTGGGAAAGTAGTGAACACATTTGCATGTGGTCTATGGTTCACTTATAATAACCAAGCAAAATGATATGTCTTACTGTTGGGAAAGATATGTCTTATTGTTAGATGGTGTCCTTTAAAATCTTATTCGATTATGTGCTTTAAATACGTATATTATTGTGTTATTTTGTTTTGGGATGGCACTTAATCACAAGTTATGGTGCCCACATTTAGTATCCCAAAATGTTTGGATGATGCGCTTTAAATGTTTGGATTGTTTTGGATCATGTGCTTTAAATATTTTTTTAATTGATGATGTGCTTTAAATACTTAAATTTTATTTAAATTTTGTTTTGTGATGGCATAAGTTATGGGTTTTAATATCAATTTTAAAATAAAAAGGAAAGCTTAGCTTAAAAGTTATGGAATGATTTTTATATATATTTTATTTAAAAAAATTATATTTTTAAAAAACATTACTATTATTATTATATAACTTAAGTTTTTTCACAAATTTAAATAATATATATATATATATATATATATATTCCAAAATGCCATAAAATATGTATATTACTATATTCCTTTTGTATTTAGCAAGTTTCAATATTTGGCCATGTGGCTTGCTAAATCAGATAGGGACTAACCTTAGGTGGTGGTTTTTATTATACAATTTTTAGGAGGTTTGTACAAAGTATTTTTTTGTAAGTTTAGTCATAACATGATAACATATAAATTTATATATTATTAAATTTTTTAAGTAAATATTTTATTTATATTAAAATAATGAATAAATATTTTTTGAGTAATATTTTGTTTATAGTTTAGTAATGTTAGCATGTGCAAGGATTATGTTGAATTTTCATGGGAAAGTAGTGAACGCATTTGCATGTGGTCTAGGGTTCACTTATAATAACCAAGAAAAATGATATGTCTTACTATTGGGAGAGATATGTCTTACTGTTGGGAGTAGATTTTGTAGTCACTCTCAATATTTATAATGTAATCATTCTAGGAGACTCTTTATCAGTTATTAGGACTACAAAGAAGGGCTTAATCAAAGAAGTTATCCAAGGCAGAATACAAAGGAGAACTATTAGCATCCTCAAAAAGATTAAGGAGACTAATCTCATGCATATCAAAATATATAACAATGAAAAGGTGGATAGGTTAGCAAACCAAGTAGCAACATTACATACAAATGTATATGTTTGGAAAAGGGTGGTCATCTATAGTGTAGGTAGACACCGTAGGAATTAAATCTATTATGATCTTGTGCATTCACATGAAATTTATGGAAGGTGGCAATCCTAGTTCCATTCAAAGGGACTTGGCCTCCAAGGAGGGTATGAAGCTTCACATGGAAATATATATTAGCTCATGCATAATCCTTCACCAACTCATACCACAATGCTCACATAATATTGAATTTATGGAGCTTGGTCTCGTATCTTTGGAGGCTTATAGGATATCTATGTTCTGGGATATCCTCACAAAGATCTATTTTTCTCATCCCATGGGCCATGGTTTGTTTCTCTCGTGGATTTCCTTTGTTATAGCTATGAAGGGATTGTTCCGAACTTAGAAAGAGGTCTCCCTTTTTTAGAGCATTTCAGTTTGCTAGGTGGAATTTATAGGTGGCAAAGGAGGTATAAATGCTCTTCCCCTCTTGTTCTCGGGTAGTCTTTGTATGTCTAGGTTGACTTTTCTCGGACAATGGTTTTTCAATAATGACTATGTCAACCTACAAGGAAATAATTTGTGGTGCCAAAAATGATATAAGAGACCCGAAAGTCATGATGAGGTATTTGTAGTCATATTTGGATGGAACTATTGGGGAAACGCATCAAATCTCTTATTGAATTTCTCAATTGGAGACAGGAATCGATTATACGGAGGATAATATTCAAGAACAAGGAGATCAAGTGGACAAGTTGGTTGAGGTGGAAGAATATTATTCCTTACTGTGTAATTTGAATCAGGGAGGTCAACATGGAATTCCTTGGTGGCATCAAGGGTTCCAAAGGAAGAATCTGTGTGTGTAATCTAGATGACTGAGCTTGAATCCTCTAATCAAGTCGGTTGAAGCATAGCACTATTTTTTATATTTTGATTGGTTCTCTCATTTTTAACATTAAACATGTACTTCTTCTATGTGGTTTTGTTAGGGTTGTATATATATATTTATATTATTGTACGAAATTTAATAATGGTAGGAAAATATTATTAAATATTTCAAGAGAAGGAATTTTTAGAGATATCATGTACAAATCTTAACCCCTCCTTTATATACATGTATCTATTTTGATCCTCTTAGATGCAATGCTCTTTGTATTTTTATTACTTCTTTTACATTTTAATATAAATCCTTTTTCCATTCTCCTCTAAAAAATGTCTAATGTAGTGATATATATAGTTACAACCCTAAATAATTGGAAAATCTTTAAGAACTAACATCAAACACAAATTTTCTTTTCCCAAAAAGTTAAGAACTTGATGAAACTAATTCATCTTTAAATTTAAATAGAGAACCATTCTCTTTATGAATTAATATTAGGAATATGAGGCTCCATATTCGTGTAAAAGGATTCGAAAATATCAATATTCTTAAATGAATTCTCATAATTAAGTTTGAAATATAAGAAAATTTTGAATTATTATGAAAAAATAATATTATTAAATTGTACATTTAAAAAATAAAATAATTATTATAATAATTAAAAAATTACAATAAACTTTATCATAAAACAAAATATTAATATGCTTGATTTACATAAATATTAAAATTGGTTTTGAAAACTTTATTTATAAATTAAATTAAATTTATATTTAACTCAATTACATTAATATATAGAGAGAGATGGATTATATAGAGAGATGAGTTAGTTTAAATGGTTGAGAGTTGTGTGTTGTAAGCAAAAGATCCCTATTGGGTTAAGTTTTGTAATAGTGAGGCCCCTTTAAAGTAACAATTCCTCTATAAAATTGTGAACAATATGTATAAAACAAATTAAATTAATATTATAAAATCTATAAATCAATCTAAAATAATATTTTATTGTCATCCTTTACAAAATCTAATCGTGTACTTCACATTTCACATGTATTCAATAGATATAACAGATAAATATTATAGGTAAACATGAAAATATTTGGCAACATTTTTTTTAAGAATGTTTCACCAAAATATATATTACAATTAGATCACCGAAACAGATAACATTTAATGTCCCTAAAACTGCAAAAATTTAAAAAACTTTCATGTACGGCTAATATCGTCTATTTAAGTAAATGTTTAATAAATTAACTTCAGTACTAGGAAATAAATATAAGACTCATCGACACAATGAGAATACATGGTTTACAAATTTGCTTATGATTCATTGTTTGAATAAATTGGATGTGCTTGTCTTCTATTTTATGGTTCTGCGGAAGTGATGAAATGAAATGATGTATAAATGAACTACGTAAATATAATTCTGTTTGTTTGAACATCCTGACGAAATGCCTCCTTGTCTTTTAAAGGTTAGTATGTTTCTTATTAATATTTATAGAAATATTGTGCTGGGGAAGATGGTGGCATGACTTGGCTTACTTAGCATTTATGCTAATGTCTATTTCTACCTTTTTATTATGTAGGTTTTTAAACTCAGTGCTATGTAAAAAGTGATATGTTTATGCAAGGGTTTGGTAAAAGTTCTAAAATGAAATCCCAATATATTATTAATGTGATAATCGTCAAACCATTTCAAAAGTGAAACATGCCAAGTGACCACAAAATCGACTTCATAAGAGTGACAGTCCCAACTATGGAGTAGTGGGGTTTGGTGGCTTTTAATGCTATTGCCCTAGTGTATGCTATTCAGCTGGAGCGTAGTAGGGTCCTAAACAACTAGGTTGGCTTTCATTTGAGGCTTCATTCCTGTTGTTTTGTGTTGGGGTTGGAGAGCTTTGGTCTGTGAATTTGATAGTAGGGTTATGGGGCTCTTCAAGCTATTAAATGAGAACATGAGTCCAGCATTGGCCATGAGCATGGCGCTCGGGCCTGTGCGTACTCACACACCATGAAGGCGAGCTTCTCCTTTATGAGGTAAACTCTTTTTCAATTGAATGTATTCTCATTCGTTTTGCTGAGCAATGGTACTAAGATTTGGATGTTGATTGGTGACAGGGTTCATGCCGTTGGGAGCTTGAACTATGTATGAAGGGGTATTTTGCATCCATGGAAGCCACGGTAAGCCCGGTCCCTTATGGCCTTCTTCTCCTCTCAAGCATTTGTTTTCCTGTACTGATTGTTTGCTCAGTGGATAAGGAATTTGGGAATGGATGACCCATTCAAATTTCCTGGGCTTTGTAAGTGATATTGAGTTTTGGATGGAAGAGTCATGGCCAGGTTTTCATGGAACGTTCTATAAAGATGTAAACCCAAGATTATTTTAAGTTTGTAGCCTATTATGGCGTTTTGAGGTTTGGAAGAGGCCCTAACTTGGCTCCTGTATAAAACGATGGTGATTTCGGTGTTTTTGCAAAAAGTCTAAGTAATAGAAATTTTGGAGTCTTTAAATTACTTCCTGTCAGCCTGTAATGGTTAAATTTTGACTCGTTTCCACACTATGGTGAAATATGGTTAATCCTATGTAAAGTTTTGAATTGTTTTTATATTTTAACCTAGGTTTATTAATTTGTTTGAATGGAAGCTGGGCGTGAAGCCCCTATCTATGTTTATCCCTTTAATGCATTCCCATTCATTCTCTTGTCTTTTAGTTTATTCGTTTGAGCTGAGAAATAAAATCTCTTCATAGTATGAATGTTTGAAGTTGGTTATTTTCTTGATAAGGGACAAACCCCTGACTGGTTATGCATTTTCTTGTATTACTCTTTTGTAAGGTAAAATCGATGTTTCCTTAAGATTCTAAGTTTGCAAAGAATGTATTGGGGTTTTCAAAAGAGATAAGGACTTCGGTGAAACTCTAACCCTATTACGTTTTTGGGTGGCTACAGCCACTAAGAGAAGACGTCGTGAATAATGCATTGGTTGGGTGAAGAAATTACTGTGTAAATTTGTTATCACTGTGTTGATTGTGAAGGAATGGACATGAATAAATTTCTTGTTTTAAGATATTCTTATGTGGATTTTATGGCAAAGCTTTAGCGTAAAAATCGCATTCTTTTTTTTCATGTCTTTCGTTATAGTTTAGAGATTATGAAGGATGCGTGTCGATCTACGTTGTAGCGTGATCTCTATATGAAATTCGTAGATTTGGGTGATGTGCAGAGGACTCGATCCTGGGCTTTTGATAGATTTTATTTATGGAAAACACCCTAAATGATTTATCCCATGTAAGGCATTTTCAATTTAAGTGATAGTTTCTCTTTATGCCTGAGTTTATATTTGGTAAAAATCCTTTCAATGTTGTGTTTGATTTATATATAAATATTTAAGGTTTGAGATCCTACGAAACCTCTTTCATAGATTTTGATAGCGTTAATATTTTAATTTAAGTATTTGACACAGCATGAGTTTGAATAGCATTTGACAATGCCTATGCGCTATTACTTGGTAGAGATTTTGATTTAAGGCTTTAGTGTTATTTAATTTTTTACTTTAGCATAAGGTTTGAATTAGATCCTAGGTTTCTAAGCTTGGATGAACAAAGCGAATCGATCTCTTTTACCAGAGATGATTATGTTGTAATAGTTAACTTAGTTTCTAAATTGATTACTACTTCAACTAGCTAGGGTTTGAAACTTTAAACATTTAAACTCTTGAAATAAAATGGATGACCCAAGGAATCCAATGCCATAATCCCTTGCTCCCAATATATATATGCAACTAGGTTAATATGAAAAGGAATTTGACAGAACTAGGTTCCTAAATTTGCAGCCTATAATAAATTGGAAAAACATAAGAATAACCCATACCTGGATGTTTGCAGCTTGAATCCTTTTGCTAGTATAGACCTACACACTTCCAAACACTCATTACTCAAAATAAATATGTATTTTCTGGCTGACCTGTAGAATGATTTAACTGAATGACTTCGGGACTACCACGACCCTCCCAACCATGACCCTTAGAACCATTCTTGGTTCTAACTAGATCCCCCCGAGCTGGCTCCAACATGCAAGAAGAAAACTAGAGACCCTAGGGCACACTGTGGACTGTACTTCAATCTTGGAATAATTATCTCTCTGAGACCTGTACAACAATTTTCTCTCTTCTTACCATAAAGGAATGATAAAAAGATAGATCCTTCCTCTATGAGAATTGTCCTAGTTATATAGGTGAACTTTTCCAATATAGCAGTTGGAACTATTAGTTTCTTTAATATTAACTTAAGTTGATTTTTCAGTTTGAAATAATATATATTATTTGAAAAGTTTATTTAATTCTACTTTTAGTTTATTTCGAATTTATTTAATTGTTCCTTTATAAATTTAATAACTTTAAATATTTTTAATTTGTAAATAATATCTATTTATAAATAATACCTTTACCTTATAAATACTATTTATTTATAATAATATCTTTACTTTATAAATACTATTTAATACTCATCCATATACTTTATGTATCCCATTTGCACGTGAGTGGCTCTTTATACTTAGTCACATTTGATTAATTCAAATAGGTATAGGGATTTATAACTTTGATGTTTTCTTTACGAACTAGGGTCAACTTTATTTGACAAGGCTAAAGGTAGGTTTAGAAGATCTATTAGGTTAGGTAGCTCTAAACTCCGCTTGCATGTTGGATTACCTCGTTTTCCGTGGTATTTCCTCTATCCTTGATGAGACGAGTAGTGAATCAATTAATCAGAATGAATAAGTATGATGAATAGTGCTATTTAGAGCCGTCTTTAACTCAACAACCTTAAGATCAAGTAACCCCGAGTGCTCTTCAGATCTTTGGCTCAACACTCTCACATGTGCGCTACGCTAGTGCAATTCCAGAGCATCCCACTCAACACTAGTACTAGAATGTGTTTGTGAAGTACATCTAGAAATACAAATGGCCTCGGATCCGGTACTTATTATGAAGCTTGGAGTGCTCTAGGGCTTATGCCCAACACTCTATGTACATCGGGGCTTATGCCCAGTACATAACAAAATTCCTCTACGTACATCGGGGCTTATGCCCAGTACATAGGTCATCCATGCGCTCCAGAGTCCACACTCAATACATTATAAAAGTCAATCATGCATATCATAACTCTAGACAATATGTAACAAAGATCATCTCAGTATATTAGGGTTTTGTACCCAATCTCATAATAAAACATCAATCAAATACATTGGGGATTTCTACCCAGTATATAGCAATAACCTACATCTGTTAGGGTCCATGCCCAAATATGTATATCTACAACAAAAATATGTCATGTGCATCGGGGCTTACGCCCAGTATATCAAAATAAATCATATGCATCGGCGATTTACGCCCAATATATAACATCAATATAATAAAAAAAAATTGGGATATTACATCCCTCCCCGGTTAGAACAACACCACCGTGGTGTTCTAGAGACTAGAAATGAAGTCATGAAATAAGGCGGGGTAAGCCTTTTTCATGGTGGTTTCATTTTCCCAAGTAGCCTCCTCTGGTCCGAAGTGCCTCCATTTCATTTTCAATTGGACGATGGTTCATCTTCTAAGCTGCACCTTTCTCTAATTGATGTATTTGTAACTTGGGAAGATATTCACTTGTATATTCTATCTGTACTTTATTGTATCCCCAACGGATATGTATTATTCCTTCGATTGGAAGTCTTGTCATGTGTACTTGCAAGTGTCGCAAGTTATATTGTAAGTGTCATAACTTATACTTGATGGGTTATTAGACCACCTTGATGGGGTCGGCCCTGTATGAGTCATGTGGGTCAAAGGGTTATTAGGCCACCCTAGAGGGGTTGGCCTAGTCAGCATTATGTTAAGTGGTTAAGTTGGGGCCGACCTAGTTGAGTAAAGGGAAAGTCAAGTTAGTGTATAAATAGAGAGTGTGTCTCTCTCATTTTACACATTCTATTATTCACTCACTTCGCATTAGTGAGAGAAGAGGATGGTGCACACAAGTGGAGGAGGAGCATGCTACTGAATATATCTATCTCTTGGGTTTGATCATGGTGATCCTTGTATTGATGCTTATTCTATCTATGAGAAAGTTGTGGGGTTTTTTAACCTTCTTGGTTTTCCCCAGTGGAATGTTTTGTGGCTCTTGTCTCTTATGCTTGATATGTTGTACATGTTGTTCTTTCAGTTAAGATCCTAGATCAGAATGACTTAAATTCTGAAAAACTAACATGGTATCATAGCTAGCCTAAAAGAAGGTATGCTATGGCATTTATGAGACTTGTTGCACTTGCGACAAATCGGAAGCTAGGGCTTGATATAGAAAAAACCAGTCATCGTAGAACATTCACTATAAATCCATTTTGGAGAATGTTCAAGATCCGAAACCTTTATAGGTCATAGATAAATTCCCAATGTAACTTGTCTCTAAAGCACAACCTCTAATTCGTTGTATTTTGTGATTTATGATCAATACAATCTAGGGTTTCTGCCTCTTCCAGATCTCAGTAATAAACATGTGACCTAGGAAGAAAGGTCACAACTTGGGCTAGGAAGCTCCAAATGAAATTTAGTAAAATGTTACAGGTAGGGTTCGGACTGTACTTTCATATGTAAGATTTTCAGAGGCCAAAACTGAACTAGTGACACGTGGCACACCGTACAAGTTCGCTCTCATGTGTTATCCCATAAACAGGTCACGTTGCGCCACTTGGCATAACTCTCTCTCAGAGAATCCAATTGAAGTTAGGCCTATGGGGTTGGAAATATGGAAGGTCATTCTACCACGGGTTACAGTTTCAGACCTTTTGGATTCGTAATTTCTGAGTTACACCAGAAACAATCAGGTGCATATTTCTATCAAAACAAATTTGGATTTTGAGCACCTTCATTCTTGGATTGTCACTGCTGTGGGAAATTAGGGTTTCAAAGAAAGTTGAAATTCTTGGAATAGGAGACCATGACTGAATTCTACTCATCAAAACTGAAATTTAGAGACCAAGATCGAATTTTTTGGTTGGGCAAAAGGCCGGGCTTGATCAAACCCTAGTTCGAGATTTTGATCGAAAAGGTGGAAAATTAGGATTTCTGCAAAAGTTGGAATTTTTTAAGTCTGTGACCACGGTTGGAAGCTCCTTAGAAAAATCAAAGTTCAGAGCTTTGGATCGGACCTTTTGGCTGGGAAGAAGGGTGGGCTTTATCAAACCCTAGTTCGGGGTCCTATCGAGTGAATCCAGAAGTTTCAAAGGCAATTTTGAGGGGTCAAATTTTGCAGTTTTCAAAATTGAAGTATACCAGCTTGATCAGCTCAGCAAGCCACATCTTTCTATCCATTCAGAAGTTTGAAATTCAAAGTTTGAATTTTTCAGGTTTCTCTAACAAACCCTAATCCATCTACAGATCTAGTTTCAGCAAATCAAAGTGGATTGGGTTAATCCTAGAAAAGAATGAATTGGACACCTGCATAAGTGAAGAAGTTACAGTTACAGAGGGAGATGAGGCTGAGGCTTTACATGAGAAGGCTACAAGCAATCCCAATAGGCATGACTTGAAGAGATATAGGTTGATGTTGTCCGCTAACATGAAAGGTACATCAAGAAAGATAGATCAAGAACATATGACCATGGTGACATGAAGACAAAGACTCATCCATAGTAATGGATCACATAGAAGCTATACTTATGAGGTATGTATAATTTGGTTCTACAATGGTTAACTTATGAGTTATGCAGGTTACTAAGCACAAGTCATTGAAGAGAACAAGAAGACATTGTTTGGGTATACTAGACATAACTAGCAAACATGATAACCATGTATGTTTTTCCTATATCAAGTTAGAATCCTACCTTATGTTAGGATCTTATACTTTTGTATGAATAGTTATTCTTGAAGTTAGAGTTTTAAGTAATCAACAATTTATGCATATTATGTTTCTCACTTTGATTGATGATATGGCTAAACAGAAGAGTCCTATGGTCAATAAGAATATGCATAACTAATAGAAGTCCTCCCTAAAACCTTGAATACTAATGCTTGTGATAAATTACCTGTGTGTGAAATAATCATGACCATACATGTTCAGTTTATTTAGGATCATAATGTTTTGATAGTATTGAGATTATACTAATGGATGTATGATCATGTATGAGATCTTGAGGATGACACTAGTGCACACTTAAGCATGCATAGTGGTCCAGGATGAATATAAGTTCAAGGACAGGTAATCCATGAAGCAAAGATCAAGAGGGAGCACACTCCAATAGTTCCTGCAAGGAAGCAAACACTGAGAGGGAGTCCACCCTACAACTAAACAAAGATAAGTATTTGAATTGTTATATATATGGTTACTTAAATGATGTTGTTCAGTCATATACATGTTCCTAGATTTAGGATGTATATTATGCATTTTAGAAAAGGTTGCATTATTGAACAAGATACTACTAATATAGTAATGGGTAAGTGGCCTATGGTACTGTACAGCATTCCATTGCTACTTATCTAGAATGAAACCTCTTTGCTGACATGTTGGGAGTTGTGCACACTCTTAATAATGTTCTGGTAGAGATGGAAGACATCTAGAAAGTTACGGAATATGGATAAATGTTGTATTGAAGAATTGGCTAAGAAAATTGCATGACTGTATAACATATATGAGTAAGAATTTGTTTTGAAATATATAAGATGTTTCTAATCATGCAATTGAACTTGTCTTGTAGGAAAGACCGTGTACCTACAAAAGAAGGACTTCAACATTTGTTCCAGCAACAAAGTTCAAAGAAAACTATCTATTGAATATACTTTGAGGAAGAAGTGATGGGACACATTTGCATGAGCCATTCCAAGCATGGTGAGAGGAGGATCCTTCCCTTGGCTGTGGATGTAAGCGCTGTGTGATGAGCATTAAGACGATGGTCCATTTATTGCTTTGATACACATCAGTTGGATGGATCATGTATATTGATATGCATCAATTGGATGCTTTGTATGCATCAGTTAGATGCTTTGTATGCATCGGTTGAATGCTTTGTATGATTAGTTGGATCATGTATATGTATATGCATCAGGACGATGTAGTGACAATGATGAGGATGATCATGTGTGATGAGTATTAGGACGATTCTCTAGATGACATGCATTAGGACAATGCAGTGATGATCATATGTGATGAGTATCAGGACGATGCAGTGACGATGATCAGAATGATCATATGTGATGAGTATCACGATGCTGCTCTGGATGACATGTATCAAAATGATGCAGTGACGATGATCAGGATGATGCTCTGGATGACATGTATCAAAATGATGCAGTGACGATGATCAGGATGATCATATGTGATAAGTATTAGGGAAATGCTCTGGATGACATGCATCAGGACGATGTAGTGATGATGTTCAGGATGATCATGTGTGATGAGTCTCAGGATGATACTCTGGATGATATGCATCAAGACGATGCTATGATGATGATCAAGATAATGAATTACTTTCTAGGCATGGAGGTGTTTCAAAGTGTAGATAGAATCTTCCTAGGACAAGGGAAGTATGCATTAGATATCCTAAAGCGGTTCAGGATGATGAACTACAAGGCCATGGCCATACCTATGACATCGAACCTGAATCTTTTGTGTGATGCTTCATCTGATTCGGTTGACGTCACTATGTATCGTCAGATGATTGGGTACTTGATGTACCTGACAAACACGAGACCAGATATCTGCTTTGCAGTGAGCACATTGAGCCAGTTCCTTACGGATCCCATAGGTGTTCACCTAGTTGCTATAAAGCATATTATGAGGTACCTAAAGGGTACAAGTGATTATGGGCTCAAGTATGATGCGAATCAAAAGTTTAACCTGCAGGGATATGTTGATTCGGACTGGGCAAGAAGTGCTGCAGATAGGAAGAGTACTTCTGGGTGTTGCTTCAGTATGGGATCATGTGTGATCTCTTGGTTTAGCAAGAAGCATTCTTACGTAGCACTGAGTATAACCGAAGCAGAGCATGTTGTAGCTTGTTTGGCTAGTTGTGAGGCAGTATGGCTCCGGAATCTACTGTGTAAGCTATTTGATCTCCTGTTGAAGGCTACTGGTATCTTTTGTGACAACCAGAGTTATGTGAAGCTATTTAAGAATCCGGTGTTCCACGAGAGGTTGAAGCACATTGAGATCAAATATCACTATACCAGGGATATGGTGCAGAGAGGAGCAGTGAAGCTCCTGTATGTTGTGACGGATGAGCAGATAGCCGATGTGTTGACCAAGCCACTAGCCAGAGTGAAGTTTGAGTACTTCAGAGAGAGGCTTGGTGTACTTCAGATCGAGATTCCTCCTAAGGGGAAGTGATGAGTCTGGAGACACAGATGCACATGATCCATTCTCAAATGGTGGTAGGTGTGTCCTCCCATGGTGCAGATATAAGGGCTGGGTCCATTCCGACATGGTTGAAGTGTGTCTTCCCATGGTGGTTGATGTAAGAGCTCTGCCCTTTGAGCATGGTTGAAGTGTGTCTTCCCATGGCTGCGATAAAAGTGCTGTGCCATTCGAGCATGGTTGAAGTGTGGCTTCCCATGGCTGCGATATAAGTGTTTTTCCATTCGAGCATGGTTGAAGTGTGTCTTCCCATGGCTGCGATATAAGTGTTGTGCCATTCAAGCATGGTTGAAGTGTGTCTTCCCATGGCTGCGATATAAGTGGTGTGCCATTCCTAGCATGGTTGAAGTGTGTCTTCCCATGGCTATCGATATAAGTGCAATGGCATTCTCACATGGTTGAAGTGTGTCTTCCCATGGCGTAGATATAAGTGTTGAGCCTTTCACGGATGGTTTAGGTGTGTCTTCCCATGATGGTGAGTGTAAGTGTTGTGTGATGTGCATCTGGGTTGTGCTCCGTGGACTATGAGGTGATCTGAAGTCGATGATGTGACAGTAGGGTACACAGGTTTTGTAAAGGCATATAATCAATCCTGAGATGTTCTTGAGGGTTTTGTAGTGGCATGTAATTAGTCCTAGGAGATCTTACAGGTTTTGCAGAGGCAGTGTAATCAGTCCGGAGGTGTACTTACTTGATGGCTTGCTCGCAGAGATGATGAAGACCTACATGGAGGCTAGGCCTACATCCAACATGAAAAAGGGCTGGCTCTGTATAACTTCCTATGACGAGAATATTTGAAGAGATAGAACCAGTGAACAAGATGACGAGTACAGCAGCAGTGACAATGATGCTCAGTGATCCAGTGACGATGATCCAGCTCCAGAATTGAAGACTTGTGCCTATATGTATTGATGACTTGTGTCAAGAGAATACCTTCCTAGTTAAGAGGGATTGTTGATGTATTTGTAACTTCAGAAGATATTCACTTGTATATTGTATTTGTACTTTATTGTATCCCCAACGGAGATGTATTATTCCTCCGATTGGAAGTGTCGTCATGTGTACTTGCAAGTGTCGCAAGTTATATTGTAAGTGTCGTACTTATACTTGATGGGTTATTAGACCACCTTTATGGGGTCGGCCCTGTATGAATCATGTGGGTCAAAGGGTTATTAGACCACCCTAGAGGGGTCATCCCAGTCAACATTATGTTGAGTGGTTAAGTTGGGGCTGACCTAGTTGAGTAAAGGGCAAGTCAAGTTAGTGTATAAATAGAGAGTGTGTCTCTCTCATTTTACACATTCTATTATTCACTCACTTCGCATTAGTGAGAGAAGAGGATGGTGCGCACAAGTGGAGGAGTAGTATGCTGCTGAAGATATCTATCTCTTTGGTTTGATCATGGTGATCCTTGTATTGATGCTTATTCTATCTTTGAGGAAGTTGCAAGGTTTTTTCACCTTCTTGGTTTTCCCTGGTGAAATGTTTTTTGTCTCTTGTCTCTTGTCTCTTATGCTTGATATGTCGTACATGTTGTTCTTTCAGTTAAGATCCTAGATCATAATGAATTAAATTCTGAAAAACTAACATCTCTTGTCTAGAATGTGGAGGGGCTCCGGCATGAATTCACCCTTGGGTTCTACCTATAATAAGGACCAATCAATCACATGCTTAGTATCATAGACATATTTCTTTAATAGAGATGCATGAAAAACATTATGAACTTTTACATGAGTTGGTAAAGCTAACTCATATGTTACTGGCCCTTTCTTGGCCAGTATCCCAAAGGGTCCACAAAACTTGGGGGATAGCTTTCCGCATTGCTCCAAGCTCAAAGAGCTTCTTTTTGCCTTCACTTTTAAGAAGACATGTTCGTTGACTTGGTAATCTTTGTATTTTCTTTTCTTATCCACATAACTCTTCTCGTGGTCTTGTGCCTCTTTTACGTTTTGTTGTACTTTGTTAAATAGCTACTCCAACTCCTTTAGTAAGTCTGGGCCCAACATAAGTCTGTCTACTGGACTATCCCATGTCATTGCTGTCCTACATTTTCTGCCATAGAGTACCTCGAAGGGACTCATCTTGGTAGAGGCCTGGTACCCATTGTTGTATGCAAACTCAATGAGGTATAAATAATCCTCTCACTTCATGGCGTTATTCATAACATACATTCTAAGCATATCTTCTAGGATCTGGTTTACTCGTTCAGTCTGACCCTCGGTCTGCGGGTGGTAAGCAGTATTGAAATTTAACTGTGTTTCCAAACCGGAGAATAATGATCTCCAGAAGTTACTAGTGAACTTTGTGTGTTGATTCGAAATGATTGCCTTAGGTATTCCATGCAATCAGAAGATATCTTTTAGGAACATTTCCGCGATGTGGATAGCTTTGTAAGTAGACTTCACTGGTATGAAATGTGTTGCTTTAGATAACTTGTCTACTACTACAAAGATGGAATCATTCTGTCTCTTGGTCTTCGGTAATGGTTGCAGTAATCCAGAAGGGTGTTGGTGTTCCTCCTGAACCAGTTAGCACTCCTGGCACTTAGCAATGAATAAGGCTATGTCGGCTTTCAACTTAGGCCAGAAAAGTGTTTCTTTACTGTTGATATCATCTTTTGATACCCTGGATTCCCTCAGTAGGGTTTTTGATGGATCTTTGTGAGGATGTTAGGTCTAATGTCTCTGCTCTTTGGAACATAAAGTCTCTCTTTTTACCATGGCAATCCTGACTTGTCTATCTTATATTCCTTTTGTTGTTGGAAAAACCTATCCTCTTGGATCTTTTTAAGGATCTTGACATAGAATCGGTCATTCCTACATGCCATTCTAATCCTATCATGCAAGTCTGAGTCAGTTTCACTTACTATCACCTCATATAACATATGAGCCCGTCAACTTAAAGCATTGGCGATCTTGTTTTCCTTTCCTTTTATCTATTTTAGTTCAAAGTGGTACTCACTAAGGAAGGCTAACCACCTGGCTTTCCTAGCATTTAGGTTAGGTTGGTCAAATAACTACTTCAAACTCATGTTGTCTGTCTTCAATAGGAACTGCTTTCCCATAAGGTAATGCCTCCACATCTTTAAGGCGTGGATTATGGCGGTTAGTTCAAAATCATTGGTGGGGTAGTTATGTTCGTGCTCCTTCAAATGTCTTGACTGATAGAAGATGGCGAAGTCATTATGCATAAGGAATCCACTGAGTCCTTCTTTGCTTGCATCTGTGCAAACAACGAAATCCCCATCGGGATCTGCAATCCGTAAAATAGGTGCACTCGTCAAAAGCTATTTTAGTTTCTAGAAGCTTTCTTCACACTTGGTTGTCCAAAGGAACTTGTTAGACTTTTTCTACAAGTCAGTCATAGGACAAGCAATCCGTGAGAATTTCTCGATGAACTTCCAGTGGTATCCGACTAAACCTAAGAGTGATCTTATGTTAGTTAAGCAAGTAGGTGTAGGCCATTCCTCTATGGCTTTAATCTTCTCAGGGTCAACTGCTATCCCCTCGTCACAAATGATGTGACCTATGTATTGTATCTATGGTTTGTAGAAATCACACTTGCTAAACTTAGCGTAAAGCTGGTGTTCTTGTAACACTCGCAATACTATTCGGAGATGTTCTTTGTGTTCTTCTTCACTTTTGGAGTAGATCAAAATGTCGTCAATGAAGACTAGAACGAAATTTTCTAAGCATTTACTAAAGATGTTTTTCATCATGCACATAAAGTTTGTGGGTGCATTTGTCAATCCGAAAGGCATTACCACAAACTCGTAATAACCATATCGGGTTCGAAAGGCGGTTTTACTAATGTCTTCATCGCGGATTCTTACTTGGTGATATCCATATCGTAGGTCGATCTTCGAGAAGATCTTCACTCCTCCGACTTGATCAAACAAGTCATCAATTATAGGGGGTGGGTAATGGTTCTTGATGGTCAACTTGTTGAGTTCACGATAATCGATGCACATCCACATCGTCCCATCCTTCTTCTTGACAAAGAGTATCGGTGCTCCCCAAGGAGACACACTCGGTCGGATGTATCCTTTCTCGATCAACTCCTGTAATTGAAGCTTGAGCTCCACCAATTCTAGTGGACTCATGTGGTAAGGGGATTTATAAACTGGTACTGACCCAGGTGTCAATTCTATAGAAAAGTATAAGTCTCGTTTGGGAGGTAACCCTGGTATTTCCTCAGGAAATACATCCTTGAACTCTACAAGAACTCGAAAGTCTTCGGTCTTTTGTTCCCTATTGGCTTCTACCGTTTGAATGTTAACTACAAAGATTTTACAACCCTTTCTTATGCACTTCTTTGCCTGTAAGGAAGATATATGTTTTACGGTAACCTTCTTAGGTATGCCTTGAATCTTTCTTTCATTCGCTTGGCTATCCATGCATAAAATTGACTTGTTCAAGTAGTCAAGTGGGGCATGATGTTCTTCCAGCCAGTCCATGCCTATAAGTACATCATACGACCCTATTGGTAGGATATTTAAATCTACCCTAGTTGGGAACCCGTTCAAATCTATCTCGCAAACTTTAACTAGTTCAAAGACTTTCCATTTGGTACCCATGGCTAGCTGTACCAACCATGGTTTCTTGTGACTCTCTCGGTTTAACTTACAAGTATCAACTATCTTAGGGGAGACAAAGCTTCGGCATGCACCAAGATCTACCAAAACTAAAAGAGCTATGTTTGAGATCTTACCCTCAATCTTGACCATAGTGGCCTGGTGATCTTCTTTCCGGTTGTCAAGTGTGGAATAAATTCTTGGTGTTTTTTCCATGTCCCCTACTGTTGGGTTTTCTTGTATGTTGTGTAAACCTTCGTACGTCTTGTTGGGACAATATCCGAAATAGTGGGGCCCTTGGAATTTCCAACAAGTAATGGTTGGCGGGGCAGCTTTTGTTCCCTTGTTAAAAAAATGGTATAGTAGCATGTAGTGCAGGTACATTTGACCATGTAGGAGTTTGGTTGAAACCTATGTTGGGTGGGAAGCTATTGTTTTGTTTCCGATAAGGTGGTGGCCAAAAACCCGATCTTCGGTTGTCTGAAAGGGTTCTGAATCTATCTCTGTTTTTGTTTAGGTTATCATTCCTTGGTTGTCCATGTTCATAACAGAGTCTAGCTTTGTGTAAAGTCACATCTAAATTTTTAGGCATGTCAAACTCAATCTTCTCTCAAAAATTGGGAGGTAGGCATCCTAAGAATTGTTGTATCTTGAATTTTTCATCCTTGATGTATGGGACATAATGTAGTAGATCCAGAAATAGGTTGATGAAGGCTTCCATAGTTAGTGAGCCCATCTTTAGTTCATGAAATTTCTTGATCTTTTTGTCAAAGAGTCTTTCAAACATGTATTTGTCTTGAAACAAGGTGTTGAAAGCACTCCATATAATGTCTTTTACTTTGTGCCCTTTTGTATGCTTCAGGTCTCTCCACCATCTAGCTACTTTTCCATTTAAGTTGTAAATGGCTATCCTTGCTTTCATTTTGCTGGAATAATTGTGGACTTTAAAATATTTTTTCATTCCTAACAACCACTCCTCAGCTCTCTCCCACGTATTTATCTCTCCATCATAAGTGGGGGCTTTAATTTTCTGGAATTTTCCTTATAAACTGACATTACTTTTCCTCATTTTCTTGCAAGGGGATGGTGACCCATCATCATTGGAAGATCTCTTATAGTCCTCTTCCATGAAATCATGTGTGTTCTTCATACTCATCCTCTTTAGGACTGATGGATCTTTTTGTGTGACAATTGTTTTCTTGGATGTATTTGCTGAATATGTGGATTGTCCATGGGGCTTTTCCCCTGTTAAATTCTGAAGCAGAGCTTCATTTATAGCTTGATGTTCCTGTCTTTTCTACATATTGTCATCTCTGAAGCTCTGTAATTCTGCTTGTAGACTTTGGATTGACTTCATTAGATATGAGTTCAATTCCACCACAATCTCTTGTTCTTGTGGTGGAGAACTTAAGTTTCCATGTATACTATTTTTTTTCTGTATTCATAACTCAGGCTGTATCTATACCTGCAATGTTTCATCAATTTGTAAGAACAAAAATTTTGTTAGTTTATATAAAGAAATTTATAAGTACATGTTTCAAAGTATAAGTATCTGCAGCGGATTTTTTCTGTAATGAGCCCAATAGGTCTGTTAGTATTGTAGTTGGGCTCTAATACCACTTGTAATGTCCCTAAAACTGCAAAAATTTAAAAAAATTTCCTATACGGCTAATATCGTCTATTTAAGTAATTGTTTAACAAATTAACTTCAGTACTGGGAAATAAATATAAGACTCATCAACACAATGAGAATACATGGTTTATAAATTTGCTTATGATTCACTATTTGAATAAATTGGATGTGGTTGTCTTCTATTTTATGTTTCTGCGGAAGCGATGAAATGAAATGATGTATAAATGAACTACGTAAATCTAATTTTGTTTGTTTGAACATCCTAACAAAATGCCTGCTTGTCTTTTAAAGGTTAGTATGTTTCTTACGAATATTTCAAGAAAGCTTGTGCTAGGGAAGATGGTGGCATGACTTGGCTTACTTAGCATTTATGCTAATGTCTATTTCTACCTTTGTTTTATGTAGGTTTTTAAACTTGATGCTATGTAAAAAGTGATATGTTTATACAAGGGTTTGGTAAAAGTTCTAGAATGAAATCCCAATATATTATTAATGTGATAATAGTCAAACTATTTCAAAAGTGAAACATGCCAAGTGACCACAAAATCGACTTCATAAGAGTGATAGTCCCAACTATGGAGTAGTGGGGTTTGGTGGCTTTTAATGCTCCTACCCTAGTGTATGCTATTTAGTTGGAGCGCAGTAGGGTCCTAAACAACTAGGTTGTATTCCGTTTCAGGATTCATTCTTGTTGTTTTGTGTTGGGGTTGGAGAGCTCTGGTCTGCAAATTCGATAGTAGGGTTATGGGGCTCTTCAAGCTAAGAAATGAGAACATGAGGCCAGCGTTGGCCATGAGCATGGTGCTCAGGCCTGTTCTTACTCACACAACGTGAAGGAAAGATTCTCCTTTATGAGGTAAACTCTGAGACTTAACTCTGTTTTAATTGAATGTATTTCTCATTCGTTTTGCTGAGCAATGGTACTAAGATTTGGATGTTGATTCGTGATAGGGTTCACGTCGCTGGGATCTTGAACAGGGTATGAAGGGGTATTTTGCATCCATGGAAGCCACGGTAAGCCCGATCCCTTGTGACCTTCTTCTCCTCTCAAGCATTTGTTTTCCTGTACTGATTGTTTGCTTGGATAAGGAATGTGGGAATGGATGACCCATTCGAATATCTTGGGGTTTGTAAGTGATACTGAGTTTTGGATGGAAAAGTCATGGCTAGGTTTTCATGGCATGCTCTATAAAGATGTAAAACCAAGATTATTTTAATTTTGTAGCCTATTATGGCGTTTTGAGGTTTGGAAGAGGCCCTAACTTGGCTCCTATATAAAACGATAGTTATTTTTGTGTTTTTGGAAAAAGTCTAAGTAATGGAAACTTTAGAGTCTTTAAATTACTTCCTGTGAGAGTGTAATGGTTGAATTTTGACTCGTTTCCACGCTATGGTGAGATATGGTTAATCCTGTGTAAAGTTATGAATCGTTTTTATATTTTAAACTAGGTTTATTAATTTGTTTGAATGGAAGCTCAATGTGAAGCCCCTATGTGTGTTTATCCCTTTAATGCATTCCCAATCATTCTCTTGTCTTTTAGTTTATTCGTTTGAGCTCAGAAATAAAATCTCTTCGTAGTATGAATGTTTGAAGTTGGTTATTTTCTTGATAAGGGACAAAGCCCTGACTGGTTATGCGTTTTCTTGTTTTACTCCTTCGTAAGGTAAAATCAATGTTTCGTTAAGATTCTAATTTTCCAGAGAGTGTATTGGGTTTTGAAAAGAGAACAGGGCTTGGGTGAAACTCTAACCCTGTTACGTTTTTGGGTGGCTACAGCCACTAAGAGAAGAAGTCATGAATAATGCGTTGGCTGGGTAAAGAAATTACTGTGTAAATTTGTTATGATTGTGTTGACTGTGAAGGAATGGACATGAATAAATTTCTTGTTTTAAGATATTCTTATGTGGATTTTATGGCAAAGCTTTAGCGTAAAAATCGCATTCGTTTTTTTTTCATGTCTTTCGTTATAGTTTGAAGATTATGAAGAATGGGTGTCGATCTACGCTGTAGCATGATCTCTGTATGAAATTCGTAGATTTGGGTGATGTGCAGAGGACTTGATCCTGAGCTTTTGATAGATTTTATTTCTGGAAAATGCCCTAAATGATTCAGCCTGTGTAAGGCATTTTCAATTTAAGTGATAGTTTCTCTCCATGCCTGAGTTTATATTTGGTAAAAATGCTTTCTATGTTGCGTTTAATTTATATATAAATATTTAAGGTTTGAGATCCTATGAAACCTCTATCAGAGATTTTGATTGAGTTAATATTTTAATTTAAGTATTTGACACAACATGAGTTTGAATAACATTTGACAAAGCCTCTGCGCTCTTACTTGGTAGAGATTTTGATTTAAGGGTTTAGTGAGATCTAATTTTTGACTTTAGCATGAGGTTTGGATTAAATCCTAGGTTTCTAAGCTTGGATGAACCAAGCGAATCGATCTCTTTTACAAGAGATGGTTCTGCTTTAATAATTAACTTAGTTTGTAAATTGATTACTGCTTGAGCTAGCTAGGGTTTAAAACTTTAAACATTTAAACTCTTGAAATAAAATGGATAACCCAGGGGAGCCAATGCCATAAGCCCTTTCTCCCATTATATATATGCAACTAGGTTACTATGAAAAGGAATTTGACAGAATTAAGTTCCTAAATTTGCAGCCTATGATAAATTGGAAAAATATAGGAATAACCCATGCAGCTTGAAACAGACCTGCACACTTCCAAACACTCATTACTCAAAATAAATATGTAATTTTTGGTTGACCTGTAGAATGATTTAACTGAATTACTTTGGGACTACCATGATCCTCCCAACCATGACCCTTAGAACCGTTCGTGGTTCTCACTAGGTCCCCCCGAGCTGACTCCAACATGCAAGAAGAAAACTAGAGAACCTAAGGCAGAATGTGGATTGTACTTCAATCTTGGAATAATTGTCTATCTCAGACCTGTAGAACAATTTTCTCTCTTCTTACCATAAAGGAATGATAAAAAGATAGATCCCTCCTCTATGAGAATTGTCCTAGTTATATAGGTGAACTTTTCCAATATAGCAATTGGAACTATTAGTTTCTTTAATATTAACTTCAGTTGATTTTTCAGTTTGAAATAATATATATAATTTGAAAATTTTATTTAATTCTACTTTTAGTTTTTTTAGAATTTATTTAATTGTTCCTTTATAAATAATAACTTTAAATAATTTTACTTTGTAAATAATATCTATTTATAAATAATACCTTTACCTTATAAATACTATTTATTTATAATAATCTCTTTACTTTATAAATACTATTTAATATTCATACATATACTTTATGTATCCCATTTGCACATGAGTGGCTTTTTATACTTAGTCACATTTGATTAATTCAAATAGGTACAAGGTATTATAACTTTGATGTTTTCTTTAAGGACTAGGGTCAACTTTATTTGACAAAGCTAAAGGTAGGTTTAGAAGGTCTATTAGGTTAGGTAGCTCTACACTCCACTTGCATGTTGGATTACCTCGTTTTCCTTGGTAGTTCCTTTGTCCTTCATGAGACGAGTAGTGAATCAATTAATTAAAATGCAATAAGTATGATGACTAGTGCTATTCAGAGCCTTCTTTGACTCAACACCTTTAAGATCAAGTAACTGTGAGTGCTCTTCAGAGCTTTGGCTCAACACTCTCACATGGGCGTTACACGATGTAATGTCGCCAGCTTGACCCTATTGCATTAATATTGTAAATGATGTAAAAATTGTTATTTAGTCATGGTGAGGAGCTCAAGGCCAAGGCTCCGCCATTGATTTGTCGTTCTATGTATCGGCAATTAGAATAGATGCATAGAGTTATTGTGCTAGCGGTGCACAATGTAAAATCGGACATCATGTAAATATGCAATTTTAATGAAAAACCCACAACCAGCTACGCAATGCAACAAAGAGATGGGGGCATGATCTTTACAAGGAATAGGGAGGGAAAATAACCAAACCCTTGAGCCATGGTGTTAAGCCATTTCATGGAGGAAAACCATGAACTCTCAACTACCCATTTGGTCTCATGCACCCCATCATTTAATTCTTCCAAGAATTGGTTGAGACAATTAATGCCTTGGGATGGGAGAGGTATGGCTGTCAATTTTCGTGTATGGGCAAGACAGCAACCTGGGGAATCGAGTTTTGGTTTGCTGGGCAAGAAAACCCCCACGAAATTGTGCCCAAAGCCATTCTTCACCCATGGCATTCATCTTCCCACGCAGTCTGAGCTTGTTGGGGTTTTATCCTTCACGTTTTTCACCATTTCCTGCATTATTCCATGTCTGTAAAATCGTTTTTGGTTAGCTCGGTGGCTGGGAGAAGAGAGCCACGATTTTTGGGGTTATGGAGGCCGTTTCTGCCCACGAAATGCCCATGAGCATTTTTCTGAAAACGATTATGTTTTCCTGGGGTTGATTTCCCACTTCCTCCTTTTCGTTTTTGGTTGCCCACGTTTTTCTGGAACTGGCAGAAACCCACTGTTGGGAACTTAACTGTATAAGCGTTTTTCTCATTCCCAACACTCATGCTTTTGATGTTATATGCATCCATCTCTTAACAACTTGAGAAACCCAACTGCTGATTGGCTTGGTTGATTCTGGTATACCTTTGGCTATGTGAGAGCATGCTTTCCCCTTTTTCCTTGTGGAGATCATGCCCAGCTCGGGGGGTGGCAGTGGTGCTGAGAGATTGAGGAGCACACTGGCCTACGGTTGGGTGGAACGTTGCAGAAGCGTAGCTGGTTGCTCAGGGGCTACTTGGTTTAAGATAAGTATTCTCATCTGTTATTTCCGCAATGTCTACACTTAATGGCTATCATGAAAATGTTGGATGTGTGTTAATTCTGCATAGGATTTACTTTTGCTGTGTTTTTAAAATATTTATGCATCTTCATATCTCCATTATATTATGTGAATGCTTATGAAATACGTTTACGGAGCTGGATGCCCGGTTTTAGCCTCACGATCCTCTCCATTGCACTGGTAGCATGGGTGGGGACGTAACATTTGGTATCATAGCTGTTGGTTGTAGCATTGGGCCTCTATGGGCCAAATCCAATTGCAGTCATAAGAAAAGAAAGTTTTCAAATTTTTCCTAAGTCTGTTTGGAAAAAAAAATTGTTTTGAAAAAATTTGTTTAAGTCTGTTTCGGAGAAAATTCCCGAATGTCTTCCGAAACTGCGGAAGCATTCGGTGAATTGCTCCGAAACTGCGGAAGCATTCGGTGAATTGCTCCGAAACTGCGGAAGCATTCCGCGAGTTTTTCCGCAACGCGGAGGAGTTTGGGAAGTCGCCGTGAAATTTGCGAAAGGAATTCTCTTCCGAAATTTGTGGAAGGAATCCCCTTCCGAAATTTGCGGAAGGATTTCGCGAGTTATCCCGCAACACGGAAAAATTCGGCGAAATGCTTCGAAAAAGCAGAAAATTTTCTAAGTGTTTTCGAAAGGAAAATTTCGGAAGGAATTCCCTTCCGAAATTGCGGAAGGATTCCGCGAATCGTTCTGCAACGCGGAAGAGTTCGGCGAGTCGTTCCGAAATTGTGGAAGACTTCGGTGAATCGTTCCGCAAATGCGGAAGACCTCGACGAATTGTTCCGCAATTTCGGAAGCTTTCCGCAAAACCGCCCAAAACCGGGGAAGCATTCCGTGCAACAGCGGAAGCATTCCGCGAACGGCTCCGAAACGGCGGAAGCCTTCGCCGAATGGCTCCGCAATTGCGGGAGCATTCACCGAGTGGCTCCACAACGGAAGCCTTCGCCGAATGGCTCCACAGTTGCGGGAGCATTCGCCGAATGGCTCCGCAGTTGTCGGAGCATTCAATGAATCGCCCCGCCATTGCGGAAGCGTTCGGAGAACCGGCCCGCAACGGCGGCGCGCGAAGAAACATCCGGACGAAAACTTGATTTTTGGATAGCAGGAACATTCGGACTCAGAATGGAATGATTCCTGTGGGACTCGGAGGCCATTGGCGAGGGCCATGAAAGAACCAGTGAAGACCCCTAGCCCATTACACTCCGATTTGACAGAAAATGGATAATAGTGACTTTTGAAGGACGGAGTCCTGAGGCTTGACGGAAGGTCGATTTGAGTCGAAATTGATCAGGTGCGGCCATGAAGCGGGCACGATGTTAAGTTCAAAATCTTGGAGCCAAAATACAAGGGATGTGAAGTCAGGGTGAGCAAGAAGGCCAAAAAGCACTGTTCCAGGCCACTTTTTTGGGATTTTGAAAAACTGGTGAACAGCAAAAGTGACCGTAGATGTGGGAATCAGAAATTTTACTAAACTAGACATTTCATATTCTCATTAAGACGGACAGTTTTCGTTAGACGAAGATTTCCCAGAAATGCACCGTTTGAGAGATAGCCATTTTTGGCCCAAAATTTGGAATTTTGGAAAAACGTGAAAAGTGAGAAGTAGTAAAACCCAGAAATTCATAGAAGATGGATGGTGCATCGGAATTGAAATCCGTGAATTGATCAGTGTTCCTTGTTATAGGGACTAACTTCGCCTGATAGATAATTTTTTGTGATTCCTCATAGATTTTCTTCCACAGGTGGCTAAAGTTGGCATTCTGGAACAAAATGCAACTGTGTAAAATGTGCAAAATTGGAGTGAAAGTTGTCATTTTTGAAGAGATGCAGTTTTCGCACCTGATGTCGGAATGGAGCACGAAGACAGGCATTGGAAAGCTTATCCAGTAGGGAACAATGATGCATGACCAGAGTTTGAATGAGGTCTACATATATCATAGATATTTAGTGCAGAAGAGTGCCAGCGACTGTTTTGACCAGCAAATTTTGTTGCCAATATGGGCAATTTTTACAATTGCATGACATGGAAGAGGAATTCCACGATTACGATGAGGGATCGAAAATGGAAGAATTCCTTAAACCCTTATTTGTTATCATACTTATAATTATGAAATTGTCATATGGCATAAAAATGTTAAAAATGTAAGAGATTACATAGATGCATATGCACTAGATGGCATCTTAACAAACGTTGCATAGTACATATGGAAATGCTTGTGCATAAATGAGATATTGCATATTGGTAGAATAATGAAGTCTGCATATGCAATGAACCCCTAATGGAGAATATTGTGGTTGATAATCACTATTGATGTTGGTATTGGTTGTAGGACCAAAGATAACAAAGAGCATGGATAAATGTGCTGAGGATGTTGTTGCATGAAGCCAACAACCTTATGCAGAAAGGATGGTGCAACAAATCTATGATCATAAAATTGGCAAAAGGACTGAGCAGCCTTGGTAAGAGGCCAACTGATCAGGTAACATCAGGCGATGTTAAGGGTAACCATGCAGGTAATGATTATTGGTGCCAAATTGCATGAATGTCGAAAGAGGATTTGGTAAGATCTCTTCAACCATGTTTGAGCTATGTTGAGTTAGTGTGCATGTGATATGGAATACCGATTGGGACTGTTAACCTACCAAGCTTGGTGAGGTGTGGGTAAGTGAAGGAAATGATCCTTACACCCTATGATTGTTTAGAAATCTCAATGCATTCATATGAATTTATATCATACCATGTGTATGTTGGTTATGTGCTTAATAACCAAAGCAAGTGAGGACTAGTGGTCCTGATTATGGTAATGCAAGTTATATGAGATAGTCATGTTTCAATCATAATATGCTTGAATGCATAGTACTCATGAAACAATGCAAGGTAGCATTAAGTAGATGAGCATTAAGAAATTTTATAAATCTTGTAATGCATTGTATGAATGCATAAGGATGATGCATATGTTATTGCAAAATAAATAATGAATGAAATGATGAATTGATAATAATTCTAGGATCATTTCATGGGCTGTTATGAGTGCAGAATAGTAAGTGCATAAAGAGCCCAATCATGATCGATGGGCTGCCAGAATGCTCTGTGGAAGGACAGAGTTGTATGAATGATAAGACTATGAAATAATGAGTATTTACGATTTATTTAAGTTGCATGGATAGTGTGACTATGTCTTGAAATTCTAGAAATGTATATATATTTCATTGCATTTCAAATGTTAAACAGCTAAAGGTGTTTGAATTATTGAGTATTATAATTCTAAGATCACTTCAGTGACTGTCATGGCAATGAATGATTATGTGCGTAGATACTCACAACGTCTTTGGCTGACTGAAGTTTCAGTTTTCAGGTAGAAAAGTCTTGCGTATGGCAATGAGGATAAGTCCATAGTAAAGACCGGGATCTACCATGTACAAAAGCCAAAGGTTATGAGAAGGTTCTCATGGTTGTAAATTTACGCATGAAACGAATCTGAAAATTGTCTGGTTTAAGTTTATGAGAATAGTCTCATAGTTGCAAATCTAATTTCTGTAGGAAAACAGAGTTACAAATTTCCGATTTGAGAATTTGCTTATAATTGCTAATGATTGTTTGGATTATATAGAATTGTGTCAGGAAGACATGTTGTAGGTGGATGTTCAGGTATGGTAGCAAGGGTGAAACCATAATGGGCAGTGTGATACCACTTACAATGGCCAAACAATATGAGGAGAGACTTATTGCTAAGCAAATCAATTTTTGTAGGAGACATAATTGTAAATTCATATTGAATTTAATTATTAATGTTATTGATTGGTTATGGAACAATCATATTTGAAGCTTATTGCTAAATGTTGCTGACTGTTTGGCTATTTGATAAAGTGTGCCAGGATGACACATTGCAGGAAGACCATGTGTGATGGCCTGCAAAAGCCAAACTAGATGGGGATGATCCCATGCTCTGGAAATGGGTTTCGGGTGAAACGCCATTGATAATGCCTCAGCCAAACCACATGTCAGTAAACTATGGAAGTGAAATGCTAAAGCTATGCCCAGAAGGCATGTGAGACACATATGCAAAATGAATGAGTATTTTGTGACCCTAGACAAGAACATGCATGTCTAAATTATTAGGGTTAATATGCAGAGCATGCTCTACCTTATTTATATCATTGAAAACTGCTTGAGTATGATTAGGGCCTACATAGTGCACATCGGAAAGGGGGTGCACACCTTTTCTGGTGCTGGGTCATGTAAGGGTTTTCAATATTGACTACACCCTAAGGGAATGGACGCATTCTTGGTGTTTCAATACTTGACAGTGAATGATATGAAATATGATTACGATTTTTGAGTGACAATACTGATGAGTCTGCTTATCCTCCTTGTGCTATCAGCTTACACAGATGCAATTTTGTGTTGCATGTAAGAGGCAAAGTGAAGAAAGGGTGCTCAAGAGGACTGTATCGGAAGTGGTAACCTTTCTACGCTCACACTAAAGGACACTAGAAGGGATGGATAGGCCCAGGGAGCTGTGTTGCAGAAAAGGGGTATCATCCCTGTGTAGTGTGAATGGGTATTGTGGGGCCATGCTAGCATGCAATCAAGTGAGTCACCTATGGAGTTCCTGGAGGGAACCATTGGTTGCACAAGAGAAGGAGCCACGTAATCATATTATGTTGTTCATATTGCCTGATAAACCCAGTCGGCGTACTGGCTTGGCATCTTGTTAAATTAATGCCTGACAAACCCAGTCGGTTTACTGGCATGGCATTGGTTACTTGCATGTTGTGGAGGTATTGGTGAAGGGTGTTATTTCCTGATAAACCTAGTCGAGGAACTGGCTTGGAAATGGTTATTGTATGCTTGATAAACCCAGTCAGCGTACTGGCTTAGCATACTGATTTTTGAAATGCTTGATAAATCCAGTCGGCGTACTGGATTAGCATACTGATTTTTTAAATGCTTGATAAACCCAGTTGGCGTACTGGCTTAGCATACTGATCTTTGGGATGCCTGATAAACCCAGTCGGCGCACTGGCTTGGCATTGCCTATTCGGATGATGTTGTGGAGCAGCATGTGTGCTGGCCAAGCATCCACCCCACAGGTGATCCAAGGCTTGTAAAGCAGAGAAGGAAACCTGTGGAGTAGCGAGGAAATGCACAATACAGATAAGTATTCATTTTCATTTAATTCTTGTTTAGAATAATGAAGATTTCAGGTACGAGTCTTATTGCAACCAAGCTAATACACTGTTGTTTCTTTGTTGGAAACCTTGGCCATTATAGGAAACAAGGACCTTGAAAGAGCTATAAATGCGTGGTAAAGCCAGAGAGTAACTGGTTGGAACTATAAAATTCTTGGTAAATTCAGAGGGTAGTTGGTGGGAACATTAACCACTTGATGTTGTGGAGCAGCCGGCGTGCTAGCCAAACATTCCCTTAAACAATTGATAAAACAAGTCAGCGTATTGGCCTGGCATTGCCTGAACAAATGGTTGTGGAGTAGCCTGCATGTTGGCCCAACATTCATTGTTATATCCACGGGAAATCCAATGCTTGGAAAGCGAACAAGGATCCTGTGGGATAAAGTGAAGACATCCAATAAAGATAAGTATTTGGTTATCTTGCAACTTCTTGCTTATGAATATACATGTGTATATGATTTAATTATGATTTCTTAAATTCTCATTTGGAAATAAACCCTATGAAAATACACTAAACATGTGAATTGACTCAATGTTTGAGTGTAGGTATTGCTGGAAGAAAGGACTATGAAAGCATCTGGAGGATGCATGTGGACATATGACTGTCCTAAAGAGCTTAGTATGAGCAGTAATGGAAGATGGTGCTAGTGGAACTGTGTGGGTCCTAGCAGCCAAAGGTTCTATAAGCGACAATGGGGAAGGGTTCCCTGGTTGAAAGCCATTAAACAGACCTTAGACACTAAAGTGTCATAGCCAAGAAAGGGCAAGTCAAGCATTTACATTGAAGTGAAAGAGGCCAAGGAGCATAGAACCACCAGTGATGGTGTGGCTCCGGATTGGAACAAGACTAAGAAGGGGAAAACTCTTACTCTTCTCTTTCTTTTGACTGATGCATCTTAGAAACAAAGTATTGTTGAGTGCATGTCATAAATGAAAACAAATTGTGTTTCATTGCTTGAAATGAATTGTGAATGCTGAAATAGTTATTTTCTTGTGAAAGGATGAACATGAATGAGTTCATGTGTGTGTGGGAAAGCATGAAAAGTGTGGAAGTATCATGAGTAAAGCATGGACGTTCCAAGTCAATTAGGAAAATAATTGACTAATGTTATCATTGTGTTATGCTCGTCCTAACAGGAATTGCCATGATAAGTCTCACAGATAGTTGCCAGGACAACAAGAAAGATGGCATCCATGAAATTCCAGACTTGAAAATCAGTTGGAAGATGAATAACGGAAAGGGATTGCTCTGGAGCAATGCCCACCTGCAGAGCTGAAAGACCAAAGCTAGCAGGAGCAGCTTGAGGAAACCAAAGGACTTGATCGTGAAAGACCCAAGTAAAGGGTGAATTGCAGGACAAACCTACCACATTTTGTGAATTTTGAACATATGTCAAGTGGGTATTTATTTTCGAAGTGTTGGAACACCGAGGATGGTGTTATTCCAAGGGGAGGGGAATGTAATGTCCCCAGCTTGACCCTATTGCATTAATATTGTAAATGATGTAAAAATTGTTATTTAGTCATGGTGAGGAGCTCAAGGCCAAGGCCCCGCCATTGATTTATCGTTCTATGTATCGGCAGTTAGAATAGATGCATAGAGTTCTTGTGCTAGCGGTGCACAATGTAAAATCAGACATTATGTAAATATGCAATTTTAATGAAAAACCCACAACCAGCTACGCAATGCAACAAAGAGATGGGGGCATGATCTTTACAAGGAATAGGGAGGGAAAATAACCAAACCCTTGAGCCATGGTGTTAAGCCATTTCATGGAGGAAACCCATGAACTCTCAACCACCCATTTGGTCTCATGCACCCCATCATTTAATTCTTCCAAGAATTGGTTGAGACAATTAATGCCTTGGGATGGGAGAGGTATGGCTGTCAATTTTCGTGTATGGGCAAGACAGCAACCTGGGGAATCGAGTTTTGGTTTGCTGGGCAAGAAAACCCCCATGAAATTGTGCCCAAATCCATTCTTCACCCATGGCATTCATCCTCCCACGCAGTCAGAGCTTGTTGGGGTTTTATCCTTCACGTTTTTCACCATTTCCTGCATTATTCCATGTCTGCAAACTCGTTTTTGGTTAGCTCAGTGGATGGGAGAAGAGAGCCACGATTTTTTGAGTTATGGAGGCCGTTTCTGCCCATGAGCATTTTTCTGAAAACGATTATGTTTTCCTGGGGTTGATTTCCCACTTCCTCTTTTCGTTTTTGGTTGCCCACGTTTTTCTGGAACTGGCAGAAACCCACTGTTGGGAACTTAACTGTATAAGCGTTTTTCTCATGCCCAACACTCATGCTTTTGATGTTATATGCATCCATCTCTTAACAGCCTGAGAAACCCAACTGCTGATTGGCTTGGCTGATTCTGGTATACCTTTGGCTATGTGAGAGCCTGCTTTCCCCTTTTTCCTTGTGGAGATCATGCCCAGCTCAGGGGTGGCAGTGGTGCTGAGAGATTGAGGAGCACACTGGCGTACGGTTGGGTGGAACGTTGCAAAAGCGTAGCTGGTTGCTCAGGGGCTACTTGGTTTAAGATAAGTATTCTCATTTGCTATTTCTGCAATGTCTACACTTAATGGCTATCATGAAAATGTTGGATGTGTGTTAATTCTGCACAGGATTTACTTCCGCTGTGTTTTTAAAATATTTATGCATCTTCATATCTCCATTATATTATGTGGATGCTTATGAAATACGTTTACGGGGCTGGATGCCCGGTTTTAGCCTCACGATCCTCTCCATTGCACTGGTATGATGGGTGGGGACGTGACATTGTGCAATTCCAGAGCATCCCGCTCAACACTAGTACTAGAATGTGTTTGTGAAGTACATCTAGAAATACAAATGGTCTCGGATCCGGTACTTATTATCAAGCTTGGAGTGCTCGAGGGCTTATGCCCAACACTCTATGTACATCGGGGCTTACGCCCAATACATAACAAAAGTCTTCTATGTACATAGCGGTCTATGCGGAGTACATAGGTCATCCATGTGCTCCAAAGTCCACGCTCAACACATTATAAAAGTCAATCATGCATATCATAACTATGCACAGTATGTAACAAAGAGTTTTGTACCCAATCGCATAATAAAACATCAATCAAATACAATGGGGCTTTCTGCCTAGTATATAGCAATAACCTACATCTACATGTGCATTGGGCAAGTATATTAAAATAAATCATATGCATCGGGACTTTAAGCCCAATATATAACATCAATATAATTAGCAAAATTCAAGATATTACATAACAATATTACATGGAAAGATAACAATATTACATAGGAAGGTGAAGCATTGAACATTAGTGAGAAATGTAACTAAAATGTAAGCATTGCTATCCACAATAAATAAAAATAATGGGAAAAAGATAAACAATAAGAAAAAAAATATTGTTCAAAAGTTATGAATCATTCGAATGAAGAGAAATTGAAAAACAAAATATAGATGAGAAATTGAAAAAAATTACAAATAAATCATGTAGGAAATTTTAAATAAATGAACTTATCACTTAGCACAAATAAATCATGTAGGAAATTTTAAATAAATGAACTTATCGCTCAGTACAAATAAATCAACCCAATTAGAATGATATCAACAATTGAAATGAAAGAGAGCAATTAAAATGAAATCAACCCAAATCTGGTAGAAAGGATGGAAGCAAAGGAGAACGCCAAGAAAAGATGAAACAAACTAGGAAGATGATAGTTCTGGATTTGCCCTGTTCTTCTATTCTCTAGCACCTCGGGAGGTCTGGAGGAGGACTCTCTAATGTTTCCAAAGGACCGTCACCGTTCTTCACCACAAACGCCATATTCAATCCCCATGATAAATGGTCTTCTAAATGGCAGTGCACAAACCACACCCCTGTAACAAGTAAAACAAAATGCTTTTAGTTATATTGATTAGGTCTGACTTGTTGGTGATATAAGAATGAAAGTATGACGTAATTTGATATAACAGAAGTAAATTCAATTGAAGTGAAGTGCAGGAGTAATATGTACCTGGATTGTCAGCTCTGAATCTTATGGCAACCCACCCGCCGAATGGAGAGATTACTGTGTTGCGTAGTGGGGGATCAACCAGATTAAATTTAAGCGGATCGGTTAGTTCATTATAGTTACCAAAGCCTTGTCCCACCACATAGAAGCTGTTACCATGAAGATGCATTGGATGGTTCTCGCCCACGAAGATGTTTGTTGTCTGAAATACGAGTTGCACTGTAGAATTGTATTCCAGCACTTTCACTTTTGTTGCGATTTCCGGAGTCCAAAGACTCTCGGGAATATCATCTCCCGTGTAGTTAAATTCAACCGGAGGATTCGAAGGAAAATCCGTGGTAAAGACACCATTAATGCCGAAATAATATGCTTGAAGCAGGGCGATCGTCGGCAACGCAAAGGATATGTTGTTCATGCTTGCAGTGAGCCTTGTTCCGTTGGGGCCTGCACAGGTCTCCCCAGTGGCACACGGAAACAAGCCAAGACCAATTGTTGAGACCAGCCTTTCATCTATGCTTTGCGGAACGTCCACTGGGTATTCCTGGGAAGCCAAGCTTCGCAGTCCGTTTGTAAATGTAGTGACAGTTGCAGTGTCATTGTAGAATGGAAGGCTTGGAAAAATGGGAGACGTTGAATTTTTATGTCCAATATAGTTCAGAATACCAGTAGTTGTGGTGTTATCGATACTGCTCAGTAACAGATTACTATATGGTCGGGCTGCCATATAGTATTTGCCCACAGTCTGGTTGGCCGTGAGAAGAACATCTGTACTCTGGCCGGGAGTGATCACGATTACATTCGTTTTGTAAGGCTTGGTGTATGAAGCATCAACACCAACGACTGTAAATTCGTGGCCTGCTATCTTGAAAAAGAATTCATTATTAAGAGCAGCGTTGACAATCCGCAACAGGTACGTTTCTCCATGTTTTACAGAGACCTTAAATGTTTCTGCAACAAAATCCTTTGATTAGTTTCTAAGTAAATTTTCAGCACTCCAAGCTATATATGTTTACAGAAGTCTATATAAACTTAATACCCGACGCAGAGCAGGTGTACAGGTCTCCTGGCTGTCCATTTATGGTGAAGGCATCGGATACATTGGGCGCACCACCTGTTACCAGTGCTTCATTTATAACGTCAATTGGGTTCTTGTTCCACCATTCTCCTGTTCAATAACATGACGTCTTTGAATTAATATTAGCCATCCAAATGCAATAGAGATGAAAACATGTGTTTATTGAAAATCCCATAGCAACGCATTACCTATTACTATAGGAATTTCAGCACGGGGTTTAGGAAAGGGATATGAGCTTCCTTTTTTAGGATAGATTACTATAGCTCCATACACCGTAGCTCTGAGCCATGAGACATGAGAATGCCACCACAGGGTTCCTTCCTGTCCAGTAATGGTGAATCTGTACGTAAAATTTCCACCTGGTTGAATGGGGCATTGTGTAATATATGCCGGTCCATCAGCCCAAGATGTACGCAACTGGTTCACTCCATGCCTGACACATATTGATCAACGACGAGTCTTATAATTAAACCTATCAATTAGTATATCAACAACAGATGTACTGTTCTATTAGGGTTTCAGTGACATACCAGTGAATAGTGGCATTGTATTGGGCATTATTAATAACTTTAACAATAACAGTGTCTCCGTTATGGACATACAGAGTTGGACCTGGTAGCCGCCCATTGACAGTGATTATTGTATGCTGCTTACATAGCCTTGTAATGTTCTTCGGTGCAATCTGTACGCAGGCATTCAAAAGAAAAAGTCAAATATTGCAAATAATTGGTTAATATATACGTGATGGCATTGTTTTCCCAAATTATAGCTATGCAAAAATAAAAGTTGAAAATAGTGAAAAAGTTAACTTACAACGAAGGTATAATTGTGGGTTGCTGCGTTTGTGATGGCAGCCAATAAAGCAATAAATGAGAGTAGATAAAGGATCCTGGATGAAGACATCGCTGCAGGATCGAGATATCCTAATCCTTTAAGCAGTACTACGCTTGCAAAGCATGAAAGTGATATCTAACAGCTTATATCAGTCACTCTCTCGCCAATACCGATTGTAAGTTGTGCAGGCCGAAGGCTCTACCGTTATGTGTTTCTACTAACGAGACAAAATATATAGAACAAAAACTTGTGAAACTATAACAGTGGCGTCATCATCGTGGGATGGTGGGATTGTAGGGCCTTCAACTATCTAAATTTTCAATCCAGCTATGACAACTAAATCCAGCCATTGTAGGTCATGACAACTGGCTGAAAGTTATCAAAGCAGATTTGGCGGCATGTATAATGTACCGAATATATATTTATATGTTTGACTGTCATTAACAACAATTAGTCGTTCGCCATTAAGGGTCATCTCTATGTTCCAATCGCAGGTACTTGACTCAACGTGTTTTTTGAATCGATACAAAGTCAACTAGATTGCGTAAACTGCACGGTAGGACATAGGCAATCATCTGAATTCCATTAAATTTACAAATTCAAGAGTGTTAGGCAAGAAATAAAAGAAATAACATGACCTAGATGATCTATGTGGTGATTTTTCCATTCATTGTGCTGATTTTTTCAGCCAAAATAAGTTTCAAACTATTATAAGTTATTAGAATTGTTGAATCAAGATGCCCAAAAATATTTTTGAGAAAGTTGAAATCATTTTTAACATAATTTTTATTATAAAACAATTTAATTATCCAAAATCTTTTCAAATTATTAAAATTATTATAAGTTATTAGAATAACATAATCAAGATGCCCAAAAATATTTGAGAAAGTTGATTTCATTTTTTTATTACAAAACAATTTAATTATCCAAAATCTTTCCAACATATGCTAAATTTCCAAGTCAATAAATAAATCTAACGAAATGAAGTATAACCGAGGTTTTAAGATTCTGGCATCACAGATTTCATGGCATCACAGGAAATTTCAAGATACAATACTTTGACGTCGTCTGAAACAACAATTGTCTAATCCAAAACGCTACCCATTTAACCAATAAATTACTCAACTCGCGTCTTTCGTGTCCTTCACTTGAAAGCAAAGAGGGCAACAAGTAAATATATAAAATAAAATAAAACCAGGGATGACCACAGCATTGCTCCAAGATGAGAAGAATGGTTATGAACCGGCTGATCTTTCTTCAAAGAGTAGGCATTCATTATAATGGTTATTATTTTTAGCGATTTGACTTGTTCGTATGATGGGACATTCCATCGGATAGATACAACGAAGCGCTAAATTGGGTCAAGTGGGTCAATCAAGTTTTTTTTTAATTTTTTCGTTTGAATTGTGATGTTGACTATTTCTTAATAAAAAATACCTTAATCCCTTCGACTAAATCGAACCTTCGAGTAACCTTCAAGTATAATTTGTTCAAATATCAAACACCTATTAATAATTGATTGTGATGTTGACTATTTCTTAATAAAAAATACCTTAATCCCTTCGACTAAATCGAACCTTCGAGTAACCTTCAAGTATAATGTGTTCAAATATCAAACACCTATTAATAAGAACAATTGTGTCGTGTGATCATACCACACATTTCAAAGTATTATGTCTTCAAATATCAAGCACCTACCATGAATAAATATTGTGTTGTGTCGTGTCGTGTGATCATATCTCGATACTATATTTGACTTTTTCTAAACTTTTGTGATCATTAACAATATTATAACTAGCAATTGCCAAAAGAGGGGGCAAAATGAACGCCTAGAGGAAAGCGGAAAAGAATAATTGCACTTGTTATATAATTTCAGTGCATTTGCTAGATTAATGTATGATTGATGTATATCTATATCTATGTGTTGACTATTGTGAAAAACCATGGCTTGGACTAAGTTTTGATCAAATAATTGGTTAATAATGGTTAAGGATGTTTCTGAAATACAAGACATTAAGAGAGCGCGATAGAGCAATTTTAACAACTTATAGGTAGACCACCAATTGGAGATGAAGAACAAAAGGGATGTGAGCAAAGCAAAGATATTGGTGACCATATGGTCAAATCAAATGACCAGAGGTTAGGTTATGAAAATTACTATAATCCATAACAGTATTTTTTCTTATTTCTTGAAAAATGGTGATGGGCACTCCTTGATGACAATTTTAGATGTGTTGTAGCTTTGAGTTTATTGGTTAAAATGAAATCCATGAAAGTGCTTGCAGCTGCTGAATGTTGTCATAATTGAAAACATCATTATATATTGGTGCCAAGAGCAAGGGGATTGATAATTAGGTCATATAGAATTATGCTAAACTCTTTCCAATATGCTATGATGTTATAATCGACGAAAGTTTTAGAACAACTTCTCCCTTTTCTATGTTTAGTGAAGGTTTCTAGTGAAGGAAAGTAACCAAAGGTTTAAGGATGTTTTTATTTTTATTTTGGTGTAGGCTTAAACCATTAAGATCCATTGTGCTCTTACTTATCACTTGCATAGGTTAAAATATTTTATAAAAAAATATTAGTCATTTGCTCAAAATAACTTTGTTACTTATCCAATATTTTAATAAAGAAATGTAATTGTTATTTTAAGCATATAAAAGGATACTTATATTTATTCATCCATGTTCTTGGTTCATAACATGATAAATGCAAGAGTTTACCTTCTAAACCCTAATGTTTTATACAAGATTGAGCTAAGACCCACATTCATAAGTATTCACTAAAATCACACAATATAAATAACTCATTGGTATGTTCTTTCCTTGGTTCTACATCTAGTATTTGCGCTATTTGCTTTAAAAATCCTATATTTATTCAATATAATATCTTCTAATTGAACAAAATTATGAAACAAAAATCATTTATAAAACTGCCCCATAAGGTGCAATGGTACGTTGAAAGGGGGAAAAAAAGTGGAAATCAAGTAGCAGATGTAATGAAGTGAAAATGACATTAAAATAATTTCATAAAGAACATGTAGTAGATGTAGATGTCCTTATCAATACCATTTTGATATCCTTTCAAGTGTTTTTCCTCTTTTACAAATAAGCATGAGATGATGAAATCTTGGAGCATCGTGAAGGTCTCAATATTCGGTGCTCAATTAATTATTCTTGTAAATCCATTTGTGGTGCCTATTTCAGAGGGTATGATTGAAGCACATGCATTTGTTCGGATCCTTTCAAGGTCCAAGTGAACTAAAACACTCCTTTGTTAGAGTGTGACATCATTGTTGAAGCTCTAGATTTCTAGTTGCAATATTTTTAAGTGAATCAGGTCTATAAATTCACATAAAATGCTCTTTGTCGATTGGGATTTTTTTATAAAAATTGCAAGGAAGCTTGTCAAGAACTTTGTATGAATGTGATAGCTTAAGAAACTAGTGGGAATAGAACTCAGCTTCCGTTGGGGAGGATAACAATCAACTGGGGGAATTGGTGTGGCTGGTTTGTGGCACCTACATGTGTCTACATGTTTTTGAAAAAAAAATGATATATAGATTGCTATGTGGTTTCCTTTGAGTTCTATTGCAATTCTGTTTTTTATGATTGTTTGGAAATTTCTATTGAAAAAAAAAACAAAGGACAATAAAGTAAATACGATGAAGTAAAAAAAGAGAGTAGAAGAATAGATGTCATGAAGAGCTTGTTCTCTCGTTTCCTTTGAGTGCTCTAAGAGTGGTTCAGTTAAAGTTACAATTGAAATATATTGGTTTGATTTAAATAATTTCCTTTCAAAGGAAGGGATTTCTATTAAAATAATAATTTATCAAGGTTGTTTGGAAGAAGAAATATGTATTTCGATCTCCTTTTCTTAGTCACCACATGCAAAAAAAAATCACTATATAAAATATTCTCTTTCTCCCCCAAACCCTCCACCTTATGAATAAGTTATATCTCATTTTGGCTTAGAGGATCAATGATTCATTGCTAATTCGTAAGTGTGTAATTATGATATCTCCATATATATGTTCCTCCTCTAAAATATACAACAAAGTATTACCTTATTCTAGAGCTTAATGTTAATGTAGATATACTTAATGTTAATGTTAATCTTCTCTAAAATATGCAGTGTAGAGTTGTAAAACTACACATGATGATCACATCACATTGGTAAATTAGTGTTCTTAAACTCGAGAAAAAAGGCCCCCCCAAAAATTATTGTGGTATACAAACCATTTTTGTGGAGAGCATCCACTTTGTGGTGTTGATCTATAACATTCTAGAGACCCTCACCAACCACATCCACTTATTGAACAATAATATTATGTTTTATTGATGTAATCAAATCATTTAAATCAGTTGCACCAATACCACGACCCGTGTTGGAATAGAAATCAATAGTACCTATAAATTTTTTAGAAATTCCCATGCTCCCCACTCTATCTCTACCACATATGGCCATGCCCAAATTCAAGTTGCATCTCAAGCAAGGAAAGTGTTGTGATTCACAAGCAAGTGAGTGTCACTATGACTCTACTTTTAACAAAATTCTCAATCTATTTATCGCTACAACTACTCCATTTGTATCTTAGTCTACCAACATTAATCTTATCATGGCAGTTCCTCAAAAAACATACTCTTCCTTCAAGAATTTAAATAATTAATTTTTCATCCTCTGTCATCTCATATGCTGGTTCGTCTTATGTGACCTCAGCAAGAGCACCGTTGGAGCATATGTTCAGGCATAGCATGTTATCTGGTTTCAAATGGCCATGCCCACTTTCGAGGCATATCTTAGCTTGTTGCAAATCATAGACTGAGTTAAGGAACTGCAAGCATTGACCCATCTATTTCTTTTTATTAAAAATTTGTAAAACATGTATAATATTAATTTATTACATATTAATATTAATATATAATAATTTTTTGGTTATTTTTTTTAATTTATAAAAAATTATAATATTAATTTGTTACATGTTAATATTACTATATAACATAATTTTTTAACATACAATAAGATAACTTGAAAAAAGGAATTTGGTTTGCATCTATAACCGGCTATGTGCATCTATGAATGGTTGTGTGCATCATTTGGCGTGCATCTAGAACCGGCTGCATGCATCATTTGGTGTGCATCTAGAACCGGCTGCGTGCATCTATGACCGAAGAGGCTACGTGCATCTAGTATACCCTGCGTGCATCTAGTATGCATTTAACTTAGGCTGTGTGCACCTATAGCTTAGGCTGCAGGCATACCAACAAGGTTGCACGAGCCCACTCTACAACCTAGGCTCTGCCCCCTTTGAGCTGGATCAATAAACTAGGCTTCGAATGCTTTTCCCTTCGAGCTTGCAATCCATCTGTTTGACTTCCAGCTAGGGCTCAGGCCTATCCTCGATGGCGCATACTGAAGTTCCTAACCCCCCTCCGCTTCCTCCTAAGCTCAACGATTTCATCAAGCTCATCTCAAAGCAAGGGAAGAATATTCTTACGGCATCACAGGAAAAATTCGTATGGAAGTTATCTGAAATACCCACATTAGCACTCCCGGTTGAGAAACCATGCAAAACTACCCTCATCTCTCGGAACAGGGCTTAATCAGACAATTTACATGCCGTGGCCCTCTCCAAAAGCCACCGAATCTTGGGTCCAACAAAATTGGAGACCTCTCATTTCTGAAGACATCAACTCCTACCTTCTTGGAAAGGGCTTCTTTGCTTTTGTCTTCGAAAGAAAGCTTGACCGAGAGCTAATCTTCAGGAATAGACCGTATTTCATGGGACCATAGGAACTATACCTGAACAAATGGAATCCAAACTTCAATCCGACTCAAGATGTCCCCTCTACCGTCCTAGTTTGGGTGAGACTTCTGTATCTCCCTTTTCATTGTTGGACCACTAAATCACTAGAAGCCGTCGAAAATTACCTCGGAAAATACATTGACAAAGTGGACAAGAAGAACCAATATGCATGTGCAAGGATCTGCGTTGAGGTTGACCTCGAACATGGCCTCCCTGAAGCAATAAATCTCACCATGGCCAGATGGTCCCACATCTTGGAGCTAGATTACAAGCAAATACCTTTGAAATGCAGGTATTACCATGAATATGGGCACTTCGTACACTATTGCAAAAAAAAACCCATAGATCTAGATCAAGAAAGGATATCAAATCAATGGACAACCATCCAAAAAAACCCTAACCATGGATCTAGACTAAAATACCCATCTAAAGAAAGCCATAGCTTGGGAAGGAATCCCTACCAGTAAAAACCCAAAAACAACAACAATGAGAACAGATACAAAATCCTTCAAACACTCGAAGCTCAAGAAACCCACGAAATCCCCGAAGAAGGAGAAATCTTCGAACACCAAGATCCTTAATAGACCCCTCTAGGTATAGAAGGTATAGAAGCACCCTCTCCCAAGTCTAGAGCTATAGACTCCCTCACCTCTTCGGAACACCTTTTTGATAAATCTTCCAGAAAAATCAAACAAAAATCGAGAAAAGACATAAGAGAAGAAGAAGATGAACGTGAAAATATGCAAGCATCTCAAGCTACTCTAGACATGGCCTTCAACAGAAACACCAGAGCAAGGATCGTAGGAAATAAAGTGGGAGACAAGCCAGGGGGGGCATCCATCTACAATAGTAAATAATGAAATTGGTTTCTTGGAATTGCAGAGGTTTAGGAATCCTTGCTAAAATACACGTTGTTAAAGATCTTCAAAATATCGATATGCCGGACATTCTCATGCTCCAAGAAACCAAACTCGATGAAAGTACCACCCTCGCCATTGGAAAAGAAAAGTGGAAAAAGAACTCCGGCATGGCAGTTAGTGTAAAAGGACCCTCTGGTGGCTTAGAAACTCTACAGTCCTCTGACAAATTCCAGCTGCGCAGCTCCTTCGCTACTCAACATTGTATTTATACGGATCTCACGCACACTCAAAGCAACACTCAGTTTGCGCTCTTCAATGTGTGAGTCCCTAACCGCTACTCTGAAAAAAAAGACTGCTGGAGTCTATTGGAATACTTCCTTGAGGCATATGCTCCCCACAATCTTATTCTTGCAGGAGATATGAACATAACCCTCTCTGCATCTGAAAAAAGGAGGTAACCAGGGTAGAGATGCTTTCAATTCACAGGTTGAAGCCATCATCCACACTCATGATCTTTTGGATATCAAACCAAAAAAAGGCAGATATACCTAGTCCAACAAGCGTGCTGGAACTGGAAACATAAGGGCCCATATGGATAAGTTCCTTGTTCACAACAGCCTCCTTGATGAAGGTTATATTGTAACATAAAAAATCCTTCCTAATCTAGCTTCCGATCATAAACCGATTCTGCTCCATTTCGAGGAAGAAGAGAACCTTGGACCAGTCCCATTAGGATTCAGTCCCATGTGGTTAAACCATGATGGATTCAGGAACATCATAGAAAAGGCATGGAAAAGTCCCATCTCAGGATCCCCCACCTTCATTTGGGAAAATAAGCTTATCGCCACCAAGAAAGCACTCAAGATGTGGGCTAAAGACAATTGCCCCACACCCTCCAACCCAAGGAAAAATGTTGTCGACAAGCTGTAGATCATTCAAACCTCAATGGATGATGGCCCAATTGAAAATGAACAGCTCCAAGATGAGGTCAATCAGCAAGTCAAAGTCCATCAAGCTTTTTGAAATTAAGAATATTATTGGAGGTTAAAATCATGCAATACATGGCTCAAGACTGGTGTCATAAATACTTCTTTTTTTCACAAACAAACAAAAATCAGACAATCAACCAACCGTATCTCAGAAAGCAAAATAAAAAATGAGCATAATGTCAAAGAGCATGAGAATATTCAAGAGGAAGTGTATGATCACTTTTCCAATCTGTTCATGTGTTAACAATTAAAATAGCACCCTCGTCATGTGACGGAAGAGGCATATTTCTGCCATGCACTTGCAGCAGGAAGTCATAACACAGTTTTGTCCAGAGACAAATCCTCTCTGAGAAATGCATTAAGATGCATTAATCGTGGTTAAATAATTCTAAATGGTGCAAAAGGGCCTAAAAACTATTCAGAAGTGGGTTTTCACTTGAAAATAATCAAAATTGAGAAAAGTGACTAATCCCACATCCACTAGAAAGACCTAAGGCTCATTTCCCAATGCTATATAAGAATGGCATGGGAGGCATGGTAAAAGGGAGAAAAAAAGAGCAAAGGCATGCTGAGGAGATTCTGAAGGAAGGAGAAGAGCTTCAAGTCTTCAAGAGCAAGGGTGAAGGAAGGGAAGCTCATGGCAATGGAGGAAGAGTTCACATCAAGCTTATTGGTAAAGTTGTACTTCTTCCTTGTTTCAATATGAAGTAATTCAAGTTTCTTCCATTATGGTGTTTAGACATTGCTTATGTTGTGTGATTTAAACTGTTAAATGGCTGTAAATCTGAAGGTTGCTTATCTTAAATGATGAATGAATTTAGATTTCCAAATAACTTGTGTTAATTACTTCATTTTTGATGTAATATCTCACCAATCTTTAGTAAGATAGTTTAATATGTGTAGACACATCCCTGCACAAATTAAGTTATCAGAATGGTGACTCCGCTGAGTTGAACTTGCTTAGAAATTTCTTGACATTTTCTGCAATTTTCTTGAAATTTTCTGCATTTTTCTTCATTTTTTGTGCTTATCCTCCTTCAGATCTACTCATTTCTAGCTTAAAGATATTTAAAAGAACCTTAGATCTACCTAGATAAGCTAAAAACTAGCCTAGCCATGCTTTAAATCCATCAAATCACCTCAAAATTCTGCTCAAATCTGAGTTTTCTTGATTTGTTTAAGGTCTGGAATGTTGAGTTTCTTAGCCTATTTTGAGATCTGGTTTTTATAAATCACCATTAAAAATATTCTGCAGTGTGCCAAGCTATTCAAACTTTTAAAAGATCTTCAACACTTGCATGATTTGGCATTATGAAGTAGTGAAGATTTGTTTAAATTCGGGCACTGTCTCCCTATCACTCTGCGAGTTCTTTAAATTGTAAACCTCTGCAGGATTTCTTCACACTCTGCATTGAATCTTTTGGATATCTGAGATCTCGGCTCTGACTCTACATGGAAATTTTCTTTAAACATCTGCGTGACTGATCTATGCCTAGTGCTGAAATCTCTACATTAAATATATCTAGAAGGTTTCATGAATTCGAGTGTCATTTGAAGATTCCTTTAAACTTTGAATTTAAGATTTCTTTACATTCTGCGTTGAAGGATGTTCGAACTCTGCATGTTCTTGACAATGTGCAATCTTTTAAATCTTGGTAATCTTGCTCATAAAAATTTAAAAATTAGCATGAAAACTTGAAAGATTGCATTGGCATTTTTCATTTGAGATCTGTTTGCTATAACTCTGGATCGACCAATGCTTGGTTCACATCTTTTAAAGGATCTCTTTACTCTATGCATGTTATCTTCCAACTCTGCATTGCTAATCTGCATTTCAGAAGCAAGGTTTTTGCATTCTAAACACTATTCGGTGGTTAAAACAATGTTACTCTCTGCTGGCTTCTATCACAGCCTTCATCTCCAAAATCTATGCATTTATAAAATCATTGAATATGGCTTAAACACCTCTGATGCGTGGTCTCACCCTTGGCTTACCCTGTGTAACCTGCAAACTCGAAGACCCTTGCCCTTTCTTTTTCAAACTCAGAGGCCGGAATCTTGTTTATCTGCCACGATTTCATAAGAGTCAGGTGTTAAAGCTGTTAAGATCACCGCGTCTGTGCTGAGATTTGATACATTTGAGACATCTTTGCATATTTACTAAAACTAATTGGTTATCGATTGCTGCATGTTGCCCCTGTAGCTCCATCAATTTCCATAAAGCTTAATTTTAGCTCTGCGTATTAACTCAAATCCCGGCGTTAAACGAACTACAAGATCAGACCGAAACCCTCTGCATCTTGATTTTTGTTTCAAAACCGTGAATGAATCTCGCTCTCAGCTGGTAAAGAGTTGAAAGCCCAATGAATCTCTGCATCATTTTTAGATCTTCAAACTTTGAATGAACCTTCAACCTCTGTCCTCTGGTGAATGGCATTGTCTTCTGGATCGAGTTTTCTTTAAGCTCTGCGTGAACCCTAAAGCCATCAGACCAGCGTTGAAAGTTTACTGGATCTTTGCGTATTGATGTAGATTGAGGGTAGAGTTAAAGCTTCAGTAGTTTGGCCTTACCTGAATTTCTTTTTGTTGAATGATAATTAACATGCTGGTTCATCGTCTGCCAAGTGCCAAAACGCCATTGGTAGACAGAGCGTCCAAATAATGGCATGATGGTTCTGCTAGTTTAATTCTGAGTAGAACACTGCATACAGTACCAAACGTATCATTCTTTAACATTCAAGAATTTTGACCTCAGACCAGCATTGAAGATTTTTAAACCAACTCTGCCAGTTGTAAGCAAGTTAAGCTCGCGTGTCAATTGTCCGTTGGTACTGGGCGAGTTAGGTCTGAGTAGTGTCTTCCGATGGAGGGCGAGCTAAGCTCATCGATTGTGGGGGTGATTATTGCTTGGAAAATAATCAAACATAATAACATTTGAGAGTTTTTTGCAAAATTTTGGTATCGTTACAATCCTTTTTTATGTGGTTTAAACTATTCATTTCACTTTTTGAAAAATATTAGAAAATTCAAAATTCAAAGTTTGACATAATATAGTTTCAAGTCATTGATTTTGGACTAAAAACAAACAGAAAGAAATTTTTTTATAAATCAAAAGTGTGATACAAAACCCTCAATTTTGAATTATAAATAAGATTTCTTTTTTTGAAATTGTTGTATTCTTTGGATTGATTCAATTACATTTTGGGATTCCAAACAAAAGCAGAACAATTTGCAGAACTTTTTGAAATAGGTCCAAGTCTAAATTTTGAATTTTTGGGACTAAAACGAAAAGGAAAAAAATTTCGAATTTTTGGGACCAAATGGAGACATGAGCAGAGTTGTAACCAAAATTGTGGCACCCTTCACACACGCATTTGAATTGAAAAACTGAGACTTGAACATGAATCGTTGAGATATTTTGAAAATATTTTCCCTCCAAAACTGATTGCGACCTTTAATTCTGTTAATTTCGTTTTGGTCATTTAGTATTTTCATGAACTTTATGCAAAAATAGAGAAGATTGTTGCGTCATATTTCAATTTTCTTGTCATAAATTGTGCATGAGCCACCGTATCCTCTTCACTTGGGCCTCATGGCGATCTTGTGAATGAAAAAGTGGATCTCAAGTGTAATAGTTTAGGAATTTATTTTTCAAAACACCTCATATCGAGCCACCGTATCCTCTTCACTCGCACCTTCGGGCGATCTTGTGAATTAGAAAGTGGATCTCACATGTAACAGAGTAGATTTAATTTTTCATACAGTTTTTCGAGGCACTGTATCCTCTTCACTCACATCTTATGATGATCTTGTGAGTGAGAAAGTGTATCTCACGTGTAACAGTCTAGGATTTAATTCAAAAGCATACCAAAGGGCTTTGCGTATCCTCTTCACTTGGGCTTTCAGGCGATCTTGTGAATGAGAAACAGGGATCCCCCGTGTAATAGAATTAGATTCCTATTTACTTGAGATATCTGTTTGGATTACATTGATCTTTACACATCGATTATTATCCATATTTCAGATAAACTGTGCATAAACATACAAACATCTACTAGACATTTTGCATGTTTAAAAGAAGCTCATGAACCTCTAATCCTTACCTTAGTTAGGATATTCATCGAACTAAAAGATAGCATAGCGAGCATCTTGCATTGTGTGGTTCATTTTGTTTTTTGAGTCGAAACACCATCAGTTTCATTTCCAATCCTGAGACTAAGCAAACTTCCACTAAAAATTGGCGCTTAATCGAAAATTGAAAAACTTTTGATTTTAATATCACCAACAAGATTAGGTTAGCGCCTTGGATTAGGTTTGGAGAGTTAACACTCTCGGGCTGTAAAAATTTGAAACTAGCATTGATTAAAGAGAGTAAATCCATTATCGCAAAAAACGTTTGTCGGGAAAGTGCTTCTGAAACATGCGTCAAGCACGAGGTCAATCTGGATAAGTAAGGGTGGTTCCCCCTTCTTGCTTATTTAGCGGGACATGAGATTATCGAAGGGATTCTATGTTTAGTGACAAGTCCTCGGGGTGACATCACTATTTCTAGAGTTTCTGGTAATAAGAGTTGTCCTCGACTTACAACTGTCCGCTCAACCGTCGATTGCGAAGTGGTAACTTTAGTGGCTATTCTTAGGATATCACATAGGTTGTTGTGAGTGGGACACGCTTGCAATACTTGAGATAGACTTTGGAGCTTTTACTAATTGGGAGGGTGAGTGGTCAAGTACCAACACTTGTACCCCTGGCGATTAAAGTTTATTGTAACTGTTTCTCACACATTCGCTCCTAGCAATTGCATGAGGACATGAAATCCCTCAGCAGCTACTAGTTTCGGAAGGCCCTACAATACAGCTTTTCATTGAGCTTCGGTTCTTTGGAAAAGTAAGTTTGCTTGCTTGAAATCTCTAGGGAATTTTTACTGTGTGGACACTTTATTTTGTTGAGTCTAGACTGCCTTAGGATTGTTTGATTCAAACTATTATTTTAAACGCATCCTTTTATCAACTTCTTAGAAGTGACTACAGTCCATAGACAGATACAAAAACCACATTCTAGCACCCTCGTCATGTGATGGAAGAGGCATATTTTTTCCATGCACTTGCAGCAGGAAGTCATAACACAGTTTCGTCCATAGACAAATCCTCTATGAGAAATGCATTAAGATGCATTAATTGTGATTAAATAATTCTAAATGGTGCAAAAGGGCCAAAAAACTATTCAGAAGTGCGTTTTCACTTGAAAATAATCAAAATTGAGAAAAGTGACTAATCCCACATCCACTAGAAAGACCTAAGACTCATTTCCCAATCCTATATAAGAATGTCATGGGAGGCATGGTAAAAGGGAGAACAAAAGAGCAAAGGCATGCTGAGGAGATTCTGAAGGAAGGAGAAGAGCTTCAAGTCTTCAAGAGCAAGGGTGAAGGAAGGGAAGCTCATGACAATGGAGGAAGGGTTCACATCAAGCTTATTGGTAAAGTTGTACTTCTTCCTTGTTTCAATATGAAGTAATTCAAGTTTCTGCCATTATGGTGTTTAGACATTGCTTATGTTGTGTGATTTAAACTGTTAAATGGCTGTAAATATGAAGGTTGCTTATCTTAAATGATGAATGAATTTAGATTTCGAAATAACTTGCGTTAATTACTTCATTTATGACGTAAGATCTCACCAATCTTTAGTAAGATAGTTTGATATGTGTAGACATATCCCTGCACAAATTACTGCTATCATCATGGAGGTCGATAACACATGCGAAGAAGATGAGCAGATCCTCCGCAATCACATTCCACAAAACATCACATTGGAGAACAACATTGAGCTCCTCAAACCATTCACTGAAGAAGAAGTTGTCAACACAATCTGGTCCTTCAACCCCGACAAAGCTCCTGGACCGGACGGGTACTCAATCCACTTCTACCAATCCTTCTGGCAATATATCAAGCATGATTACATGAGAATGGTCAAGAATTTTCACTCCAAGGAAAATATCAGAGGCTGCACCAATTCCACCTTCCTGGCACTCATCCCGAAAGAATCAAACCCAAGCTCCTTCAGCCGCTTCAGACCAATCTCGATGTGCAACTCTTCTTACAAAATAATCTAAAAAATGTTGGCAAATAGAATGAACCCCCTCCTTGTTGATATTATCTCCGACAACCAAGGAGGTTTCTTAAAAGGAAGACATATTCTTGACAACATAATCCTTGTTCAAGAAGCCATCCATGCCAGCAATAAGTGTAAATAAAAAGGTATGCTTCTCAAAATTGACATGTCTAATGCCTTCGATCCCTTCAATCACTCCTTCCTTCTCAAAATCATGAACAACTTCGGTTTCAATGAAACCTCCACAAACTGGATTTTTACATGTATTAGCAGACCGTGGTTTTCCCCTCTGATAAATGGATGCCCCACCTCTTTTTTCCAAGCTTCGCGTGGAATCTGACAGGGCTTCCCTCTGTCCTCCTTTCTTTACATCATCCTGCCAGACTCCCACAGCTGAAAGCTCAACTTTGATCTACGTTATGGATTCCTTCCTGGCCTCAATCTTTCCCCCAACTCCATTCCCATGAACCATTCACTCTTTGCTGATGACTCCCTCTTCTTGGGAGGTGGCTCCTCCTTCATAGCCCAGAAATTCAAACATAACCTGACTTGGTATTGCAATCTATCAAGAGGCAGCATCAATCAACGCAAGAGTGTTGTCTACACCTAGAACTTAAACAAGAAATCTGCCACCATCATCGGGCACATTCTCGAAATCAAAGTGTATGAGCATTGGGACAGCTTCAAATACTTGGGCCTCCCCATCACTCAAGGAAAGGATAAGACTGAATTCTGGAAAGAAACTATCTGCAAAATTAAAACCAAAATCAAAAGCTGGGGAGGTTACTGGCTCAACCAAGCTGGGAGATTAATACTGATAGAAGTAGTACTCTCAACTCTCCCTGTTTATCAATCATCCCTGCTCCTGGAACCCAAAGGGATCTCAAATCAAGTGAGAAAACTCATAAAAGACTTCCACTGGAGAGGGAGAAAACACAATGAGAAAAAGATGCATCTGGTAAATTGGGATATCATCAAACAACCGAAAAGTTCAGGCGGCCTTCAAATCCGTGAACCCCACCGAGCAAATCTTGCATTAGGTGGAAAAACTCTATGGCATATAATCTCCAATAGACAACACCATATTAGCGAGCTACTTAGGAAAAAATGTCTAAATGCTCCATCACTAAGATGTCTCGACAATCATCCCTGTTCCAAAGGATCATCGATTTGGACCCTATGCAGAGCAGCTTGGGGCACATTTGCGCAAAACCTTTACTGGGTACCAGGAAATGGAAGGAGTATCAACATTTTCTCTGACAAAATCATGGGACATCCTCCTCTCCAGGAGAACGATGAGCTTCATGACATATCCAATTGGCTCGACCAGAACAATATAAAAAATTTGAAAGATCTTAGCGTATGGAACTCCGAAGGTGATTGGAACGCCTAGAAAACTTTCGACATCCCTGATAATCTTGATCATTCTAACACTCTTCTTATGCAAAAACTCACTGCTTGTGCCCCCTCTCATATCCACAACCAAGCAAAATGTGGTTGGGGGCAAATGGCAAGTATTCTACTGCTCTTGGATTCCATGCCCTTCGAGATCACAACAACTCTATGAAAATCTTTTGGAGTATGGTATGGAAACCTTTTGGTTTACCGAATGTCAACTTCTTCACTTGGACCCTCGTTCAGAAGAAAATACTAACCGGGGACAACCTTATCAAGAGAGGCATCATTGGGCCACACAGGTGCATTTGATGTCGAAGAAGCAGTGAATCAATTGACCACTTATTCGTAGATTGCCACTTTACTAAAAAAGTTTGGAGCCACGTGCTCCACGGTCTTAATGTAACCATGCCTAATTTCAACTCCGTCAATTTCCTTTTCACAAACTAGAACTCCATCTATCCCTCCCCTCTGACAAAAAGAAAAATCTGGTCCCTCATCTGGCTTACAATCCCTAAATTTGTTTGCTGGAAAGTATGGTTATCGAGGAACAAGGCCATAATCCATTACTTCTACACCTTGCCTCTGCAAGTTGCTTGACAGGCCAAAGGCCTCCTCATCGAATGTGTGCACTCCTTCCTTCTCAATTCAAGCACAAATCTCAATGAAAATGAGACCCTCTGGATCTTCCCCCTCCCCCCCAGCCCCAGAAAGAACGTAAGACTTTGACCTCAATCTTTACCACTTTGGAAACTCAGGTTCACTATTTCTCATTTTCATGATTGGAGAATTAGACAAAACATTGGCAGTCTGTTCTTTGATGGATATTCCAAGAATAACCCTGGAGCAGTTGGAGCCATAGGTGTCCTCTTCTCCGCAAGTGGAACAGTGGACATCAAGTATAGGTGGTGATTGGGAACCTGCTCCAACAACCTAGCAGAAGTTTTGGCACTCTTGAAAGGTTTTCAAATAGCCAATGATCTAGCAATAACTCAGATTCTCCATTGCATCCGGCACATTGTAACCTCTTTCACCCACTTCAGAGTGTTCCACATACTGAGAGATTTAAACAATGAAGCGGACAAAGAATCCAAAGCTAGTACAAGGCTTGATTATCGGAAGCTTGAGCTCTCAACTGGGGAGACAACTCAACAAAACATTCCTTAATCGCTCTTGATGTTAGCTATGAGAAAGCTAGATTCTTGTATTTTTCTCCTCACTTCCAATTTGAAGCACATTGACAGCTGACACAGTCACATTCCAGTTCTACATCTCTCACTCACTGCTACTGAGATTCCATACGAGGCTCAACCTGGAGCTTATCGCACTTGCCAATGCATTTGATCTATGTAACCATTAAAATAAGAACATAAGTGGGAGGAAGTCACTCACGCAGGACGTTGGAATTCCTTATTTCACGTTGAGTTGGATTCTTCACATGTGGTTGAACTCTTGACATTCATTTTGACAGGGCCACCTTTTTTAACATCAAGACCATTTTTTTAGTTTCATGCCTACAGCAACAAATTTATAACCGCATCAGAAATTACATCCAATTTCTGTATTGGACAATTGGGAATCATCTCTTCAAGATGATGAAAAAATGGTTGACAATTTCATGTTAAGAGGACACCAGAAGTATCATTGAAGCATAATAGGATGGTTGATGAAATTGAAGGAACAATGAGTACAAAGACACTTGAATCCTCTCAAATTTATGGTAAAAATCCATGAATACTCTTCTAAATCCTGGAACTCATCGATAAGAGAAACACACATTTGAATTTGTTTACTCCTCATCTTCATTATTTGACTGAATTCTTGATCATTGTAATAAAATGGTTGGCTTTAGCCATAGCTCTATTTTTTACATTTTTTTCAATAAAACTTACCCGTTTCAGTTGAAAAAAAAAGATAACTTGTAAAAACCATACACAAATCATACCTTAATAAGATGCAAGAATATGCTAACATGATGCTACAAATGAGAACTAAGTAAATGCTAGCATTTCTCTAGTTTTATCATTTTTGTTAACTCAACTTACAATGTAGGAAGATCGTCAAATGACGCAAAAGACACAAAACATGACATTGCGGGAAGGATGACTAAAGCTTATCTAAGGTTATTAAACTCCTCAAGATCCATTTCCCCCTAAACATTTGTTAATGTTAAAATATAATACCCATGACTATATTTAGACTCCTCAATTCAACATAAAAGTAGAGATTTGACAATATTAAGGAAAAGGGGTTATCTTTCCTAATTTAGTATTGACGTTAGTCGATAGATGAAGCCAAACAGAGTATACAAGAGACTAATAAGCAATAACGGAAGTAGTATGGATATCAATTGGTTCGCAATAACCAGAGATGCATGCAAAGGTTTCTTGTTTATTAGGATAACTGGAGATTGTCATAGACCCTTCGATGTATCCACTAGTTTTTCTTCCCGCAAGAACATCCATTAGGGTTAATTTTTTAGCCCCACTCACACCTTGAATGCTCCACTCGCTCCATGCAATAAATGGAGTCTACTTTCTTCAACTCCTTGTTGCTTCATTTCCTACAACTTGTACAATAATATTAATTATTGACAAGCTTTAAAATCAAATTGTACACCCATTGCAAGGGAATACGAGATGGATTTTCAATATTTGCTTACAGTAATTAATTCAAAGAGATGGGATAATTAACATACCATGGGAATGTCTACATAATAATTGACATTGTCAAATGCCATCACCAAAGGTTGAAAATATAAAACCACTCCTTTCTTTCCAGATTGCAGGAGTAGAATTTGAAGCATTATGTTTTCGTCCTCATTGTAAAGTTGGCCCGACAGAATCTTTAAAAAAATTACTAAATTAGATTTAAAGAATTTTATGTCTAAGTTCTTAACCATATGAAATTGAAAGTTAATCTTCTTCTATGGAATTTGTTAATAAATCATTCATACTAGAAGCTTGAGTTCTTAATGTATTTCTCGTGAGATTGTCTGCATTTCATTTTATATTGTTTCTTTGGACAACGTCAATTCAAGTTGCTTGCTTTTGTTTCGAATCATCTTCAGGAATTAATGCATACGACTTTCCTAGAGCTGAAAAAATGGAAAAGGAAAATTGTTAATTATATTTTCTAAATATGAATTCCTCTTTAGAGGTAAAGTGTAAAACTGAAATCTGTCGAATCTTGTTTAAAAGTTGAAGGGACTTGTGATCTAGATAATGTAATAGAAATCCAAGACCATAGCTATCAGAAAAAATCCTGTGAGATTTCATACTTGAAGGCAACGTTATCATTTGGTTGTAGCAATTTAAGAAACAAATTCATCATTTCCTTCTATCACGAGAGGGATTTTTATTTGCAAACTCATCTACTTTGTAATTTGGTAACTCATTTCCATTTACAGACTCATATAGACCTTTTATAGTTTCTGTAAGATTTATGTAACCAACAGAGTGCTTGCCTAGAGAGGCACATGGTCAAAAAAATTTAGAACTAATAACTCACCTTTTGGTTATTTGTATTTGTGAGTTTTTTTGACAATTTTTTCAATCATGGGCATAGGGTGTTGCATCTGATATCTCATTTTCTCCTATCAGACTTATTAACATGTTTAAATTTGGTGGTGCAATTTATGGATCGGATATACATACAAAATCCAAAAACCCTTAACTCAATTGTTCTATATAACGATGGATGTGAGAATGGAAGTTCGTGGGTGTGGTACATTTGGATCATATTCCATACATAAACCAAAGCAAATTAACCAGAGCATATTCCACACATAGGATTAATCAGAATCCCAAAGAAGATTACCTAGTGCATATATGACCATTGTATAATAGGTATGGGTTAACACCAACATCAAAAATGATATGCATTGCTTAAGCTTGTTGGAGGTAGCTCACTGGCCAAAAATAGAACCAATAAGAGACGTTAAATAGTGCATACAATATATAGTTTTAGTACAAGAATGTATTTCCAAATATTCAGTTAAATAAAATAAAAAATGGCAATAACAGAAAGCATGACCCAACAATAGAAAATAATTGTGAATAACCTAAAACATTTTATTTCAACTTTCATACTTGATAAAATAGATAAACAAAAAGGCATTGCTTCTTAATGATTGTTATATTCTAATTGAACATTAACTTGATTATAAAGATGAATACTGAATCATATTGGAAGAGGCGTCATTGCAAAGGAAATAATACAAGGCATTGGATGAACCCACTACATTGTTATGAATGCAGAATTAAGCACAGAAGAAGACATTATACACCCAACACATTTAGCAACAACCAAGCCCTATGTATTTAGCATGCCACAAAAAATGGTTTGTAATACCACAATAATTGTTGTGGGGACCTTTTTTCTCGAGTTTGGGACTGAAACTTTACAACCACTAACCTTTTTACAATCGGTAGATGCAACAACAATAAAATCCAAGCCCCAAGTATTTAGAAAGGAACAACCCTCAAGGGAGATGCATTTAACCCTCTTGGTATTAAAAAAATGATAAGAGAATGGGTGGTCTACTGTGCCACCCATTCATTCAGAAGGCTCTGCAATAACCCCTTTTCACCACTAAACAGCTCTCTAAGGTCATCATAGATTATGAAAACACACTCCAAATTTTATTTTTATATTACCCTCGAAGAAAGAATCCAATAACATCTTTGAGTAGGTGACCAACAAAACATATAACGAAAACTAAATACTAAAAATTCATTGAATGATGTTATTTTCTTCGGCATGTCTTGCTGAAAGCCAGAGGAGTATTATCATGGAATAGAAAGAATATGCCATGCTCATTGAATATTCCAGAGTTCATAAAGTATCGAATTGCAATCTAGTGTACATTGGCCTGCAAGTTTGATGAAAATAAATTATATCATTCAGTGATATAAATTTCATTTTTGCTTACTTTTCCATTAAAATTGATGGCTCGATCAAGATCTCCAAGATGAAGCATGATTTGATATAGTGGTTTTGGTGTTGCAACTCTTTGAATTACCTCGAACATGTAGCCATCTGGTACTATGGTGATGTATCTAATCAAATGCCCAGCTTTGTATACAGAATATTGTTTTAAAAATTATTTCGATGTGCTCAAGTATTCCAACAATCATTAGGGGAGTTTTGAGGTAAAAAATAGGCCTAAAAAAAATTAATGTACTATAAAAATTCACTTTATAAGAACCAATAGGATTCAAGATGATGATGTCAACCATAAGGGTAAAATTTGTAAAACAAATTGGAGGGAAAAATAAAAAAAGTACTTTTTCTTATCGTGTTTTTGGCATATCTCCTTAATGGTTTACCCAAATTTAATGTTTGGGCACTCGTTGGATGTGGATTTTAATTCTGCATCCAACCTATACCCACACTGCATACTTATGAGGCACCCACGACATGAAAAAATTTGTTTTAAAATACGTTTTTTATTGAATTTTTTATTTTTTCATGTCGTGGTGCCTCATAAGTATGCAGTGTGGGTATGGGTTGGATGCGGAATTAAAATCCACATCCAACGAGTGCCCAAAATTGAAATTTGGGTAAACCATTAAGGAGATATGCCAAAAATACGATAAGAAAAAGTAGTTTTTATTTTTCCTATCTAAAATTTAGAACTCTTATTTTATTATTTCCCTTAGGAGGCCCATTTTAGACCTCAAAACTCCCCTAATGTTTACAGTGAGGAAAGAGTTTATTTCCATACTTTACAAAACAAGAAGCCATAAGATTGGATGCACTACATCATCCTCTAAATCAACAATGCTATATTCGAGACTGTGCACCCATCTATATTCAAGCTACTTGAAAATTAGTTACTAATAAGAATTGGGTGAAGCTAGACAAAGTTTGGCTGAATCGCATGGGAACCACTTAAAAAATATAAAAACAAAGATTCAATATAATGGTCATGTTTAGCCTACATCCGAGCTACCTAATGATCATACTAATTGAAACCTGTGTATTGTTGAACTTCAAAGATAATACTCTAATTCACTGCAATGGGTCTGGTATGTCAAGAAACAAGAAGAATAACCAAATTAAATATTGGTAGTAAAGTCATATTAACTTAAGAACATAAATAAAAATCACTTACTGATGACTCAATGTTTTCCACAAAAGGCAATATGTATCTATCATAGAGTTGCTGTGAGTAGTCATATGGATAATTTTGTGTGCACATATTGTAGATAGTTCTGTAATGAAGGTTAAGGCTCATTCATTCCGTAAAGTTAAAAGTTAAAAGATTCAAATACTGAGATTACAACAAAGAATAAGCTAAAGAGGGTTTAGATATTTTAAAAGAGTGTAAACAATTAACACATACAATTGAAAGGCCATTGCATACTTGAATAAGTATGGGAATAATGAGCATATTCATCCCAATGTGTACCTTGATCCTCATCTAATTTCCCGTTATAATCATATGGAGCCCTCCTTGACTTGTTTCAATGTTATTTTCAAAGAGTTCAATTGCAATAAATTATAAGCACATTCAAGATTTGCCAAATTATGACCCCAATACCATTGATCATCCCTCCAATAATCAATAATCAAATAGGATAAACTTTTCTAAAAGCTTCTTGTCTAAGTTTTTTCACAGATTTCTTTCTTTGAATTTTTTTCCTTTAGAAATGATGGAAACCATTTTTTACTGGTTTTTGGTAGCCTACAAGCCCTTAGAACAATATTTCATATAATAGTCCGTCCAAAATCGAAGCATTTGACTTATATCATTCAATAATAAGCCCAGTGCATCCCTTGACTTATATCATTCAATAATAAGCTCAATACAACTACATCCCTTAACAGTCCATGACACGAGTTATGTTACCACCTACAATCATAAGCAATAGATAATAATTAATAAAATAGATGGCATACCTTTAAAATAGTTGAGAGTCATTTGAAGTGTTCACCATGATGCCTAGAACAGTAGATAGGACTACAAGCAACAAACAACACCATGTATTCATTGGTTGCTATGATAACGATTTTTTATTTTTAAAAACAAATTGCCCTCATATTTGTATTGAAACAAAACTGCTAAGATCATATTTGAATAGGAAAGAAGTTGGCTATAGTTGGTTTTAGCCCTTTCAACCAAAAATAACGTATCACCCATTTACATTTACAAACAATTGTTTTGTGTATTATTCTCAACTTTGGCATTGCTTAGATGGTAAATGGATAGTAAGTCATTATTTCAAGATGAGGGTTGACCTAAATGCTCCCTGCTTCACAAGGTATATACCTCCCTTTATCTTTTAGAACCAATTCAATTCCATTATACACCAATATAGTCAATCAAAGAGATTCTTATTTGTAATGGACACAATATTTGGATATTTCATATATATTCTCTATCCTTCTTCAACCTTTTGATTCATCGGAATGTATTGGCATATTAGTTTGGAACTTGTACACAATGAAAGAATCCATGTAGAGAACCATAGGAACGGAAGGTGCTAAACAACAATATATATGAACAAAAAGGGACCCAAATACCCACAATAAGTCGTTTGAAGCTAAATTTACATTACTATCTTTTGAGTACACAATTTTATTCAATATGGTAAAGTAGAGAAAAAGGTCCCACACCAAAGTATATGTTCATAATGGATGACTAAGAATGGAAGACATGCATAAAGTGGAGTGCCACTTGGTGAGTACCGATTGTAACTGAAACTTTACAACCACTCATCTTCATCTGGCTTATAGATTCTTTGCAATTACAAGCCTAAATTGAGATTTGATTGAGTCATCATAGCCATAGATCCCAACCTTAATCTATCTAGACTCTGTAATACTTCATGCCCCCAGTACATACATCTCTTACAACCATAACAACCAATTCAAACATAAAGTTAATCCATCATATGGTAGAACATAATGTTATTCTCAAACTTGGTGGAAATTTTCCAATTTCATTGCCTTCCTAATTCTTGTTGAACTCATCGTGTTTCTTGTTAATAGATCACTTTAACCTAGATCATGCCATATCCTTAAATCTCTATTGATAATACTTGGCATAGATAATACTCAGCATAAATCAAATCTGAGAAAATTTTCAGTGAGAGAAGCATGATAGGTTCAGGACAAAACAAAGTAAACAATGACATAATGACATTTTCTTTGATTTCGTAGAGATATTAAATATTTTCTTTCATTTTGAAAAAATATTAAATATCTGTAAATTCAAAAGTAGAGTGTATAATATTTCTTAGCTACCTGTGGCAGTCGTTATAGTCAAATTCATATCCCACTACCTGCACGTCGTCATAAATAATTAATCAATTCATGAAAATTGAAGTAGCAAAGGATCCTAATTTAATTGCCAGCCATGAAGTTAAATATTTTATAAATATGGGTAATAATTCTGAAACAAAATGACATCTAGAACACCTTAACTTTGCATTTGTACATGAACGTGCATATTTCAAATTGATCTTGAATGGCATGTAGATTTATGAGATTCAATGGTTGAATAATGGTGTTTCACCTATTTTCAAATAAGGATAACAATTAACCCTTTCTGAGGGAGAATAATGTTAACTAAATAAGGTGTAAATCAAAGTTTCAACTGTATCTAAATCGTGCTAAAATCATGACCAAAGATTGTTATATTGTATTTGTTATCCACAGATAAGAACCTGATGTCTCTAGATATTTTAATCAAAGTTGTATGACAAGTTTCTTCATCATGGAGATATTATGAATAATCCATCATCAATGAAGCTGGAGGGAGGTAAGAAGATGAAAGCTAGGAAAGCATAGCATAAAAATGAAGGGAACTGCCCAGGAAATTTCACCAAAACATGTAGTCTATAAATATTGGGCATCTAAAAAAATAAATTTAAAATTAAAATTAAATGAAGGGAAAAAACCATTCAAAAGCTGCGTATATTTTCTAGTAATAGTATCCTTCCAAATCCAGAATTGATATTTTCCAATAATGGTATTCTATATTTTGATGTATGTGTCCAAAGAAATTTCAAAGGAAGAGATACACATACATATTCATTTAGGCATACAAATTCTACTTTGTATGAGGAACTAGATTACCTTCTGGCATATGATATTTTACTAATAGGCCTGTCCTTCAATTAGTAATTGTAACAACGTTTTGTTAGAAAGAGCCTGATCTTATTGGTGAGAACAGGCGTATCTGTTGCTCCTTGGAAATGGAGAGATAGGTTCCCTCATCACTTCTGGCTATTGGGTCATATTTTCTGCTTTTTGGGTTTGTGCAACCTTCAAGAATAGGCACGTTCACATGCTATGCAGATTTTCCTGAATTGGCACAATGAACAATCATTACAACTCTTTCCATTATGAAAACCAATATAGTGATAGTTTTAGACAATGTTTGATGATTGTTGAAGTGTTTCATAATTGTGAAAGTGAGTTGGCTGGGCCTATGGATTAATTTTTAGTAAACTTGAAATTAAAAAGACACCACAAAGACAATATTAATAAACAAGAAGACATCACACAACATGGTAAGGTATGGTGTAAGATTATTTTTTAAAAGGAAAATCACAAGTTCCATAAAAGGTCCCATATCTAATCGCATCCTCCTTAGCATCTCCGAGAGAAACCTCCTTCAGATACTTCTCAGTCAATTGAACATGCTTCACATTCTCTTAATCCTGCACCAATATGTTTCCTTATTCTAGGACACGGTATAATCATTTATATTTATAATCAGTTAAGAGAGATTTAGAGACAATTTCAGAAGATTGTTTTACTAATCCAAAAAGTTTTTTTTTTAATTTATCAGCAATAAAGCGAGCAGGGCTACACATAGTGCAACAGAAGCTAACCCTGGAGGCGGAGAGCATCTTGAATCATGCCATAGAAGAAACTTGTGACTGCGGGCATAGCTAAATGATTCCTGCACATGTTTCTACGACGTTTTTGGTAGCCCTTGCTAGCCATCTGCACCAGGTTTGCTAGGCTGTGACTTCAAAGTTTAGGGGTTGGTGTTGAATCCACTAGCAATAGTAATGATGAGATTAGAAGACTCATAGAAATTATTCTAAAGGTTAAGAAGAAGAATATGGTTCTCGTAGGGGAGAAAGAGACCGAAGTTGTATAAAAAAACTTGTGTAGAGAATAGAAAAAGGTGAAACCCCAGCGCAGCTTCAAATCCTTCCTACTGAAACAAAGATATCCTCTTTTTGTTCTGGAAACAAAGATAAAGATCCCATTGCTATGAAGTTCAGGGAATTGGACCAAGTGGTGGAAGGGCGTGTGAATACGAGTATAATTCTTAACGTTGGTGATTTAAAGTGGCTTTTGGAGCAACATCCTTATGTTTAATGAAGAAAATTTCATCTTATGTAAAGTCATACATTCAATCCTATGGATCCCTATCTAGAGTAGGGGTAGGGCATAAATCCAGTCCTCCCTGCCCAATGTAAGGCATGCCTGGGCGAATTTTAAAACAAAATAAAAGTTTAAAGAAAACCAATGAGCTAAAATTGAAGAAATAAACATACAGTGAATATATTCAAGTGAGATTGTGAGCAAGCGAGCTTGATCCCATGAATTGTGGGCCAATTGGAGGGAAAAACCATAAAATTTGAGGCACTAATGATCAGGATCACAGATAGTCATCTGATCCGAATTTTAGGGGGCATATGGTCTAAATTCGGATGTATAAGCCATAAAATTATTAAATTGAGAGGCCACCCTCTCTCATCCATGGTATTTGGTAGCACATAGTTTTGGCCCATGGTATGGTCTCAAGACACATTGTAATAATGCTATATAAAGGCCTAGCAAGCCTTCTCATAACAAGAAGTTACTCATTTGGTTTCTCTCCTATTTTCTATTGTTCATTGTGAGATTAATTAGATCTGAGTGAATTATTGGTAATTAGTTTAAGAGGTGGGGCTCCTCTTTGAGCCTCACCTCCCATTCACTTCATATGTTTTTTGTTCATTCTTATTCTTATGCAATATTAGGGTTTTCATGTAAATTTTATGACAGATTTGCATGCTTAATCTCCTCCTCTCTCGGCATTCAAGCATTCCGGTTCTCAGCTCCCAAGATCCGGATGAGTGGTATCAGAGCGGGTCCTCTCTCCATCTGGACAAGATTTTGAAGCATTATGCGGGTTCAACGGAGGTTCCACAACCTCTACAACAACCCATGCTTCTCTACAAACCCTTGGCATCTCTATACTCAACACTCTCACATTCAGCAAACTTTGAACAGGTTCCATGGGCTTCACAGGACGTTTTAGAGGCTCTACCATAGCTCATCAGAAAGGTATTTCCGTCAGCTCAAATGGGTATTTCACGAAATTTCCTTTCGTTTTCCGGTTTGTGAGATATGCTTGTTTGAAGTAGCAAGTGTTTGTGCATAATGCGGCCGGACGTACAACAACTTTAAACAAATGCTAAAGAGTCCACAGAATGTTTCAAAGGCTCTTCCATATCTCATTGGAAAGCTCATTCCGTCATCCAAAATGGGTATTTCACGGAATTTCATTTCGTTTTCCAGTTTGTGAGATATGTTTGTTTGAAGTAGTACATATTTGTACACAATGCGGCCGGGCGTACAACAACTTTAAACAAGTGCTACAGACTCTACAAAATGTCTTTGAGGCTCTACCATAGCTCATTGGAAATCTCTTTCCGTCAGCTAAAATGGGTATTTCATGGTTTTCCATTTGGCTTTCTGGTTTGAGAGATATTATCGACTGAAGCAACAAATGTCTGCAAAATAGTGTGCGCGCATCTCTTAAAATTCAACAAACATTTTCTCAATCTCCCAGCCACTCCAAAGCAAGTATGTTATATGGATGGAAAGGTCTCTTCGAGATCTCAAATGGTCTTCAATAGAATTCAATTTCAGTACATGCTTTAGAAGCTATGAATGGATTTGCAACAAGACATCAACTGCACCAAAGATCATGAATTTTCGATTTTTTAAAAATCTTAATGTAATCACGGTTATGGGTCAACCACACAAAACCCATGGTTATGGGTTAACCACACAAAACCCATAGTTATGTATTGTAATCATGGTTGTGGGTCAACCACACAAAACCCACGGTTATCGGTTAACCACACAAAACCCTTCTCTTCAGTGGAAACAAGCTTGTCATTGCCACCATGGTTATGGGTCAACCACATAAAACCCACGGTTATGGGTCAACCACACAAAACTCTTCTCTTCATTGGAATCAAGCTTGTCATTGCCATCATGGTTATGGGTCAACCTCGCAAAACCCACGGTTATGGGTCAACCACACAAAACCCTTCTCTTCATTGGTAACTAGCACATTGTAATCATGGGTCTCTTTTTAGCATGAAATGATGGGGACCATCATTTTCTAAGGGGGGAGGAATGATCCGAATTTTAGCGGGCATATGGTCTAAATTCGGATGTATAAGCCATAAAAGTATTAAATTGAGAGGCCACCCTCTCTCATCCATGGTATTTGGTAGCACATAGTTTTGGCCCATGGTATGGTCTCAAGACACATTGTAATAATGCTATATAAAGGCCTAGCAAGCCTTCTCATAACAAGAAGTTACTCATTTGGTTTCTCTCCTATTTTCTATTGTTCATTGTGAGATTAATTAGATCTGAGTGACTTATTAGTAATTAGTTTAAAAGGTGGGGCTCCTCTTTGAGCCTCACCTCCCATTCACTTCATATGTTTTTTGTTCATGCTTTTTCTTATGCAATATTAGGGTTTTCATGTAAATTTTATGACAGATTTGCATGCTTAATCTCCTCCTCTCTCGGCATTCAAGCATTCCGGTTCTCAGCTCCCAAGATCCGGATCATCACCTGAATGTGATTTTCTCCCACGATGCAAGCACCTTCTTGCTAGTAGAAGGCGCCAATCATTGGCTTGAGTCCAGCTTTTGCAGAGTAAGCAACACTTGGCACTAGCACTCAGGGTTTCGGTGGAGGACTCTTGCGCGAATGATCTGCATCTCCTCACCATGGATGATCCACTTCTCTTCTTCCTCCTCAATGCTCATCCTCCCGTAGTGTCGAGGATAAAAGAGAAAAGGATGAACATAGAGGAAAAGGCCGAGAAGCATAAGAAATAAAAGCCCGAAAATACAGAAAAATTATTTAAGAAGCATAAGAAATAACAACCCGAAAATGCAGAAAACCCTAAGTGGGTGCAGTTGATCGACGAACACGAGACAGACCGACCAACCGCTAAAATAGCAAACCGACCTCCAAAATAACAAAAATAGTAGATTGGCCTCCAAAATAGCATGAAAACACGCTTGGCATCATTCCATTGGCTCAATGAATGAGGAATCCAGCTACAGTGGCATGGATGGTCTTTCCTTTTAGGAACACATATGACGTAATTAATAATTATGGGTTTAATTTAAGGGATAGTCTAATTCCTTTAGTTAATTACATTTATTTAGTTTAAATTTTAAGTGTACATTAATTTAATATTATTTTTTTTACTCAAAAGAATATATGATGCGATTAATCTTGGTTACCTTAAAAAGATAGAGGTTATTTGATTTTCTTTAAAATATTATTTCTATGCTCAAAAAGCTTAGAGAGGAGTGTCCCTAACTTGCTATAGTTTTGGGGATCTAGAAGGTTAGAAAAGTTAGTGTCGGAGCAAAGATTTTGAAACTGAGATCTAATGTGAGTGAAAGTGGATCATTCTAAGAGCAAGTGATTTTCATCTTCCACGCTCATAGAATCGCATAGGTGGCAAATTCTCTCAGCCCAAGACAATTTTAGCGGTTGTCCAATGCCCACTTTCACTATGAAGCTCATGAGATTTCGTTCTAATCTTAGCAATATTAATTTTTTTCTTTCATCTTGTTAAGATAGAAAGATAGTTTTGATCCTCTAGATTAAGGTTAATGATCTCTTTGTAATACCGAAGCTTTCTTTTTACCTCTAATTCTTCTTTGCACCACATTTTCTCTTTGAAGGTAGAAGAAATAATGTAATTAATGTTATCAATATTTTGTAGAGTGGTACTATCATTAATCCTTCAATCATTTAACCAAGTCGTGGCATCTTTGAGCAATCCTTGCTTGAGGCGAAGGTGCTTTTGGATAGATTTAAGAGCAAATTTAGTAAATCGGGCATCTCCTATATTGTTTAATTTGTTTTTGTACATTAGATATCTAATCTTAGCCATGCTTGCAATGGGGGAGAGCCCGACTTCTAAGAGGAGAATATGATAGGGCCTGTTGTTCTTAATTTTAAGATTATAAGTAATAAATCACTTATGGATTTGCTCAATTCTTCTCCAAGAATCTCTGGAAATGTTGCACCCCCAACCTTCACAGCCATATAAAATAACGAGAGTGACGAGCATTTTAAAGAGGAATTTATTTTTGTCACACATCACAAGGTTTTCTGATTTACAGTGGTTTTCAAGGCCAAAGTAGGCTTTCCACTCTCCATTTATCCTCTTCTTAATGCTATAGTTCTAGTTGAGCTTGTGATGAAAGTTAATTCCTAAGTACTCATAGGAAATTACTTCCTCTAAGATTCTATTGTCATAATAAAATTTGTCATGAGTACCTTTATTGGACTTGATAATCATGACTTTTGTTTTGTCAGTGTTAACAGCCATGCCCATATTAGTGCAGAAACCTTTGAAAATTCAAAATTGGTTCTCAAGATCAGAAGAGAACCTTGTCAGAAGAACGATATTGTCAGACAAGAGAAGTAGCATGATGACTATTCTTGGCAAGGTCGTGCCCTTGGAACCTGCCTCTTCTAAACATTCTTCAATCTTATCGATGTAAATTCCAAAAAGGGTGGGGGGAAGGGGGCACCCTTGCTTAACTCCAATATTACAATTAATATCTTGCAACCATCCTTTAGTGTTTTTGAATTTGGCAATGACATTCTCATATAAATTTATAGTTGCAGCTGTCAACTCAAGAGGAAATTTTAGCTCTTCTAATCTATTCCAAAGGTTATATCTAGGCACCGTACCAAACGCTTTCTGAAAGTCCACAAAACAAAAAAAAGATTCGATTTATTATTATGACACTCCTCTACGATGATCCTAAGTGTAATGCGGTGGTCTGTGGTTGAGTAATTTCTTCTGGATCCCGCTTGGCCTTTATCCCTCTTTCCTTAATTTTCTAGCCATATGGTAATCTTCTTTTCAAGGATAATGCCATATAACTTGGCTAAGAGAGGGTTGATCATAATTGTTTGATAATTAGAGGGGTTATATTTATCTCCGCTTATAAAGATAGGAACTATAAGGCTTTGAGTCCAAGGCTTAGGGAATCCATGCTTGACTGCTAAATTAAAGAGATTGTGAATATAAGGGATGAGGACAGGTGCTCCGATTTTTAGGATTTCTTCTTGATACCCTTCAATGTCTTTAGCTTTTCCATTAGCGAGGCACTTAGCCCCAAATTCAATGTCTTCTAATTAACATACTTCCTTCATTGTAATGAGGGTTTAAACGTTATCCACGACATCTAGGGATTCGTAAATATTTTTAAGATACGAGTTCCAATCCTTCCTATAGATCTTATTATTTTCTTTGTGTCCATAATTTCTTAGGAGCCGTCTTAGATAAGTCTAAAATTTTTTCCTATCTTTTATTTATATAGAAAGTATTTTTTATTTTAATTAAAGCTTTGTAAGTATGTGTGTGTAACACAATTGTAAATTTTTAACTTTAATTTATTATATAATATTGATGCATTTCATATGGAATTGAAAATTCTATATTTTTAATTTTTAAAAATTTATTAAATATTAATATTAATAAATTTTCATGTTATATATATATATATATATATAAATTTAAAATTTATTACATAAGTATAAATGATTTTGAAGAGCAAAACAAAGTAGTATCAAGAATTATGATATTTTAACTTTGAGGGTTTGAAGTGAGAGAATTTCCATGAAGAGAATCTTGAAATTATGAAAGATATTAAGAATGATATGGTTTGGTTATGCAATTCAAGAAAAACTAGTTATGAGGAAATTAGTTAAATTAATTAAAGTTTAAAAATAATGTATTAGAAGGTCAAGCAAATCATATTAATATAGTAAATTAGGTAGATTGGAATATTAACAATAACGACAATAACCTTTAAAAAGAAATTTCAAAAGAATCTTCAACCGATGAAAGAAAAACTAGTTGTTGTGAGGAAATTAATTAAAGTATAAAAATAATGTATTAGAAAGTCAAGCAAATGATATTAATATAGTAAATTAGGTAGATTGGAATATTAACAATAACGATAATAACTTTAAAAAAGGAATTTCAAAAGAATCTTCAACCGATGAAAAACAAAGGAATTTCAAAAGAATATTCAATCAAAGACAATTAGAATGGCATGGCTGGGTTATGCTTATAAATTATTTTTAAAGAAATAGTCTTTATGAAGAAATTAATTAAAATTTAAAAAAATTGTATTAAAAGATCAAGTAAATTATTATGATAAATTAGATAGATTGGAATATTAATAATATTAATATGATAAATTAGATAGATTGGAATATTAATAATATTAATATGATAAATTAGATAAACAAAATTTGGAAAGGAGTGGAATTAATAACAAGGAAAAGTTTTTATAATTGTAAACTTTGAATATGTTAAGAATAATAAATTATGAATTATAATAGAGAGTGAAAAATAGAGACATATGCATAAGGAAACAAAGAAAATAGAGAGCGAAAGATTTAGCAAATCTATTCATCATATTGGAAACAAATTTATGAGACTAATTGTATATAAAGAAAAACCATAAACTATGTCATCGTTAAAATTAATTAATGTGGAGAATGCGATGAATAACATGCTGTCCATCTTGGAGATCAGTTTGGAGAGCATGTCACAGTACATGAAGCACATATTAGCGTTGAGAACGGTCACCTAACCTGTAATGCAACATAATGTTTGTGACAACATCAATAATCCCCAACTTTAGTGTAAACTAGGTTGTTCATGGGATTTACAATACACTATAAAGATGTTAAAGGCGGGAATGGGCTTACTCCGGGCATTGTCAACGCTTCAGCAGAGCCTAGTAGCTGACTCGTTGGAGCCATTTCAAAGCATTAATGAGTGAAGAAGAAGAACATTGTGCAGGAAAAATGCCCATTACTATTGCTTAGCACGACATCCACAATTTGGTTGGAATTTCCATAGCAAAATGTAATCACATGTATTGTAGAGTCCTCCTCTAGAGTCACGTGTATTGCAGCATACACTTGGTCTTCAATGCATTCATACAGTATCTACAACATGGATCGAATGCGACATCACAAACTTGGAAATATGTAAGTATGTTTATTATGCTAGAAGAGATTGTCATGTTTGAGGAGCCTAAAGAAACCATATTTCTTAAAGAATTTAGAGGCAAAATCTTTATCTAACTTTGTCATCCAATGCTCAACAGTATACCATGGATTGCTAATATTGCAATCTGGTTTATATAATTTATTATTTTAATGTTTTGGAAAAATAAGTATTAAATATTAAATTAATAAATATATTAACATTAAAATGTAATTAAATAATAAAATCATTAAATTTATTACCATTTATATTTAAAAACATTTATGATTTTATTAAAAAAAAATAATTATATAAAAAATTATGAAATTATTATCTACTAAAATTTATATTTCAAAAACCTTTATGGTTTTTATTACAGAAAATTAAACTAAATTAATTATATAAAAGTAATTTAATTAAAAATTGAAATTTTCAATAAATTGTATATTTACTTTCTAATTTGTGATTTAAATTAAATGAATTTTTATATTATATTTTTAAATAAATATTTTATTTTTATTAAAAAATTTAAATATTTTGAATAATATTTTATATAGTTTAGTGATTTAAATTGATCTTGTTATATAATTTATTATTTTTAATGTTTTGGAAAAATAAATATGAAGTATTAGTTTAATAAATATATTAACATTAAAATGTAATTAAATAATAAAAATTTCAAATTTATTAAAACTTATATTTAAAAATGTTTATGAATTTTAAATTATAAAAATCAATATATTTAAAAAAAAAACAAATTATAGGAAAACTTTGTGTAAAATTTTTGGGCACTCCACTTGTGTTGTTAGGGCATCTTCATCATTCATTGGGGTCTCTAAATAAGGTGAAGTTATATGGTGAGAACCTTTGGAAAACTTTCTTGGTATTATGAGGTAAAACTTTCGCTAAAATTTCTGAAAAGAACTTTATGTGAAACATTCCATGAAGCTCTGTGGTGAAAACCGTTGGCAAAGCTCTAGTTCATCATTTATTTGGGTTCTCTAAATAAGGAATACCTAGAATATTTACCCTACAAAGCCAGTAAAGGAATGTAGGGAAGAAAGAGAGGCTAAACATTATGAATATATAGAATCGCGAGAGAAATGTTGGGAAGAAAATGTAACATCCCTGTTTTTCCTAGTCTTCTTTTAAAGTTGAAATTGTAACAATGTATAATTTTTTGGCGAGAAGCTTCCTAGTCTTCTTTTAATGTTGAAATTGTAACTATGTATAATTTTTTGGCGAGAAGCTTCCTAGTCTTCATCTGAGCCGATTGATGTCTCTATGTATCATCAGATGATTGGGTCCTTGATGTACCTGACGAACACGAGACCAGATATTTGCTTTACGGTGAACACATTGAGCCAGTTCCTGACGGATTCGAGGAGTCTTTACCTGGTTGCTGTAAAGCATGTTCTGAGGTACCTGAAGGCTACAGTGGATTATGGGCTCAAGTATGAAGCGAATCAAAAGTTTAACCTACATGGTTATGTTGATTCAAATTGGGCTGGCAGTGCTGCAGATAGGAAGAGCACATTTGGATGCTGCTTTAGTATGGGATCAGGTGTGATCTCCTAGTTTAACAGGAAGCAGTCCTGTGTAGCACTGAGTACAGCTGAGGAAAATTATGTTGCAGCCTGTTCAGCTTGTCGTGAGGAAATATGGCTATGGAAGCTACTGTCTGAGTTATTTGATCTCCCATTGGATGCTACTGGTATCTTCTGCGATAACCAAAGTTGTGTGAAGCTGTCTGAGAACCCAGTGTTTCATGACAGGTCAAAACACATAGAGATCAAATATCACTATATCAAGGATATGGTGCAAAGAGGAGCTGTGAAGCTCCTGTATATTGTGACAGACGAGCAGATTACAGATGTGTCGATGAAGCCACTAGCCAGGGTGAAGTTCGAGTACTTCAAGGAGAGGCTTGGTGTTCTTCAGGTTGATGACACTTTGAGGAAGAAGTGATGGACACATTTGCAGAAGCCATTCCAAGCATGTTGGAAGGAGGATCCTTCACATGGTTGTGGATGTAAGTGCTGGATGATGAGCATCAGGACAATGCTCCAGTTACTGCTCTGTATATGCATCATGTTGGATGCTGGATATGATCAGTTGGATCATTTATATGTATATGTATGTATGCATCATGTTGGATGGTGGATATGATCAGTTGGATCATTTATATTTATATGTATGTATGCATCATGTTGGATGCTGGATATGATTAGCTGGATCACTTATATGTATGTACGCATCATGTTGGATGCTAGATATGATCGGTTGGATCATTTGTATGTATTTTGTATATGAATCATGTTGGATGCTTGGACCATGTATCTGTATATGTATCAGGTGGATACATTGTATGATTAGGTAGATCATGTATGTTGATATGTATCAGGGATGATCAGGTGGATGCATTGTATAATCAGGGGGATCATGTATGATGATATGTATCAGGTAGATACTTGGTATGCATCACGTAGATGCATTGTATGATCAGGATGATCATGGATGATGAGCTTCAGGATGTTGCTCCAGATGACATACAACAGGATGTTGCAGTGATGATGACCAGGATGATCATGTGTACATCAGGATGATGTATGGTGAGTATCAGGTTGATACTCTGTGGCCATGGAATAGGTTGTGCAGATAAGCATATAATTTGTGCCCTGGGATATTTGCAGATAGTCTTTCAAGGTTTTTCCTATGGCATGTAATTTGTACCCTGGGATATATAGAAAATGCTCTTTCGAGGTTTTGCTTGGGAGGACATATAATTTGTGCCTTGGGAGATCTGCAGATAGTCTTTCGAGGTTTTTCGTATTGCATGTAATTTGTGCCCTGGGATATATGGTGGATGCTCTTTCAAGGTTTTGTCCTATGGCATGTAATTTGTGCCATGGGAGATCCGATAGGTTGAGTCGTGTGCTCGTAATCAGTCCTAGGATACTCTTTCAAGGTTTTTCCATGACCACGTGTAATTTGTGCCCTAGGAGATCTGATAGGTTGAGCTTTGTGCTCATAATCATTCTTGGGATGCTCTTTCGAGGTTTTGTGGTGACCACATGTAATTTGTGCCCTAGGAGATCCGATAGGTTGAGCCTTGTGCTCGTAATCAGTCCTGGGATTCTATTTCAAGGTTTTGTGGTGGGGTTACATGTAATAAGCCTTGGAGATCTGGATAGGATGAAAAAGGCCTCAGATGCTCTTTAGAGTTCTTGCTAGTCAAGAGACTCTTTTAAGGTTTTGTGATGCACGTAATAAGTCTTGAGATTTCCACAGTATGGCCAGTGATGACGAAGACCTGCAGGTGGTGGGCCTACATCCAGTATGAAAATGGACTAGCTCTGTAGAACTTCCTATGATGAGTAGATTCAGAGATTGATTGAGATAGCAGCAACAGTGACGATGATCTAGAGAAGATGACTTGTGCTAGAAGACCTGTGTCGAGAAATACCTTCCTAGTTAAGAGGGAGTATTGATGTATATTTAACTTCAGAATGTATTTCACATATATGTATATTCTATTCCTATAGAGATGTTATTATTCCTCTATACAGAAGTGTCGTCATTTATATTGTAAGTGTTGTAACTTATACTTGATGGGTTATTAGACCACCCTATTCGGGGTCGGCCATGTGGGTCAAATGGTTATTAGACCACCGTAGTGGGGATCGACCTAGTCAACATTATGTTAAGTGGGTAAGTTGAGGCCGGCCTAGTTGAGTAAAGGTCAAGTCAAGTTAGTGTATAAATAGAGAGTGTCTCTCTCTCATTTTACACATTCTATTCTCTCTCACTTTGGAGAGTGGCGCACTTGTGGAGGAGGAGGCTCTGCTACTAGGAGTAGACTATCTCTTGTATTCTGGTTGTATCATTCCTCTATCTATCTCTGAGGAAGTTATTGGGGTTTTTCACCTTTATGGTTTTCCCCAAGTAAACTCCGTGTCTCTTGTGTGCTTGCATTATTGTGTCCATGATTGATATGCTATAGATTTGTTGTACATGTTGTTCTCTTAGTTAAGATCCTAGATCAGATTGAAGTAAATTCTAAAAATTTAACATGTTGCTCCTTGGAAATGGAGAGAGAGGTTCCCTCATCACTTCTGGCTATTGGGTCATATTTTCTTCTTTTTCGGTTTGTGCGACCTTCAAGAATAGGCACGTTCACATGTTATGCAGATTTTCATGAATTGGCACAACGAACAATCATTACAACTCTTTCCATTATGAGAACCAATATAGTGATAGTTTTAGACAATGTTTGATGATTGTGGAAGTGTTTCAGAATTGTGAAAGTGAGTTGGCTGGGCCCGTGGATTAATTTTTAGTAAACTTGAAATTAAAAAGACACCACAAAGACAATATTAATAAACAAGAAGACATAACACAACATGGTAAGGTATGGTGTAAGATTAAGGAATGGTGTAAGATTATTTTTTAAAAGGAAAATCACAAGTTCCATAAAAGGTTCCATATCTAATCGCATCCTCCTTAGCATCTCCGAGAGAAACCTCCTTCAGATACTTCTCAATCAATTGCACACACTTCACATTCTCTTGCTCCTACACCAATATGTTTACTTACTCTAGGACACGGTATAATCATTTATATTTATAATCAGTTAAGAGAGATTTAGAGACAGTTTCCGAAGATCGTTTTACTGATCCAAAAAGTTTTTTTTAAAAATTTATCAGCAATAAAGCGAGTAAGGCTATGCACATTGCAGCAGAAGCTAACCCCGGAGGCGGAGAGAATCTTGAATCATGCCATAGAAGAAACTTGTGACTGCGGGCATAGCTAAACAATTCCTGCACATGTTTCTATGACATTTTTGGCAGCCCTTGCTAGCCATCTGCACCATGTTTGCTAGGCTGTGACTTCAAAGTTTAGGGGTTGGTGTTGAATCCACTAGCAATAGGAATGATGAGATTAGAAGACTCATAGAAATCCTTCTAAAGGTTAAGAAGGAGAATATGGTTCTAGTAGGGGAGAAAGAGCCCGAAGCTATATAAAAAAACTTGTGCAGATAATAGAAAAAGGTGAAACCCCAACGTAGCTTCAGATCCTTCCTACTGAAACAAAGATATCCGCTTTTTGTTCTAGAAACAAAGATAAAGATCCCATTGCTATGAGTTCAGGGAATTGGACCAAGTGGTGGAAGGTCGTGTGAATCCAAGTGGTGGAAGGTCGTGTGAATATGGGTATAATTCTTAACGTGGGTGATTTAAAGTGGCTTTTAGAGAAACATCCTTATGTTTAATGAAGAAAATTTCATCTTATGTAAAGTCATACATTCAATCCTCTGGATCCCTATCTACAGTAGGGGTAGAGCATAAATCCAGTCCTCCCTGCCCAATGCAAGTCATGCCTGGGTGAATTAAAAAAAAAAAACTTTAAGGAATACCAATGAGCTAAAATTGAAGAAATAAACATACAGTGAATATATTAAAGTGAGATTATGAGCAAGGGAGCTTGATCCCATGAATTATGGGCGAATTGGAGTGAAAAACCATAAAATTTGAGGCACTAATGATCAGGATCATAGATAGTCACCTGAATGTGATTTTCTCCCACCATGCAAACATCTTCTTGCTAGCAGAAGGCGCTAATCGTTGGCTTGAGTCCAGCTTTTGCAGAGTAAGCAACACTTGGCACTAGTGCTCAGGGTTTCGGTGGAGGAATCTTGCGCGAATGATCTGCATCTCCTCACCACGGATGATCCACTTCTCTTCTTCCTCCTCAATTCTCATCCTCCCGTAGTGTTGAGGGTAAAAGAGAAAAGGCTGAACACAGAGGAAAAGGCCAATAAGTATAAGAAATAGAAGCCCGAAAATACATAAAAAACTATTTAAGAAGCATAAGAAATAACAACCCGAAAATGCAGAAAACCTTAAGTGGGTGCAGTTGATCGACGAACATGCGATAGACTGACCAACCGCTAAAATAGCAAACCAACCTCCAAAATAACAAAAATAGCATATTGGCCTCAAAAATAGCATGAAAACACGCTTGGCATCATTCCATTGGCTCAATGAATGAGGAATCCAACTACAGTGGCATGGATGGTCTTTCCTTTTAGGAATGCCTATGACGTAATTAATAATATTATGGGTTTAATTTAAGGGATAGTATAATTCCTTTAGTTAATTACATTTATTTAGTTTAAATTTTAAGTGTACATTAATTTAATATTTTTTTTTACTCAAAAGAATATATGATGCGATTAATCTTGGTTACCTTAAAAAGATAGAGATTATTTGATTTTCTTTAAAATATTATTTCTATGCTCAAACAGCTTAGAGAGGAGTGTCCCTAACTTGCTATAGTTTTGGGGATCTAAAAGGTTAGAAAAGTTAGTGTTGGAGCAAATATTTTGAAATTGAGATCTAATGTGAGTGAAAGTGAATCATTCTAAGAGCAAGTGATTTTCATCTTCCACGCTCATAGAATCGCATAGGTGGCAAATTCTCTCAGCCCAAGACAATTTTGGCGGTTGTCCAATGCCCACTTTCACTATGAAGCTCATGAGATTTCATTCTAATCTTAGCAATATTAATTCTTTTATTTCATCTTGTTAAGATAGAAAGATAGTTTTGATCCTCTAGATTAAGGTTTATGATCTCATTGTAATACCGAAGCTTTCTTTTTACCTCTAATTCTTCTTTGCACCACATTTTCTCTTTGAAGGTAGAAGAAATAATGTAATTAATGCTATCAATATTTTGTAGAGTGGTACTATCATTAATCCTCCAATCATTTAACCAAGTCATGGCATCTTTGAGCAATCCTTGCTTGAGGCGAAGGTGCTTTTGGCTAGAGTTAAGAAGAATTTTAGGAAATCGGGCGTCTCCTATATTGTTTAATTTGTTTTTGTACATTAGATATCTAATCTTAGCCATGCTTGCAATGGGGGAGAGCCCAACTTCTAAGAGGAGAATATGATAGGGCTTCTTGCTCTTAATTTTAAGATTATAAGTAATAAATCACTTATGGATTTGCTTAATTCTTCTCCAAGAATCTCTGGAAATGTTGCACCCCCAACCTTCACAGCCATATAAAATAACGAGAGTGACGAGCATTTTAAGGAGGAATTTATCTTTGTCACACATCACAAGGTTTTCCGATTTATAGTTGTTTTCATGGCCAAAGTAGTCTTTCCACCCTCCATTTATCCTCTTCTCAATGCTATAGTTCTAGTTGAGCTTGTGATGAAAGTCAATTCCTAAGTACTCATTGGAAATTACTTCCTCTAAGACTCTATTGTCATAAGAAAATTTGTCATGAGTACCTTTATTGGACTTGATAATCATGAATTTTGTTTTGTCACTGTTAACAACCATGCCCATATTAGTGTAGAAACCTTTGAAAATTCATAATTGCTTCTCAAGATCAGAAAAGAACCTTGTCAGAAGAACGATATTGTCAGACTAGAGAAGTAGCATGATGACTATTCTTGCCAAGGTCGTGCCCTTGGAACCTGCCTCTTCTAAACATTCTTTAATCTTATCGATGTAAATTCCGAAAAGGGTGGGGGGGAAGGGGGCACCCTTGCTTAACTCCAATATTACAATCAATATCTTGCAACCATCCTTTAGTGTTTTTTAATTTGGAAATGACATTCACATATAAATTTATAGTTGCAGCCGTCAACTCAAGAGGAAATTTTAGCTCTTCTAATCTATTCCAAAGGTTATATCTAGGTACCGTACCAAACACTCTCTGAAAGTCCGCAAAACAAAAAAAAAGATTCGATTTATTATTATGACACTCCTCTGTGATGATCCTAAGCGTAATGAGGTAGTCTGTGGTTGAGTAATTTCTTCTGGATCCCGCTTCGCCTTTATCCCTCTTTCCTTAATTTTCTAGCCATATGGTAATCTTCTTTTCAAGGATAATGCCATATAACTTGGCTAAGAGAGGGTTGATCATAATTGTTTGATAATTAGAGGGGTTATATTTATCTCCCCTTTTAAAGATAGGAACTATAAGGCTTTGAGTCCAAGGCTTAGGGAATCTATGTTTGACTGCTAAATTAAAGAGATTGTGAATATAAGGGATGAGGACAGGTGCTCCGATTTTTAGGATTTCTTCTTGATACCCTTCAATGTCTTTAGCTTTTCCATTAGTGAGGCACTTAGCCCCAAATTCAATGTCTTCTAAGTAACATACTTCCTTCATTGTAATGAGGGTTTAAACGTTATCCACAACATCTAGGGATTCATAAATATTTTTAAGATACAAGTTCCAATCCTTCCTGTAGATCTTATTATTTTCTTTGTGTCCATAATTTCTTAGGAGCCGTCTTAGATAAGCCTAAAATTTTTTCCTATCTTTTATTTATATAGAAAGTATTTTTTATTTTAATTAAAGCTTTGTATATATGTGTGTGTAACACAATTGTAAATTTTTAACATTAATTTATTGTATAATATTGATGCATTTCAAATGGAATTGAAAATTCTATATTTTTAATTTTTAAAAATTTATTAAATATTAATATTAAAAAAATTTCATGTTTTATATATATATATATATATATAAATTCAAAATTTATTACATAATTATAAATGATTTTGAAGAACAAAACAAAGTAGTATCAAGAATTATGATATTTTAACTTTGAGGGTTTGAAGTGACACAATTTCGATGAAGAGAATCTTGAAATTATGAAAGATATTAAGAATGATATGGTTTGGTTATGCAATTCAAGAAAAATATTTTAACTTTGGGGGTTTGAAGTGAGAGAATTTCTATGAAGAGAATCTTGAAATTATGAAAGATATTAAGAATGATATGGTTTGGTTATGCAATTAATAAAAAACTAGTTATTATGAGGAAATTAATTAAATTAATTAAAATTTAAAAATAATGTATTAGAAAGTCAAGCAAATCATATTAATATAGTAAATTAGGTAGATTGGAATATAAACAATAACTAAAATAATCTTTAAAAAGGAATTTCAAAAGAATCTTCAACCAATGAAAAAAAAACTAGTTATTGTGAGGAAATTAATTAAATTAATTAAAGTTTAAAAATAATGTATTAGAAAGTCAAGCAAATCATATTAATATAGTAAATTAGGTAGATTGGAATATTAACAATAACGATAATAACTTTAAAAAAGGAATTTCAAAAGAATCTTCAACCGATGAAAGACAAAGGATTTTCAAAAAAATATTCAATCAAATACAATTAAGAATGGCATGCCTGGGTTATGCTTATAAATTATTTTTAAAGAAATAGTCTTTATGAATAAATTAATTAAAATTTTAAAAAATTGTATTAAAAGATTAAGTAAATTACATTATTATGATAAATTAGATAGATTGGAATATTAATAATATTAATATGATAAATTAGATAGATTGGAATATTAATAATAATGTTAAAATAAAATAGAGAAACAAAATTTGGAAAGGAGTGGAATTAATAACAAGGAAAAGTTTTTATAATTATGAGCTTTGAATATGTTAAGAATAATAAATTATGAATTATAATAGAGAGTGAAAAATAGAGACATATGCATAAGGAAATAAAGAGAAGAGTGAGTGAAAGATTTAGCAAATCTATTCATCATACCAAAAATATATTTAGAAAATGAAAAATAATATTGCAAACAAATTTATGAGACTAATTGTATATAAAGAACAACCATAAACTATGTCATCGTTAAAATTAATTAATGTGGAGAATGTGATGAATAACATACTGTCCATCTTGGAGATCACTTTGGAGAGCATGTCACGACAGTACATGAAGCACATATTAGCATTGAGAACGGTCACCTAACCTATAATGCAACATAATGTTTGTGACAACATCAATAATCCCCAACTTTAGTGTAAACTAGGCTGTTCATGGGATTTGCAATACACTATAAAGACGTTAAAGGCAGGAATGGGCTTACTCCGAGCATTGCCAACGCTTCAGCAGAGCCTAGTAGCTGACTCGTTGGAGCCATTTCAAAGCATTAATGAGTGAAGAAGAAGAACATTGTGCAGGAAAAATGCCCATTACTATTGCTCAGCACGACATCCACAATTTCGTTGGAATTTCCATAGCAAAATGTAATCACATGTATTGTAGAGTCCTCACGTGTATTGTAGCATACACTTGGTCTTCAATGCATTCATACAGTATCTACATGGATCGAATGCGACATCACAAACTTGGAAATATGTTTAAGTATGTTTATTATGCTAGAAGAGATTGTCATGTTTGAGGAGCCTAAAGAAACCATATTTCTTAAAGAATTTAGAGGCAGAATCTTTATCTAACTTTGTTATCCAATGCTCAACAGTATACCATGGATTGGTAATATTGCAATCTGGTTTTTCAACAATTTGAAGACAAAAACCAAAAAGCTGAAGACAAAAAACAGAACGTCTTAACCACCAATAAAGATCCCTCGACATCCTTATGAGTTACAACTCTACAGAAGAAACAAATGATTGAATTGAATAAGAAGAATAAGAATAAGAGGATTTGAAGGAGACCACGGTTTGCAGTAGAATAAGCAATTACTAAGTTAATTACCCATTGGCTGAGCTCCATGTTGAAGTTGTAAAGAATGACATGGAAAATGGTGGCAAGAATTTCTTTGACATGGAAATCAATCCTCTCGAGCGTCGTGAGGTTGGAATCGTGGTGACATGCCAACTCAACTAATGGATTATTCACGAATAATTAGAGTATTTTTTTTCCCACAATGGTGGCCCACTTTACTATTGTCTTTTTCATTGTTGACCAATGATTCAAGTATTTTTCTTTTTCATTATCTATTAAAATTTATATTTAAAAACCTCTATGATTTTTATTACATAAGACTAAATTAAATTATTATGAAATTATTATGTACTCAAATTTATATTTCAAAAACCTTTATGGTTTTTATTACAGAAAATTAAACTAAATTGATTATATAAAACGTAATTTAATTAAAAATTGAAATTTTCAATAAATTGTATATTTACTTTCTAATTTGTGATTTAAATTAAATGAATCTTTATATTATATTTTTATTAAAAAATTTAAATATTTTGCATAATATTTTATATAGTTTAGTGATTTAAATTGATCTTGTTATATAATTTATTATTTTTAATGTTATGGAAAAATAAATATGAAGCATTAGTTTAATAAATATATTAACATTAAAATATAATTAAATAATAAAAATTTTAAATTTATTAAAATTTATATTTAAAAATGTTTATGAATTTTAAATTATAAAAATCAATATATTTAAAAAAAAAAAAAAATATAGGAAAAATTTGTGTAAAATTTTTGGGCACTCCACTTGTGTTGTTAGGGCATCTTCATCATTTATTGGGGTCTCTAAATAAGGTGAAGCTATATGGTGTGAACCTTTGGAAAACTTTATGGGTATTATGAGGGAAAACTTTCACTAAAAGTTCTGAAAAGAACTCTATGTGAAACATTCTTTGAAGCTTTGTGGTGAAAACCGTTGGCAAAGCTCTAGTTCATCATTTATTTGGGTTCTCTAAATAAGGATTACCTAGAATATTTACCCTACAAAGCCAGTAAAGGAACGTAGGGAAGAAAGAGAGGCTAAACATTATGAATATATAGAGTCCCCATAAAAATGTTGGGAAGAAAATGTAACATCCCTCCTTTTCCTAGTCTTCTTTTAAAGTTGAAATTGTAACAATGTAGAATTTTTTGGCGAGGAGCTTCCTAGTCTTCTTTTAAAGTTGAAATTGTAACTATGTATAATTTTTTGGTGAGGAGCTCAAGGCCAAGGCCCCACTAATGAACTTTGTAAATGCGATTATTTATTTCCTAGGTTATAATTGTGATTTGTAGACTTAGGAGACTGAAGACTATGATGCAACTAAATGATGGGGCAACAAAAATCCACTAGGTAAGGGATGTTGAAGGCTAGTCAAACCTTAAAAACCCACTTGATGTGGATGTCGTGTCATCTTAGTACCTATGAGGTGAAGGCAGATATTTAGCTTAAAACTTGAGTGCTCAAGCCATAGCTAACTAATGTTTCTCGTTTACTAGCATAATCCACTAACTAATAACATAAGCCTATCATTAAAAACATCAATACATATTTGATAGTAATTATGTATGTAAATTAAAAGAAGGGGATGTGTGATTGTGAGGGATTGAAATTACATTTACAAAAGATTAAATGGAACCAAAATCACCTTACATAAATGTGAATAGAAATTTGTTTTATATATTCATAAGAGAGTGGAGTAACTTAAAATAAAATTATAAAATACATAAAGGTTGAAAAGAGTATTTTATATTTATATACTAGAAGAAAAGGATATGAGATAAAAATGCAATAACTCATGTATAAAGGTATACCAGGAAAAGATAATTATTTGTTTTTTTTAAGTTATAAAAAGAAAATATAAATATTTGTCTTAAAAAAGGAAAGATAACTATTTGTTCCATGACACATTATCTTACGTTGCTTTGAACGGAATATAAAAGAAATTAAATAGAAATAACCTAAATATAATTATATGCATTATAAGAGAAATCAAATTGTAAATATAAGGAAAAATATTCTGTAAACTAAATTAAATGTTTAAAAAAAATTATTTTATAATCTTTGAAACTAGATTCAGAGTTGGATTAAGATTTTCTCATTGGAGGGATGATCCCACACACACACGGGACATGCTAGGCCATGATCCCATGGAGCATTTAGTGGGATTTGATAAGTATAAAAATAAAGATAGGTTTTTCAATAAGTTTAGGGATCTTATTCCCTATTCTCTAAATTAGTTGAGGATATTTTTTCTTGGCATCAAAATCCTCTTTTAGGGCGAGAGAAATAGGGCGGTGGCTCTATTTAAACTGATGTGTTTCGATAGTGGAGGGAGTCGAATTTCAATTTGTGGGACGGATCATGTTACTTGTTGTTGGGAAAATTGCTGGAAAAAGGGCGTAAGTCATGATTTTAGAGATTGTTTTTCATTGTGGTTGATTACGTTCCTATTATTTATATTTTTTACTGCATGGAGTGCAGAGCTCAAAGCATTGTTGTCTATGAGCATATTGCATCGTTTTCTATTATATATCTTATTGCATGGATCGCAGAGCTGACTGTATCGTTTCCTTGGAGTAGATTGCATTGTTTTTCATTAATTACCATACTGCATATTCGATCGCAGAGCTAGGATGTCTCTGCTCGAATAGATCGCATTGTTTTGTACACGTTACTTACTACAGAAATATCCAAGGATAGAGCATGCCTCTTGAGGAAGATGGATCTTGAATTCATAGATCATTTTAAATAGAAGATATTTATATTTTACATCTGCATCTAATTGTTAAATATAAGTTTTATTTAATCTTTGCATATATTCTTATTAGCTAGACAAAGTTTTCATTTAGGATCTATGTTTCTTATAGCGTTGCATTTAACATAATAGTATTAATCCCTGTATATGTATATTTCTTGATAGATCACAGTGATATAGGTTTATTTCATTTGATAGAGTTGCATTTATTATTATAGCAGTGATCTCTATTATGTTATTGGACAGAGTTCTTCGCAGTGGTCTATGCTTATATCCTTTGATAGCGCTATAACGGTGATCCATGTATATGTAAATCGATTGGTAGATTGCGGTGATCTCTGTTTATAGTAGCGATCTCTGTTATGTTAAGTGACAGAGTTCTTGGTTAGCAATCTTTTCACCTAGAATGGTTCCATTTCCTTTTATTTCTGTGCCAAACATTGGGAAGGGACGACTCCCAAAGGAGCCCGAGCCCAATTGTTTGTTGATTATACTACTTGTTTGATAATATATTATTGTATTTAATTTCATTTTTTCCATTAAGGAGAAGGGGAGAGCATAGCCTGCCTGAATAGTTAGTATTTTATTTTAATAGTTATCATGTTTGATATACATTCTCATGATCTATAGACTGTGTCAAGGAGGACGCAACTGAGAATTGAAATTCTATTATTTTTTATATATCTTTAATAATATACATTTTTTGTATTAATCGACTCCATGAGGGCGGTGCAGTCCCTAGACTCGACTTTTTATGACATTTTGAAATACCTTGTTTATATATTTGTATCTCGAATAATGAAAAACAAGGTTGTAGCTTCTAATCTCAACCTTCGTTATATAATGAAATGAAAACATATATGTGTGTTCGAAAGGGCATAACCCAATACTTTTGTATCTAAATCATATTAATCGACTAAACAAAAAAGTATAGGCTTGGTGTGTGATTAAGGGACTAGACTTAGTCTAGTGTGAACTAAGAGAGTGGGAACACTCTTAAAGAGATTCTCTGCTTTGGTGGATTTATTTCTCAGCTCGGGGGTGGCCTTTCGGTGGCAAAAATATACACCGAACATAGATACGAATGGTTGGGAGGAAATTTGCAGTCAAGCCTTCAGTTGCATGAGTCTATATTATTCAAATAAGACTTTTCTATGTTCAGTGTTAAGTTGCTGAAAATATTTATAAAGATGCAGTTTATTGGTGTTGAATTAAATGATTTGATTATATGTATGTCTCATTGATCCTTTGTTGATGAATGCTATTCATTTATGCTTAGTTACTCCTTTGGATCTTAGCGTCAAATTTTCATGGCGTTAATGGATGCCACTGCACGCTAATAATGCTCTTTATTCATGTAATATTTTAAATTTTATTCAAGAATTGTATTATTGCTATTGTTGTGAAGTTCTAGATACATGAGTATGTTTATGGTTATGTTGAGTGGATAGAATAATATCCATAATGGTACGACTTTAGTAGATTTAGATAAATATTCTTATTGTTGTATTATTATTGTGAAAAGAGGTAAAAGATTCCTACTAGCATGTTCATATCGGGTTTAATAATTATATGGTACAAGTATCTATATGCTCTTTATTGTATGTAATCCATATGTATTGTACTCATCAAGTGTCAAGTTTTATGATGTAAGCCTTATGATCTAGATATGGAAATTGAGAAAATGATTATGACTTTATATAAATTATGGAAAATGAGTAAAAGTGTAATGGGAATGCTAAAGAGCTCATTTATTGCTTATAATAGCATTAATTAGATAATGATAGTAGAATCTAGAATTGCTACTTGATTTAATTAGTTGAAAAAAAATGATGGAGATTATATTGATCCAGATGGATATAGGTGGCTACCCACCTATTCCATTGGCTAAAAACAATTTTCCATTTTTGCAGTTTTCTAGAAATTTTTCTATAGTTTTTCGGGTCCTCGACTTTCGGGGCCGTTTTGAGGCCCTAAACAACGTTTTTTTGGAGATTTGGGCTAGGGGGAAGGGGGGGGGGGGGGGGGGGGGGGATGGTTGCTAACAACATACATTTTATCGCAGAAATTTGAAAATATCGGATAGACCTTTTTGAAAATCTCGGATAGACCTTTCCGATGGACTATCGAGCGCCCCAAATGGAGATTGTATGCAAACGTTATGACCTCGGGAAGTTGACTGTTCAACTAACCAACTTGGGTCTGCAAACATTATGATGGTTCATCCTCTAGGGTTACATTTTTGGATGTTTAAGGTTCTTTCCTCATGATTATGATAAATAGGTTCTTTTATTCATCTTGTCACAAATGAACGTAGCCACCACATCTCTTCTCAGAGATAAAGCTACCACCATTCTAGTTGTTTTTATTTTACAGTTTGTTTTGTTTCATTCATTTAATATAATCTCAGTTTATTGTATCCATGTGTTTCTTGCCATATATCTATGTATGTGAATATATTTATGCTCTTTCATTTTGTTCTCACATAAATCCAGATCATATATGGAACCTATACTACCTTAGCTTTAAAGGGGATGGTTTACATAAATAAGAGTTAACTTGGTAAATGGTTGTCTTCATGTAATTATAATCTTGAATAGGGATATTATTTAGTATGATTGTGTATTCAAGGAAATTGCTCTAGATGGGAAAAGAATAACTCATGATTAGAAGTTAAGTAGTACTTATGTTATACTTAAAGATTAGATCGGGAGAACAACAACCACATGGGTCTCCAAGTAATTGATGTGAATATTCAACTATGATGTTTAGTATTATAAGAGACTAACATATTTTTTTGTTGGATGGTAGAAAGAAAAAATTTTACACCCCATTTCTTTAAAATTCTAAGGAGGAGCTTGAGTGTGTTACAAAGTGGTATCAGAGTGAGGTTGCAACACTCATGCCTATTTGGGCTCAGCATGAGGTAAGAGAATACAATTTTGTTAAACTAACAAATTGACTCTATTTGTATAGAAGGAACAAATGAAGGAATGAATTGGAGGAACTAATCTTCAAATTTCTCCAAGAGTTAACCAATGAGAAAGGGAGATTGAAATTTATGACAGAGTAGTTTGTGAGTTTACAAGTAGGTACTTTCATTTTGTTTTATTTCTGAAGCATTATGCTTATAAACTCACTAATGGAGTTCGGGTTAAAAATGTATTCCGCAAGAAGTACATATATTGTTTTAGAATTATTGTATATAAGGGTGTCTAGATGATAGGATCATAATCTTATGAGTTGATGAAAACAAAAGATAAGTTGTTTTGAATTGTGGAATAGAATAGTGATTATAAATTAACATTATAGAAAAGATTATAGACTTATCAGGGGATAATATACTATAGTCCAGGAGAAAGGTATAATGATATTGTGTGTGGTCTATCCTATAAAAAGATGAGTAGTTATATTTGGTTGAGTAAACATAATGATAGTATGTGTGTTGTACCAATGTTGTATTTCACGCGAAGGAGTTGTCTGCGTATTAAAAGGAATAGTACCCTGAAATAGTCAATCTATATTGGAAGTTGAACATATTATGTTCAACCTATATCATGATGATTTCACAATTTAAATTCTTAGCCAATCTGGCATGGTGTGGCCATAAAGAAAATTGATTGATGTCAAATATATGGAACGTCATATAAATAAGATTTATTTGGGGCTTAGTAATCTATTGAGAAAACCTTAATGAATTAGTATATAGTTCTTCCTCCTATGAACAACAAACCTATGAAGGTGTTATATTATATTTTCCTCGGGGGTTGACTTAGAAAGTACTTATCCTTTATATTAGTTTATTGACGAAATTTGGTTCATAGTTTATGACAAAAAAAACAATAAATGTTATGTACTAACATTGTAGGACTATGTCCATGGTTCATTGCTGATGAAAATAATAATAATAATGGAATGATATTGGAGTTAAATCACTCAGGAGTGAGTGATGAATTTTAAAATGTCTTATTATATTTTTTGTATAGGAGTGTATGGAAACTAAAAACCATGTTTAGAAAAGGATTTCCTAAAATTGTGACTGTATCGCACTAACAATTGGCTTTTGGTAGATTGGCAATATCTACGTGATTGTTTACAACAAAAGCAGTATAAATGGTTGTGCATAAAATAGAGTGATTGTAAATCATATTGAAAAAAAATTGAATACATATCAATACTTAAAGACTAATGTACAATGATATTTAAATAATCAAAGCATATGAAATGATGATGAGTAAATAGGAAAAACTATTATTGATGGATTGATGATATTATGTTGCAACTAACTGTGAAGTTGGAACAGATTCATAGGAATTGCTCATGGCAATGAATACTAAATCTACGATGAGAACCAAGTTCATGTGTTGTATGTTGTGATTGACAACAACTGTGGACCAAAAATAATATGATCATTATTAATGAGTCATGAAATGGAGAAAGGCAATATAAACAAAAAAACAAAACACCAAGTGGCGAAATTGATGATCCATCTCTACTATGCTAAAATAATTTCTTATACTCAAGCAAGAGAGCTTGAGTGGAAAAATTCCTGGACTCAAGAAAAAGAGCTTGAGTGGAAGAGAGAAAGAGCCGATGATTATCAACGGCAAGACCTAGGCGCACCGATTTAATAACATCTGGAAAAGAGGACGTTGTTTGATGTTTGTTTTTTAGAAGGAAACTTTTTGACTAGAAATCAAAAGAGGAGTAATTTCAAAATCTTAAAGCCCATAAGACCAGGCATAAATTGGTGACAGATATAAAGGGAGAGTTCCATGTTCAACAAAGTGTTGCTAAATTCCCAAAACTCAAGGGATATTTTTTTGTTCAACGATGTCTTGTTGAAGTCTTTCATCTCCATGATATAACAATGGAATATAGGGTAAAAGATGCATGGGAATGGGCTTTTGGATTCCCTAATGTTAATTATTGTGTATGCAAATAGTACTACAGGTAATGCAAAATTCATCCCAAGATGAGAATGAATGTCAAAGTTTGAGTTGTCTCCTGCAAAAATATGATATAATGAGCTACTAACTTGAGAATGAAGGGAATGTCTATGACAAGTTAAGGACTAGCTAAAAGTCCAAGAGTTAGAAGCAAAGCATTTCATAAAAAAAAAAGTAAATTATTTCTTTACCTATGCATTCTTTTCATTTATATTGAAAAAAAGGATAAAGTATTATGTTGTCTCATGGTGATTAAAGCAAAAATTTCAATGAAAATGACTAGTCGATTTTCCATGAATGACAACAACAATGTGTGCTAGAAGAGCATGTTTCTTATGTTATGATTAAAATTGAAAAATACAATGTTTATGTTATGCTGAAATATTTTGGAAGATCTTGTATGGGTTGTGTAAGGTACAGGTTATGAAAGAAAAAGGAACAATAACAACATACATGAAGTGCATAAGTTCGAAGATGATTAAGGGTATCAAAAAGGAGATAGCAAAGAAAATAAATATAACTAAATGATGACATTGCAAAGGAACTCAAAAGTTGAAGGCAAATGAAAATAACGATAACTAAAGGATGACATTGCAAAGGCACTCAAAAGTTGAAGGCAAATTTTTAAAGAGAATGAACACCGTGGATGGTGTTATCTTTAAGGGGGAAAGAATGTAATCTCCCTCTTTTTCCTAGTCTTCTTTTAAAGTTGAAATTGTAACTATGTATAAATTCTTGGAGAGGAGATCAAGGCCAAGGCCCCACTAGTGAAATTTGTAAGTGCGGTTATTTATTTCCTAGGTTATAATTATGATTTGTAGATTTAGGAGACTAAAGGATATTATGAAACTAAATGACAGGGAAACAAAATCCACTAAGTGAGAGAGGTTGAAGGCTAGTCAAACCTTAAGAACCGTGTCGATGTGGATAGCGTGTCAGCTTAGTACTTATGAGGTGAAGGTAAATATTTAGCTTAAGACTTGGGTTCTCAAGCCAAAGCTAACTAGTGTTTCTCATTTACTAGCGTAATCCACCAACTAATAACATAACCCTATCCTAAAAACATGAACGCATATTTTATAGTAATTATGTATGTAAATTAAAGGAGGGGGATGTGTGATTGTAAGCTATTGAAATTACATTTACAAAGAGATTAAGGGAACCAAAATCACCTTGTGTTTTATACATTCGTAAGAGAGTGAAATAACTTAAAATAAGAGTATAAAATACATAAAGGTGGAAAAGGAGTATTTTATATTTATATATTAGAAAAATAGAAGCGACTAAAAATGGAATAACTATTGTATAAACGTATAAAAGAAAATATAACTATTTGTCTTTTTTCCACGACTGATTATCTTAGGTTGTTGTGAACTGAATATAAAAGAAATTAAATAGAAATAACCTAAATATAATTATATGCATTATAAGAGAAATCACATTGTAAATATACTGAAAAATATTCGGTACGCTAAATAAAAATGCTTATAAAAAAAATATTTTATAATCTTTGAAAGGGGATTCAATAATTAAGAGTTGGGTAAAGATTTTCTCATCGGAAGGATAGATCCCATCCACAGAGGGACATGCTTTGAATGGTCGAAGTATACAAAGGGCATGATCCCATGGAGGATTTAATTGGATTGGATACATATAAAAATAAAGATAGGTTGTTCAATAAGTTTAGGGATCTTATTCCATTTCCTCTAAATCAGGTTGAGGATATTTTTTCTTCGTGTGAAAATATTCATGGAGGGTGGGAGAAATAGGGCCTTGGCTCTATACTTTTGGGGGCCTATTTAAACTGATGTGTTTTGATAGTAGAGGGAGTCGAGTTTCAATCTGGGGGACGGATCATGTTACTTCTTGTTGGGAAAAAAAGCGTAAGACATGTTTGCATTTCGTAGTGCCGATTGCTGGAAAAAGGGCATAAGTGATTATTTTAAATATTTTTTTCATTGTGGTACATTACGTTCCTGTTATTTATATTTTTTTACTGCATAGAGCACAGAGCTCAGGGCGTTGTTTTCTATGAGAAGATTGCATTGTTTTCTATTATATATCTTATTGCATGTATCACAGAGCTTAGGGTATCGTTTCCTTGGAGTAGATTGCATTGTTTTTTATTAATTACCATACTGCATAGATCACGGAGTTAGGCCGTCTTTGCTTTAATAGATTACATTGTTATGTACATGTTACTTTCTGCAAAAATATCCAATGATATAGCATGGCTCTTGAGGAAGATGGATCTTGAATGCATGGATTTTAAATAGAAGAGATTTTTATTTTAGATATGCATGTAATTGTTAAAGAGATGTTTTATTTAAACTCTGCATATATTCTTATTAGCTGGACATATTTTTCATTTACGATCTCTACTTATGATAGCGTTGAATTTAACATATCAATATTAATCCCTGTATATGTATATCGCTTGATAGATCGCAGTGGTCTCTGTTTATTTCATTTGATAGGGTTGCATTTATTATTATAGCAGTGATCTCTGTTTTGTTATTGGAAAAAGTTCTTCGCAGTGGTCTATGGTTATATCCTTTGACAGGGTTATAACACTGATCCCTGTATATGTATATCGCTTGGTAGATCGCAATGATCTCTATTTATAGTAGCGATCTCTGTTATGTTAAGTAACAAAGTTCTTTTATTTCTGCGCCAAACTTTGGGAAGGTACGGATCCCAAAGGAGCTCGATCGCAATTGTTTGTTGATTATCAATACATCTTATTTTACCGTGAAGTTGCAATTACCGTGAAGTTGCAACGACTTCGTAGGAGGATACCTGAGTGTTATACTGCTTGTTTGATAATACATTATTGTATTTACTTTCATTTTTCCCATTAAGGAGAAGGGAGAGCATAGCTTGCTTGAATAGTTAGTATTTTATTTTAATAGTTATCATGTTTGTTATACATTCTCATGATCTCTAGAATGTGTCAAGGAGGATGCAACTTGGAATTGAAATTCTGTTATTTTTTTATATATCTTTAATATTATACATTTTCTGTATTGATCTACTCCATGAGGGAAGTACCTAGACTTGACTTGTTATGGCATTTTGAGATACCTTGTTTTAATATTTGTATATGGAATAATTAAAACAAGGTTTTATCTTCTAATATCAACCTTAATATCAACCTTTATTATAAAACGAAATGAAAAAATATGTGTGTGTGTGCGTGTGTGTGTGTTATAGAAAGTGCATAGCCCAATAATTTTGTATCTAAATCATATTAATCGACTAAGCATAAAAGTGTAGGCTTGGTGTGTGATTATGAGATTAGACTTAGGCTAGTGTAAAATAAGAGAGTGGGAACACTCTTAAAGAGATTCTTTTCCCTAGTGGATTTGTTTCCCAGCTCGGGGGTGGCCTCTCGGTGGCAGAAATATGCACTTGACATGGAGTCAAATGGTTGAGAGGAAAGTTGTAGTCAAGCCTTCAGTCGCATGAGTCTATATCATTCAAATAAGTACTTTTCTATGTCGTGTTAAGTTGTTGGAAATATTTATAAAGATGCTGTTTGTTGGTGTTGAATTAAATGATTTGATTATATGTAAGTCCAACTGATCCTTTCTTGATGAATGCTATTCATTTATGCTTAGTTACTCCTTTGGATCTTACCGTCAAAGTTTTATGGCGTTAATGGACTCCACTCTAGGCTAATAATTCTCTTTATTCATGTAATATTTTAAATGTTTTTCAAGAATTTTATTATCGCTATTGTTGTCAAGTTCTATATATGAGTATGTTTATGGTTATGTTGAGTGGATAGAATCATATCCATAGTCATATGAGTCTAGTATATTTAGATACATATTCTTATTGTTGTATTATTATTGTGAAAAGAGGTAAATGCTTCCTACTAGCATGTTCATATCAGCTTTAAGAATTATATGGTACAAGTATTTATATTGTCTTTATTGTATGTAATCCATATGTATTGTACTCATTAAGTGTCAAGTTCTATTATGTAAGCCTTATGATATAGATATGGAAATCAATTGAGAAAAGGAATATGACTTTATATAAAATAGGGAAAATGAGTAAAAGTGTAATGGAAATGCTAAAGAGCTCATGTATTGCTTATATTAGAACTAATTAGATAATGTTAGTAGAATCTAGAATTACTACTTGAGTTATTTCGTTGAGAAAAAATGATGGATAGTATATGGAACCTATACTGCCTTAGCATTAAAGGGGATGGTTTACATAAATAAGAGTTAAAGGTAAATGGTTGTCTTCATGTAATTATAATCTTGAATAGGGACATTATTTAGTATGATTGTATGTTCAAGGAAAGTGTTTTGCATGGGCAAAGAGTAAATCATGATTAGAAGTTAAGTAGTACTTAAATTATACTTAAAGATTAGATTGAAAGAATAACAACCACATGGATCTACAGGTAATTGATGTGAATATTGAGCTATGATGTTTAGTATTATAACAGACTAACATATTTGTTTGTTGGATGATGGAATGAAAAAATGTTACACCCCATTTCCTCAAAATACTAAGGAGGATCTCGGGTGTGTTACAAAAATAGAAGTTAAACTTGATATAGAGTTAAAATCAATGCTCGATAATAAATTTACATCTTTTATAGAAGAGATCCAAGAAAAATAGATCATAAGATTAAAAAAATGGAGAACAAGGTAGAGACAATGGAGATCAAACTACATGTAGAAAAAACACTCGAACAAGGAGATGCAGATACAGTAGAAAATATTAAGTTAAAAGATAGGATTATAGAGTTACAGGAAAAAGTAAATCACAACCTAACCCTAAATAATATAAAAGGTAAATTAGATATCAAACCCATTAAAGATTAAATGAATAAACGAATAGCTTTAGACAATGATTGTAACAAAGGAGATTTAAACCTCATAATTTTTGGTTTAAAGGAGGAAGAAAAAGATGATACATTAGCAATTGTTAAGTAAGAACTTTACAATAGGTTACAAATTGAAAATACTGGTCTCATGGAAGCAATGAGGCTAGGAAATTAATTGAGAATAAAGAAATACTAACACGACTTAAGGTTATATCTATCGAATAAAAATATGACATACTCAGTAATACTTCAAGTTTAAAAGGCTCGGTGATATTTATAAATGTAGACCTAATTCCAAAGGATCATGTTGGATTAAGAAAGGAGGTCCAAAAGATAAAAGAAGCTAAGAAGGAGGGAAAATGGGAATTAATTAGAAACAGGAAACCTATTAGTCAAGATAGATACGAAAAGGATAGGAATAAATAACAATTCGATACACTCCAGATCCTATCCTGCAACTCTCAAGGATTTCCATGGTCCAAAGGCCCCAGGTTAAGTTGGATCTTGAGTGAAATTGATATTTTATTACTAATTGAAACTTGGGAGCACGAGGAATCCAAGGTACCTAATATAGACAGATACGTCCTATGGTCGATATGGAATAAACATTCATGTCGTAGAGGCAATGGGGGTATAGCCTAATAGATCAAGAAGAACATATCCTCGCATGTTCGTCTTTATAAGAAATACTCTTACAACCAATTTATTTGGATAGAGATCACATACATTAATGGTGAAAAAAACTACATAACCATATGTTATTTTTCCCCTATTAATTCCAAATTCTAGGAAAAAAAAAAATTAGATAAAATGTGTCCTTATAATGGCTTAGAAAATGATATTTCTAGTCTAAGGAAGGAAGGAAATATCCTTTTGATGGGTGACTTCAATGCTTGAACTTCAAGTAACCAAGATATTATTTTAAGCAATTATTCCAACCATAATCCTCTTTGGTTAGATGAACACCTTGAGGTGGGTAATAGGTACAAAATAAGTTATGGAGATCTAGGTGAAAATGTATTTGCTTATGAGATGGTCAAATTTTGTAGTGCTCAAGATCTGATCATTTGCAAGGATCTTACAAAGTGGCCAAATTCTAGCCAGATGAATTGTATCCACAGGCTTGGTAGTAGTGTGGTATATTATGTTATATCTAATATCCCTTTATATAACAAATGAATAGATTTTGGCATCTTTAGCGACCTAGAACCAGACTCTAATCATAGGCATTTAATTATAACTCTCAATATTGCCATGCATAGTGATCCCAAAGAGGAAAACTATCATTGCCAAAAGCACCTAATGTTCGATAAAAATAAAGTTAACCTTTTTCTCCATAACTTAAAAAATTATCTGTTTCCTTTATCTAGTATGGAGAATATAGAAAATCTATACCATAATTTTACTACATCCCTCTCATCGCCCATTAAAAAGTTCTATATTGAATTCTTGGCTAAAAAGAGAGATAATAGAACCGACCCTTGGTATGATCAAGAGTGTAAATATGTGAGAAAAGAAATTAAGCAACCTACTGTAGAATCGATAAAAATGGACAAGATAAATCATTACAAAGCCCTCATTAAAAGAAAAAAAAGGCACTATCTAAGTAAAAGGTAGGAAAATATCTTATGCCTATCCAAAATGGCCCCTAAGAAATTATGGAGGAAAATTATAAATCGCAAAAAAAAACGATAATAAGATTGCTTTAAAATATTGGAATTCCTATCTTAAAAAGTTTTATGAATCCCCGGATATCAGAGCTAACATTCAAACACTTCTTATAACGAAAGAAGTTTTCTCGTTAGAAGACATAAATTTTGGGGGTTAAGCACTTAGCAAATGGAAAATCCAAAGACATTGAAGGCTTCCAAGTAGAAATATTAAAAAATGGGGGTCGATCCTCATCCTGCACATCCAAAAACACTTTAATCTAGAAGTAAAGCAAGAGTTCCCTATACCTTTGAATGAGATCCTCATTATTCCTATTTTCAAAAGTGGCAATAAAAATAACCCCTTTAATTATTGAACCATTATGATAAGCCCTCTCTTAGCTAAGTTATATGGTATTATCTAAGAAAGAAAGATCAACAAATGGATAGAAATGGAAGGTGAGCAGGATAAAGGCCGAGCAAGTTTTAGAAGGAATCATTCAGAAAATTGGAGGAAGTGACTTCTTACAAATATCTCAGAATTGATACTCATCACAAGATCAATTGGAACTATAACATTGAGAAAAAGATTAACGGAGGGTGGAAAGCTTATTTTGGTCTTGAAAATAATTTTAAATCAGCCAACCTAGCCATGTGGGATAAAGAGAAGTTCCTATTTGAAACTCTCCTCATCCTCATTATCTTGTATAGTTTTGAAGTATGGGGTTGTAGCATCTCTAGAGAATGTTGGAGGAAGATTGAGAAAATATAGAAGTGGTTTATAACTTATAACCTCAAAATTAAAAGAAATACACCTTATCCTATTCTCCTATGACTAGGAACCTAATGTACAAGCACAAGATGAATAACATGGGAAATGAGAGACTTTCTAAAATTGCTTTAAACTCAAGTAAAAACCAACTATGCCCCAAGCGGGGTTGGTGTAAAGATACCATGGCTTGGTTAAACCATTGGGGTATTGATTAAAATGACACTTGCAAAAAGTCGATAATGTCAAAATATTATTACTTCTAAGTTTAAAGAGAAACTGTGGTGCGAGGAAAATTTAACAGATAAGAGAAAAGTAAGATACTATAAGGAGGTCATTAATCCTAATTTGGAATATTAGAAGTATCTCTTGGGAGTAACTAGTTTAAGGAAGAAAAATAATATAGCCAAGATTAGAATGAACTCCATGAGCTCCATAGTGGAACAAGGCGTTGGTCTATTCCTAAAAATCCGATGGGCGGAATGAACCAAAATTAGAGTAAAAAAGATTAAAAAAAATAACATAGAAACCGAGATAATGAACCAACATAAAATTGAAACATGAAAGAACAAAATTTATAGAATGCAAGGGTTCATTAGAAGACTCATGAACTAAAGAAATAATAATTCGATTAGACAATGCCACAAAATAGATTGACCAGATGTTATATTTGCAAATTTGCAATATCATTTTACCTCTTCCTAACCCCCACCCTTCTCTACACACACAAAAACAAACATCCCTATGCCTCCCCTACCACTAACCCCCCTCCTCTCTATATTTATCTCTCTCTATATCCCTCTCCCCTCCACTCCCTTAACCTTACTAACCCCTTATCTCACTCTCTTTCCCCCCTACTCCAGTTACCCCCAATATCCTAACACCCATATCTATCTCTACCTCTAACCCCTTAACAATCCCCCTCAGTCTCTACCTCTAACTCAATATCACCCTCTAAAGTCTCTCCCTTTACCTCTCTATCTCTCTCTAACCAAAACACTCATGCTCCTCACCTATACCCCCTTTCACCCTAATCATCCTTCTCCTCCCCAAACCACTAACCCTCTCTCTCTGTCTCTGTCTCTCTCTCTCTCTCTCTCTCTCCACCACGGTTTAAAGAGAAATTGTGGTGCGAGAAAATTTAGCGCTTAAGAGAAAATTAAGATATTATAAGGAGGTCATTAATCTGAATCTAGAAGATCGGAAGAATCTCTCAGTAGTAACTAGTTCAAAGAAGAAAATTAATATAGCCAATATTAGAACGAACTCTCATGAGCTCCATAGAGAAACTGGGTTGGTTTATTCCTAAAACACCGTGGGAGGAAAGGGTTTTCCATCTTTGTGAACCTCTCAGCATTGACGATGAAATCACTTTCTCTTAGATTTCCCTACTTACACACACATTAGATTTGAGTTTCATAGTATTTGCTACAGTACAAAACTTTCTAACATCCTAACTTGCCAAAACTATAGTGAGCTTAGAAATCTTCACTCTAAGTTTTTTGAGCACATAAACAAAATTTTAAAGAAAACCAAGTAATTCCCTACTTAAGGTTCGATAGACCAAAGTTGGTCTCAGTGGATGTTAATCATCATCATCATCATCATAAAAGATCAATTTTTTCTATGAATCTTTATAATCATTTTCTAATTTATAATTGAAGACTAATAATATAAATATTAATTGAAAAAATGAATTAAATAATATAATTTCTATATTCACTTTCTAATTTATAATTTACTAGAAACAAATTAAATAATATAAAGAATAATTTATAAGAAAATTAATTAAATAATATAAGGAATAATTTATAAGAAAACTAATTAAATAATATAAAGAAAAAGAGGCTTGTTACATCTATAGGTGTTTATATTTTAGGCATCTATGTTTTTCCTAGATTGCATGCAGATGAGACAAATGTACTGTCTAGATTAATTTTATGGCAGTGGTTCCAAATTCCAAATATATATATATATATATAAATAGCTTATGCATGAATAAATAATATCTAGTTGATGCATGAGTGGAGAACAAGTAATACATAACTTGTTCGTGGTAGTTAAATTGTTAATGACATTTAACTTGTAGCCTATTGATGTTATTCACCTATCATTAAATTTAACATATAAAATTAAATTATTATTAAAACAATATTATATTATAAATTTAAAAAATAATATAAAAAATAAATTATTATTAAAAAACAATATTATATTATAAATTTCAAAAATAAAATAATTATAATAATGATGAAAATAATCACGATAAAGAGACAAGATAGTAAACAAAATTTTAAAAATAAATAAAACTAAAACAAGTAAAGTAGAGAGTGAAAAACGCTCTCTTGAAATGCCTAAATACTAGATTTAATTTTCAAACTACTTTAATTTAACTCAATTTCATGACATGAGAAGAAAAGTTAAAAAAATATCTTCATGCTATCTAATTATATAAACAATATCATAAATAAAATTTAAATTAATTTAATATTATAAATTTTATAATTCAAAACTAAATATAAACTAAATTGTAAATCTTAACATTTTAAATGAGTGAGTGAAATTCTTAATCATAAACCTTTAACCTTGAATTTAAATACAAAGAACTATAATAATAAAAAATACTTGATTTTCCATAAAAATGAAATTGATATATTTTTAAGAAATTTAAATAGTGAATTAAATATGTTATTAACTAAGGACAATACTGAAGACCTCTATCATAATTTTACCACAACTCTCTTTAATTCCATTAATAATTATTTTATTATGGTGTCATGTAGAAATGAGAATAGAATGGCCAACCCTTTGTACGTTAAAGAGTGCAAGAATGTTAGGAAATCCATTATGGATGCATCCAATGAGTCCTTAAAAATCTACAAAATCTCTAGGTATAAATCACTAATTAAAATGAAAAAAAGATGGTGCTATATAAATAAAAAGAAAGACAATCTTTTGCAACAATCTAAGGTAGATCCCAAGAAATCCGGGAGACTAATTTTGAGTTGTAAAACTAATTAAAATAATATGATTCCCTTAAGGGATTAGAATTCCTACCTAAAAAATATTTATGAATCTCCTGATGTCATAAACAACATTCAAATCCTTTCTACAAAGGAAAGCATTTTCTCTTTATAAGACCGATTTTGGGGTTAAGCGACTCATAAAAGGAAATGATAAGGACATTGAAGGATACCAAGAAGAAATATTAAGAATTGGTGGGCCTATTCTCACCCCTCACATGCACAAGATATTTAATTTAGCAGCCAAGTAGGATTTATCTAAACCCTAGAGTTATAAATCACTAATTAAAATGAAAAAACGATGGTGCTATATAAATAAAAAGAAAGAGAATCTTTTGCAGCAATCTAAGGTAGATCCCAAGAAATCCGGGAGATTAATTTTGAGTTGTAAAACTAATTAAAATAATATGATTCCCTTAAGGGATTAGAATTCCTACCTAAAAAATATTTATGAATCTCCTGATGTCATAAACAACATTCAAATCCTTTCTACAAAGGAAAGCATTTTCTCTTTATAAGACCGATTTTGGGGTTAAGCGACTCACAAAAGGAAACGATAAGGACATTGAAGGATACCAAGAAGAAATATTAAGAATTGGTGGGCCTATTCTCACCCCTCACATGCACAAGATATTTAATTTAGCAGCCAAGTAGGATTTATCTAAACCCTAGTGAGAAAGCCTCATTGTTCCTATTTTTAAAAGTGGAGATAAAAACCAATCCATCTAATTATAATACTATCGTGATTATCTCTCATTTAGCTAAATTATACAGAATTATTCTAGAAAATATGTTCAAAATATGGCTAAAAAGGAATGAAAAAAAGCGAAAATCTAGGAAGGATATTGGGGCTATCATTCAACTGTGAACCACCTTGATCTTAGGACTATTGCTGAGGAGTGTCACAATAATAAAAATAATATTCTTTGTTGCTTTGTTGACTTTAGAAAAACATTGGATATAGTTCTCAAAATTAAACTTTGGAATAGATTAAAAGAGATAAAATTCCCTTTCGAGCTCAGAGATACTATGATAAGGTTGCATGACAAAGTTATTGCCAAATTTAGAAACTCTGAAACCTATTCACAAGAAATTAATTGTAATATAGGACTCAAGCAAGGTTTCCCCTTATCCTCTATCCTTTTGTATATTTTCATTGATAAACACTACTACATTCTAGGTCTAAATTCCACCTTTCAACTATGGTTCCATCGAAAATTGACCTTTTCAAATTCAAATGAAGTGCAATGGGCGAAAAATTTGATGAACAAATGAAGCTTTTTTCATCAAACATCGCTTAAGCTAATAATGTGGATCCTAAGCATCGCTTAAGCGATGTTCACTTTCTTGCACCATTTTAAATGAACGTCGACACTTGGATAGACTCAAATGTTTTATCTTTCTCCATGTGGGCATTGAGAAGTGGTCAAGCAAAAAAAACACTTCATTTGTTGTGATCACAAACTCGGAAAAGATGAAGTTTGGCATGTCACAAATTTTAACAAGGTGAAGTGTTGAAATCGCAAATATGGAGAAGGTAAATGTTCCTTTTGTTTTAGATTCTCCTGTATTCTATACATAATATTTTGTTCCCACTATGGAAATTTTTCTTGCACGTTGGCTACTATGGAAATTTTTCTTGCACGTTGGCCAAAACAAATGAGGGAAAAAGTGAGTTGGCCTTTTTTACTTTAAATGAATCTCTATATCTTTGAAAAAAAAAGCATCTTATTGCCTTTTTAATTGCACTTTTAGAAACAACGAGGTCAATGATCAATAGATATATAAGTCTAGAAAATATATTTGCATGATGGTACAAAAGTAAAATGAATTGAAAAAAGTATTGGCAAGGGATCAATGAATTTCTATGTGGGTGTAAGGAAGGATTCACATAGCAAGGTGAATCATAATTTTATCTTGAACATTAATTCCTAGCTTCTTTTGTGAAGAATAAATGGTAACCACCATAGAGAGGGGAACTAGGTTTGATAAGTTTTGGAGATGTGGTAACTCAAGTGTTGAGTCATCATTTTAAATAGAAGAAATATATCAAATGAATATACATTCGTAAATTGGCATGCAAATATGCTCACTGAAATAACTATAAGGTTATAGTTCTTTATCAAACTCATCATTCACTATCAAAAAAAGGGTTAGGATTGAAGTGACTTGCAACAAATTCTATTGTGGTATTAACATGCTGAGCATAGAGTGCCAATATTAACACCTATTTCATTAAATTTGGATTTTTTCTAGTCCAAGTCCCATCGAAGTCAAGTCAAAGAAACCCTTTCTAAACCCCAAAATCAAGGTTTCTAAAGTGCAAAATCTTGTTCCAAAAGTGCCAATTTTAGATTTCAAAAGTGTACTTCGCTTTGATGCCACTTTTGAAACTATTTTTGCACTTTTCCAATATGATAAATATGATAAAGGAACTTTTAGAACCTCATTCTCTGTTTTTTTAACTGTTGTATTTGACACTTTCAATACTTGAATTTGCGATTCTGAATTTTTTTTTGGCACTTTGAAGTTCTAATTTTGCACTTCAGAAAACAAAACTTGACACTTTACAAGTATTTTATTCACACAATTGAATATACAGAAACCCAAAGAGTTTATTTGTGACAAAAAAATTGAACTGTATTATTTAACAAACTAGTTCCATATTTTTTACAATTGACCTCACATCGCTCACATCATTTAGATGCAACAACCAAGTCCACAATTGATCTAACAAGAATGTGTCATTGACATCATGGACAGTATAAATTTTTGTTATAACAATTCCCTTCATTTTTACAAACATATTTTTCTTTCAAGTCATCTAAAATCACTATATTTCTAGAATTGCAACCATGGATCAAAATCTCTCAAACTTTATTTAAAGGTTTGAGAAATATATAAACATTACAAACACCATCAAAACCCTCTATGTCTATCTAAGAACAATCATCGTGTGTTAATGTATCTCTATATTGTTCTCTTTTCAATGATGTTCTTTCGAATGATAATGGAAAAATCATCCATGTTTTTTTGTTGTGTAGATATCCATACACCCACTTCAAATATACTAATTTTTTTTCAAAAAATTCCCTAAATCCTGGATGTATAAAATAAATCTTTGTTCTTGATTCGATATATCCTATTCCTTGCAACCCAAATTTCTTTTTCAATGAATTTATATCTATTACATACAACAAAAGTCCATTGAAATAGAATATAATCAATGGTTTACTTACTAATCATCTAGTCTCTGCAAACAAAATACAACATGTACCCAACCCAATCAATAAATGTTTTTGTTTCTATGTTTCTATTTGGACATAAGTAAACTTGTATGATATGAAATTTTTGAAACACATCACCATATACATGATATTACGTCCAAATACACAAAATTGTTTTTAATTGCCAAAGTTGTCAAATTATACAAATCACTAAATCAATTGTTGTCTTTATAATGTGAAGGTCATCTGAAATTGAATGTTTTTAATGAATACCCTATATTCGGACGAGGCCCCAGATGATTCAATAGAGAATACAATATTGTTTTTATAGTTATTTATATTTCTTGTGAACCATCAAATGTCCAACTAGATGCCATTTTGAAACATTTTTTCTTACTATTATCTTTTGAATGATATTGTCCTTGATCTATAAACAACATGTCGTATTATATATATATCTATATATATATATATATATATATATATATATATATGCTTGAATGGATTTTTATTTATATGCACTACTTCACCAATATTTGGATACATTAAGGAACTATAAATAGTACTATGTTTACATTGCTCCCAACCCCAAATAAATACATTGGGCCTCATTCTTCAATCGTTCAAATCTATCAATGAATGTTTTAATTGTTGAACACAACAAGAACATTGAGAGGGGGTGGGGGGTGAATGACTATTCTCTACTTAACTACTTTTTCAATTGATCTATAAACTGTAAATATTCATTCAACACTCAATGTAATATATCAATAGGTAGTACACATATACACAAGATATGCATGTAAATAAATTTTGTAGTATATTGATAGTATCAATGATTTACATCAACTTTGTAATCTTCAACTACAATTTTTGGTATTCTTGGATTGTATTCTATGCCACTTGCATATGAGCAACAATTTCCCCAATGCTTCTTCTATACCCACCGGCTATGGTTGATCCACATATTTCTTTTTGCACCCACTAGCAATGGTTGTATCAAAGCTTTATTTCTGCACCGATGAATCTCTGCACTCACAAGCACTGGCTGCCCCAATGCTTTAAGAACTGGCTTCCCCAATGCTTTAAGCATTGGATGCTCCAATGCTTTATATTTGCACCCACGAATCTATGCTTATAATCCTCAATCAATCTGCGAATAAGATATCTTGTGTACAAGATATCAAACCCAATAGTATTTTCTCGCTTCTTTTCTCTCCTTTAATCAACAAGATGTTGATCTCTTCACTTGATGTGCCTTTGCTTCCTAATTTTCCAAGTTATTCCATCTCATCTATTTCTCAATTCTTTGTTCTTGTACCTTCCATTTTATTCCCTCAATTAATTCATTGTCTCCTATTTATTCCATTTTTCACCTTACACATAAATTTTGCCGACTCTTTTTATTTATACATATCCACTTATATTATTTTTCATATTATAGCCTACATTCACATTTAATAAATATTTTTTCTTTTTATATATCATATGGAGCCCAATAATTATTATGTTTCATATTTTTTTAAACATATTTAATTTTATCTCTTGTCAAATTGCTTTTAAAACCAACATGTCATTTTCATTTCATTTGACAAGATCCTCAAGTATATCTTCCACGGTTCTCTTTCAATGTTTCATTCATCATATGGATTGTATTGCCTCCATTTGGTTTAATGAATTGTCATTCTTTTGATCCATATTTACCTTTCAAACTTTGATTCATGTTCATAGTTCTTTTGACTCACACTCTTTTCAGCTTCTTCAAGAAATCCTTCAAATGATAACAAGATCAACAATCCAAAGATATCTATTCATCTTTGTCATTAATGAGCATCAATGACAGTGGTCATCATGCTTTAACATTAATGACAACTTTCGCCAATAATCCCTCCCTTTTGCATTGATGTCAATTTATAGTAAAACTCCTCACCAAACTTTCTTTTCCAAGGTGGTTTTATTGTGCCTTCATTCTCCTCCTTTGACATTATTGACAAAGGATCTTGATTCAATTGATTCTTTCTTTCCATCTAGGATGCTCATGTTGTCTTCAAACATGATTATCATCTCTTGGTTTCTTCTTGGCTTCACTTGAGTGATACATAGGCTCCCCCTATCAATTACACTTCTTTTCCTTTGAATACTCCTATTTCCTTGGATTCTTACTCCCCCTGTCTTGCATAGTTATCAACTCCCCCCTAAACTTATTGTCAAATTTAGCTGGTAGAAATGAATTCTTCAAGTTGCTTCCCTCATTAAATCATTTATTACTTCTTTAGTTAAACCAATAGTAACTTGGAAAAGTTTCTTCTCTTTAGTATTCTGCATGAGAAACAATGATAGTTATCTTGTCAACTAGCCACTTCATGTGTTTACAAAGGAATCTATGTCAGAGTCTCAATAGGCATCTTCTCTACTATGACATTGGCATATTCAACTTCATGATCCTTGTACATTAACTATAGATTCTCTCCCATATGTTCCAAAATGAGACTAAAATTTTCTGACAAGCCTCCTAATCTAGATTTGCAACCGATGTTGTACAATGATCTATGTCTTGGTATTTTTGGAATTGACCTTCTTAAATTTCAACAAAATCAACAGTCAGTCTAGTATATTTTATTTATTGTCGTATTTGCATTCTTCTTCTGCTATACGCTTCTCATAGGATGCTTTGAGAGCATTCTCTCCTTTTAAAAATCACTTCCAAATTTCCCACAATACCTTCTATCAAGCAAACTAAATGCGTTTTTCTCTTATACCTTGCTTTGTGCATATTGCACTTCATATTTTCTGCCCTAGATATCAAAGTTTCACGCAAAGCTTGCATCCAACACCATTATAAACTTTGATCTTTGGTAGGGTCTTATTACCCTCAGTGGATGAGATCATTTCACGTCGTTCTCTTTGGAAGCACAATCAACTTGCTCTTGATTGTCATTATATATCTGGAACACAACTTATGCAAGGTTTGGCTTAAAGCACTATGCTCCTTTTCGAATGAAGTGGTGGGTTCCTTCATAACATGTGGAAGTTTCAATATGAAATAATTATGCTTCCAATGACTTTGAGTAGCCCTCTGTAACCATCTAGGTATTTTTCAATGACCTACAATCTGTATACATCTTCCCTAAATGGTTTACAACAAATAAAATCAGGAGCGATTCTGCAACTTGTATTGTTCATTCTGTAATGGTACATTGTCCTCTCACACGTCCCATTCAAAATGATCAGAGATAAGTGAATATCCTCCCATAACTATTCAAGGTAATTCTAAATGCTTTCGATGGCTCGATTTTGCAAGCCCACTTCACTCGAGTCCTCTCCCACTTGATCATATTCATAGATCAATTGTATTCGTGATCAATTTGAGGTTTTGACCAATCGTTTTTCCATGTCACGCCTGGAGATTTATCAGTTCTTGATCATCTATTTTTCATTTCATATCGATCCATTATATGATTACCACAATGAACAGAGCACGAAGGTGGTACCTTCGACAGCTATGATTCAAGCGGTCGACGCATCAAGCTTTGGAATAATTAGTTCCTTCTCAGTCATAGTCATATAGCACAAACAACAATCACGGTTCATTCCTTCACATTAGTTGAAGAGTATGAACTTGTTACATCTTCATAGGGTCTTGTCGTCGCTTACCACTGGAGCGAATCAATTTCCAAACAAACGATAGCTATTACCACATCCATAGATATGTATTGAATCACTCACTGTCGTGGGATGCTTGAATTTTTATGATAGAGAAATGATGCATGTCTGTGTCATGGAATCGATCTGGAGTATCAACGAAACATTATGTTTTTGCATACAACGGTTACTTCCCATACCAACGGTCATCTCTTGCAAAAAAATTTGGTTTGCCACATTGGATCGTGTTGTTTCTATAGGTAAGTTTTCCTGCTTGTGATCCAATCTCTCTTTGTTTGTTATCCTCCAATGGCTCTATCATTGGTGCACTCCAACCCGGCTCTTTCCTTCTTGTGAACATGTTCATCATATTCTGCAGCATCAGCATGATACCTCTTCTTCTTTCCTTCTTGATCTTTTGCATTGGGACAATTCCTTGGAATGTGTCCCATATTTTGACAAGAGTAGCATCTAATTGATGAGTAATATTTTTGGGACCTATGAGACTTATGATAACTCTTTTTTTTTCTTGTGAGGGTGATCTTCCTTCCTAAACTTTCCTTTCTTCATTTCTTCATCATTAACGAGCTGTTCTTCTCTCGATACCAATCTAGCTTCTTCTTGCGTGCATTTTTCCCATAATCTCTTAAACTTTGTTAACTTTCTTCTAAAACATATGCCTTGGATAAAGGATTCCCATGACCATGGTAGGCCATTCAAGGTAGTCATTACAATTTTAACTTCCTCGACTCTGTATTCAATGGCTTCAAGTTGTTCCTTGATTTGAGAGACCCTTATGAAGTAGGATTGGATGCTCTCTAAATTTTGCATTTTTATATTCTTGAGTTGAATTCTCAAGGTCATCTTTTGGTTGATGTTCTTCCCTTCATATAATTTTGTCAATGCATCGAACATCTCCTTGGTATGCTTCAAGGATGAAACATGCAGAATTAAGTGATCCTTAATAGAATCAACAATATCCTTTTAGCCCTAACCAAATTATTCTTATGTATTGTTTTTTATTCCTCTCCCTCTAGCTCTACAACTTCTTCCTTAATGTACTTCTCCAAATCATTTTCCTCTAGGATGAGAAGCACTCTATACTTCCATGCTCAAGAGTTATCATCTCCGTCAAGCGACCTCAAATGGAAATAAGGATTATAGAACTTACCAATTGAGATGCTCAAATGAGGTTCTTGCTTCAATGCTCTAGGGTTTTTTAGAAAAACCATAATTTTTCAACTTGAGAATCTTGCAATTCTGATTCAAGGAACAAATGCACCTCCCTAAGCCGGGTTGGAAAAAGGTATTCTTCTTCTGGATCTTTTGACATAAATGCCAAAAATATGATGCCCTAGTTTTGTAAAATTAGTCACAGCAGATCTAATGAACAAGTAAATCAATCACAACAGATGAACATAGAAAATATGGTGCAAAACTGTGCAAAACATGCAGCAGTGCTCTCTATCCCAGAAAGGGTGAATGAATTTCAATACAAACTTTCACAATGACAGAGCAATTCGAATTGCCTAAGGAGCTCATTCGAATCACTGAATGGAGTAGCTTGACTCCAACTAGGAGTCCTCATCATCAATCGGTGGTGGTCATCAATGCACAAGAACCAGTCATCCAGGTGTCAATCTAAGTCTAACTGAGTGTGTCATGTGTAACTGAAGTGTGTAGCACTGATTAAGGGAAGGAGGCTCAGTGGGGGGCGCATGGAAGACTAACTGAAGTCAGAACAAGTCATCTAGTCAAACTGGAGGTCCGACGGAAGTGAAACAGTCAGTCGAGAGTCAAACTAGCCTCAAATCAGGGAGAATCGGAGCTAACTGAATGTAACTGAAGTGGAACTGCAGTGGTAGGTGAACAAGTGCGCCCTTCTCTGGCAGTAGGTGAGAAGTGGGCGCCTTTCAGCCTAGGAGGGCTAAAACTCTGTAGTAAGTGGCTCCCGGGTGCTAGAATAAGGTGGATAAGGTGCTGTAGGCATCAAACTGGTGACTGGGATGCATGCAAGCGCATGCAGGTGCATGCAAACCTTAGATTTTGCATGCAAACCCTAATTGCATGCAAGATCCTGAAAAAGATGATGTGGATATCCGAACACCCCCCCTCAAGCTAGAATATGATGTGCAAAAAATAATGTGGGGCCCTGGTAACTAAGACCAAAGGTCACCCCAATACAATAATAATCCAAACTAATAACAGTAAATAAACCGAGGAAATGGGGAAAACCTCATGGGAAAAATACCCCCCCTCAAAATGAACTGTAACACACCAAAAGATTTAACTGCTCCAAACTCAAATAGATATGTCTGGAGGTATCTTACTCTTGGGAGTAAATGGATTATGCTCCAAAAACATGTGCTTGAATTCTCCATCAGTGGATGCAAGCGAATGTGGAGACTTTATGAACTTGCTCTTCATACCGAAAAAGGTGAGAACAAATCTGAAAATATGAGGATGATCTTGGAACCTGTGATTCGAACCAAGTGAGGTAGGAATAGCTCCAACTGGATCAAATAGATCTTGAAACTTGAAATTCTTATCAATAGAAGTTAAATCATCTCCAAAAATAGGTGAATGGTTTCTTGAGATCTCCTCCAAAACATCAAGTAGATCATTATTCTGCATGCCGACAAACTCATGTGAAGGAGAGGATTCAAGAACCTCTTCGAAATTTAGAGTATGAGCTTGTTTATCTTGCTCAGAATTCGAAATAGAAGACTTTGAGAGAATGAGTGTTGAATCTACAGTTTCTTCTTCATCTTGAACAATTGTTGAGGCCAACACATGATCGGAAAGAACACATAAGGAGATCTCACTGGGCTTGTTCTCCAAAAGGCTAGCATGATCCTCTTCTTCCTGCTTTCCAAATTCTTTGTCAAGTTGGACCCATAGATCACTTGGATTTTCAGCAGTCTTACTGAGGTAGCGCATACAAGGAGACATAGCAAGACATATTGCTCCAAAAGCTCTGTCACAATCATTGAGCCAATCATTCTCCTCTTCATCGGAATCAAAATCTCTTGTATTACCAATGCACATATCAAAAAGACATTGTCTCTTCAAGAATGCAATCATCTTTGGTTTCCATTCATCATAGTTGAATGGAGTAAGAATATTTTGTGAAGAAGAAGTCTCCATCTTTGCATTAGCGAATGCACATGGAGAAGTAAGAAACCTGCAAATCACACACAAACAAACACTATGTTTTCAGCCTTGCATGCACATGAGCGAATGCACATGAGATTTTTCATGCCGCTGCTGAAATATATTAGTGAGCAAAGATTGCTCTCTCTTCATGTAGAACACCTGTAGAAAAGAAATCTTGTCCCTGTCATGGCTCTGATACCATGTAAAATTAGTCACAGCAGATCTAATGAACAAGTAAATCAATCACAACAGATGAACATAGAAAATATGGTGCAAAACTGTGCAAAACATGCAGCAGTGCTCTCTATCCCAGAAAGGGTGAATGAATTACAATACAAACTGTCACAATGACAGAGCAATTCGAATTGCCTAAGGAGCTCATTCGAATCACTGAATGGAGTAGCTTGACTCCAACTAGGAGTCCTCATCATCAATCGGTGGTGGTCATCAATGCACAAGAACCAGTCATCCAGGTGTCAATCTGAGTCTAACTGAGTGTGTCATGTGTAACTGAAGTGTGTAGCACTGATTAAGGGAAGGAGGCTCAGTGGGGGGCGCATGGAAGACTAACTGAAGTCAGAACAAGTCATCTAGTCAAACTGGAGGTCTGGCGGAAGTGAAACAGTCAGTCGAGAGTCAAACTAGCCTCAAATCAGGGAGAATCGGAGCTAACAGAATGTAACTGAAGTGGAACTGCAGTGGTAGGTGAACAAGTGCGCCCTTCTCTGGCAGTAGGTGAGAAGTGGGCGCCTTTCATCCTAGGAGGGCTAAAACTCTGTAGTAAGTGGCTCCCGGGTGCTAGAATAAGGTGGATAAGGTGCTGGAGGCATCAAACTGGTGACTGGGATGCATGCAAGTGCATGCAGGTGCATGCAAACCCTAGATTTTGCATGCAAACCCTAATTGCATGCAAGATCCTGAAAAAGATGATGTGGATATCCGAACAAGTTTTCCCAAGCAACAGTGATGAGGTCAAAATTGAAAATCCTCATCTCTGAAATTTGTTTCCATAGGAAAGTGCACCCTCCTAGGGTGAGTTAGATTGATCTCCTTTTCAAACTAATATGTGGAGGGAAGTTCCGAGAACAAGAATCTCTAGTTTCCAACTTTCGTGAGTTACAACTATACCTTTCAGCACGACTCTCATACCATGTTAGAATTTGTACTAGAATAGTACTTAGGTTAAATATTTAATAGATTTCTACCGTATCACAATAACAATAAGTAATAGGATCATTGAAAGATAGACAAGCACACCATACAAAAGAAACACAAATATTTTCATGTGGGAAATCCTTAATGGGAAGAAAACCCAACAAATTTTTCAATATAGATTCGTCAGCAAGTACAGTGTCAAACTAGTACAACGAAAAGCTAAATATCCATAAATATCCTGAGAATATATAAGATAGAAAACCAAACATAAGATGTCTTCACAATGCAACTACTCTTCTCCTCTAGCAAACTTGTCCTTTTATCTCTTGTGTTTCAAACTTGCTTGAGTGAGTGATGATGCAAATGGGAAATGTGCCTCCCCTATTTATGCTTGTTTTCCAAGTGACTTTTCCTTATGGCATCGACTTGTCTAACTTTCATGACCGACATCACTAGAGAAACATTAAATTAACCTTATTTAATGTTTCTTCTGGATTCTTTTGAGCTCACCTAGGAAGTAGGGTTTACATTGATTCTTTCAAGACTTTTACATGATCAAATACAATATGAATATTCCCCAAAAGAAGTATGATAATAATACAACATGAATATCTTTTGAAGTTACACAATATTCAAAATTTGGAACATATGTAATAATTTTGAGATATATTACCAAATATTTTTGAGATGCTTTCTCGAACTGCATATTCCCCTACTAGTACAAGATAGCATATTCAACAAATATACCATTTGAATCATACTATTGTGTTGATGTATTTGTAACTTTGAAAGATATTCACTTGTATATTGTATGTATTACAGTTGTACTTTATTGTATCCTCGACAGAGATGTATTATTCCTCCGATTGGAAGTGTCATCATTTGTATTTGCAAGTGTCGCAAGTTACATTGGTGTCGTAACTTATATTTGATGGGTTATTAGACCACCTTTGTGGGGTTGGCCGTGTATGAGTCATGTGGATGGGTTATTAGGCTTCCTTAGGAAGTCGGACGTATTAGGGTTAAAGGCAGGTTAAGTTGTTGTATAAATAGAGAGCGTGACTCTCTCATTTTCCTAATTGACTCACTCATCCAACTTGCATAGTTGAGAGAGAGGAGTGTTCACAAGTGGAGGAGGAGTAGTTGTTGAGGCCATCTATCTTTTGGGGTTTGATCTTTGTGATCTTTGTATTAGTTCTTATTCTATCTCTGAGGAAGTTGCGAGGTTTTTCACCTTCTTGGTTTTCCTAGATAATATTGAATAAAATTATCGAAAATTAACATGGTATGAGAGCAGTAGTAAGAAGAAGACACTGTGCATCTGCGGAAGCTAGGGCTTCTTAATTTTTGGGTTTCTCTCACCGTTCATCAAAGTAAATAGGTTAGATTGACTCTCCTAGAAAGGGTGCATCTTTTTGTCAAGACAAAATTCAATTATGAGCATTTTTAGTTTTTGGCATGTGAGTGCTACGGGAAATTAGGGTTTTGGAGAAAGTTGGAATTTTTGGAATCTGAGACCACAACTGGATGCTCCTCAGAAAAATAGAAGTGTAGAGACCAAGATTGAAATTTTTGGTTTGGCAGAGTTCCCCGAAATTTATCAAACCCCAGTTCGGGATTTTGATGAGAAAACCAGAATTTGAGAGAAATTGCAGATTCGAAAGTTTCAAAGTCAATTTTGAGGGGTCAAATTTTGGATATTTCAAAATTGAAGTATACCAGATTGATCAACTCATCAAGGCACTTCTTTCCATCCAATCAGAAGTTTGAAATTCAAAGTTTGAATTTTTAGGGTTTCTCTCACAAACCCTAATCCATCTCGAGATCCAATTTCAGCAAATCAAGTGGTAATATCTAAATCTTTTAATTCCATTTGAGTTTCTCACTAAGATGTCTCACCGCACCAAGATTGATGATAAGCTTGAAGGGGCTAATAACTTTCGAGCATGGAAGTATAGGATTGGGTTAATCCTAGAAGAGAATGAAATGGACACCTACATAAGTTAAGAGGTTCTAGTTCTAGAGGGAGATAAGGCTAAGGCCTTACACAAGAAGAACTTGGTCAAGGCCAAGATAATCGTTTCTGATTCTATCAAAGACCATCTCATACCCCATGTGTCTTCCCTAAAGACAACTAAGGAGATGTTTGACTCCTTGACCAAGTTGTTTGAAGGAAAGAATATAAATCGGAAGATGACACTGCAGAACCAATTGAAAAGGGTAAAGATCGAGAATGGAGAAACCATCCACTCCTACTTTTCCAAGGTCTCTGAAATCAAAGAACAACTTGAAGCTATGGATGAAATAGTCGAGAATGGAGAAATTGTGATGACCACATTGAATGGCCTACCTAGGTCATGGGACTCCTTCATCCAAGGTATTTGTGCAAGAAAGAAATTGATCTCTTTCAGTACACTATGGGAGGAATGTTCATAAGAAGAAGCTAGACTTGTGGCCCAAGAAAAAAACATGGAAAATGAAGATCAAGCTCTCATAGTACACACCAAGAGAAGTAAGTTCAAGAGGGTGCAACCTCATCACAAGAAATATTCTCACCACCATCAAAGAGAGAAGTTGAAAGATCTGAGATGCTTCACATGTAATGAGAAGGGACACTTTGCCTAAGAATGTCTCAAGACAAGAAAAGACTTCAACAACAACCACATGAAGAACAAAAAGAAGAGATATCATGCTCATGTTGCTGAGGATGATGAACCTCCCAAGAAGAAGACTAAGGTAGAAAGTGAAGACTCTTCAAGTGATGAAGAGTATGTCCTAATCTCTTCTCTCACAGGTGCTATTACACATGTGTAATGATTGGCTTATTGATAGTGGGGCTTCCAAACATATGATGGGATTTAAAGAATCTCTTATGGGCCTATTTGAACATGAGTCATCTCACAAGGTGAAACTTGGGGATGACTATCAATACCCTATAAAAGGAGTGGTGAAACCTCATATAAGTTAGACTCTGGGAAGTCTTTAAAGATACAAGATGTTCTATATGTACCTGGACTCAAGAAGAATCTTCTCTGCATATCATCTTTGGATGCAAAGGGGATGAGAGTTGCATTTGTGGATGGCCAAGTACTTATGTGGCCAAAAGGTAATCCATAGATGATGTAGTAGTGATTGGAGAGCAAGAGGGAGAATTGTACAAATTGAAGGGACAACCTGAACATGCCATGGTACATGAATCCATGGAGCCAAGTGAACTTTGGCATAGAAGGCTTGCACATGTGTACTATAGAGCACTACCAATTGCAAGCAAAGCAGTAGAAGGTCTTCCTGAAATCCATTCAAAGCATGAAGGTGTTTGCAAAGGATGTGCAAAAGGAAAGAACACAAAGAAGGCATTTCCAAGCAATGAAAGCAAGGAAAAAGGAATCTTGAAGATTATCAACTCCGATGTCTTCCAATTCTCTGAGTGGGTATGTATATTATGTTTCCTTCATTCATGATTTCTCTAGGAATACTTGGGTTTATTTCTTAAAGAATAAAGATGAAGTGTTTGATAAGTTCAAGGAATTCAAAGCCTTGATAGAAAACCAAACTGATAAGAATATCAAGACCTTTATATCCGACAATGGAAGAGAGTTCACTTCAGGAGACTTCAAGAAGTTATGCAGTGATTCAGGGATTAAGAGGGAGTTGACCACTCCTTACAATCCACAACAGAATGGGGTTGCAGAAAGAAATAATAGAACAATCATGGAAGCAACACGAGCAATGCTATATGACCAAGACCTACCCATGTACCTATGGGCATAAGCAACAAGGACAATTGTATATGTGAAAAACATAACACCTCACAAGATACTTGAGAACAAGACACCAAAAGAAGTTTTCTCTAGTAAAAAACCAAAAGTTAGCCATCTTAGGATATTTGGTCGTCCAATATACACACGCATTCCAAAAGCAAAGAGGATAAAGCTAGATCATTCAAGAAAGAAGGGTAAATTTTTGGGTTACAGTGAAAGCTCGAAGGCATACATAATCTACTTTAAAGGGTTCAAGGAGATTGACATCACTAGGGATGTGAATTTTGATGAAGACTCAGCATACATCAAATCTAGGAAGAAACCTGTTGAAGAGAATGAAGAACCAAGGGTACCCAAGATACAAGACACCACCATGAACGAAGCAATTCCAGAAGAAGATTGTGAAATTGAAGATCCACAAGAGCCTATAGATCCACCTCGTGAGAAGAATTCTCACAAGAGGAAACTAGATGGGATAGAGAGCTCAGCCAAGATGTAGAAATGTATGGTGCTCTAGAGGAGGAACATAGAGAAAGAAAAAGGAAAAGGTCACACACTAGCTATGTTACCTTACTCTATGACATAATGAACAAACAACATTCCAGTTATGAAGAAGCAACAGAAAAGAAAGAATGGAAGGATTTCATGGTCGAGGAATACCAATTGATCATGAAGAATGATGTTTGGGATGTCGTCTCAAGACCAGAAGGGAAGTCTATTGTGACTTCCAAATGGATCTACAAGATCAAGCATGCCGCAGATGGTAGAATAGAAAAATACAAGGCAAGGTTTGTGGCTCATGGCTTCTTCCAGAAAGAAGGGATAGATTATGAAGAAACTTTTGTACCTGTAGCCATATACACTTCCATCAGAACAGTACTTTCTCTCGCCGCAGTAATGAAATGGAAGATACATCAGACGGATGTCAAGATAGCTTTCTTGAATGGTGTAGTCGAAGAGGAAGTGTATGTGGAGCAGCTACTCAGTTTTGAGACACATGACAGGGAGTCATATGTGTGCAGATTGAAAAAATCACCCAAGACATGGTACAACAGGATAAACAGCTTCCTGTCTAGTTTGGGCTTTACCAAGAGTAAAGCGGATTCCAACCTTTACTACAAGGTTGATAAAGTCAATCCAATGATACTCCTACTATATGTGGATAACCTGTTTGTGACAGGTGACGATAGGTTGATTGCCGACATGAAGAGGAAGCTTGTTGCCAAGTTCGAGATGAAAGACTTGGGTATGATGCATTACTTTCTAGGTATAGAGGTGTGGCAGAGTGCAGATGGAATCTTCCTTGGACAAGGGAAATATGGAATAATGATCCTAAAGCGGTTCGGGATGATGGACTGCAATGCCATGGCCACACCCATAGCATCGAAAATGAAGCTATTGAATGATGCTTCATCAGATTCGTTTGATGCCATGATGTATCGTCAAATGATTGGGTCCTTAATGTACCTGACAAACACTAGACCATATATTTTCTTTGGTGTGAACACCTCGAGCCAATTCCTGATGGATCCTAGACATGTTCACTTGATTGCTGTAAAGCATATTCTGAGGTACCTGAAGGGTACAGTTGATTATGGGCTCAAGTATGATGCGAATCAAAAGTTTAACCTGGAGGGTTATGTTGATTCAGATTGGGCAGGAAATGTTGCAGATTGGAAGAGCACTTCAGGGTGCTGCTTTAGTATGGGATCAGGTGTGATCTCTTGGTTTAGTAGGAAGCACTCCTGTGTAGCATTGAGTACAGATGAAGCAGAGTATGCTGCACCTTGTTCGGCTAGTTGTGAGACAGTATGGCTAAGGAAGCTACTGTTTGATTTATTTGATTTCCAGTTGGATGCTACCTATATCTTTTGTGACAACCAGAGTTGTGTGAAGTTGTATGAGAACTCGGTGTTCCATGACAGGTCGAAGCACATCAAGATCAAGTATCACTATATCAGGGATATGGTGTAGAGAGGAGCAGTGAAGCTCCTGTATGTTGCAATGGACGAGCAGATTGTAGATGTGTTGACCAAACCACTAGCTAGAGTGAAGTTCGAGTACTTCAGAGAGAGGATTGGTGTTCTTCATATAGAAGATAGTTCGAGGAGGAAGTGACGGGACACATTTGCAGGAACCATTACAAGCATGGTAGTAGGAGGATCCTTCCCATGGCTGTGGATGTAAGCATTGTGTGATGAGCATCGAGACGATGCTCCAGATGATGCTCTATATGATGATATGTATCAGGATGATGCCATGATGATGATCAGGATGATCATGCAATGATGATATGCATTAGGATGATGCTATATATGATGATGATCAGGATGATCATGCGATGATGATATGCATTAGGCTGATGCTATATATGATGATGATCAGGATGATCATGTGATGATGATGTGCATCAGGATGATGCCTTGTATGATGATGATCAATATGATCATGAGAATCAGGATGATGCTCCATGAGAGGATGATCAGGTTTATAATGAGTATCAGGATGATACTTCGAGGTCATGGATATGTGGCAGGTTGTGCAGTAGAATGTAATAGGTCCCTGGGAGATCCGATAGGTTGATCAGTAAGATCGTAATCAGTCCTAGGATGCTCTTTCGAGGTTTTGTGAGGGAGGCATGTAATCAGTCCTAGAGATCCGACAGGCTAGGAACATAAAGTCCTGGGATTCTCTTTAGAGACCTTGCCGGTCGTGCTAGGCACATAAAGGATCCTGGGATGCTCTTTTAAGGTTTTTCCTATTCACATGTAATCGGTCCTGGAGATCTAATAGGTTGTGCTAGTCACGTAAAAGTCCTGGGATGCTCTTTAGAGATATTTTTCAGGTGCACAGGGTACTACCAAAGGACCGGACACCAAGAGCAACCACTTCACACAAACAGATCATAGATCAACACACCGATGTTTTGACATGGTTTAAACCCTCTTGAGGGAAACACTCCACGGCCCCGGCCAAATAGCTTCTACGGGACAATTTATTATGCAAAGAAAGAAAGTTACAAATGAGCTTCTCATAATCGATCAACTAAACAATGACCCTCCATGCTCTTTAAATAGAGATCATGGACCAATCGGATGTTAAGCCACGGATCAAGGTTAGGTTTGATCTAAGAGAAGTTGAGCCATCGGATCACTCTATGTCGGGAACATATCGCGACTATCGAATTAAGTATTTACAAATGCATACTAAAGAAACACACTATCCCTAATGGATATATTATACAAGTTGATCTTAACTAACTCCTAAGTGTCTAAATATCCTAACACACCCCCTTAAGAACAACTTGGGATAGGATTGAACGATTTACAAAAGTGACACTATTAGGAGAAGGAAGGAGGCATTAGAGCCTATCCCCCTTTAATGACAAGTTCCTGAATTCCTAACATAGATCGAAGTTTAGAAAACTTTGCTTCTGTAAGAGACTTGGTGAAGATGTCTGCAGCTTGATCATCTATAGGGAAAAAGAGCACTTCAAGAACATGATCATGAACAAGATTTCTGATGAAGTGCATATGTAGCTCAATGTGTTTGCTGCATTGATGTAGAACTGGATCTTTGGCATGCTTGATGGCACTTTGATTGTCGCACCAAAGTGGAGTAGGCTGCTACTGCTCGAATCCAAACTCTGAAAGGATCTGTCAAAGCCATAAAGCTTCCTGATTGACATTAATTGCTGCTCGATATTTTGCCTCTACTGAAGAAAGAGCAAGAGCTTGTTGTTTCCTACAAGCCCAAGAAATAGGTCCAGATCCCATAATGAAAACATAACCTGCAATAGACTTTCAATCATCAGGATCACCGGTCTAATCTGAATCAGTGAAAACAACCAACAAAGGTTTCCCCCCTGTACTGTAATGAATCCCAAACTGAACTGTACCTCGAATATATCGAAGTATTCTTTTAGCTACTTTCTAGTGACTTTCATGAGGTGTCTGCATATAACGGGCAACACGACCAACGGCAAACAAAAGGTCAGGATGGGAATGAGTCAAGTATAAGAGACTACCAGCAAGCTAACGATATAAGGTGGCATCGACTTCAGGTGAAGTACAAGTGGCAAAAAGTTTGACTCCAGACTAGAAGGGAGAAGGGGTTGGTGTACAATCTTCCATGTGAAAGCGACGAAGAAGGTCACAAGCATACTTAGACTGAGAAAGAAAGATTCCTTCTTTGGTTTGTAGGACTTCGAGACCAAGAAAATAATGCAAATGTCCTAAGTCTGACATTTCAAAATTTTGTTTAAGACTGGATTTCACATGGGTTATAAGCTTAGGGTCACTACCAGTAAGAATAAGGTCATCAACATATAGAACAAGTATGATGAGATAGTTTCCTACTTTCTTGGTATAGACATTGGGGTCAGAATGGCATCTAGAAAAACCAGTGTCAAGGAGAAAGTTATCCATTTTGGCATACCAAGCTCTAGAAGCTTGCTTAAGGCCATATAAGGATTTCTTAAGGCGGCAGACAAGGCTAGAGTTATTCTGAACATATCCAAGAGGTTGTTCCATGTAAATTTCCTCATGTAAATCATCATGTAAGAAGGAAGATTTGACATCCATTTGATGGACTTCCCAGTTATGTAAAGCTGCAAGGGAAAGAACAAGGCGGATGGAGTTCATTTTTGCGACGGGAGCAAAAGTTTCATTGTAGTCAATCCCTTCAACTTGGGAAAAAGCTTCGGCAACTAACCTTGGCTTAGGTCTTTCAACACTTCCATCTGATGCATACTTAGTTCTGTAGACCCATTTACATCTGACAAGTTTTCTTCCTTTTGGAAGAGGTACAAGATCCCAAGTATCGTTCGCCATTAAGGAACAATATTCTTCATCCATGGCTGCATCCCAATTAGGATTCCATGAAGCTTCCGCAAAAGTTTCTGGATCATGATTCTCGGAAACTTGAGCCAAAAGAGAAGAGGCTCGCTGAAACTGAGAACGTGTTCGACGTTGATCTCTAGGATCACCGGCAAGATCACCAGCTGCTTCACATGTTGAACGGACCCATCGAGGAAGCACTTGTGCTAGTGCAACTGGAGGAACATGAGCAGGCGGAGGTGGATTTTCATCCTCACTGTCATCATCAGAAACTGGAGTTGGAAACCTGTTAAGGAAGTTAGAAGAAGAAGAAGAAGGCACAAACGCCGAATCAGGCTCGCAGGTCAAAGATGGCACAAACGACGAGTTAGGCTCGTAGGCCAAGAGATTTTCAGCAAATTTAACATCTCTTCTAATGATTATATCATGAGAATGTGGTTGAAGAAGTGTATAACCTTTTACATCTTCAGAATATCCAACAAATATGCACTTTTCACTTTTAGGCTGCAATGCTTTCTGTTTTTCATCCGGAATGTGAGCCCATGCTTCACTACCAAACACACGAAAGTGACTTACATTAGGTTTAGTTTTACTCCATGATCCTTCCGGTGTTATACCTTGTAATTATTTAGTGGGGGTGTGATTAACTATGTAATTTGCACAATTAATGGTTTCAACCCAAAATTGAAGACTTAGTCCCTTAGATTGGATCATACAATTAGCCATTTCTTCTAATGTGCGGTTTTTCCGCTCAGCTACACCATTTTGTTATGGTGTATATGGAACATTGTGCTGTTGTTTGATGCCTTATTCAATGCAGAAAGTAGTGAACTTTTTGTTAACATATTCTCCTCCATTGTCAGATCTTAACTTAATAATTTGATGACTAGATTGTTTTTCAACAAGGGCCTTGTAGGCGAAGAACATGTTAAATACTTCGCTCTTAAGTTTTATGAAATAAACCCAAGTGCGTTTGGTGTAATCAGCAATGAAAGTTAAGAAATATTTGAAACCAGAAAATGAAGCAGATGGAAGAGGACCACACAAGTCACTGTGCACAAGCTCCAAGGGAACCAAGGCGTGCCAAGAGGCACGTTTGTCAAAACTATCCCGATGATGTTTTTCGAGTACACAACCGGAACAAACACCATCCCTACAAGATAGCATCGAAAGACTTGTCACCATATTGTCTTTACATAGTTGTTGCAATGAGCGATAATTTAGATGACCAAATCGCTCATGCCAAAGTTTGCTCAAGTTATCACTATGAACAAAAAAAACTCAAGGTAAAGGTGATGACCCAAAGTTGTTAAACTTGTACAACCTGGTAATATCATCAACAATTCTGGTAGCTAGGACCTGTTGAGGATCTTTAAAAACCTTGATTACAACTTGGTGAGGTGTAAAGGTCACAGTTTTACCTTCACCAGAATGAGTGATCTGATAGACTGATAGCAAATTGCATTAAATTCTTGGAACACATAGTACATTACTAAAATGACCATTATCTACTGGAACTGTTCCAGCTCCTACAACACTTAGAGATCTATCATCACCAATAAATATTTGGCATAGTAGAAAAGATGGCTTGATCCTTATCCATATGATAAGATGCTCCAGAATCAATGAGCCATTGATTTGAAGTAGAAGAAGAAGATGCATTATAAGAATAACCAAAAGCACAAAGTGCATGTCCATGAGACGCAGATTCTGAAGGTGAATCTAGGTTGATGTGGTGCTTCTTCATTGCTGCTTCCAAGGCTGCCATCTTCTTGAAACACTTAGATTCATCACTATTATCTTTCCCACAATAGTTGCAATGACACTCTGTCTTCTTTCCTTTTGGATTGGATCCTTTGTCATTTTTTAAAGAAGGAGCTGACTGAGAGGGTTTTGGACCCTTATTTGATTTATTATTGCGAAAATTTTGTTTCTTGGGAGGCTTGGACTTTTCTTTCTATTGGGACAATAAGGCTTTCCGAGATGTATTTGCATTGTTGATTATTCCAAGATGAATTAGTTTATATTGCTCTCTAATCAAGGAATCACAAAAGGATTCAAGACTAGGCTCTTGATAGCTAGCTGCATTCAAGGATTCTTTCACGGAGTAAAATGTAGATACAAAAACAGAATATGCAGGTCCAAGTTTGGAAAGAATATGATAAATGCATTATTTGTCTTCCCTCTTAATCTTACATTCTGCACATAAGAGTTTAAGAGTTTTGTATTTAGATAAATAATCCTGAATGAATGAAAAGTCACTTGGATTTAAATAAATCAACTCATTTTCGAGTTGGTGACCACGAATTTCATTGTGTTTACCAAACACAGATTCCAACTTGTCCCAAGCAGCATCAGGTTCATCAATTTCAGATATGTGGAATCACAAATCAGTAGAGATTGACATCCCAATCAATCTACGAGCTTCGTCACATCTATTTGCCTATTTTATTTTCTTATCATCATTAGTGGGTTCTATTTCTTTCTCTGAGGTAATTCTGAAAAGTCCCCTACTTTGGAGAACATCCTCCATACGAGATTTCCATGAGAAATAGTTGGAACTGTTAAGTAGAATATCACAAGGGGTGGCCATATTTGTAAATTAATGGCTGTAAAAGCAGAAACCAATAGTCTGGATGTGAAGATCTCGAAAAAATAGGCGGTTTAAAAAAAACAACACTGAAAACTGACTCTATATGATAAAGTTATGCTTGAACAAAGAAACTGTTGAAGATGTCCCCAATAGTGACGTGGCAGCTAGAGAATGTCCAGCAAAAAAAAGAACCCCCCTCTTCCCAAGATGAACCTTTTGACAATCACTTTACAATAAAGTTGCTTTAAGTGAACCACTTTTGTAAAATAAGTGATTTCACTTTTACAGTGATATTACTTTAAATAGTGCAGCAATAAAGAGGAACTTAAGTGACTCACTTGTATTTGTTTTTTTTATTATTATTTAAGTGAGATGCACTTTTACAATAAAGTAACTTGAAAATAGAAATTGCATGCACTTTTTCTTTTAAAAGTAACTTCCTAAGACTTGAACTCAAGACCTATTAAGCAATAAAGCAAGTTTGAACCAAGTGAGCTAGATGAAAAGGTACCTAAAATATGGGAATGAGGAAGGGGGCTTTTTTTTTTTTTTACTCTTCTTGCTCGGTTTGCGTGCTTCCCCTTTTTCCTACAAAACACACCACAAATCGAAACAAAAAAACCTTTTCACAAGTACTTTCGTTAGCTTGCCCAGAAAGTCTACGTTTTCTCTATGTTTTTGATTTGTCGAGATCATGCAAGGTGCACGACAAAGAGCATACGCAGCCGAGAAAAACCCTTTCCCTTTCTATTTCTGATTTGCCGAGATCGCTCAAGGTGCACGACAATGAGCATACACAAACGGGAAAGCAACAATCTGAACCAAAAAAAAATTTAATAGTAAAAAATGATAAAATATGAGATTTTTTTTTTTTAAAACAGAAAATAAAAAAATGCGTCACTGTAACATTGTACCTTCAGATTTGATGAAATATGCGTTTCTGGAGCAACTAGGAACCGTTTTCAATCAAACGAGAACTATTTCCCAATGGAAACGATGCTGCAGATGCAATAGAACACCTCCCACAGCCCAGAAATGCATAGAAATATCAGAACCAGAAACCCTTTCGAGTTTCAGCAACAACAGTTCAATATCTAGATCATAACTGGAAGCGGCTCTTCATAAAACCTCTGATACCATGTTCGGGTACATAGGGTACTACCAAAGGACCAAACACCAAGAGGAAGCACTTCACACAAACAAATCACAGATCAACACACCGTTTTTTTGACGTGGTTTAAAACCTCTTGAGGGAAACACTTCACGACCCCAACCAAATAGCTTCTATGGGACAATTTATTATGCAAAGAAAGAAAGCTACAAATGAGCTTCTCATAATCGATCAACTAAACAATGACCCTCCATGCTCTTTAAATAGAGATCATGGACTAATCGGGTGTTAAGCCACGGATCAAGGTTAGGTTTGATCTAAGAGAAGTTGAGTCGTTAGATCACTCTATGTCGGGAACATATCGTGATCATCGGATTAAGTATTTACAAATGCATACTAATGCATACTAAAGAAACACACTATCCCTAACGGATATATTACACAAGTTGATCTTAACTAACTCCTAAGTGTCTAAATATCCTAACAGATATTGCTGGTTGTGCTAGGCACATAAAGGATTCTGAGATGCTCTTTAAAGGTTTTCTGAAGGCTGCATGTAATCAATCCTGGGAGATCTTTCTGGTCATTCTAAGGCACATAAAGGATCCTGGGATGCTCTTGTCAGGTTTTGTAGAGGCATATAATCAATCCTGAGGTTCCACCTCTATCAGGCCACATGCAGAGATGATGAAGACCTACAGGAGGTTAGGCCTACATCTAGTATGAAAAAGGGCTGGTTTTGTAGAACTTCCTATGATGAGAAGAATTGAGAGATAGCACCAGTGATTGAGATGATGAGTGCAGCAGTGGTAACGATGATGCTCCGTGATCTAGTGATGATGATCCAGCTCCAAGACTTGTGCCTATATGTATTGATGACCTGTGTCAAGAGAATACCTTCCTAGTTAAGAGGGAGTGTTGATTTATTTGTAACTTCAGAAATATTACTTGTATATTGTATGTATTACATTTGTACTTTATTGTATCCCCAACGGAGATGTATTATTCCTCTGATTGGAAGTGTTTCCATTTGTATTTGCAAGTGTTGCAAGTTACATTGTAAGTGTTGTATCTTATATTTGATGGGTTACTAGACCACCTTGGTGGGGTCGGCCCTGTATGAGTCATGTGGATGGTTTATTAGGATTCCTTAGGAAGTTGGTCCTGTTAGGGTTAAACGAAGGTTAAGTTGTTGTATAAATAAAGAGTGTGACTCTCTCATTTTACTCATTCACTGACTCATCCAACTCCCATAGTTGAGAGAGAGGAGTGCGGACAAGTGGAGGAGGTGCAATTGCTAAGGAAGTCTATCTTTTCGGGTTTGATCTTTGTGGTCTCTGTATTTGTGCTTATTCTATCTCTGAGGAAGTTGTGGGTTTTTTCACCTTCTTGGTTTTCCCCGGTGAAATGCTTTGTGTCCATTGTCTCTTGTGATTGTTATGCTGTGCTTGTTATTCTCTTAGTGATCCTAGATAATATTAAATGAAATTATCGAAAATTAACATATTGATATATTCCTTAAAAAAAATTCCTCGTCTAACACTTCAACATGTGCAACTTTCTTAGTGTTAACGTTCCTATGAAGGGAGTCTATGTTTTAAAAGAAAATATGGGATCTTTCTAGCTCTTCTTATGTTGTCTTAGGAAAACTTTCATCATGGTTTTGAATGATAACATGTCCTTCATTTGATGCAGTTGAGGCTTGTTCTAATGTTTCATTTATTGTATTTGTTGCACCACATAAGCTCGTTTGAATTGAATTGTCATACTTTTCTTTCCTTTTCTAGATCCTTTTTACTAATTTCTCCATTTTTTCACAATACTTAATGGGGCTTCTACAATCCCAAGCTTCATGTCCAAATTTGTTAAAGTTCTGACATTTCAAGGTGTACTTGGAACAACCATAACTTCTTCTAGTGTAGTATTTACAGTTCAAGGATTTGTGTCCATAATTATTACAAGATAAACAATATCCATTGAATGATGAGCAAAACTAGATTTATAATTCCATTTCAAGGATGAATAAATTCTGAAATTATCTTGGGTTAAAGAGCATGTACTTCTTCCATTACTATATTCACCGACTTGTCTATTTTCTTCATTATACCTATGTGAGAGGGATGGAACTATTTTATTTGAATTTGTGTTAGTTTTGTTTTGAGAATATTTAGTAACCTCATTCATATAAAAACTAATTCCTGATTTATCAAAAGTAGACTTTTGTCTCTTGAGTATTTCATCCAATACTTCTGAGCTCTTATTGTATTTTTTCATTCAATTCTTGTTCCTTGAGAATTCTTTTAACTTATTCCTTAATATGAGTATTTTCAGCTTTCAACTTACTTTCTTCATTGTAACTAATCTTCAATTTTTTTTAAGCCATCCTTGTCTTCTTGAATTTCTTGCAACTGATCAACTAATTTTTTATATTCTTCCCTTAGTTTTGCAAGTGGTCCTTCAAGATTATTTATCTTTATTATTTGATCATTGCTAGGATTCTCCTTTGTTTGATCTATTTCTTCTTCCTCTTCTTCCTTTAATTTCTTATTCATCCATTTAATCCTTTTGTCTTGCTTCTTGATAATTTTTCTTAGGTCATGAATTTCTTTGAGTTTTTCCTCTAAGAGCTTCTAAATCAACTACTGCTTCTCGTTCATCCTCACTTTCTTCCTTTATGTTTACCTTATATTGCTTCTTGTCTTCTATGGCTAGGAATAACATTTCATTTATTCCTTCATTTGCACAATCATCTTCTTCTTCATCATCATCTAAAGATTCTTCCCATGGCTTGGTGTAGAAGATTTCCCTTTTGAGACAATCTTCATTATGATAATTCTCCTTTTTCTTGTGCTCAAACATTTCATTAATAGGACATTTATCTACAAAATTCTCAATATTCCCACATTTAAAACATTTCAAAGATAGTTTTCCTTTGTACTCACATGTTCCTCTTTTTAATTTCCTCATGAAATTGGCCATTTCTTCATCATATTCTTCGCTAGAGTGTGAAGAAGGGTAAGAAGAGACTTTCTTCTTATTGCTTTCCTTCAATGCTGCTTCTTTAGGAATGGGATCCTCAATTTTCATTTCATAAGCTGTGAGAATTCCATGCAACTCATCCATTTTCATTTCCTTGAAATTCCTCGTTTATTCTATGGCACACACTTTTGGATTAAATATTATTGGTAATTCCCTTAAGGTATTTTGAACTATTACCTTTTCATCAATATCTTCTCTAAGTCCTCTGATAGTATTCACTAGTTGATCAATCCTCTAAAAGTATGCTGCAATACTTCCCTCTTCCATTATTTTTAAGGCTTCAAACTTGCTTTTGAATGTCTGCAATTTTTCTCCTTGAATATTTTAATTTCCTTGATAGAAATTTTTTAGTTTATCCCGCATCTCTTTTGCACTTTCACAATGCATTAACTTTAAAAATTCCATCTACTCTAGTACTCTCAGGATTGCATTCATTTCCTTTGCATTTTGTTCAATTTCTTTCTTCCTTGATAGATATTCCGGTGGATCTTTTTGTTCTTTGTAGCAATTTACTACACTCCTCCATACCTCAAATACCAATGCCATCAAGTAGTTGTTCATTCTCTTACTCCAATAGGCATAGTTTGTTACATCAAATAATGGAGCCTCATTTGTAGAGAATGCTTCCACAACAACCATGTGTGTTCTTTATGATCTCCTTCAAGTTGGTAAAACTGATATGAAGGCTTGCTCTTATACCAATTGTTGAACACACTAAGAATACTAAGAGGGCGGGTGGATCAATGTTATGGACTTAACCACTTTTTCAATTGATCTATAAACTGTAAATATTCATTCAACACTCAATGTAATATATCAATAGATAGTACACAGAAACACAATATATGTATGTAAAGAAATTTTGTAGTATATTGATAGTATCAATGATTTACATCAAATTTGTAATCTTCATCCACAAATTTGTAGTATTCTTGTATTGTATTCTATGCCACTTGAATATGGACAACAATTTCCCCAATGCTTCTTCTATACCCATAGGCTATGGTTGATCCACATCTTTCTTTTTGTACCCACTAGCAATGGCTGTACGAAAGCTTTATTTTAACAACCACGAATCTCTATACCCACAAGAATTGGCTTCCATAATGCTTTATTTTTGCACCCACAAATCTTTACACCCACAAGCATTAGCTGCTCCAATGCTTTATTTCTGCACCCACAAATTTCTGCTTATAATCCTCGATCAATCTATCAATAAGATATCTTGTCTGCAAGAGATACAACCCAATAGTATTTTTTGGCTTATTTTCTTTCCTTTGATCAACAAGATGTTGATCTCTTCACTTGTTGTACCTTCACTTCTTTCTTTTCCAAATTATTCCATCTCATCTATTTCTCAATTCTTCATTGATGTACCTTTACTTTTATTCCCCCAATTAATTCACTTTCTCCTATATATTCCATTTTTGACCTTACACACAAATGTTGTGTGACTCTTTTTATTTATAAATATCCACTTATGTTATTTTTCATATCATTGTCGACATTCACATTTTATAAGTAATCTTTCTTTTTATAAATCATGTGGAGCCGATTAATTATTATGTTTCATATTTTATGAAACACATTTAATTTTATCTCTTGCCAATTTTCTTTTAAGACCGACAAGTCATTTTCATTTCATTTGACAAGATTCTCAGGCATGTCTTCCACAGTTTTGATTCAATGTTTGATTCTTCATATGGATTGTAATGCCTCCATATTTGGTTTAATGACTTATCATGATTTTGATCCATATTTACCATTCAAACTTTGATTCATGTTCCGAGTTCTTTTGACTGACACTCTTTTCAGCTTCTTCAAGCAATCCTTCAAATGATAAAAAGAATAATAATTTAAACATACCTAATCACCTATGTAACTAATGAGCATCAATGACATTGATCATCATTCTTTGACATCATTGACAACTTCTTACAACATTAATTTCCATGCAATCCAATGAATAAAATCACATAGCAATGTCAAAATGTTCTCTTGCAGCATTGATAATATCCGGATTGAACATCAACACACAATAATAGTAGTAGTTATGGACAAAATTAGGTTCTTTGAAAAATTATTATCTTTTGGAAAACATACGATCTCCAAAGAGAAATCCCTCTACTCCCAATACCAATAATTTATTTTTCTTTGATCTTTGGACTACATTCAAAATTCGTAACTAAATATATAACCAAAACTATAATATTTTCTTCATAAATTTGAGAAATTTATTGATCATAAACATGCACCTTTAAATGCAAATCTTATATTCAAAAGAAATACAATCATCACCCAACAACCCAAAAAAAAATTTATTATTTAAAATTTTCATAGGGTAGATTTAATGTTTCACGCACTTAAACGAGGAAATGAATGTTGTTATATCAATTGATCCATCTGTTTTACTTAAATTCTTCTAGATTCCATGTATCATATCACTCTCTTCCCTATGGGATGATATATTGAAGGGCTTACACAAAATACAGTTTTCAGATGGGTGTACTTGCATGTCATCATGCTCCAAAAGAAACATTGACGTATTTCTTTTAGAACATATCACTGGGAGATCCTCCCACATTTTTTCCATTTTTTGTGCATCTTTCCTTTTTCATCCATAGTACGTCTCTCTTGAAACCATAAAAATAAAAATTGATCCCAAATTTTTTGACTTTGTCCCAATAAATTTCGTAAACAATGATTTCCCCTCATTATCTCCACATTTAGATGACCAAATTCCACCTCGAATTTTGAAATAAATAATTCCAAAAATCGTATCTCATTTGGTCGTGATTTATATAATTTTCCATTTTAATTAAATTTGAAATCCTCAATAGTACTTTCATTCACTCTTTTTCCTTCTTGGGAGGGTATCTGATAAAAATATAAAACCTTCCATTTGAAATATCAATAATATTTTTGTATGGGAATCTATATAGAAAGAATGTGTTTCATATATTCCATAACAAATTTTTTTACCAAAAGGAAAGAAAATAATCATTTTGTCTTGCATGTTAATGATTGACCAACATTTGATTGGAAAGGAATAGCATTGGAGCTACTATTTTTTGCTCCCAAATCCCTGTTTGGTTTGTTCTTCTCCATTGCTCCAAACTCTATGATTGGTTGGAATATCTCCGCAGAGCTCCTAGATCCTTTCTCTTGCTTTGGAGAGCCCACATGTTCATAATAAATCCAATCGTCTTGACCTACAAATTAGTAGGTATGCATTTTTTTTAGCATAACACCATCTTAGAATAATAGTAAAGCATTGATCAAAACATATATAATGACCTTCTTGTTTTCCATACTCCACTTTTGCATTTGTTTTGTAATTCTTTGTGGATTCTCCATCTCTCTCAATGTCTTAATTGGATATTGTTTTAATAAACAATTCTTGAGTGTCCTCTATCCTCTAATCTAGTAGATAAGTAGAAAAGGAATTTGTAAAAGTTAGTGAATAGAAACAATCTGAAAAAAAATATAATGAAATGAGATACTTGAAAACGTCAATTCAAATAGCTTCATGTATATGAAATTAATGATATAAATTGTTTATATATAGTTCTTGATGTATTGTCTCCATGATCGAAATTATTATTCAATTTGGTGATGTGGTCAAAGAAAGAAGCACTTTACTTCCTACATGAAATGAAAGAATTGTCTCTTGAAAAGAGATCAATTTGGAAACCATGTGATCCCAAAAGTTATCTATCATTTATTTTGCAAAAACATGGTTTCTCAAACCAATATTTGAAACCTTTGACAAAGGTAAATCAATCAATGGTAGGTTCTCATCCTACCAATCCATCTCCATATGAAGAGTAGATTCATTTTTCCCTTCCAATCCAATTATCCATATAGTATAACAGAGAATCCTATAAAGGAATTGGTGTGAGACTCATTTACTACTTTTTTTTATTTCCTGCAGAATTTAGTGAATGCTTTAGAAACCATACATGAATTCTATAAATCGGCTATAAAAACATAAATACATGTCCCTATATTTTCTTCTAAGTAGTACAATAAGGAAACCATATTTTCTTATGTCCATGAAGCAACACAATTACACATAGCAACAATAACAAGTTCACGGTTGATTGAACATGAAAACGAAAATCGATCTTAATGTGTTGACCAATGAAGCAGGATAACGACATCAACCATCAAATTGTGAACTATATTTGTCGGCATTAATGGACATAACAATATTCTCTTTCTTGAAATATAAGTTCAATATATTCTCAGCATCCTTTGGTAATTTGGTATCATTATCCTCTTCTTCTTTCTTTATCTTCTTCCTCCTAGGATATTTTTCTTGCTTATATGAGCATAAAATGTTGCATGATTATTGGAAGTAATTTGGAGAAATATTATATATTTTTAATGAAATTCTTGTCACCGAGTCCCTAGAAACCAACACTATCAACATCATGATCTTTGAAATATTCACAAATCGAACTCCGGGTTGATATCTCATCCTTGATTTGCTTGCAATATTGAAACAAGGTCTCTACGACAACAATTTTGTCAACTAATGTTCTAAGTCAAAAAAATACTTTGATTATATTGTCTAAAACATCGGTCAATTATTCCTCATCTAGATCACATAATGGTATAAGAAATTAGATCCATAATGCTTATTTTATTATGAAAAAAATCATACTTTCTAATGCTCTTGGGCGAGCATGGGAAAGAACCACTTTTGTAAAATTTGAATACAAAACACCATTTATTCCATAATCTATTAGTTGAAAAAACAAGAGTAATCTTGTATATAAGGTTGTCCTTGGTTGAAACATTAAATATATCCATACATTCTTTTTGGAAAACCTACAAAGATATAAACTGAAGAATTAGTAACGAGATATTAGCAAATAAAGAAAACAAAAAACAATTTGTGGGAATTGAATATTAAGAAGAAAATATTTATACCTTCCACTCTTTGGCGGAAAAATTTCCCTTTCCTAAACGGGATGTATTTTTTTTGTATATCCATTTCTCCCTTTCTTTAACAACTTGATGAGTTGATCAACGAATGGAGTGTCAACAAATTCCTTGTTTGATGAATTTGGTTGTTCGCATAATTTGGTAATAAAATATTGAGAAACATCTTTATCCAAAAAGAGAGCTATCCAATGATGATATATTGAATGGAATTGTTTATATTTATCATTTTCAATTATTCTTTTATGTTCTACAATAGTGCGTTATCCATCCAATACATAGAAGTTCAATTTCGACAATTCAAATTCTTCTTCAGTTCTAAGAACATAGGGCTCCCTGGTTACATTATCGAAAGGAAATAGAATAACATCTCTCATTGATTTTGTAAAAGTTGTGATAAGGGATAAAACAATAGTTTCCACAACCTCATCATCAAATTTTTGAAATTGCATATGTGGAGGCACTAGAACACATCTTTTTATATCAATTGAAAAAACTTTATCATTGAATAAAAAGTATTTGATTTTTTCTTGTTGATTTCCTTTCGAGCTATCAAATCTCTTACTGTATTTTTGTAGCATTACTTTCAAAGGAATTTATTTGAGTACCTTGAAAGAATATTTGATCACATATTTATTAAGATGATTGAGAAAAGACCTTTGAAGGTATAGAAGATTTTTTTCACAATCAACATTTGTCATCTTATTTGTAATACTCATGTAATGAAGAACAAATGAGGTCTTCCCTGGCATTATTATTTTCTTCAACATTGAGAGAATTCATTTCTTTGAATATGCCACAATATTTATTCCAGACTGATTACAACAATCATATGATGGAAAAACCCATCCTTACTTCGCACATGAAAGTAGGTCCACATATGGACCACTTTGTTGGAATCTATTTAATATGGATGGGGGCTAAATCAATGTTAGTGCAGTTATGAATAGTTTTTAAATTCTTAACAGATTAATCTTGATCTTCAATTATGCATCCACCATAAATAAAACATTCATCCACATATGTGCAAAACAAAGAACACAGAACATACATAAATTTTATGTGGAAACCCAAATGAGAGAAAAACATGAAATGATCTTTTATAATGAAAAGATTACATTTGAAGAGTCACCAAATTCATAAGTTATCCAGCACCAACTAGAAGGAGGCACCAATCCCCTTCTTTTAAAGGCATTGACCTAAAGGAATCACCAACTCCCTGAGTTATCCAGCACCAACTGGAAGGAGGCTACGACCCCCTAGTTTTACAGGAACTAACTTGAAGGAAGCACCAACTCCCTAAGTTATCCAACACCAAATGGAAGGAGGATATGACCCCCTACTCCTTTCCCCGTCCTGCCACCCAGGTATTTAAGAATAGGATATTGCTCTGTTGTACTTCTGATACACTCATACTTCATATATTTTGTTGTTCCTTATGTTGTGCGCACCTTCTATATGCTGTAATATTGTTCTCATTTTTCTATATACATTAAACGCCAATTTCATCAAATTTGGACTTATTCCAGTCCAAGTCACTTTGAAGATGGGTCAAAAACAAAATTCTAGACACCAAAATCAAGCAAAATCTAGTTCCAAAACTGCCAAATCCAGGTTCCAAAAGTGCCAAAACCGATTCCAAAATTGCCAAATCTGATTCCGAAAGTGCCAAAACCGATTCCAAAATTGCAAAATCCGATTCCGAAAGTTCCAAATCAAGGTTCCTAAAGAGCCAAAACCGGTTCCAAAAGCACCAAATCCGGTTCCAAAAGTGACCAAACCAGTCCCGAAAATGCCAAATCCGTTTCCAAAAGAGCCAAAATCCAGGTTCCAAAACCATACTTTTTCTTTCGATATTGGTGTCTGTATAATATGATGGTCATTTGAAGTTGAATGTCATTAACCAACACCCTAATTTTTCAATGAGGCTCGAGATAAATGAATGAAGGGGCAGCCGACCCTTCTTCTACCCACTATTATTTTTATACTATGGGAGGGGCAGCCAATCCTTCTTGTCGTCAGTCAGAAGTTAGGATAAATATTGTTTACATGTTTCAACATAGGCAATGTCCCCATCCCTACCATATACTACAGAAGTCGGTAGGTGGGAAATGTTGTCCCAACCTTCGTAGATTAATTGTGTTTCATTTCTCTTTTAAACGAAGGGTCGATCGACCCTTCTTGTGCTTAGTATTTTTGTAGTCTTCACCATTCAGGATATACATGATTTGACAGCCTATACTTTGTTGGTTGAATATTTGCACAATTCCCTCATAAATGAAGGGGTGGCCGACCCTTCATGTGCCCAATATTATTTTCATACTAGTTCTAGACTGCTAGAAAGGTTGGCCAACCCTTCTTGTGATTTATATTTTTCTAGTCTTGACCATTCTGGTTATACATGACTTGATCTCTATTTTGGAAGGCCAAAATCTCACATGTGTGAGCCTCAAAGAGAGGACTGATGCCATAGGAAGTGATGACATGGCATGTATGATGACATGGCATGTATGATGACATGACATGAATGATGACATGGCATGAAAGATGACATGGCATCTATGATGACATGGAATGTGTAATGAGACTGGAAAGACACATGATGGTGTTCTGGTGTATCATTTAGGTTGACATCATTCTCAAAAAGTATGGCAAATTTGTTAAACTTTGGAAATTGACAAAGTATGGAAAAAGTAGTGAAAACTGCTTTGATAGAATGCCCACCATAATTCATGGGTTCAAAAAAATTTATGCTCCATCATATCATGCTATAGCTTGTTGAAGTGGCTATCTAGTTATAATGATTGCGAATTGCAGGAACTGTTTGAATAATGAATTTGCGACATGTGTTTCCGCAACCTGCAAGGCAAATTGTGGATTGCAGAAACTATGGTTTGTTTTTATTTCGATTCGTAGTCCCGCAAACCGTAATTGTAGATTGAAGGAATGTTTTATATATTTCCAAACCATTAAGCCCACACAACTTGTTGAAGCCTTCCCCAGATTAGATGTAAGTTGTTTCCTTTTATTATTTTTTATCTTCGAAAATTACCTACTATGTGGATTTTACTGCGAGTTTTTACCAGGGGTCATTTTTGCTATTTTTCCAAGCTTGAATTAAGGGTCGGCCAACCCTTCTCGTGCTTAATATTTTTGCAGTCTTCACCATTCAGGATATACATGAATTGACATCAATTCATCCTATACTTTGTAGGTTGTATATTTGCACAATCCCCTCATAAATGAAGGGGAGGCCGACCCTTCTTCTTCCCACTATTATTTTCATACTAGTTCTAGACTTCCAGAAGGGTCGTGCAATCCTTCTTGTGTTCACGAGTCTTGATACAAGTGAATTGCTAGATATTGGTGTTCACAATTATCTACTAAACGAAGGGGCGGATGACCCTTCTTTTGATTTATATTTTTCTAGTATTGGCCATTCTTGTTATACATGAATTGATCTCTATTTTGGCAGGCCAAGATCTCACACGATAGGAAGTGATGACATCGAAAATATGATGACATGATATGTCTGATGAGGCTAGAAAGACACATGATGGTGTTCTGGTGCTATCTAACATCGTTCTGGAAAAGTATGGCAAGATTATGAAACATTGTAAATTGACAAAGTATGGAAAAAGTAGTCAAAATTGCTCTGAGAGAATGCCCACCATAATTCACAGTTTCAGGAAAATGCATGCACCATCATATCATGCTATAGATTGTTGAAGTGGCTATATAGTTAATATACATGATTGCGGATTGCGGGAACTGTTTGAGTAATGAATTTGTGACATGCGTTTCCTCAACACGCAATTCGAGTTGTAGTCACACAACTCGCAATTGTGGATTGCGGGAACGTTGTATATATTTCATAACAATTAAACCCCCGCAACTCGTCTTCTCCATTCCCCAGATTAGATCTCATCTGTCGACTTGTCTTAATCTTATGGCCCAGAATTAAGCCGACGGAATTAATAAATATGTTGATTTTGTTTCTATTTCCTTTTATTATTTTTCATCTTCGAAAATTACCTGCTGTGTGCATTTTACTTCCAAATCCATTTCAAAAATTGCCAAATCAAGGTTCCAAAACCATACTTTTTCTTTTGATATTGCCTCTTTTGAAATTGGTTTTTGTGCTGTTCCGATATGATAATTATGACGGTCATTTGAACTAGTAAAAAATATACAAATTATCAAATGAATCGATGTCTACATTATATGACGGTCATTTGAAGTTGTATTTCATTAACGGACACCCCATTTCAAATGAGGCTCGAGATAAATGAATGAAGGGCCAGTCGACCCTTCTTCTGCCCACTATTATTTTCATAATAGTTCTAGTCTGCGAGAAGGGTGGTTCAATCCTTCCTGTGTTCACCATTCTGGATACAGCTGAATTGTCAGATATTGGTGTTCACAATTATCTACCAAAAGAAGGGGTGGCCGATCCTTCTTGTCGACAGTCCAAAGTCCAGAGAAATATTGTTTAGGTGTTATAACTTAGACAATGTCCCGATCCCTACCATATACTGCGGAAGTCAGTTGTGGGGAATTGTCGTGCCAACCTTCTTAGATTTAATATTTTTTCATTTCTCTTTTAAATGAAGGATCGGTCGACCCTTCTTGTGGTTAGTATTTTTTCAGTCTTCAATATTGAGGATATAGATAAATTGACATCCTATAATTCATAGGTTGAATATTTGGACAACTCCTTCATAAATGAAGGTGCGGTAAACCCTTCTTCAATCCAATATTATCTTCATAGTGGTTCTATACTGCAAGAATGGTCATCCGATCCTTCTTGTGTTAACCAGTCTGGATATAAGTGAATTACTAGATAGTCGTGTTCACAATTATATACTAAGAGAAGGGTCGGTTGACCCTTCTTGTGATTTGTGTTTTTCCACCCTTGATCATTCTAGTTATACATGAATTGAACTCTAATTTGGTAGGCCAAAATCTCACACGTGTGAAAGTCAAAAAGAGAATTGACACCATAGGAAGTGATGACGTGGCATGTATGATGACATGAAATGTGTGATGAGGCTAGAAAGACACATGATGGTGTTCTGGTGCTATCATTAAATCAATCTAACATGTTGTATGAAAACTACAAAAAACTGGTGACTCTGAGAGAATGCCCTCCATAATTCATGGTTTGAGAAAAATGCACGCACTATCATATCATGCTACAGCTTGTTCAAGTGGCTATCTAGTCATGGTATCAGTTTTCCTCAATTATTTCTGAGGAGAAAGTTATAAGTCTACCAAAATAGGGTTTCAGGATCAACCAGGTTGGAGAAATTCTTTGTAATGACCAAGTGTTGGAAAACTGGTTCAGGTGGCCTTTGGAAAATGCCCGCCGTACCTCATGGGAGAATGATAAAAGGGTGGTTAGATCAATGGCTATTCGATAAAGGGCAGTTAGATCGACAACCCATAATCTTTCCACACCGCTAACATGCACGATGTAATGGAGGTCTGACCGGTTGCGAAATACCATACCGCTGTACGCGTGTCATCTCCACATAACTCCGCAATCAGAGAAAGTGGTAAGGGAAACCACCATCTTGCATTTCGAAACAACCTTCCGTGGTATATAAAAGAGAATGGCACATCAAAATTTGACTTTTGTGTTGCGAACGACGGAGGATTGGAACATGTCTGTGCTACTCGAAAGTGACAAAGCATAGTTTATTCAACCTGTCCGTGCCAGGTAGGTCTTCTTAACTCGTGAAAGTAACTAGAATTGTTTACGTAATGGAAGTGTTGATGTATATGTAACTTCGAAATGTATTTCATCTATGCATTTCATATATATTTATTGTACCCTTATAAGAGATGTGTTATTCCTCTATAAGGAAGTGTCGTCATATGGATTGACAAGTGTCGCAAGTGTGTGTACTTGCCGATGGGTTATTAGACCACCATGTGTGGGGTCAACCCTAAAATATATATTATATTGTGGATGTATCTAGATAGACAAGTTGACCCCATAGTGTAACTGGGCAAACAGGTTAAGTATAAATAGAGATCAGGAGATATCTATTTGGATAATTCGGAAAGACACACTTCTCTCACTCAGAAAGTGGCGCACTAGTGAGGGGGAGGATCATCTGCTCTAGGAGACTATCTCAAGTGTATTTTGGTTGTACTTTGGTTGAGCCATTGCTCTCTCTATCTCTGAGGAAGTTGTGGGGTTTTTCACCTTAAGGTTTTCCCCACGGAAATTCTGTGTCTCTTGTCTCTCATGCTTTTGATTCTTGTGATGCTTGTCATGCTTATTGTGATTGCTATGCATTGATATACTGTATATGTTATTCTCTCAGTAAAGATCCAAGAGTATTGTGAATTAATGCTCAAAATTTAACATGGTATCAGAGCTAACCTGATAAGAAGACATTTTGTAGTGACGAAAACTTTAGTTTCTTGTTTATTGGGTTTCTCTCCACAGTTTTTGGAAAAGCCATATAGTAGATTGACTCTACTCATCAAGGAGAATCTATCCGTCCAATCAGAATTCAATTTTGATCTTTTTCAGATTTGGCCCTAAAAATTACGGTTTCCACAAAAATAGGAATTTATGAAATCTGAAGACATAGCTAGAAGCTCCTTGCAAAAATCTAAGTTTAGAGCTTTGGATCGAGATTTTTGGCTGGGTAGATCTCCAGGAAACTCAAACCCTAATTCAGGGCTCTTCCCAGTGAACCTAGGAGGGAAAAAAGGAAAATATGAAGGGTAAAGTTTTATTGATCTCAAATTCTGAATACACCAGTCTGATTAGCTCATCAAGGCGCATCTTTCTATCCCTTAAGAAAGTTGAAATTCACATTTTGAATTTTTAGGGATTTCCGACAAACCCTAATCCGGGACCAGATCCAGTTTTCAGCATTTGAAGAGGTAAGACCTAAATCTTTTCTATTTCCATTTGAAGTACTCTTTAAGATGGCTCACCACACTAAGCTTGAGGATAAGCTTGAAGGGTCTGATAACTTCCAAGCTTGGAAGTATAGGATTGGGTTAATCCTGGAAGAGAATGAGTTGGACTCATATATAAAAGAAGACATGCGTATCCCAGAGGATGAAGAGGCTTAGGTATTGCACAAGAAGAACTTGGTCAAGGCAAAGAGAATCATTGTTGATTCTATCAAAGACCATCTCATACCCCATGTGTCTTCTCTAAAGATACCCAAGGCTATGTTTGACTCTTTGACCAAGTTATTTGAAGGAAAGAACATAAATCGGAAGATGACCCTACGGAATCAATTGAAAGGGTTCAAGATGTCGAATGGAGAAACCATTCAATCCTATTTCTCCAAGGTCTCTCAGATCAAGGAACAACTTGAAGCTGTAGATGAAATGGTGGAGAATGGTGAAATGGTTATGACTACTTTGAATGGCCTACCTAGTTCATGGTACTCTTTTATCCAGGGGATCTGTGCCAGAAAGAAGTTAATCTCCTTCAGCAGATTATGGGAGGAATGTTCTCAAGAAGAAGCAAGGCTTGTGGCAAGAGAAGAAAAGATGGGAAATGAAGATTAAGCTCTCACAGCTCAGACTAAGAAGGGCAAGTTCAAGAGAGAGCCATCCCATCACAAGAAGAAATCTTCTCATCATTTTCACAAAGACAAGAAAGATCTAAGGTGTTTCACTTGTAATGAGAAGGGTCACTTTGCTTCAGAATGTCCCAAGAACAAAAGGGACAACCACAACAACAAAAACTCCAACAAGAAGAAGAAGGGTAACAAAAGAAGGTACCATGCTCATGCTGCCAAAGATGATGAACCTCCAAAGAAGAAGGCTAGGGCAGAAAGTGATGATAGTAATGATGACTCATCAAGTGAAGAAGAGTATGTTCTAATCTCTGCTCTCAGAGGTACTATCTCCCATGGTTGTAATGATTGGTTAATTGACAGTGGGGCTTCCAAACACATGACCGGGTTTAAAGAATCCTTTGTAAACCTGTCTGAACATGAATCACCCCATAAAGTGAAACTTGGGGATGATTATCAATATCCCTTAAAAGGAAGTGGTGAAGCCTCCTACAACCTAGATTCTGGAAAATCTTTGAAGATGAAAGAAGTCCTTTATGTACCTGGGCTCAAGAAGAACTTACTCTCCATATTTACATTGGATGAAAAAGGTATGAGGGTTGCATTTGTGGATGGCCAAGTCCTAATATGGCCAAAGGGAAAGACCATAGATGATGCAATTGTGATTGGAAAGCAAGAGGGAGGTTTGTATAAATTAAAAGGACAACCTGAACATGCCATGGTGCATGGATCCATGGATCCAAGTGAACTTTGGCATAGAGGACTTGCTCATATGCACTATAGGGCACTTCCAATTGCAAGCAAGGCTGTAGAGGGTCTTCCTGAAATCAAGACCAAACATGAAGGTGTTTGCGAAGGATGTGCAAAAGGTAAGAATATTAAAAAGGCTTTCCCAAGCAGTGAAAGCAAGGCAAAAAATACCCTAGAAATCATCCACTCATATGTATGTGGTCCTATGTCATCCAGTTCTCTAAGTGGGTATGTTTACTATGTCTCATTTATTGATGACTTCTCCAAGAAGACTTGGATATACTTCTTGAAAAACAAAGATGAGGTGTTTGATAAGTTCAAGGAATTCAAAACCTTGATAGAGAATCAAACTGACAAAAAGATAAAAACATTCAGATCCGACAATGGTGGAGAATTCACCTCAGGTGACTTCAAGAAGCTTTGCAATGATTCAGGGATTAAGAGGGAGTTGACTGCTCCTTATAATCCTCAACAAAATGGAGTTGCAGAAAGGAAGAACAGAACAATCATGGACGCAGCAAGGGCAATGCTGCATGACCAGGATCTACCTATGCATCTATGGGAAGAAGCAGCTAGAATAGCTGTATATGTGCAGAACAGAACAACCCACAAGATATTGGACAACAAGACACCAGAAGAGGTCTTTTCCGCTAAGAAACCTGAATTCAACCATCTCAGAATATTTGGTTGTCCAGTATACACTCATGTCCCAAAGGAAATGAGGACCAAACTAGATCCTTCAAGAAAGAAGGGTATCTTTGTGGGCTACAGTGAAAGCTCGAAGGCTTACAGAATATACTTTCCAGGGTTCAAGAAGATTGATGTCAGCAGGGATGTAACATTTGATGAAAACTCAGCATTCATCAAATCAAGGAAGGCACATATCGAAGTTTTTGAAGAACCTAAGGAAACTAGATTTCAAGACACTACCATGACTGAAGCAATTCCAAAAGTTGTTTGTGAGTTTGAAGATCCGCAAGAACCTGTAGATCTAGCCTGTGAGGATAACTCTCACAAGAGGAAACCTGCATGGCCTAAAGAGCTCATTCAAGATGTAGAAAGATTTGGCATTCCAGAAGAAGAACACGGAGCAAAGAAGAGAACCCGATCACATACCAATTATGTTGCTTTACTCTGTGACATTATGAACAAAGAACCTTCTAGTTATGAAGAAGCAATGGAAAAGAAAGAATGGAAGGATGCCATGGTTGAGGAATACCAATCAATAATGAAGAATGATGTTTGGGATGTTGTCCCAAGACCTAAAGATAAGTTTGTTGTGACTTCCAAATGGATCTACAAAATCAAGCATGCTGCAGATGGCAGTATAGAGAAATACAAGGCAAGATTCATAGCTCGTGGCTTCTCTCAGAAAAAGGGAATAGATTATGAAGAAACTTTTGCACCTGTAGCCAGGTATACTTCCATCAGAACAATACTTTCCCTGGCTGTAGCAATGAAATGGAAAATACACCAGATGGATGTCAATATTGCTTTCTTGAATGGTGTAGTTGAAGAGGAAGTATATGTGGAGCAGCCACTCGGTTTTGAAATACATGACAGGGAGTCATATGTATGGCTTGAAGCAAGCTCCTAGAACTTGGTATGGTAGGATGGACAATTTCCTATCTAGCTTGGGCTTTACCAAGAGTAAAGTGGATTCCAACCTTTACTACAAGGTTGAGGAAGGGAATCCTGTGATTCTACTTTTGTACGTGGATGACTTATTTGTAACAGGAGATGACAGATTGATTGCAGATACTAAGAGGAAGCTTGCTGATGAGTTCGATATGAAAGATTTGGGAATGATGTATTATTTCCTAGGTATGGAGGTGTGGCAGAATTCAGGTGGGATCTTCCACACAATAGATATCCTGAAGAGATTTGGGATGATGGATTGCAAGGCCATGGCCACACCCATGGCATCGAATCTAAAGCTTCTATGTGATGCTTCATATGAGCCGGTTGATGTCTCTATGTATCATCAGATGATTGGGTCCTTGATGTACCTGACGAACACGAGACCATATATTTGCTTTGCAGTGAACACATTGAGCCAATTCCTGATGGATCCGAGGAGTGTTCACCTGGTTGCTGTAAAGCATGTTCTGAGGTACCTGAAGGGTACAGTTGACTATGGGCTCAAGTATGATGTGAATCAAAAGTTTAACCTACAGGGTTATGTTGATTCAGAGTGGGCTGGCAGTGCTGCAGATAGGAAGAGCACATCTGGGTGCTGCTTCAGTATGGGATTAGGTGTGATCTCTTGGTCTAGCAGGAAGCAATCCTGCGTAGCACTGAGTATAGCCGAGGCAGAGTATGTTGCAGCATGTTCATCTAGTTGTGAGGAAGTATGGCTATGGAAGATGCTATCTGAGTTATTTGATCTCCCATTGGATGCTACTGGTATCTTCTGCGATAACTAGAGTTGTGTGAAGCTATCCGAGAACCCATTGTTTCATGACAGGTCGAAACACATAGAGATCAAATATCACTATATCAGGGATATGGTGCAGAGAGGAGCTGTGAAGATCCTGTATGTTGCGACGGATGAGCAGATTATAGATGTGCTAACGAAGCCACAGGCCAGGGTGAAGTTCGAGTACTTTAGGGAGAGGCTTGGTGTTCTTTAGATTGATGACACTTCGAGGAATAAGTGATGGACACATTTGCTGAAGCAATTCCAAGCATGTTGGAAGGAGGATCCTTCACATGGCTGTGGATGTAAGCACTGGATGATGAGTATCAGGACGATGCTCCAGTTACTGCTCTATATATGCATCATGTTGGATGCTGGATATGATCAGTTGGATCATTTATATTTGTATGTATGTACGCATCGTGTTGATGTTGGATATGATCAGTTGGATCATTTATATTTTTATGTATGTACGCATCGTGTTGATGTTGGATATGATTAGTTGGATCATTTATATGTATGTACACATCATGTTGGATGCTAGATATGATCGGTTGGATCATTTGTATGTATTTGTATATGCATCATGTTGGATGCTTGGACCATGTATCTGTATCAGGTGGATACATTGTATGATCAGGTAGATCATGTATGTTGATATATATCATGTATTTGTATTTGTATCAGGTGGATACACTGTATGATCAGGTGGATCATGTATGATGATATGTATCAGGTAGATACTTGGTGTGCATCAGGTGGATGCATTGTATGATCAGGTTGATCATGATGATGAGCTTCAGGATGTTGCTCCAAATGATATGTACCAGGATGGTAAAAGTGATGATGATCAGTATGATCATGGGCATCAGGGTGATGCCTCGTGCGATGATGATCCATTCGATCATGAGTATCAGGTTGATACTTGGAGGTCAAAGATGATATGTGGCAGGTTGTGCAAATAGCATGTAATTAGTCCTGGGAGATCTTGTCGGTTGTGCTACAGCACATAATTGTTCCTGGGGTACTCTTTCCAGTATTGCTATGTAGTATGTAATCAATCCTCAAATATCCGATAGGTTGAGCTGTGTGCTCGTAATCAGACCTGGGATGAGGTATTACTATGGAGACATGTAATCAGTCCTAGAGATCCGAGAGGTTGAGCTGTGTGCTCGTAACTAGTCCTGGGATGCTGTTTAGAGATCTTGTCGGTCATGTTGCAGCACATAAATGTTCCTAGGATGCTCTTTAAAGTTTTTTTCTATCCACATGTAATCAGTCCTGGAGATCCAAGAGGTTGAGATGTATGCTCATAATAAGTCCTGGGATGCTCTTTAGAGATCTTGCCAGTTGTGCTGTGGCACATAAATGTTCTTGGGATGCTCTTTAAAGGTATTCTGGAGGAGATGCATGTAATTAGTCCTGGGAGATCTTGTCAGTCGTGCTTAGGCACATAAATGTTCCTGGGATACTCTTTTCGGTATTGTATCCACACATAAAATTAATCCTGAGAGGCCACCTCTATCAGACCGTTCGCACAGATGATGAAGACTTGCAGGTGGTGGGCCTACATCTAGTATGAAAAAGGACTGGCTCTGTAGAACTTCCTATGACGAGTAGAGTCAGAGATTGGTTGAGATAGAAGCAATAGTGACAATGATGATGACGATGCATCGATGACGATGATCCTGAGAAGAAGACTTGTCTAGCAGAACTGTGTCGAGAAATATCTTCCTAGTTAAGAGGGAGTGTTGATGTATATGTATCTTCGGAATGTATTTCATCTATGTATTTCATATATATTTATTGTACCCTTATAAGAGATGTGTTATTCCTCTATAAGGAAGTGTCGTCATGTGGATTGACAAGTGTCACAAGTGTGTGTACTTGCCGATGGGTTATTAGACCACCATGTGTGGGGTCGGCCCTAAAATATATATTACATTGTGGATGTATCTAGATAGACAAGTCAAACCCATAGTGTAACTGGGAAAACAGGTTAAGTATAAATAGAGATCAGGAGATCTCTATTTGGATCATTCGGAAAGACACACTTCTCTCACTCAGAAAGTGGTGCACTAGTGAGGAGGAGGATCATCTGTTCTAGGAGACTATCTCAAGTGTATTTTGGTTGTACTTTGGTTGAGCCATTGCTCTCTCTATCTCTGAGGAAGTTGTGGGGTTTTTCACCTTAGGGTTTTCCCCATGGAAACTCTGTGTCTCTTGTCTCTCATGCTTTTGATTCTTGTGATGCTTGTCATGCTTATTGTAATTGTTATGCATTGATATACTGTATATGTTATTCTCTCAGTAAAGATCCAAGAGTATTGTGAATTAATGCTCAAAATTTAACAGGAAGGAAGTAGTCAAACCGTCTGCAAGAACGTTGAAACTATGAGGATAGGAGAAACCCTAGTGGATAGAGATAGTGATATTCATGACCCCATAATGGTTAAATTCTCAGTTTCAGAAATCAAAAGCAAGTTGGAGGGTTTATATAAACAAAATTTGGATGTGCACAATGTTTATAAGTCTCATTTTATCCATTTCTGTCCCAAACAACCTTCGGGATTTCCGCAATTTGTTTCGTGGTGTGAAGTAAATTATTCTCAGAGTCGAAGAGTCATTATGAATTCATCACGAAAGAAAATTCTTTGCCATGTAAATGCGTCTACCGTTACGAAACCTCTAGGAGTACCCCTGTTTTCCTCCCTCGACTAGGAATATTTTGACGAAGAAGCCCTAGTTAGCTAGTACAAAGAGTCATCCCCTGAGACGAAACAAACCTTCATGACTAGTTGTCTGAAATCCGGCCTTTCCATTGATAACACCCCCTATCCACTTGACATTAATTTCTTTGATGAAAATTCACAGTTAGTTTTGTCACTCATTTCACGGTTTTTAGGGTTTGATGATGATTCCATGGTCATAGAGGTCCAGTTAAGTTTTCTTTTTAGATTAAGCGTTGCTAAACCAGAAATGGATTACAGTCAAGTACCCTACCTTAAATTTGATAAATTCTTGGCTCGGAACATCCACTCTCAGTTAGTGAATTTCCACACTTCGAGTCATTTCAGATTCCAGACACACTTGATGAAAATGCTCCTGTTTAGCAGTCGAAAAGATTTACAATTTCCACAATCTGTGTTTTCAGAAACAGTGGAAGATAATATGTTTAATTTTATGAATTTTATTTTATCAGAAGTATACAGATTGATGTTTGAAGAAAATTTTCCTAGAGTATTATCAGATATGAAGACCTTAATGCAATTAAGCCCAAAAAAAGCAATTGGAGACTGGTTTTTAGAGAAGCAAGATACAGTAATCAGACTTTATTTTAGGGAGCCCTTTATTCTACCAACCTTTTTGATTCCGAGAGTTTTTTCTTTGCAGTTTATCAGACAAAAATTGATAGTAGAAAATGACCATTTTCTACTTTTCAAGAAAGCTACAGATATAAAGATCCCTTTAAAAATTGGTCCTTTTATCATCAAGAACAAGAATGCTCTCCCTTTTGTACAAAAACATTTAGAAGCACTTAGTTTTAGGAAATCCACAACTATTAATTATGATCCTTGTCATGTTATTTCTGACAGAAGGAAAGAGAACAAAAATAAAGCCTTTGATCACCAAGAGGTTGAAGGATTGGCGAAGATGGCAAATTTACTACAATATGAATTAGACACGGAAGTTTCAGGAAATTCACACGCTAATTCTTCTACCTTGGATAAAGTTTCAGCTGAGCTGGTACCTACCACAGGAAAGGTTGAAGCAACAAGTAAAAGACGTTTTTATGAAAGTATTGATATGTAGGTGGAGGAAGAAAGAGAAGCCAAAATATTAAATCAAGCCAACAAGATGAAGTAGTTGTATTTGACAAAGAAAAGGGAATGAAGAAAGGAAAATACCAAGGGCCAGGTATTCAAGTACAGGAATACGAATTTGATGAGGCAAGAGCTGCAGGTGATTCTAGCAAATTTCATTCAAGAGATGAAATATGTGTAAAATATGGCAAAGACAGACAAACAGCAGCAGAAGCAATGCATAAGTTGTTTCCGGAAGTCAGGAGTGTTGTTGGTTCAGAAATTACTCTAATGACTAGCAGAGATCCAGATAAAAATACTTTGAATTTGGTTGTATTGTCTGATGATAAGGTCACAGAAATGAAATTGAATTTGCAGAAGATAACAGTCCCTGATAAAATTCACCTACACAGACAGATTGGAGAGGTGATTTATGCTGATATGATGAGAGCTACTTTAACAGTGAAAAACTTACAGAAAATAGTGAACAGGCTGCAAATCCAGTTGAGCCAAGAGAAAACAAAGAACAAAGATCATCAACTGCAATTAAAAAGATTGCAAGATGACCTGGTGAAGAGCAATGATGAACCAAATAGAGGGGAGGCTATTAAAAATCTTTTAGCTGAGAAAGAAAAGAATATCCAATTACTTCAAGAAAAGGTTAGAATTCCAGCAACACGGATAATTCAAGCCTCTGAATTAAATGTGTTGGAACAAGAAAAGGAAACTTTATCTCGAGAATTGGATGACTGTCTTGCTAAATTGCTCGAGTTTGAGGAAGAAGAGGAAAGTTGGGAGAAATATAGATCAAGTATTAAGACTGGAATTGAAGATCTAAAGGAGAAATTAAAAAATACAGCACAAGAGAAGCAAGGAATAGATCAAGGAAACAAAGAAGCAAGCACAGATGATATAGTTCAAGCTATGTCCCAAGTTAGCTTGAAAGAGGTGGAGATCATATAACTTAAAGAAGAAAAACAAAGACTAGAAGAGGAAAATCAAAAAAAGGAAAATGAAATAAAAGAGTTAACAAAAAACAATAATGATTTGGTAGGTAGAAATCAGAGAATGATAGGCTAAGTGATAGGACAACTAGCATTGCAAGATACAAAGCATTTGATTCAGGATTCAATCATCGATGAGGTTGCAAAATTGAGGCCTTATTTAGATTTTTTTAAGACAAAGGAATACATAGAAAATGATAGCTTACAAAGCTGTAAAACAATGAGAGAAGTTTTAGATAAGATTCCAAAAGACACATCCCAGGGTATCATAAGTTTCTTAAATACTCTGACAGAAGGTGATCTGAAAGCAATGGCTATCGAAAACAGGGTAACAGTCATAACTTGGGCTAGGAGAGTCCTTAGAAAACATTCTCACATTGAGAATGTTCAGGCTAGTGCAGAACAGATGGAGGAATAGGTTGAAGCGTCCAAAAAGGGATTTGAGAAGGTAATACAAAAGGGACTGCCTTCTTTTTGGGATGAAAATAATGAGTTAATTTCCCAGCATAATTATAAGGATTTACTATATAACATCGGGGGAACCATGATCAATTTCAAGGTTTGACTCATGTTCTAACAAGGAAAATTCTATTGAAGAAACTCTCCCTTGATTTTGAAATTCTAAACTAGCTGGAGATGATAGCTAAAAATATTCCTCCAACTTCCATTGCAGAGAACATAGTGTTGATGTATATGTAACTTCGGAATGTATTTCACATGTATATGTATATTGTATTCCTATAGAGATGGTATTATTCCTCTATAAGGAAGTGTCGTCATTTATATTGTAAGTGTCGTAACTTATACTTGATGGGTTATTAGACCACCTTATTTGGGGTCGGCCCTGTATAAGTCATGTGGTTCAAAGGGTTATTAGACCACCCTATTGGGGGTCGGCCATGTGGGTCAGAGGGTTATTAGACCACCCTATTGGGGGTCGGCCCACTCAGCATTATGTTATGTGGTTAAGTTCGAGCCTACATGAGTTAGGTAAAAAGGCAAGTCAAGTCAAGTATAAATAGAGTGCGGGAGGAACTCTATTTGTACACTCACTTCTCACACATGCTCTCAAGGAGGAGAGGCGCACTTATGGAGGAGGAGGATCTGCTGCTAGGTTATGTCTATCTCTTGGTTGGTTGTATCATTGCTCTATCTATCTCTGAGGAAGTTATTGGGGTTTTTCACCTTTATGGTTTTCCCCAAGTAAATCTTTGTGTCTCTTGTGTGCTTGCATTATTGTCTCCATGATTGATATGCTGTAGATATGCTGTACATGTTGTTCTCTCAGTTAAGATCCTAGATCATATTGAAGTAAATTCAGAAAATTTAACATGGTATCAGAGCTAGCCTGAAAGAAGGCATGATATGGCATGTATGACACTTGTTGCACTTACGATGCTAGGGCTTGATATAGTAAAAACCAGTCGTCGTAGCACTTTCGCTATAAATCCGTTTTGGCGAAGGTTTCGGATCTGAAATTGTTACATGTCGAAGATAAAATCTCCAGGTACCTTGTGTCCAAAGGACAACCTCTAAGTCGTTGTACTTTGTGATTTATGATCTGTACAATATAGGGTTTCTGCCTCTTCCAGATCTGAGTCAAAATCAGGTGACCTTGGGAAAAAGGTCATAACTTGGGCTAGGAAGCTCCAAATGAAATTTCATGAAAAGTGACAGGTAGTACACAGGCCTAGATATCTCAGAAAACTTTTTCAGAGACCGAAGGTCAAACAGTGACACGCGGCACGCCGTACAAGTTCGCTCTCCTGTATTATCCCATAAACAGGTCACGTTGCGACACTTGGCATATCTCTCTCTCAGAGAATCCAATTGAGGTCAGACCTGTCAGGATGGAAAGATAACAGGCCGAGCTATCTCAGAAAACGTTTTCAGAGGCCGAAGGTCAAACAGTGACACGTGGCATGCCGTACAAGTTCGATCTCCTGTATTTTTCCAAAACAGGTCACGTTGCGACATTTGGCATAACTCTCTCTCAGAACATCCAATTGAGGTCAGACCTGTCAGGATGGAAAGCTAACAGGTCAGGCTATCTCAGAAAACGTTTTCAGACCCTATGGATCAAAAATTTCAGAGTTACACCAGAAACAATCAGGTACATATTTCTGTCAAAACAGAATTATTTTTTGGTACCTTCATTCATGGCTTCCAAAATTTAGGGCTTTGAAGAAAGTTGGAATTTTCGTAATCGGAGACCACGGCTGGATACTACTCATCAAAATAGAAATTTATAGATCAAGATCAGAATTTTTGGTTGGGTAGAAGGCCGGGTTTGATCAGACCCTAGTTCGGGACTTTGATCAGAAAAATGGAAAATTAGGGCTTCTGTAAAAATGGGAATTTTTGAAATCTGTGACCACGGCTGGAAGCTCCTCAGAAAAATAGAAGCTTAGAGCTTTGGATCAAACATTTTGATTGGGTAGAAGAGTGGGCTTCATCAAACCCCAGTTTAGGGTCACGTCTAGTGAATCTGGAAGTTTCAAAGGCAAAATTGAGGAGTGAAACTTTGCAGTTTTCAAATTCTGAATATACCAGTTTGATCAGCTCATCAAGGCGCATATTCCTATCCTTTCGGAAGTTTGAAATTCAAAGTTTGAATTTTTGGGGTTTCTCTGACAATCCCATATCCAGCTCCAGGTCCAGTTCTTGAAAATCAAGTGGATTGGGTTAATCCTAGAAGAAGATGGATTGATCATCTGCATGAGTGAAGAAGTTCCTGTTTCAGAGGGAGATGAGGATAAGGTCTTACATAAGAAGATTACAAGCAATCTCGACAGGTATGTCTCATCGAGGTATGTTTCGATATTTGTCCATGATTAAGTTTTTGGTATGTTTGTCTTCATGTTATTACGGTTAGTACAATTTTGATTTTAGATTTGTCGTATCACCTTAACAAAATTATGAATGCATGATAGAAGATATTCATTGGTTAGGGTGTTGACACTTATGATTGAACTAATGCATTATGGTGTTGTATGAGGTTTATGTTGTCTACTAACATGAAAGGTACACCAAGAAAGACAAATCATGTTCTGTTCCAAGAACATATGATCATGATAACATGAGGACAAATATTCATCCATTCTCATGGATCTCATAGAAGATCCATTTACGAGGTATGTATAACTTGGTTTTGTAATAGTTAACTTATGAGATATACAGGTTACTAGCACAAGTCATTGAAGAAGAACAATAAGACATCATGTGAGTATGTTAGACATAAATAGCTAGCATGCTAATCCAGGTATGTTTTTTCCTATATCAAGATAGAATCCTACCTTGTGTTAGGATCTTATACTATTGTTGATAATGATTATTCATGAAGTCATAGGTTTGAATAATCATGATTGTATGCATCTTATGTTTCTTACCATAATTGATGATATGACTAACCAGAAGAATCATGATGGTATAGGTTTGAGTAATCACAGGTTTTATGGATTTTATATCTCTTATCTTGATTGATGATTCAACTAACCTGAATAGTCATAGGTTTGAGTAATTACAGGTTTAGACATGTTATGTTATGTTTCTTATGATTTGACTAACCATAAGACTCCTACATAAACCTTGAATGCTAATGCTTATTATTTCTGTTTGAAATGATCATGACTATACATGCTTGAGATTATTGTGTTTTAATAGTATACTAATGAATGTATGATTTTATATGAGATCACAAGGATAACACATTCATGATACTAATAAGCATGCATAGGGACCTAGGATGAATATGAGATTCAAGAATAGGTAATCCAGGAAGCAAAGATCAAGAGGGAGTACACTCCAGTGGTTTATGCAAGGATGCAGATATTCAGAGGGAGTTGACCAACTCTGTACATCCCACAACCGAAAGGTGTAGAAGAAGCTACTTCAGATTCGGACTCCAGCAGCTCCTGCAAGGAAGCGAAGACTCAGAGGGAGTCCACCCAACGAACAAACAAAGATAAGTATTTGAATTGTCATTTCTTAAATAATACTATTCAATAATGTATATACTGATGTTCCTAGAATTAGGTTGTGTATTATGCATATTAGAATAGTTGCATTGATGAACAGTATACTACTAATATACATGGGTAAGTGGCCTATGGCACTGTACAACATTCCATTGCTACTTATCTAGAATGAAACCTCTTTGCTGACATGTTGGGAGTTGTGCACACTCTTAACAATGTTCTGGTAGAGATTGGAAGGCATCTAGAAAGTTATGGGATATGGATAAATGTTGTATTGAAGCATTGGCTAAGATAATTGCATGACTGTATGACATATTTCTTTATGTATAAGAATTTGTTCTGAAAACTATGAGATGTTTTCTAATCATGCAATTTAACCTGTTTTGTAGGAAAGATCGCATATCTTCACCTACAAAAGGACTACAACATTTGTTCCAGCAACAAAGATATCTATTGAAGATATTGAAGATATTGAAGTTCCCAGGATATGGGATGAAGAAATGAAATGCCATGATCCGTCGATCATGAAGAATGATTTTTGGGATGTAATCTCAAGACATGAAGGGAAGTTTGCTATGACTTCCAAATGGAACTATCAGATCAAGCATGTTGCAAATGGCAGCATTGAGAAATATAAAAGTGATAAAATAGAAGATACACCAGATGGATTCAAGACAGCTTCCTTGAATGGTGTAGTTGAAGAAGAAGTGTATGTGGAGTAGCCACTTGGTTCTGAGACACATGATAGGAAATCATATATGTGCAGAACTTGGTATGGTGAAGATAGATTGATTGCCGACACGCAGTGGAAGCTTACTACCGAGTTCGAGATGAAGAACTTGGGGATGATGCACTATTTGTTTTTGGCATGGAGGTGTGGCAGATGATGGAATCTTCCTTGGACAAGGGAAGTATGCAGTAGAGATCCTGAAGAGGTTCAGGATGATGGATTGCAAGGCCATGGCCACACCTATGGCATCGAATCTGAAGCTTCTTGGTGATGCTTCATCTGAGTTGGTTGATGTCTCTATGTATTGTCAGATGATTGGGTCCTTGATGTACCTGACGAACACGAGACCAGACATTTGCTTTGCTGTGAACACATTGAGCCAGTTCCTGACGGATTCGAGGAGTGTTCACCTGGTTGCTGTAAAGCATGTTCTGAGGTACCTGAAGGGTACTGTGGATTATGGGCTCAAGTATGAGGCGAATCAAAAGTTTAACCTGCAGGGTTATGTTGATTCAGATTGGGTTGGCAGTGCTACAGATAGGAAGAGCACATTTGGGTGCTGCTTCAGTATGGGATCAGGTGTGATCTCATGGTTTAGCAGGAAGCAGTCCTGCGTAGCACTGAGTACAGCTAAGGCAGAGTATGTTCCAGCCTTTTCAGCTAGTTGTGAGGCAGTATGGCTACGGAAGCTACTGTCTGAGTTATTTGATCTCCCGTTGGAGGCTACTGGTATCTTCTGTGATAACCAGAGTTGTGTGAAGCTTTCCGAGAACCCAGTGTTTCATGACAGGTCGAAACACATAGAGATCAAATATCACTATATCAGGGATATGGTACAGAGAGGAGCTGTGAAGCTCCTGTATGTTGCGACGGACGAGCAGATTGCTGATGTGCTGACGAAGCCACTAGCCAGGGTGAAGTTCGAGTACTTCAGAGAGAAGCTTGGCGTGCTTCAGGTCGAGGACACTTCGAGGAAGAAGTGATGGACACATTTGCTGAAGCCATTCCAAGCATGTTGGAAGGGGGATCCTTCACATGGCTGTGGATGTAAGCGCTGGATGATGAACATAAGGAGGATGTTCTGGTTTCTGCTGGATATGATCAGTTGGATCATGTATATGTATTTTGTGTATGCATCATGTTGGATGCTGGATATGATCAGTTGGATCATGTATATGTATTTTGTGTATGCATCATGTTGGATGTTGGATATGATCAGTTGGATCATTATATGTATGTATGTATGCATCATGTTGGATGCTGGATATGATCGGATGGATCATGTGTATGTATTTTTGTATGAACGCATCATGTTGGATGCTGATGGATACATTGTGTGGATCATGTATCTTTGTATGATCAGGTAGATCATGTATACTGATGGATACATTGTGTGGATCATGTATCGTTGTATGATCAGGTAGATCATGTATGCTGATGGATACATTGTGTGGATCATGTATCTTTGTATGATCAGGTAGATCATGTATGCTGATGGATACATTGTGTGGATCATGTATCTATGTATGTATCAGGTGGATACTTGGATGATCGTGGATGACGAGCTTCTCCAGATGACATGCAGCAGGATGTTGCAGTGATGATGATCAGGATGATCATGTGTACATCAGGATGATGTTTGATGAGTATCAGATGATACTTTATGGCCGTGGATCAGGTTGTGCAGGAAAGCATGTAATTTGTGCCCTGGGAGATTTGTAGATGGTCTTTCGAGGTTTTGCCTATGGCATGTAATTCGGTGCCCTGGGACATCTGACAAATGCTCTTGCGAGGTTTTGCTTGAGAGGACATGTAATTTGTGCCGTGGGAGATTTCAGGTCGGAGTTGTGTACCCGTAACATCCTGAGATGCTCTTGCGAGGTTTTGTCCTATGGCATGTAATTTGCTCCTGGGAGATCTGGACAGGATGAAAAAGGCCTCAGATGCTTCAGCCAGGTTTTGCCATGACCACATGTAATTTGCTCCTGGGAGATCTGGACAGGATGAAAAAGGCCTCAGATGCTTCAGCCAGGTTTTGTGGTGGACCACATGTAATGTGCTCCTGGGAGATTCGACAGGTAGAGCTGTGTGCTCGTAACAGCCTGGGATGCTTCAGCCAGGTTTTGTGGTGAGATCACATGTAATGTGCTCCTGGGAGATCCGACAGGTAGAGCTGAGTGCTCGTAACAGCCTGGGATGCTTCAGCCAGGTTTTGTGATGGGTCACATGTAATGTGCTCCTGGGAGATCCTACAGGTAGAGCTGTGTGCTCGTAATAGCCTGGGATGCTGCAGCCAGGTTTTGTGACGCACGTAATAAGTCCTGAGGATTCCACAGTATGGCCAGTGATGACAAAGACCTGCAGGTGGTGGGCCTACATCCAGTATGAAAAAGGACTGGCTCTGTAGAACTTCCTATGACGAGTAGATTCAGAGATTGATTGAGATAGCAGCAGCAGTGACGATGATGATGATGACTCGATGACGATTATCCAGTGACGATGATCCAGAGAAGATGACTTGTGCTAGAAGAACTGTGCTGAGAAATACCTTCCTAGTTAAGAGGGAGTGTTGATGTATATGTAACTTCGGAATGTATTTCACATGTATATGTATATTGTATTCCTATAGAGATGGTATTATTCCTCTATAAGGAAGTGTCGTCATTTATATTGTAAGTGTCGTAACTTATACTTGATGGGTTATTAGACCACCTTATTTGGGGTCGGCCCTATATAAGTCATGTGGTTCAAAGGGTTATTAGACCACCCTATTGGGGGTCGGCCCACTCAGCATTATGTTATGTGGTTAAGTTCGAGCCTACATGAGTTAGGTAAAAAGGCAAGTCAAGTCAAGTATAAATAGAGTGCGGGAGGCACTCTATTTGTACACTCACTTCTCACACATGCTCTCAAGGAGGAGAGGCGCACTTATGGAGGAGGAGGATCTACTGCTAGGTTATGTCTATCTCTTGGTTGGTTGTATCATTGCTCTATCTATCTCTGAGGAAGTTATTGGGGTTTTTCACCTTTATGGTTTTCCCGAAGTAAATCTTTGTGTCTCTTGTGTGCTTGCATTATTGTCTCCATGATTGATATGCTGTACATGTTGTTCTCTCAGTTAAGATCCTAGATCATATTGAAGTAAATTCAGAAAATTTAACACATAGAGATGAAAGTTCTGGTCAAGGAGATGACTAGTTATGAGGTACCTTCTATAGAGCAATGGAAGACAGTGGAGAGATATGGGAAAATGAAGTACACCTTGCACACATGAAGACTACTGCTCGAGAAAGAAGCCCTGTCAGCAACTATCGCCAATAGAAAGACATCAAATGTTATATTCTGAGAAATTTTGGAAATTGTATAAATTTTGACCGAAATGGAATGTAATAGTTAGTTTATAATTTTCTACTTTTAGTTATGAAGCAGTTAGGGTTTTACCTCGAGAGGTTTTACAATGTATAAAGATTCCAGTGTTATTTTATTCAAAGGATTAGATGTTTATTTTTGGCACTGTAGTAAGTGTTGGAACTTGTGAAGAGATACTCATTTTGTATTGAGCCCTTCAATTTTGAATAAATATTCCCAAGAAAAGTTGATGCATATTTTCAAGAGTAAAGATTCCTATGTTATTTAATTCAAAGGATTAAAAATAATGCGACTGTCCTGTCAATGATGAGCTAATTAAAAAATTAAATTATGACGATAATGACTGCGTTGTTATTGCAGAATGTGAAACTATATGAATCAAGTAAAGATATTGACTGATGCATAACGTGCATAAAAATCATATGAATAATAAATCAAGCACACATATTTATATGTTTTATGATTTAACAATACAAAACAGAGTTATCAGATGTATGTATGAAAAACCAAAATGAATCAATGAAACTTGATACACATAATAGAAGAAAGTAAAATAGAAACTAACTACAAATTTTTAAAGATTGTAAAACATTACTGGTCTCCAAGTACAGAGTGTCTCCAGTTCTCTCCTTTGATGGTCCCCCCCATTCATGTGATTTGCCTAGTATTATATCCATACTAGTTCTCAACTGCAAGAATGGCCATCCGATCCTTCTTGTGCTAACCATTCTAGATACAGGTGAATTGCTGGATACCGGTGTTCTCAATTATCTACTAAACGAAGGGTCGGCCGACCATTCTTGTGCTTTGTAGTTTTCCATTATTTTCCATTCTGGTTATACCTGAAATGACGGCCTAGCCTTAGTATTTGTCCATTATTTGACCATAATTTTGGATTTCGGTTGTAAATGTTTTCCAATAATCGTTGATTTTTCGATTGTAAATGTTTCTTCTTTATATATAAAATGCTTTTGTTCTTAATATGTAAAATACAATGAGTTATATTCATAAAGATATATTCATCATTTGACCATATTTCTCTATAAAATAATTCTCTATAATTATATTGAAGCATATAGATGGATTTATTTAGAAGGTTGTGCACATCCATTCATTACAGAAAGGAGAGCCTGGGAGCATGAATAGCTTTCTCGGTATGGCTCTGTAAATTTAACAAGCTGATGCAAAAAAAATTCCAAAGTTGATGTCAAAACTAATCCAAGTAGGGTTCTCTTCTACAAAAAATTCTGCCATTGAACTAAGGTAGACTCAGCAATTATCATGTCCACAGAGGGGGATTCCTGGCAGTGGCTGCACTGTGACATCCTAGCCATCTTCAAAATTTCTTCTTTTATAAAATCCACTGTCCCCATAAGTTCAATCTAATTGCATTACAAATCATCAATTCTAGAGTCCTAACAGGTTAATTGCTGAGAAATATACCGCATGTGGTCGGATGACACTCTTTTCACTTTGATGCCCAAGCAGACTGCCTCATAAACCTTTAGTAGGATTTTTTTGAAGTCTTCCACACTGGACCTTAGGAACATCATTCCGTCAGCAAGGCCCGCCATTGAACTGAGAGAAGAGGTCAGACACGGGATCGACCACAGTTTCAATTGTTTAATCCACCAAACCTCTTATGAGCACGAGAGACTCTACTATGACCACAGGTTATATTATCCTCTTGCTCCTTGGTGGTCCGTAATGCTCATCGAACTGAAGTTTACTTTTTCAAGTAATTGTAAATAAGTAACATTACACATTTACATTAGTATCATTATAGTAACATTACACATACGAAAACTATTCTATTTTTTAAAATAGAATCATTCTGATTTCATTTTTTAATAGAAACATTCTTTCTTTTTGTTCTTTTTAAATCAAAGCATTATTTCTTTTTTCTTTTTTTAAATAGAATGAAATATCATAAAAGGGAGAACACAAGAAGGATCGACCGACCCTTCTTGCAGTGTCGAACTATTATGAAAATAATATTGGGAATAAGAAGGGTCGCTCGACCCTTTTGTAGTGTCGAACTATTATAAAAATAATATTGGGAATAAGATGGGTCGGCTGACCCTTCAATTACGAGGGAACTTTAAAAATAGAACACCTTGTAAGTTATAACATATAAAAATGGTTTTTGAGTAATTTTGTTTTGGATCCTTGTTTTTCAACAAGAAGGATTGGCTGCCCCTTCTTTTCGAAGTTATTTGTGGAAACCTTTATCAAGAAATTCAGCTATATCCATAATGGAGAACTTAAGAAGGATCGACCGACCCTTCTTGCAGTATCAAACTATTATGAAAAGAATATTGGGAAGAAGAAGGGTCAGTTGACCTTTCATCTACGAGGGAATGGTAAAAATAGAATGCCTTACAGAAAGAACTGTTGCTCTTTCTCTGAGAGTATTTCTACTTGCCAGCAAAGTCTTTGAAGCAAAACTTCTATAAATTTGGCGACACGTGGAACGCTTATATTGTGACACGTGGAATATCTTATTTTTAAAATTATTTCAAAGATTTTTTAAATGAATATTAAGGATATTAATGGTACCAGGCATGTTGGCCGTCGGATTTTCAAAAAATTGATTGGAGTAATAAGTGTATGATTACTCCAACAAAATCTGTAGTCTCTACAGATGGTGATCCCTAAGCATTGAGTTGCAGAGCATTTAATGCTATAGCTCAGTAAGCTTAGGGTCCGTTGGATCTGAAGATTCTCCAAATCCAACAGACTCTAAGCACTGAACTATAGCATTAAATGCTCTGTAGCTCAATGCCTAGGGCTTGCCGCTACAGATGATATCTATGATCCCGCCATAATGTGATAATTACCATTGACCCCATCGAGAGGCTTTTTTGGTTACAAGACATAAACATTCTGTGGATTGAAAGCATGATGAGATTATTCACATAAGGGATACAATCCATCATTTACGATGAATATTATTCAGCCTGCTGCCATTTAATGTGCTGGAAAGAGGCATGTTGGCCATTGGATTTTCAATGAATCAATTGGAGTGATACATGTGCGATTACTCCCGCAAAATCTGTAGTTACTACAGATGATATCTTTGACCACCACGATCTTGCCATACTGTCATAATTACCATTCTCCATTCGTCCTAGACTCCCATCCCATTCAATCCATTAACACAGTGGCCATTCACTATATAAAGGCTAATCCATCAACACAGTGGCCACTCACAGCAAACTGAAATGGAATTTTTTAGTTTGTTCACCTTGAGTCTTATGATCGCTCCCTAGTTCTACTCATGATATATGAGCATATCAAAGTCCGCTTTCTTTAAAATCCCTGGGTATGTATGGATTTGTCATTAAGTTCCTGTAATGAGGAGGGTACATATGGAGAATAGCACTATCGAAGTCCCAATACATGGACTTGTCATTATGTTCCCCGGCTTTCTTCTCTAAGACAACATGCGCTGTTGCAGTTGTTAACACTTGCAACAGTCATCGAATGTTGTTTTAGCACCAGACCATGCTGTCAGCTTCTTCTTACTCTTGTTTCAATTCATGAAAATGGTGTAAGATTCAATGGGGTGCATGACTCTTTAGCTCGCTTTATTTCATAGTGCCCTCTTCTTCAAAAGCTTGAGCTAATCTATTGTTATGGACTGCAGAAGCCTACTATTTCCTCTCCCAACATTGCACACTTAATATGTGTAATGGGCTGCTGAAATAGAGGCTTTAACTATGAACATAATCTTATAACTATGAAGAAACGTTCTCATATAATGGATCTAATGCACGATTTTCCTGCAGGTTAGGAGGCTTTCTAAAGTTTCTCCAACCTGCATCCACGAGTAACTAGTCCAAGTTAATGGGATGGAAACTGGAATCCTTGGATGACTATGGGATTTTCAACACTTTTTAAAGTTTAGCTTATACTACCACCTTATGCAGGAGGTATGATGTATTCAGTGAATGATTTGGTTTCATTCTTTCAAAGACACTTGCAACAGTCGTGGAATGTTGTTTTAGTACAATCCTTCATGTTTGGAATGAGTCTAGTGCTTCTAAGTCTACAAGTTGAAGCTCCAATAAAATTTTAGTCTTTTATTACTCCTTCAAAGGATATGATTTGATTAAGGATAAGGAGAATCTAAAACGTTCAGTGACTTTAAATTATTACGAAATTGAATTTAAAATCAAAAAATGCAATTTCGGATTTGAAAAGTGAATTTCAAATAAAAAAATGCAATTTTATATTTGAAGATTCCAGTTTTCATTTGTAAATGTTCAAAATTTTAAGGTGAAAAAATCAATGTCTAAAATATTCAGTCATTGTATGAATATCAAGTCAATCGGCTATGTTATAACATTAAAAATCAATGTCTAAAATATTCAATCATTGTTTGAATATCAAGTCAATTGTACTTCTGTTTTCTGACATGAAGGATGAGCCGCCCCTTCTTTTCGTAGTTAATTGTGAAAACATTTATCCAACAATTTAGCTATATCCATAATGGAGAACACAAGAAGGATCGACCGACCCTTCTTGCAATGTTAAACTATTATGAAAATAATATTGGGATTAAGAATAATCGGTCGACCCTTCAATTTTGAGGGAATTATAAAAATAGAACACCTTGGAAGTTATAACATATAAAAATAGTTTGTCCCGACTTCCGTTTTACGAAAAGAAGGATCGGTCGCACCTGATTTTTGAAGTTAACTGTGAAAACCTTTATCCAACAATTCAGCTATATCCATAATGGAGAACACAAGAAGGATCGACCGACCCTTCTTGCAGTGTCAAAATATTATGAAAAGAATATTGGTAATAAGAAGGGTCGAGCGACCCATTCTTGCAGTGTCGAACTATTATAAAAATAATATGGGGAATAAGAAGGGTTGGCTGACCCTTCAATTACGAGGGAATTGTAAAAATAGAACACCTTGGAAGTTATATCATATAAAAATGGTTTGTTCCTACTTCCGTTTTACGACAAGAAAGATCGGCTGCCCCTTCTTGTAGTAGTTAATTGTCAAAACCTTTATCCAGCAATTCAGCTATAGCCATAATGGATAATATAGGAAGGAGAAATGAGAATATTTCCACTTACCAGCAATTTCTTTTAAGCAAACTGTCCATAAATTTTGCTGTTAAAATTTTGATATCTAGTATCCTAGGGTGACACATGGAATGATCATATTGTGACACGTGGCATATTTGATTTGGCCCTTTGTGTATAGGGAGGTTACATTTTTTATTTGATTTGGCACATTGAGTATAGTGAGGTTACTACTGCGGGTTTAACCAAAACACAATCACCCTGTAGTTGGAATGCTAATTGAAAAAATAACATCAATTTATTAATTTATGTTAATCATTTGCAGAAATATATAAAATGTTTTAATTAAATAAATTCACTCAAAACATAAAAGACACACAGGTCATGAGTAAAGAAAAATCCAAACTGTAGATCAATGTATGGATTATTGATTACAAATATGATTAAACATGATAGTGCTTTGCAAAGAAAACTAATCAGAGGCAGGATAGCCACCCGCTCACAGTCAAAGAGCTTTTGTTTGGTGATTAAAGAAGAAGATATGAACAACCTATCAATATAGAAATGAATTCTATACTGACTTTAGCAGAAAATGGTAGTGAATGCTTGAAATGAAAGCAACAGAGCATAATATTTATGAATTCTGCCCTGATACAACACTTATCAAGGCATGAAAAACCATAACAGTATGAATTTAACAATGAGAGAAACATTCACATAAGAGAAGAAGTAAACAGACCGGTTGAAATTGCAAGTAAGAATCATTGGGCATGGAGTCGAAAACTAAATAATTTATATACCAGCAGATAAACCACCATAAAGATTTTCATAGAGGCAAGGTAGTTGTCAGATTACAGTCAAAGCTTTTTGCAGGAGATTTAGAAAGAAACATAGACAGTCCATCAATAATGGGCACCAATTTATAGATGAATACACAATCAATTTTAAGAAGAGAAAAATATAGTCGACTATAAACAAGATCAACACATGAATCTCTGATTCTGTAAATATGAGTTATTTCCTGTGTGGCTCTTTATATTCAAATATATCAACTCGATACAAAATTCTTGTCTCTCCAAAAAATTTTCAACCCTTTCAAAGTAATTCATAATGTCTTTTATACAAAATGTCTTTTAACTAAAAACTAAAATAACTTAATTAAACTTGCCAAATGTCATTTGAGTCAAAGTCACAAACAATATTACAAATTTCTTTTGAATAAAAATACTTCAAAATCCTCATTTGATGTAGAACCTAATGACTACTTTCAAGAACGAACTGTGTACTTCATTTTTCTGTACTTTTCCATGTTTATCCACTGCCACATAGGGAAATTTAGAAACCAATTTTGTCTACTATCAACCCTTAAGAACATTCATCATTCTGAACACTATTCCCCATGTTTACTCCTTGTGCCTCGAATGCTGCAAGGCCCTTCTCGTTTACTCTAATTTTTTCTCCTGCCCATCCTTTCCTTGGTTACCATGCCCATATGATGCTATTTACATCGATCTTCATATTTTTTGCTGCACCTACAACCCATTGTTGCTGTCTATCTAAGCATTTTCTGTACAAGACCTTCAGATCCTTCGATGGTCCTATTGGCTTCCACCATTGCACCTCTACTTTGTAAGACCCAACAATACTAGCATATGAGTCTTGATAAACATTACCAATCACCTTACCTAACCAGATTGCACAATGTAGGTTTGGTGATTGCACAATGACCATTTGGCCCTTTACAACATCCACCCTTGGAATGAATTCATCTCTAGGCTTGTTGCGTAGCGGTCCAACATAGCAATCCTGCAAAGCAGAAACATTTTCCTTCAAATAGGCATCCATAATTTCATGTTAAGATCTTGTAGGTTCACTATGAATATCATGCCTTGTCGATGGTCAAAAGTAAGTTGTTGACTGATCAACAGTCTCGAAGGGACTGTCCAAATATTTAAGTACAACCTCCCAATAATTTAACTTGGGATGCCAAAATTGTTCACCTCCCTTCTCAATCCCTCCATTCCAAAATGAAATATATGTTTCTAGTCCCTTTTTTATTTCGTCAATGTCCGAAGGAATTTTTGATTACAGATTTAATAGCCTAGGTTGTCCCACCGACAAGTCTGCTCTACCATCTGGCAATGACCACCAGTGTTTAAGAGGAGACGACCAATCTTCATCCTAAAGGGATGCCTTCCATTGCATGATTGGAATGTCATCTATGAGCTGAAATTTAAAATACTGGCATTTTTTTATATCGAAGATCTTGGCATTTCCATCCAAAAGGTGGGGTATCACAAAACTCTTAAAATCGTAAAGTTCATCAATTAGATAAGGGACAAAGGAATTTTGATCTTCACATGTCCTATACATATCCATAATTTTCGGGAGAGAAAATATATCCTTGCGCATTAGCTTTGCTGATAACCTGCCAAAAGTTCCATCTATGTCTTCATGGGTTTGTCCAACCGGGAGGAATCCAACTTCAACTTTCTCAAACACTCTCCTTGCTGTTAAAAGAGATAAAAATGCAAATATAAAGCAGTTTTTGTTATTGCTGGAACAATTATCCATTTGCAACAACAATATGCATGGTAGTTTTCTATTTGGCATGCATTGATTAGTACCATCAACACACATTACATCATCTTGCATTACATCTTGCCTGTATACTGAACACTTTTCATATGAGTCTGATTGCAATAGAGCATCATGCAATTGATGCTTAGATGTTCCGCCTTTGTAGAGAAAATCACCATACTTATCACCCACTGGTTCTTCAAGACACTTCAAGCATTTAGCCAAGGATGTCACAGTGAAATTCGATCCCATCTCTAAAAATGAGAGGCTGAAATGACCAAAACCCCTAGTTTGGTGCCCATGGGTCAACATTTCAGTCAATGATATGGGAAGATTCATAACATTACTAAAATCTTTTTCCTTCTTACCCATCGTTGGAATCGAAGTCTTTGACTTGTCCATTTTGTCATGAACAATACTGACATAAGTCTTCGAATATTGCTCAGAAGACGACCTATGAGCATGATAGATCTGGCAACAACTTGACATGTATTTATTATGAGCATCCTAATTTGCTCACAACTTTTCCACCTCAGCAGGATCAGTGGTCCCCTTAAGTCTATTCTGTATTGTAACGCACTCATTATGCCTTGCAAAGTTGTTTGATTTAGAAATTTTAACATCTAGAAAATCTTGTCTCATCACCTTGCTAAAGGAGGATTGTGATACTAGAGGCAAACCGATTCCTGTGATTTCATCATTAGCCATTTTTTGCAGTAAACCATGGGACATATTAGCGGGCAATAATTTCAAGTTTGTCCTTGTTCCATATTTACTGATTATTTGTGTAAGATGTGGATATTTGTCTAAATTCTCTACTACAATTTTATTCATAGTAGCTACCAGTGCAGTAGTGTTTACCCTGGATTTTTCCAATCCATTGTTACTGTGCACAGCTCTCACATCACCATTCATGAACATTCTTTTATAATTGAAGAAAGTGCTTTTTTTATCAGATGGCATTCATACCATGCATTTTGACAGACATCTACTGTGTCTAATCTCATTGTAAACAAGCTTCTTTTACTGTCATCTCCTTCTTTGGCCATAGGAGCATTTGATCCCAAACAATTCATAACAAACTATCTTTTTGAATTTCCTTTCATACTATCAAATTTCTTCGCACATTCAACTATTGATCCATGTGGAATTTTTGATATACAAATATTTGAGCAACAATGTTCCATGCCAATGTTTGAAAGGAATGTACCTAGATTTATTGCAGGCCTGTAAGGTACCGATCTTGAATTTCTTTTGGAAATTTTAGTTTCAACTTGCTGCTTTATGGAATTGTATGGCCTTGTTCCATTACGTTTAACATATGTATATTCACAACAAGGAGTTACACCTAGAAGGACCATCTGTAAAGGACATTCTTCAAAAACATTCCAAAAGTTGACCATTTCTTCATCTGCTTTCTTTTTTAGTATAACATCCAAAGGAACATTATCGAGGTCAAGCAAATTGTTTGCAAGCCATCTTATAAGGGATCCTTCAAATACACCACAATCCTTGCAATTGCAGAAGACTTTATGAACTAAAATACCAAACTCACCAGCATCTAGTGCTTTGAATTGTACAGTGTCTCCCTCAAAAACATTTGACACTATTCCCCGAGCAACATGCGATGGCTTTAAAGAACATTGATGTATCAAATTAACTATCTGTCCCAACAACCTTTCAGTGTGATTTTCTCTTAATACTTTCAAAGTAGATTCAGATTGATTATTGTTGAAAGTTTTTGCGAAAGAAAGCAATGTTTATGTATTAAAATTGATGATTCTCTCAATTGGCCATACAACAAAAGCTCCACTGCTCAACCTTGGATAACATGCCATACAAGAAAACAACACTTCATCCACCAGAATACCAAAGTTGAAGTCATCCAAAAATGTTCCCCCAACAAAATCACTCCCACTCACATTTGTTACAACACCTATGGAAATGCAATCCTTTCTTTATGAACACTTATGTAACAACTTAACTTTTCTCATAATAAAATAAGATTTATTGTCAGTTGCTATGATATGTGCTACACTCGTTGAAGTAAAAGCTGCTAAATCATTGACCTCATTCTTAGTTGATATGATATGTGCTACACTTGTCAAAGTAGAAGCTAGCATATCATTCACCTCATTCTCGTGAAGAGCAGACCCAATCTAGTTAACGATCTCAGATACAGGCCATTGAATATAACCACCAACTGCCTCTGACAATGTATATGCACCTTCTGATGGATAGGGAAATGGAAGACTTGCATTTAAAGACTTGGTATCATTTACAACGATACATCTGTCCTTAATTATGATATTATGAAAAAACTTTCTTCCTGGAAAAGAGATTCCTTTAGCAACTTTCAATCCATTCAAAAGTAGGTCCACACATTGTTGAGTACCAAAATCATTCTCAGTTGTTATGATATGTGCTACTCGTCGAAGTAGAAGCTTCTATATCATTGAACTCATTCTCAGTTATTATGATATGTGCTACACTTGTTGAAGTAGAAGTCGGTATATCATTTACCTCATTCTCGCGAAGAGCAGACCCAATCTAGTTAACGATCTCAGATACAGGCCATTGATTATAACCACCAACTGCCTCTGACAATGTATCTACACCTTCTGATGGATAGGGCAATGGAAGACTTGCATTTAAAGACTTGGTAACATTTACAATGATACATCCGTCCTTAATTCTGATATTATGCAAAAAATTTCTTTCTGGAAAAGAGATTCCTTCAGCAACTTTCAATCCATTCAAAAGTAGTTCCACACATTGTTGAGTACCGAAATCCATTTCATAAACAATATCTGAAATATAAAATAATAGGACACATTGTTCAAAACCAAAATCCAGTTCACAAGCGTTTTATGAAATATAAAATAACCGGAGCACATTAACAATCATATTTATTTTAAACAAAGATATATTAACATAAATTATAATATATAAAAAAATGTCTGTTCGAACTTCCAATTTTCCAAATGGTAGGATCGACCGCCCCTTCTTGTAGAAGAAGCGAACACAAGACAGATCGAAAGGCCCTTCTTGCAGTCATGAAAGATTATGAAAAGAATACTAGGTAGAAGAAGCTTCTCCCGCCCGTTCATTTATGACGGATTATTAAAAATATTCTTCCTACGAATGCTAGGCTTCCAATTCATGTATTTCCAAAATTGTTAACAAGGGAAGAATACTGAGCACAACAAGGGTCGGTCGACCCTTCATTTACAATATAAATTTAAATCTATTTAATCTATGAATGCTAGGCCGCCAATACATGTATTTCCAAACTTGTGAACAAGGGAAGAATACTGAGCATAACAAGGGTCAGCAGACCCTTCATTTACAATATAAATTTAAATATATTTAATCTACAAAGGCTATGTCGACAATTCCTCCCTTCCAACTTTCGCTGTAAATATTAGGGAATCGACCCGGACATCATCTAAGTTCTAACATATAAAAATGTTTGTCCCAACTTCCATTTTCCAAAGAGAAGGATCGGTCGCCCCTTCATTTAGGAGATAATTGTGAACAACTATATCCAGCAGGTCACCGATAATATCCAGAATGGAAAAAGAAAGAAGGATTGACTGAACCTTCATGCATTCTAGAATTATTATGAATACAATAATGGGCAGAAGAAGGGTCAGCCGCCCCTTCTTTTTTTTTGTAAGTAAGAAGTTTTTGTATTAAATCAAAGAGGGATTACAGAAGGAACAAGCTATCCGAGAGTCAGACTTGTTCATCAAAATAGACCATCTAACTACTAACCCATAGACTCCAACATCATTAACCTTACGATAGACAATTATCATCAAAACAGATAAGATGCTTTCATTCAACTGACCATCCCTATCCTCAGAAGCTTTGGAACAACAAAATCACTACCTATCTTGCTGAACTGGAGATATTCTTAGCATAGGCACGCAGGCTCAAAATAAAAAATCATAGCAAAATGCTACTACACCCATGAGGCAAGATATACATTTAGGAAAAGACAATCTAACTTAACAGCCGACCCTCCCTTAATAAAAAGACTTGCAGTTTGGAAAAATGATTCTTGGTCAAGCGTAAATGGATCATGTAAGGAGCATTAGGAGAGGTCCCTGGATGGGGGAAGCTGGAATACGAAGAAGGATACGGGGGAGACCACAGATCCAATGCTTGGAGAAGAAAATCCAGCTTCTAGTTCGACGCACGAGTCTCCTCCAGGTTACGTTGCACCATAAGTCACAGCGGAGCTTCCTCTCCGGGGGTTTGTCTGTCGTGGATGGCTAAATCAACAAGGTTCTTCGTTATACAATAAAGGGATACCTTGCACTCGTATAGAATAACACACCCAGCCGTATTGCTTGGATCCATAATCCAGTTCTTCAACTATTTGCACTCCCCCAACAGCATCTCCCTATTCTACCTCAGCCACCATTGATGCTCATAATCACAGATATCCTTCTGAATCTCCCTAGGGACGTTAAGAACAAAAGCATTAGCCTCTCGGAAAGCATGATTACATGCTCGAGAAAAGCCACCACCTAGCTCCCCCGAGGACTCCCCATGGCTTCTCTTCCTAAATTTTCAACTAGTATCAGTATCTACCTCCACTAGTATCATATAAAAGCATTTTCCAACTACTGTCATGATTAGGTTGGTACCTCCTATTAAATGAAGGAAGTAAAATGGGTGACGCTCACCCTTATGAACATTCATTGTCCTGGGTAGCTCTACAGCTATCCCAAACATCTAAGTCTGTCAAATCCTCCAATGTATTAGCACTGGTTGCCATGTGAATCCCACTACCGAAGTTAGCCAACACACGAGCTAATTTATTGCCACTGCATATGACATGAGAGAAAGAACTCTCCAAACCCTGAGAAAATAAAGATGACAGGTATTCCAATTTATCTTCCAACCAGAACGATGCCACCTTGGAACTGGATTCAACCTACGAATAATACTGAGCAAGGCTAAGTTATAACATATAAAATTGTTTGCCTCGACTTCTGTTTTCTGAGAAGAAGGATCGTTTAGTAGATAATTGTGAAAACCTTTATCTAGAAATTGAACGATATCCAGAATCGTGAAGATGAAGAAGGATCGACCGACCCTTCTTGCAGTCTCAAGCTATAATGAAAAGAATATTGGGAAGAAGAAGGATCATCCTCCCCTTCCTTTACGAGGGAATTGTAAAAATAAAAATTGCAGAAAGAGCAGCTAATCTTTCTCTGTGGATATTTCCACTTTCCAACAAAATGTGCGAAGCAATGATCCTATGAAATATGTGTTTGGAGTGCGGATATCTACTTTAGCCACTCCCTGGAAGAAGGAGCGGACTCTCTTTCTCCTCAGCATCTACTTCCAACATCCCGAAAGGGAACAACCTGACGAAAGAGCGACCTCACTTTCTCTGACAAAATTTCGACTTGATAGCAAACTCTTTGTAGCAAAACTTCTGTAAATTTTTTCGTTCAAATTTGGAAATATAGTCTCTAGTGTGACACGTAGAACACTCAGATTGTGCTACGTGGCTTTGATTATTCATTAATGACGGTCTATAAATTTCCTTCCTTTCTATGTTAATTTTCATTTCCAGTAATGACACTCTGTAAATTTCCTTCCTTTCTCTGTTAATTGTTATTTCCAGTAAATATTTTCCATTGTGTTATTCTTCATGCTTGGATGAAAATAATCTTAAATCAGAATTCATATGTTTATGCTCTGGTTTACTGCATCTAAGTATCCACCAATTTTCTACTAAAATTGATATTGGATTCATTTATGACCAATGCCCAATATTAATGCACTGTTTTCTTTTCTTCATTATCAACCTGCAAACTAAGACAAATAAGGGTATTCACCAATTTTCATGAATTTTCTGCTAAATTTCACTTAATTTTAAGAACTTTTTTATCAGCTTTATCTCTCCAACTAAATGCCTTGGTATCGTATGCAAGACTCAAATGTGTTCTCATTGCATCCAACAATTCGAGTCATAAAACACATCCAACTACCCAATACATGGGACTTTTCTATAGTGAATATTAACTGCAAAATGTTATTAAAAAGAAAAAACATGTTTCAATTTTTCGAGTTCATTTGTCGTTTTCTTTTTCCAACAAACCTAGCCAAATGCTAGAGTATTTGCAGAAAACAATATGGAATATATGAAAATAATACACTACACCACCAGATAGAAAATGAATGCAAGCTGGCGGCAATCCTGTAACACACGATTTTTCAAATATAATAATGTGAATTCGTATTAATGGACTGTAAGAAGAGAACTACCCAAAATTGAAGGAAATAAATTCTGGAAATCTGAAGAAGACAGACAAGGGTGGAAGGAAATCTGAAGAATCTAAAATGTTCAGGGACTTTAAATTACTGTGAACTTGAAACTATCATTGCACTGATTTTTAACAACCATGGAAGATATGGATTTTTAGCCCGGAGGCTGAATAAGCATGCTCTATTACAGATTTAGATTTATGGTTTGAATAATATAAATACCTGCCAATTGAAAAACTAGCAGTCGATTCTTCAAACAAATCTTATTTCTCTACCTTCCCAACACTCTTCTTGGTTCCAACTCAGCAAAAGCAAACCTCGGTCCTCAGAGAAAACAGAGCTCCAAACTTGCAACCACTGAGAGTTTGAACTTTAAGTTTCAATGTTCTGTGGCGGGATATCATCACACAGTATCAATGCAGAAAATTTCATGACATTAATTATCATAGTGTGGAGGGATATCATCTGTACTTCGTGACACATAAACACAATCCATCATAAATGTGATGAGATTATTCACACAAGTGATAGAGTCCGTCATTTACCATTAGCACTGTACAAACCATTTTAAATGGCGGAAAAGATCACCTCCATGCCAATGTACAAACCATTTTAAATGGAGGAAAAGATCACCTCCGCCAACATACAAATGATTTTAAATGGCGGAAAAGATCACCTCCCCCAACGTACAAACCATTTTAAATGGTGGAAAAGATCAATCGGGTGGCGAAAGATCAAGGGTCCCATGTTAGTTCTGCATCCCCAACATGCACGCTACGACGGAGAGATGGGTGGTTGCAGAATCTGAAACCGCTCTCCACATGGCAGCACCACATGATTTTGCAATTTGGAAGGGCGGTAAGGAAAACCACCTTTGCCCATCCTTCACGGTCACTGACACGTGTGGATATGATGTGGTCGGTCCCTTATATTACAGTTGTAACCAAAACCAAAAAGTCTTCCTTACAGTTGATTATATAAGGCACACTCTTTCTAAAGTGGAACCTTTTAGAATTTATAGTCCCTATAGTTGTGGCTATATGTATAAAGTTTTCAGTTTCGTGCAACTATGATTAAAATGTATTAGAATATTATATGTTTACAAGACATTCTATGCTAGGTTTGCAAAGGTGTATAAATAATTAAATTTAAATTATTATAAAATAAAAATCAAGATAATTGTTATTTAAATGTAATATATGAATTTAGTTTTAAAGTAAGATTTAAAACTATTTCCAATTAGTTAAAAGTTTATTTTTTTATTCATAAAGTAAATAGTAAAATATAGAAATTTACTTTGTTTTATTTAATATATAAAAGTCAAAATAGATTTTCATTTTTTATTATTTACGGTAATTTCAATTCAACGTAGGGACAACTGAATACTCTAGAATGGGTGGTAGATAGAGATTAGTGCACCAACTTGACAAGGTACCACAGAATAGTGATTACTGCAGCTTAATTAATTTCTATAGAATTGTTTTTGAGTCAACCATGTATATGTATGGGTCTGAGGCAATAGGAATGTCATTAACAACCCACATGGCAATCATGAATGCATGTAAGCACCCGGTGAAGGGAACGTGCAAGAAAAAGTCCCAAAGTTCCCAATTTTAGAGGGTAGAAGAAGTTCCCAATAAGTTCCCAACCATCCAAAATGGTTCCCATCGGATTTGGAAACTTTCCTACAAGTTCCCAAGTTTGCTGGAACATCGGAACTTCGGGAACGAGTTTCTTAAAAGCCAGGAGCGGTTCCCGTGCTACATAGCTTATCTTTATCCAACGCAGATCCAAGCAACTACCTTTGTAAGAGCGCTTTTCCACTTAGCATCAATATAAATGTCTGGCTGTCTATCAATTGTAGAAAATTAATAGATAAAATGAGTTAAACGAAGAAATTCATTTAAGACATAATAACACATGAATCATATATTAGTAGAAATCCAACCTACAGATCGATGCATTGATTAATTAATTAATTAAGAAATCCAAAAAAGATGGCCAAGAGAAACTAACTGAATTTCATTAATTATGCAAAAAATTACAATGACTCAGTACATAAAACATTAGAATAATCCAATCGACATCCCCACAACTTGCCCTGATATTCTTCCTGTGTCCTCATGGTGCCATCCTCCTCCCAAAAGAGAGGAAGCCCTTCTTGAGTAAACATTTCTTTGTAGAGTTTTACTTGATGTGCTAAAATGTCTATCCTTTCTTGAATTGTGTTCATCTGGTGATACTTATTCACCACCTTCCCCAAATAATAGTAGACACTCTATCCTTTATGCTAGTTGTTTTCACCTCATCCTCTTTCAGGCTATTCAGAAATTCTATGGCCTTTTCTGCACACTCCATGGGCTTCTTGTTCAACGTTTCCTTGACATCCTCTTTGTCCAGAATGAAATCAAGATATGGCCTCAATTTCTCCGTGGCCCTCTGCAATATTGTCATCCCAAATGACTTGCTTTGCTTCTTGCAGGGAGGTCTCACTTGCAAGCTACTTTATTAATTCATCATATTTCACTTGTAGCCCTAGGTATTTACCTCCTAATCCTTTCCCTCCTGCTCTTCTTTTGAGACTCTGCTCCTTGGCTCCGTGTTCTCCATGAGAGCTATATCAATCAGCCACAACTTCTCCTTCTCTTCAAACTTCAACAGCCTAGATTTGTAGTCTGTTGGTTCCTCTTGTAACTTTTCTCTCTTCTCCTCCATCTCTTCCAATTTAGAAGCTTCTACCAATTGGATGGAGGGGATCTTTAACTTCTTTTTTAATGACTGAATGATGATGTCTTTGCCATCCAACATCTTTTTTAGAATACCCTTCTTTTCTTCTTGGCTTTCAGTAGCCAACAATACATTTTGCGGCTTTTTTATTTGTGTCTTGTGGGCTTTGTTCTGACTTGTAATTTTGACAGTTCTAGGGAAGCCTTTAGCAGTTTGGCATAGATAACCTCCCGAGTCTCCTTGTGCAATTTGATCATATCAGGAACAAGAATATCTTCCAAGTTCACTTTCAATTCAGTGGCTTTGGTTTTGGTAGTCGAGGCGAAGTTCAAGGTGTTCTGGGAATAGCTCCTATTAGCTACCAAAGACACATCTTTATTTGAAATTTTCCTCACCTATTCATATAACATAGACTCCTCTGAGGCTACTTTTGGGATTTCTTTGTACTCACCCGGTAACTCTATTGTACTCTTGCTGGATGAATGTTTGGTTGAATACATATTCTTTGATCTTGAAAGCAGGCAGCTTAATCTAAACCTGTTTCTTTTTGCCTTCACCCATTGACACATGTACAATCTGCTGCTCAGGTTTAATCTTAACCTATTTCCTTGACCCATTGACACCTGTAGAATATGCTGCTCAAGTTTTTGCACTATCTTCCTTTTGGGATCTCTTTCTGTGTCATAATCTATATCCATGACATCCATATTTTCCAACTTGTCGGTTTCCCCAGAGCCATTGGCAAGGGGTATAGTTTCTTCAACCACTGGGACAGTTTCTTCAATGAATGGGACCACGATGGAGGAGGTAGGTAGTGGAGAAGTGGATTTTGGTACCATGGAGGTGGAGTCATCCTATACATCTACCTCCATCTTCTCTTTTCCACGATATTCTAACCAATTTGTAGCCTTAGCAAGACCTGCAAGCTCGAAATGTTCAAAACCATTTCTATTGCTTTCTTTCCTTCTGTCTAAGATGATATGGTGGGGGTCATAGTTTATATCAGCCTTGATTTGAAGCCCTATCTCTAGAATCATACCTTCAATGGTTGGAAAAGCTTCTACCTAATGAATTCCAGTGTAAAATAGTCTAGGGGTTAGAAAAGCGGCCAGTGCATTAGGTGCATGGGAAAACCCATAAAATATGATTGTTGTGCTGTATTCTAAGAGGAACATATCATCCTTGTATGTTTTGGAGCAAATAGGTTTTTCAAGCCGTCCAACTGTAGATCTGCCTTTATTCCCATTGATCTGATTCCAAAAATCTTCCAAATGTGTTTCACCATTCTCGCTTCATATTTGAACACTTATTTCTTGATTAAAACTTTATTTCTAGGGTCATCATTTTCAAAAGTCATTCCATAACCAATTAATGTTTTCCCAAGGATGTTAAACTTGAGAACTAAATGAGATCACCTTATTTTATATGTACATAAATTCTAAACATATAACAAATTATTATAACTTTCGGTTAATAAAAAGTAGATCTATCTCCACCTATTTCACTCTATGTGATATCCAAATACTAACTTCATCCACACGTTAAATGCATTTACTGAATAAGAACTCATTTATACCAATATTCATAGTAAGGCACCTATGGCCATCGATTTTCATCACCAAAGATCTACACCCTTCATCTATGCCCCTATAATTTCTCCCTCATCACCAATGTTAAATCTTAGGATCTTTTATTATTTCATTCACACACTGCAAATTCAGTATCAATGTTTTAATTATGAGGTCAGCCATGCGACGTCAAGTAGCTCGACTCTTTAATTCCCCTGCCCCAACATCACCTCATCCTTCCTGGAAACAATTCACATGGATCTCCGACGTGCAAAGATCAGGTTGCCAGGTTCACGCTACTATGTTTTGTCATGGCCCTCTACGCTGCACATTTTCACTCACTGAGTTTTGCTCCAGGCTCGTGCTCCAGTTCTCCTCATGCTCTCGGTTAACTACACCTATAAAATCTTCTCATTGGCTCTCATGGGAAGGCCAAAGGGTCACACCAGGCAGGGCTACGGTGTTGAAGTCTCAATTCCAGTACGTTTACTGGTTGATAAATGGGAGGCTAGGATAATTGCAGACATTATGGCTAACATGAATCAGGAGCAGAACTGGGACCCCTATTGGATTGTAAAGAACATGTTAGGCCGGCTTATGGAGGACATGCAGACTAATTGGACCTCTACTCACCATGCAACCCTAACTCGGTGGGCTACTCTGCCAAACATGGCAGCCACCCTCGTCACCCTGGAACACAAGCTCAGTTAGGACTCCTATGCCACCACTTGTCCCTTCGGCTGCAACAGTCATCCTAGGAACAATACACCTGGTGCCACCACATCTGCTATCAAACCTGAAGCCACCCTTGGAACTCTGGCCACTCCTCTTGGCATGGATAAGTCCAACCCAAGGGGTAGCATGTCGGTTTTTACATGCAGCAGGGACCCCATCCCGTCCACCTTAGGCCCGATCCTGGCGAAGTGTACATGTAGTCAGCCGACTGGTTTAATTCCTTTCATTCCCCGGAAGACGACGCCCTTGCCGGTCAAGCTCCCTGCTCAGGGCACTCGTCCTTCTACGAAAGCTAGTCTACCTCCTGTGAGAGCTACGTCGACACCTGGGATTGCTGCTTCGACACCTGCAAGCGATTGGAAGGACATGGATTACTACAGTTGCCCAATTCTAGAGGAGACACCTTCAGATGCAGAAGGCTCCTCTGCAAGTGGTTGAGGAGATTCTTCTAATATCTCTCTCTTACTTTTTGTCTGTTTTGGTTTTTCCCATGACTGCAAGTTTTTTGTTTGCCTCTATGGCCATGACTACTACTGATATTCACCCTAGTTTCCCTACAATGGGCAGGGTTTTTTTGTATAGTTTGATTTTGAATTGCCACAACTCTGCTGATATCTATGGCTGGCACCTCTGAATAAGACCACCGCTGACTGTAATCTCTACTGTATTTTTATTAGCTTAATATAAATCCGCATCTTTACAAAAAAAAAATTCTCCCCCATCAACAATGTTTGTAATCTCTACTTTATTTTTATTATCTTAATATAAATCCACATCTTTACAAAAAAAAAAATTATCCCCTATGAGCAATGTTAAAGCTTAAGATCTTTGATTTGACTGAGGTCTTTCCCTCATTTTATGGACCTGAACCCCAGTATGATTGTACGGAAAAACTGGTGCAAACAGTATGATTGTAGGGAAAAATTGGTGCAAACAGTATGATTATAGCTTAAGGATTGAAGCACATACAAGATTATCCTGTTATAAAATGCTAATTGGAAAATTGGCATTCGTTTAACAACATATGTTGATCATTTGTAGAAATAGATAAATGATTTAAAACATGTAAACATGAAACAAATTCATTTAAAACATGAAAACATAGATCATACAGAACAAGGTATTTATCGTGATTGCAAACTAAATCAGTGTATTTCAACATAAATCAAACAAATTTGATAAATTAACAAAACATATATCAAGAGAAAAATAACTGTATTTCTTCAAGGCTGCAAAAATTACAATCTCTTAATGAATCAGAGTATCTCCAGACCTCTTTCTGTGATTTTCTCCCCCCCCTTAAATAATAATTACCAAATAGATACAAAGGGTAATCTTCCCAACAACTCGTCCACATCAAGGTGAAGGGTTGCGGAAAGAAAAAACTTTCAAATCCAACTAACCAAGCTTCCACATTGCGGAAAACAAAAAAATTGCAGAAAAATTATGCTTTCCGCAAATCACAAAAGCACAAAAATATCAATGAATTTTCTAAAGGGAAAATTATTAACTGGACATAACAAAGAGATCATCAATGGACCTCTGGAGTGGGATCATCAATCACAATGCTATCAAGCAAATCAACAATTGCCTCAAAGACTTCAGTGACCTCTTGTGTTATGTAGACACAGCATGGAAAAGAGATCAATCACAATTGCGGGTTGTGGAATAAAAATATATCAAATCCAAATGACCAAGAAATCCACAATCCTCATTGCAAGACGATTGCGGGGAGAAAATCTACGTTTTCCGCAACACACAAAAATCCACTTACAAGAAAATTGTTTGAAGCAATGTAAAAGTATTCAACCTACGAACGCTGGACCGTGAATTCATTTATATCCATAATGGTGAACAATGGGAGAAGGCTTACCACAACAAGGGTTCAGCTGACCCGTCATTTACAAGACTATTGTAAACAAATTTAATATACAAAGGTCAGTCTGAGAATTCTTGACTTTCAACTTCCGCTGTAAATAGTAGGGATCCGCCACTTTGATTAGTAGATAAGTGTGAATACCCATATCCATCAATTCAACTATATCCAGAATGGAGAACACAAGAAGAAGGGAGAGCATTCTTAAAACTATTATGAATAGAGTTATGGGCAGAAGAAGGGTCGGCTGCCCCTTCCTTTGTGAGGGATTTGTAAAAATAGACAACTTGGAGAAAGAGCGGCCGCTCTTTCTATTTAGAGTGTTGATCTCTACTTTCGCCACTGCTACAAAACATCTCTGGAGGAAGGAACGGTCACTCTTTCTCCTCAGCATCTAATTCCAACACCCTTTCACTAAACACAAGTTTCAACTTGCCATCAAACTCTTTGAGGAATCTTTCTATAAATTTTGTTGTTAAAATGCCGAGATCTAGCTTCCAGGGTGACACGTGGATTATGGGCAGAAGAAGGGTCACCCGCCTCTTCCTTTATGAGGGATTTGTAAAAATAGACAACTTGGAGAAAGAGCGGCCGCTCTTTCTGTTTAGAGTGTTTATCTCTACTTTTGCCACTGCTGCAAAACATCCATGGAGGAAGGAGCGGTCGCTCTTTCTCCTCAGCATCTAATTTCAACACCCTTTCACTAAACACAAGTTTCAACTTGCCATCAAACTCTTTGAGTAATCTTTCTATAAATTTTGTTGTTAAAATGTCGAGATCTAGCTTCCAGGGTGACACGTGGAATGCTCAGATTGTGACACGTGACATATTTCATTTTTATAGTACTTTTGCTATTGTTTAAAAGAATATAACGGATCTTAAAGGTACCATTTCAATATTTGTTTTCACATAATGAAAATAGCATACTATTAATTAAGTAAATAGTATCAACGGATACAACAAGAAGGAGAAAGGTCATAGTCTCCCCAAAAGAAAGCATTCCAGCCATGACCAACCACAGATCAAATGTACCAACAAGAACCAACCCATCCGCCAATGGCAAAACAATGGGCAGAAACCATAAGTACCAACATATTACCAACCCATCCGCCTGTAGCGAAACAATGGGAAACAAGCACCAATAGAACCAACAATTATATCAAGCCCATCCATGGTGAAACAATGGGCATCATGAAATAAATTCAAAACTTTATCTAAATTGAAAAAGTATAGATAAATCCAAACATAATCGATAAATAAGAGAGGTTAAGAATTTAGAGAAGACCAAAGAATTAGAAAATTATTTAAAATTAATATTCAAAAAAATGCATATATTTTATTCAAGGAGGATCCAGACATATCACATAGTCTAAATTTTTCAAAATGTAAGGCCGAGGACAAAAGCCCTCCCCTAAACTAACACAAAAGTAAACCTAAAATAAATTTCGATACAAAATACAAACTGAACAAAAGGGCCTTGGAAAAAATCCCTCAACTGAACTAACAGAAAAGTAAAAATATTAAAGTTTTCAGTAAGACCATCGTGGGTGGGCCATGTGCTTCTCTCAGGATGAGTCAATCTCCATTGGTTTCACCCTGCCGAATGATCTTGAGGGAGTTGATGAGGGATTTCTGGCAATTGATGGAGTTCCGACAGTTGTGGGAGTTGATGAGGGAGTTTCAACAGTTGGATGGGACTGTCCAGAACCTACCGAAGTAGTTGGGCTCCCCTCATTACCTTGAGGTCTAGCGGGTTGATTTCGAATGGCTTCATTGTGCTCATAGAGGAGGCCTCAGATTGTCTCCATAATTCTTTGCTCCATGGAGTTTTGGTTTCTTTCCATTCTTTTCTCCATCAAGTTTATCCTGGTTTCCATGGTCTACTGAATCTCGTCGATCCGCCTTTCAAGATTCTCCACTGTGATGCGGGTGGCTTCATTGGTGAATCTGGTCCTTCCGCGTGTGCTACTTTCTGCCATTATAAAACAGGGAGACTTTCTTGAAGAATTGCTGTAAGAAATATTTCCTGAGGAGCGACTGCTATGCAGAGTAGTGGTTGGAATCTAGAGACTTTCCTTTTCTCCAAGTTTAACAACCAGGCATGGAGGAGGGCCAGTGGATGGAGAAAGAGTCGAACACAGAGCTAATTTCGAAAACATTTTCGGCAAGCTAGATCGAACAGGATCAGATCCTATTTAAACTTGTGGAAACGATAAAAAAAAGAACACGATCCAAAACCAGAACTTGGATCCTAGGAAATCTCCAGAGCCGTCGAAAGACTATTACAGCGGGTAATAGGACATTAAGGGTCAAAGATGTTACTTGAGAACTAGAAGACTTTACCCTTTGATTTAACTGATGGGACATATTGACGGCAAGAGTTCATAATTGGGCTCATAAACTTTTGAAGTCCACCGTCGATATTTGATGGCGCGATCCAATGCTACAGGATAGTTACGTAGAGTATGAAGATCAATGATGAATCGATGCCATTATAAGGATCCAATATTTTTTTTATGAAGAGGCATGATTTTCCTTGATAAAGTTCTCAAATAATAAAGTTCTTTGAAAATATATATAACCATACAAGTCAAATGTATGAAGAGGACCATAGGTGTCTATGAAGTTTTGGTAATTTGGTAATTGCATATCAAAAGCAAGATCTGAAAAGCTGAAGTTAAAACTATTATAAATTAGAGGGTTGTTGGGTGGTTCTTCGGGGAGGTTGAGGCCTTCTAAGGGAATTGTTTCCTCCTTCTAGTCGTGGTGGTGCATCGTTGGGTGGTGGGGCATCCTTGTCTATTTAGCAGGTAGAAAACCAGGGGTGTAGGAGCATCCTTTTTGTAGTGGCAGAAGAATCCATGGGATTACGTTCTCCATCAAGTTGGTGCTTGTAGAACAATTTTGTATACGATTACCTCATTAATAGGAAAGCTTTGTTGCTTTTACCTTTGAGGTTTCCATGATAAATTAGTGTGTTCAAATTTTTAATTGTCCTATTCACATTGGGAATGATTATTTAACATGTGCTTAATAATACTAAAAAGGGTAGAAAAAGGCAATTCGGATTCCCCCCTGCCCACCTCTTAATATTGTTGGATGAAACAACACCTGCCGCATAGCCCTCATCGTCACCTACTAACGTCTTGTGTATTTGATGCTCTAGCGCCTATGCTTAATATTTTAAGTGCTTGGGCCTATTGGCATAATTTTGTAGGCCCCCTAAGGTAAGCTTACTTCCCTTATACTTTGTAAGCCCTCTCTGGACTCCAAAGCTCATGAAATTTACCCGATCTTTTTTAGCACTTGGGACAAAAATAATGCTAAGAATGGGGTCCCTTTGTGCAAAGATTTTGTACCTTGTCCCACCTCATGAACACCTTTCAAATTTATCTTTCACATGATCCTGCCACCCTAATATGAATAAGAAGAATAATATTCCACTGCCATTGTAACATGGTTTCCATCAACCTATACGTGTATATATGTCCTTGTACATGTATCATTGTCCATGTATCATTGTATTGATGTCATTATCGCAATCCATGTTCATCACAAGGAAACAATCATTGTCTCTGTCATGATGCCAACTTGTACATGCCCCAAATTTATTGTCCAAGAATGGAAACAACTTCTTCCAAGATATACTTCAGATGTATAGCAAGACCATATAGATGCCTCCAAAGAGTGTAATCAAATCCTAGAAATAATCACCAATAGACCTCGTAGTACATTCAAAAAGCTTAGAGGGATCTCATGCCAATATCATTACCATGGAATATTCCAATACAACCACCAATAATATCTATGCAATTGGAGAGTGGTTTTTTATCATTTCTCATTTTGTATATTGTGGAGTGTTTACTCTACTTGCCTTAGTACCAATTTCGAGGGTGAAAGATTTCCTAATTGGGAATTGGAGAGGCCATTGTGCATTGGACCATGAGGATGGAGGTTGTGGGACCCATTTGTGGCAAGATTCCCCAGTACACTTGGCATGATTCTCTCAGCAATTCAAGTTCAAGATGAAGGGTAACATACTTGGGGTAGTTTAAGAGGCATTATTCATGTCATGAGTCATGTAAGGTCGAATTGGAGTGGAAGAATAAGTCACCAATTGTGACACTTGGGCTAAATTCCCTAGCCTCTAGTATGACAACAATGACACCTATGACACAAATTAGACCTAAATGCTGACATCTGAAATATATGACATGTTAGGGATAAAAATAGCATCCAAGAAGGTGCACAAGGGAGTTAGGGCAGTCAAAGAGACACCCATTTGAAATGAGGGAATAAGGAGACTAGGAATTGTTGGACAAGTTGCACACATTGGAAACTCTTCCCAAATTGAGTTGGAATGAATCCAACAGCTTGCTCACTCGCATTAGTCAATTGCATCTCCTTCTCGAGTCAAAAGTTTGAAATTCCAAGTTTGTATTTTTAGGGTTTCTCTGACAAACGCTAGCAAGCTCCAAATCCAGTGGTAAGATCTAAATCTTTTATTTCCACTTGAGTTTCTCATTAAGATGACCACCTTGAATGGAGAAATAGTGATGACCACCTTGAATGTTCCTCATAGGTCATGGGATTCCTTCATCCAAGGAATTTGTGCTAGAAGCTCATCACATTCAGTAGGCTATGGGAGGAATGCTTACATGAAGAAGCTCGAATTGTACCTCAAAAAGAAAACATGGCTCTCACAGCACACACCAAGAAGAATTACAACAAGAGGGAGCATCCTCATCACAAGGATATTGTTCGAGGAACAAAAGAAGCTCCCACAAGAAGAAGAACACTCTATTAGAGACTCTAGTAGTTCCTGCAAGGAAGCAAAGATTGAGAGGGAGTCCACCCAACTACTCTTAAAGATGGAAGGCATCTAGAAGGTTACGGGATATGTGGACAACATCTTGAAGAAATCCTTGTAGACACATGAGACACATGACATGGAGACTCATGTGTGCAAACTGAAGAAATACTTGTATGATTCAAAACAGGCACCGAGGACAGCTTGGGCTTTACCAAGAGTAAAGCGGATTCCAACCTTCACTACAAGGTTGAGGATGACTTGGTTGTGATAGGTGAGGATGGGTTGATTGCTACCGAGTTCAAGATAAGGGACTTGGGTATGATGTCGAGTTCAAGATAAGGGACTTGGGTATGATGCACTATTTTCTACTCATGGAGGTGTGGCAAAGTGCAGATATAATCTTCCCTGGACAAAGAAGTATGTAGTAGATATCTTGAAGCGGTTCGGGATGATGGACTGTAAGGCCATGGCCACACCTATGGCATCGAACCTGAATCTATTGAGTGATGATGCACCAGATTCGGTTGATGCCATGATGTATCTTTAGATGATTGGGTCTTTGATGTACTTGGAAAATATGAGACCATATATTTGCTTTGCTGTAAACACATTGAGTGAGTATATGGTGGAACCCAGGAAAGTTCACCTGATTGTGGCAAAACATGTGATGAGACATATGAAGGGTACACTAGATTATGGACTCAGATATGCCTAAGATAGTGAGTTTAGACTGTATGGGTACACAGACTCAAATTGGGTTGCTGAAAAGGTTGCTAACAGCAGAAGATGTTCGAGCTGATGGTGTTGCTGATGAGGATGTTCCATTAGACGATGTTCCAGCTCACAAGGTTGCTGACAGTAGAAGATGTTCTAGAATATATTAGTCTATAATCATCAACGAGGTTCCTTTTTATGTCTTAATACCCTTCATATACCTTCAGAACCAATTTGAAATCCTTTAAAGAGTCTTTTGGAGCCATCTACCATTAGGGGCTTCTAAAATTTCCTCTATATGGGTTCTTGGTTTATCTCAGTTAGACATTGCTTATTAAAATCTGTAGAGAGGAACGATGCAAATTTTGTTTCCTTTTATGTCCTAATACCTTTTAAACACATTCAGACCCAAATCAGAAGTATTTGAAGCCATTTGGAAGCATTCGAGTCATTAATAGTCTAAGGGTCGAATTGGCCAAAAATTGTAATTTTCGAAGTTTAACAAATTTATTAAAAAGCTACACTACATGAACAATTATGCAGCTAATATGAAATGGGATGTGTACAAAAACAACACCAACCTTAGATGTTATTTCTATGACATGTGATCTCTAACTCCTTCTTTTTCTAATTTAATGTTTCATCTCACTGCCATCTTGGAAGATTGATCTTGTTTAGACTTCTCTTATCTCTTATGGTCATCTCTCCCTCTTCTTCATCGACTTCTTCCCATGATACACTAGATCTTATACAAACCCATCTACAAACAAATTATGTCTAGAATTGGTATAATTCATCAAACAAGTGATTTCTTCATAAAAATTGTTACTTGTTAGCATTTTTGTCTTTATGTTTTTTAAATTTATTCTTGGGTTATTTAACATTAATATAACATTCAGCTTATTAATGTTTTTAGAGAGAAACAATGAAAATATTTTTACTATTCTAAGGTCAAATAAGATCTCTCACTCCTAGGGCGGAGGTGGAAAAGGTGCTAAAAAATTGGACGATTCACACCAAAAGTTGCAAACGTGTAGCAAAGTGGCGGAATAATGATGCAAATTCACCCAGAAGAAAATTGATGGTGGAAATGGGTTCCCGTGCTAGAAAGTGCATGGTGGTTAAACCTGGATAATTTGGAGTGGAAATTAAGCCGCTTACCACATGGAAAGTGTTGGTGGAGTCCGCTATGAAAAGTGGTTAAATTTAAACCGCTCATCGCAAGTTCTAGAACCACCTAAGCATATGTTGTATAAAAGGTTTGTTCGAAGTTTTAAAAAATGTTTTTGTCGCTTATTGCCTGGAGGAAAAGAACCTATAGGAAAAGAACCATCGGGAAACACATCATTGTCTTCGTCAACTGGAACAACACCCAAGAAGCTCACTTTGCAGGTAGTTTGAAACCCTCAGTGTTTAGATTTTGTGTCCCAAATGGAGAAAACCCAAGACCTTCTTCCCTTCAATTAAAGTTCAGATGAAAATGAGAAGCTTGTATTTGATAGGGAAAGGGATATTTTCGACCTTGTTTTGTCTGTGTGTAGTATTTCGCAGTCTAAGGAGAAATTAATGGATTTTAAGTCACAGGGAAAGGATGTATTTAATTTTTTTGGTTCTTTTCTGTACTATTTTTGTGTCGAACAAACCCCACACTTCCTCGAATTTGTTTGTTGGTGTGCGGCGAATTGTTCGCAGGGCCAAAGAGTAATCATTAATGTAAAAACGACCAAAATTCTATGCCCAGTAAATGCGCAGACTGTTCGTGAGGTTCTAGGTTTACCTAAAACATTTCCCAAAAGCCCTAAGGCATTTAACGAAGAAAATTTGGCAAAGTTTTATACAAACTGCAGTCCTACAAAAAAAGACAAGTTTTTATTACAAGTCTTGAAAGATGGTCAGTCGCATGAAAACCTATCGTTCCCTTTGAGTATTGATGTCTTTCAACGAGATACCTAGTTAGTTTTGTCCTTGTTGAGTCAAGTTTTAGGTCTAGATAGTGATAAGTCAATCACAAAAGTTATGTTAGGTTTCCTTCTCCAATTAATTTCACCAGAGTCACAGTCGAGTTCGGTGTGTTGTTTTAATTTTGATGAATTCCTAGCTGAAGAGATTCATGTGCAGTTGGTGAATTTCAACTGTTTGAAGCATTTCAGATATCAGTCATATCTCCTGAAGTTGTTCGTGTGTTCAAACATTTTGGAATCCAAGTTTATTGGTACCATCTTTTCTCATGACCTTCCTAAACAGGTCAATATGTTTGAGTTCACCCATAAAATCATGGCAAAAGTTTATAGAATTATTTTTAATGCTGAAATGCCCCGAGTGTTAGAAGGAATGAAAGAAACTTTGCAGCCTACACCAGAAGGGAAAACAGGTGATTGGTTCTTGTATAGAGAACATACTATAATTAGGGTGTATGGTTTTACTGGAGCACCATATCTGTTGCTATCGTTTTTAACACCAAGGATCTTTGCCTTGGAATTTATTAGACAAAGGCTGCAGTCAGAAGAAGAACATTTCGGTGCTTTCAAAAAAGCATCGGATGTGAAATTCCCTCTTAAAGTTGGTCCATTCGTCATTAAGAATAAGGCAGCCCTCTCTATAGTAGAAAAGTTACTGAAGATTGTGGATTTCCAAGAGGATGAAAGGATTAATTATGATCCTCATAAAATTATATCGCAAAGGAGACATCAAAAAGGAAACAAGGATTTTGATCATCAAACAGTAGAAGGATTGAAAGAAATGGCAAGTATATTCAAACTTGAACAAGATAATAAAGAGGCGAATATGGAACAAACATGCAATTTGGCAATGCTAGTTCAGACACCAGCTAAATCTGATATCACCAGTAAGAGAAGTATTTCAGAAGTTGATAGCATGGAAGTCGATCAAGAAGTTTCAAGGAAGATATCAAAAGTGGAATGACAGAACAAAATTATTAGTATGGAGGAACGAGATTCAATTGTTCCAAAAAAAAACTAGTTTGATTTCGTAGCCACCTGCAAATATTATGCAGCAATATTATTTTTCAAAAATAAAGTAATCTAGAAGTAACTCTTAGTATAAGTCCAAATTTGATGTGCTTTCACAATATACATCAAAGAGGAAGCAGTCTTCCGAAGAAACTCAAAAATCATACCCTTAAGTAAGAACACTGGCAGAACAAAAAGTTTCCCTCACAGCTACGGATCCAGGAAGAAACACTATAAGGTTTGTAGTGGTGAATGATGAGAAAGTTTCTAAAATGGAAGTTAAGCTTGATGTGATTAATATACTAGATAAGATTCAATTGCATAAACAAACAGGAGATGTTCTGTAGTCTGATTTATTGCAATTCACTTTAAAAATTTCTAAATTGCACTCTATGATAGCAAAGCTGGAGAGTTAACTGAGGCAAGAGAAGGCAGAAAACAAAGCAAATTCGATCCAGATCAAAAGACTACAAGTGGACCTTGTGACTGTGGGAGCCGAGCCAAGGAACATAGAGTGTACCAAAAGGATCATTGATGAAAAAGAAAATGCCATTCAAATTCTCAAGAAAAAATTGAAGGTGCCAAATAATCAACATGTGCAGTCTCCAGAGTTGATAGCATTACAACAAGAAAAGGAATCCATATATCAAGAAATGATGGATCAAAAAGGTAAAATGTTAAAGTTACAAGATGAAAAGAATGCTTGGGAAAAACAAAGGATTGAATTGTTGTCACAAATTCCATTGTTGAATACCAATCAGATTGAAACTTTGCAAGCGCCAAAGAAGCGAGGGGATCAATCTCTATGTATGGGTGAAGGACAAATGCAAAATTCCTCCACAGAGGAATTGACCAGTGCTATGTCACAAGTTAGTTTAAAAGATGTAGAGATAGAAGAGTTGAAAGCAGAAAACCAGAAGTTGAAAGAAGAAGTAATTCGAAATTCTGGAGCAAAGATAAAGGCTTTGAGTGATAGAAATCAACTGAAAAAGAAAGTTGATGAATTAAAAGATAAATTGACAGGTTGGCTTCCATTACACGGATCTGAGCACCTTATATGGGATGCGATATCAGTGGAAGTCACCAAATTATGGTCTTACTTGAATTTTATAGCAGATAAAGATGCTATAGAAAACATAGCTCTCCAGAGTTGTAAAGTGGCAAATGAGACATTACGCAAAAGGCCTTCAGAAACAGCTCAGAATACAGTCATTTTGTTAAAAACTATAACCCAATTAGATATGCAGAGTTTTGGAATCAAAGATAGACCATCAATCATCATTTCGGCAAGAAGGGTTATTGGCAAGCATGATCATGTTAAAGAAGTAGAAGACATGGTGCAACAGATGGTCCTTAAAGTTAAAAATTTTAAGGAATTATTTCTGAGGCCTTTTGAATGTGGTCTACCTTCTTTTTGGAGTGCCGATGGAAAATTAATGGCTCAAGAAAATCATCACAGTTTGATAGTACAGGCTCGTATGGATCACTTGAAATTTAGAGGTTTGGTCAAAGGATTAACTGGAAAGACAATAATTGATAAATTGACCGATGATTTTGGAATACTTAAACAATTTGTAATGATTAAGAAGGGTCTACCAGATGTATGTTACACAGAATGCATAGAATTGGAGGTGATGGTGAAAGAAATTATGGATTATGAGATCCCAACTCAAGAGCAATGGAAAATTGTTGAAAGATTAGGGAAACCAAAACATAGGTTATGTCGGGAATAAATATTTAGGTGTGTTAATTTTAAATGACGTTGTGGTTCCTTTGTTAACTGCCTGAGTGTTACATCACACATATTTCTTTGAAATTTCTTTTTTTGGCGAAGAATTCAAAGAACGTTTTGTATAAATTTTTATTTTACAAAGTAATAGCGGTTGGATCCGAGAGCAAAAAATATAGTGACGTAATATTTTTTGAAGACTTTAAAGAAGAAGAGAAGTACAAGTACATCCGAAATAGATATTCATATGTTGTTGTTTTCTTCAGTCTTTTAATTTCTCTTTTGTGAATGTATTTCGTGTTACACCATCTTATCGCTTTGCCTCATAGTTGACTGTAATATTTGAGTTAGAATTCATTTTATATGCTCTGATCCACACATTTAAATATTGTCAATGTTCTTTCTTCATAATTAATGCAAAATTCATCACAGAACGGAGATTGGCGAAGTCATAACATATAAACAATAATTTTCCCGTCTTCCGATTTCTGAGAAGAAGGATTGGCCGCCCCTTTGTTTATTATAAAATTGTGAACAACTATATCCAACCATTCACCTGTACTATATCCAGAATGGTGAACACAAGAAGGATCGACCAACCCTTCTTGCAGTCTAGAACTATTTTTAACAGAATACTGGGCAGAAGAAAGCTTGGCCGACACTTCATTTGTGAGTTAATGGTAAAACTATTCAACCCGCCTAGGCTGCGACAACAATTCCAGACTTTCGACTTCGGTGATGAATAGTTGGGATCGGTATATTGGCTAAGTTAAAACATATCAATAATATTTATCCCGACTAGCGATAAGAAGAATCGGCTACCCCTTTGTTTAGTAGAAAACTGTAGACACCTATATGTTACAATTCACCTATATCCAGAATGGTGAACACAAGAAGGATCAACCGACCCTTCTTGCAGCATAGAACTATTTTGAACAGAATACTCGGTACAAGAAAGGTTGGCTGACCCTTTTTGCACCCCGCATGAGGATTCATCGCCTTTTCCGAAGACGCAAATATGTTGTGGATTGCGGATACCTAATTTTCTTTAAACGTTCCATCAATTTCGCTATCCGCAACCCACAATGCAGATTGCAGGACGGGACAACAATTCCCGACTCCCGATTGCTGCAGTAAATAGTGGGGAACAAAGATTGGCTGAGTTATAACAAATAAAGATTATTTATTCCGACTTCCGACCTCTGACAAGAAGGATCAGTTGCCCCTTTTTTAGTATAAAATTATGAACACCTATATTATCCAATAGTTCACAAGTAGAACTATTATCGGCTGACCCTTCTTTCAGTCTAGAACTATTATGAAAAGAATACTTCATACAAGAAGTGTCGGCCGCCCCTTCATTGCATGGCAATTTTTAACAAAGCCAAGGTATCCATTTAGTTAAGGTCAAGTGCTTTAGTCGCGTGGAAAAGAAGAGATAAGAAACAATCCAATAATTTGTCGAGCTTGTTGTCCAATAATTGTCCAAGCTTAATTAAGGTTTCCATCTATTCAATGCATGTAAATTCGATTTTTAATATGAGAAATATTTTCAAATTATCAGGTGGCGTACATATACTTTTGTCCAATTTTAAGTCTTAGCTCATTGCATCTCATGGATGAAGAATATAGATTTGGAAGTGGGAAATTGTCTTGCAAGCATGGGAGCAAGCTTAAACCCCTAAATTTGCTTATATATCAAAGATTCAAAATGATTATAACTATGTTCCATATGTATCATCTGACATTCCATTGTAGCTCTCTTACCTGATTCTTTGAAGTTTTCTTTGAGCTAGTTGTTTAGTTATTGCATCATTTTTGTTGGAGTTGGTCCCAGATAGAATGTGCATTCACTAAGGTGCTAGAGTCTATTTGAGTCTATCTAAATTAACTTTCTGCCTTGACCTCGACCAAGGGGACAAGGGGTCAACCTCTAGCAATAAAGGAGTTTCTCTGAACTGTCCATAATGCATGATCAATCTGGTACCGTTGATCTCCTTCCATGCTTAGCCCCATGGCCTTCCAAGTTCCACGGTCTTCAATCTCTCAAACGCCACCTTCCTCGCACCTTAGATCTGCGTCGTTATTATCAACTGTCAATCTGGCCCCTGTCTGCATCCTGACTATGGCGATACTCCGTGCATGTTCAATCTGCAAACTAAACCCATGCTTAAACCGTCCTATCTTACTTTTGCGAACAGCGCTTGTGGATATCGATCTCCATCAAGATTCTGTAACCATCGTGATCAGGACATTAGCTAAGTTACAATTCATAAAAAAAAAATCTTGACTCCTGACATTTGGCAAGAAGGATCGGCCACCCCTTCCTTTAGTAGAGAATTGTGAATTCACCCATATCCAGAATGGGAAACAGACGAAGGATTGACTGACCCTTCTTGCTATATAGAACTATTACGAAATGAATCCTTGGCACAAGAAGTGTCGGCCTACCCTTCATTTATGAGGGAATTGTAAAAATATTCAACCTCCCAAGGCGAGCGTGTCAATTCATGTAAATGAAGAATGGTGGACACTGGACGAAGGCTGAGCACAATAAGTGTCGGCCGACCCTTCATTCATGAGATAAATGTATACACAACAAAACCCCTTTTAGTAGAGCCTTTAGCATCACCTTGTAAACAGGTTGAAGTCTAACCTGAAGTGAATATGGGGGTTGCATATCAAGATTCGCTTAACCACGACGATGCACATATGTGGTTACGATCTTCGCATAACGTTCTATTTAACATCAACTAGAACACCAAATGACTTCGCACTTGGAAGCTATGGCAGTATACAGAACTAGTACACTGAATCTCTAATGTATTCACTAGTTAGCAACGAATTCATCAAACTATGTGTTTCTTCTTCACAATCACACACTTGTATTCCAATTAATCAATGTGCAATTACCATTCACATACATATAAATTAAGTACAAAAACTCACGTAAACTCAAATACAAAACATGTGATAAACCCATACACATAAACAAGAAGGACCGACCGCCCCTTCTATGACGATCGATTGTTCTATGAACTATCCTTATAATTATAGACATTGTATGCCTTCTTATATTGACTACTTAATATTGACTGTTTTGAAGATAAAGCATGGCTACGTTGTTGAGCCTTAGTAACTACCAGGAAATGCCTTGCTTTGAATTGTCAAAAGATCACTACATTCAGCTATTCACAAATGGATGGTATGTTGAGATAGATGGAAGAACTAGATAATTTGTACCCGTATTTATATCTATTCTACTTGGATTACAATGGAGGTCAGCCTAGAGCTGGAATATTGAAATATGCAGATCCCATTGAATCTAAGGAAAAATTGCGAGTTCAAGTTGAAGCGGTCGATGGTGAAAAGTGTTTCCTTCTACATCTTGATCTTATGGTTTCTAATTATCGACCAGATCTAATGAAAAGTGGTCCCAATCCAGATCCAATTTCCTATGCAAAGCAAGGGTGGGTTTTTCCCTTGTGTGATGTTTCTAATCGTTTTGGAATTGATACCACGACATCCCTGAAGAAAGGAATTTTGTTAGTATGGAGCAAAAGAATACTGGCTGCGAAAACTTCCTCTGTATTGCATTACATGAATATTAATAAGTCTAGGTCGATAAAGGAAAGCCATGTGTACAATAGAAGTCAGAGCATTTGTCCAATTTATTGCAAAAGATGTGGACAAATCTTCCTTCAAACAACTCAAACAAGTCCTTCTAAAGCGATGTTGTGGAAAGCGACTAAGAGCTTTGAAAGTTCAAAAGAAGTTCAACAAGAGCAGATCAAATTATTTTTGTTCAATGAGCAAGTTTTTTCCATTGACGTAACAAGATGTGTTGTTGTGCCTCCGCACTTACAATATGGAAAGGTTGATGAGGAGGTCGTGCAAAAGATGGTTGTATCTCTTCTCCGTACATTTACAACAACATAAAGAGATGCTATTCTATTGCATTTCAATAAGGAGACCACATTGGGATTTCTTCCTGGAAATGAAGAAGAAATTAATTCGCCATTAGTAAATTTTTATATATTGGATGGGAAGCATACTATTTCTGCGCAAAAAATAGTTGTTTTAGATGATCAATATAAACAATTCCATTCACGGTATCGGCATCGAACCACTCATCTTCTACACGGAGTTTCTTCAACACATTGTCAGCAAATTATGCAAACAACAAAATTTGTCAAACAAGGAATTTGGAAATGTTTCCAGTGATGCTCGACAGGTATAGAATTTTTCTTCTTGTCATTCGAAGTCTTTAGATTGCTTCCTGTGTTATGAAATTAGCAAATTGACTGGAATATTCAATTTTATATGTTTGCAGTCTTTCAAAACTGAATGTATGGATATTTTTCTTATTCAAGCTAACTCTTGTTTTGACATCGGATTGACTGTGGACCAAATGGCAGTCTATATTCGAGCTTTACAAAAGTGGCTCCTTATCGTGCTTGCCAAAGAGCATCACTCAGTATGATTTTGTTTGAAATAAAATAAAGAGTTATGGGTCTAATTATTTTATACCATTGCGTGATCGTGATGAAGATGAATTGACGTCTGTGGCGGACAATCTAATCAATTGGCGGAACATCAGCCGATAAAAACGTTTGCGTAGAAACTTTAAATCAATATTGCAAACGACTCAAGGACGAGAGGTCAACTAGGCATTCGATCATTGAATATTTCAAAGTTAATGATGTCCAAATTGATCAATCATAGGATGCAATGACCATAACATCATTGAAATATATAAAATTGCACCAAACCATCTCCAGCAACTGTGCAGTATTTTATGCTCCGGAAAGCAAGCAAATTATCCGAGTAGAAAGAGAAAGAATGAATCTGAAGCGGATAACGGTACCAAAATACCAATTGATGCTCAGACAATATTGAATCTATATATGAGTACAGAGAGGATGGGTATGTCCATTGACGATGTCGAAAATAGTTCACAGTTTGCTTGTCAATGTTGTTATCCCGAATCTTTGGTCAACACACTCAGATTAATTCCATTCTTTGGTGCGGCAATCAGCTGTTAATTTGTTGCTGTGGATATGTGTAATTGTGATAGTCCATGGATAGAATAAGACATGCTTGCATTTTTTTACTTGTATTTTTTTAGCTTATATGGAAAACTCTTGTATGATTTCTAAAGCTTTCACAATTTTCAGCAAGAAATAAGAAAAACATGTTACACCGAATCCTACAAAGGGAGTTTATAGAGAATTCTCCAGTGACTTGTTTATAGGATTCTCTATCATATAGTGTTGGAGCATTGGAAGGGATAAGGATATTTGATCAACTTCTGAAATTGATATGGATTGGAAGGATGAGGGCCTACTGATGATTGATTTACCACGGCCCAAGGTTGATAGCGATAGTGCGAGAAGCCATGTGTTTGCAAAAGAAACAACACAGCAATTCTTGGATCACATAGTTTCCAGACATGTCACTTTTGAAGGCACAGGTCGCTGTACAAAGGAGGTAGGCTTCTTCATTCGTTGATGAGAGCTCCAGAAAGAATAGTTATTTCGTTTGTGGATACAGTACAACAAGAGCTGTTTATGAACGGTTTCTATCATGAATTGGGTGTAACACAAAGTATTTCTATTAACTTTTTCAGATGTCTTTGATTTTATTTTACTTTTATAAAACAAGGTATTTCTATTAACATTTTCAAATGTCTTTGATTTTATTTTACTTTTATAAAACAAGGTATTTCTATTAACATTTTCAGATATTTTTTTATTTTATTTTACTTTTCTCGGTCGGTTATCTTCAATAACTTCTTCAAATTCCTATTCTACTACAGCTTCAAATAAAGAGAGGATGTCCATTAACGATGTCAAAAATAGTTTAGAGTTTGCTTGTCAGTGTTGTTATCCTGATTCTTTGGTCACCACAGTCAAACAGCTGTGAATTTGTTGTTGTGGATATGTGTAATTGTGATAGTCCATGGACTGAACAAGACATGCTTGCGTTTTTGTATTACTTAGAAACAAATGAAGAGGTGCCATGTACTTGTATTTTTTTAGATGATATGGAAAAATCTTGTATGATTTCTAAAGCTTTCACAATTTTCAGCAAGATATAAAAAAGACATGTTACACCGAATCCTACAAAGGGAGTTAAATTATAGAGAATTCTCCAGGGACTTGTTTATAGGATTCTCTATTCTCTGGGGACTTCTTTTCCTACCCGCATGTTTAATTTTAACCGTCGATTTGTCTTGATCCTGCGGATGAGATTACACTGTTCGATTTAAATGAAGTTTAGCTTGTCCGTTTTCCCCTCTACCATTTTTAAAAATTGCAGTCAGGCTCGTAACTACGATTTTCGCCTTTGGCCAAATTTGAAGTCATATTCATTGTCAATCATCTTGAATCTTCTAAGAAGCAGATTTCAACTTTTGTCACAGATAGCTAGTGTATTGTCGGTATCTTACACATTTTATTACGAGATACTTCCTGGAAACCATGTGATAAAAAATATTTTGGGAATTTTGTGAAAATTTTGTAATTTTTATTTAAAGGGTACAGGTCTCATGGGGTAGGAGGGAGAAAATCATCAAAAGAAGACTAGAGACACTCTGATTGATGCAAAGATTGTAATTTTTTGCAACTTTGAAGTAATACAATTAGTCCTTCTCTTCATTCCTCTTTTGTTAATTGATCAAATTTCTTTGATGAATGTTGATTTTAACTTCAGATTATTTATGTACATTGTTTAATTTTTGCAATCAATAATCCATACATTGATCTAGTAACAGTTTGTATTTGTCTTTACTCATGATCTATGTGTCTTTTATGTTTTCAAATAAAAAATTGCTTTTATTGATTTGAAATTCACACTTTTCAAATCAAAATTTGAATTTTTTTCATTTTAAATTCACTTTTCAAATCACAATTTGCATTTTTTTATTTGAAATTCACACTTTTGAAATCAAAATTTGCATTTTTTTATTTGAAATTCATGCTTTTAAGGTTCATAAGTAGTCAAGCAACACATTATTCAAATAGAAAAACACACTTTTCAAAACCAGTATTGCCACTTTCAGAACTTGATTTTGCAGTTTAGAAGGGATTGCGGATGCAGAAATATTCTCCATGCATTAGTTATTCTGTTTCAATGATCAATTAATTGACCTTCACCATTAACAATGCTCCACTAATGATTACTAGCTAGTATTCACCCTTCCTGCCTACTACTCTGTCACTCTACCACGTAATTACTCTGTACATTGGTTGCATTCATTCAGTCATTCATGCACCTTCATTCATTCATTCTTCTAGCCATGTGATCGCATGCACCTTTGAAGGCTACACATGCTTCAACACCTTTGTTAGCCAGCTCATCTCCAGTTATGCGAAATCTACATTCGGTACAAATGATATCTATGACCACTTCCTTCGAAGTATTTAGTTCAAAAGCTTGAGAGAGCAGGCTCCGGCTTTCTCAGCTGATGCAAGAACCTTCATTGCCAGAAGACTTTGATGCTACAAACTTAAGTCATTGCAGTTGCTAAGCTTAGTACTGATATTCAAGTGACTGTTGCAGTTACTCAGACTTGTGATGATCAAGTGATGGTTGTTACCAAGCCAGCCAAAGGCATAAAACTCAAACTTCTGCATCTCAAATCCCTATCTTAAATATTATTGACATTGATGTTGAAGATGAGGTATATTCTTCTATGCCTGTGATTGAGGAAGTAACTGAAACTTCCCAACTAATTACAGATTTATTGAATGCTATTGAAGTGGATGATTCTGTCCCAGACCATCAGTTTCTTGAAACTACCCTTGCTACTGACACCACAACCTTAGCACTTCTACTTTCATCTATTCAAATTCTTTCAACTTTGTCATCTGGAGTAACATCTCCATTCCCATATCCTATCTTTTCCATACTCTAACTACCATCACTTCTCCATTCCCATCCAGCTCGATTCCACTTCCTATTTTTCCATATACTATTGCAGAGATCCAGTCTTCGACTGTCCCTCTGCAATAATCTCCATTCATTTTATCACCACCATCTACTGATGAGAAGACTCCAGTTCCTCCTTCTTCATTACCAGCTCATGATATCCAAGTTCCACTTTTTGAAGCCTTCACTTCAATTCCTTCCCCAACTTCTGTACCAGCAGTTATTCAAAATATCCCTCCCACCCGAGCTACTTTCCAAATAACTATGTCTATACCTGCTCTTATTACTACTCAGACATCTTCATTGGTTTCAACAGTAAATGTGTCTTCATCATTTACTGAAATGGTAGTAGAGTTTGAAGAAGACATTGTAGTCCCTCTTAGGGATTACTTCTACAGCAGAGCTTCCAAGGCAATGGTAAGAAAAGGTAGGAAGAGAAGCAGAGATCAAGGCGGATTGGAGGAACCTACTCCTAATCAAATAATTTGGACCAAGCAGTCTGATGACATACAAAAAGAAGCATTGGATGCTGCTGTAGCCATGGGTACATTTGCAGGTGCAAACTATGAGTCAGTGACAACACTGAATAGGGAGATTGATTTAAAGAAAGAAGAGCTAAATAAGCTTGAAGAGAAATTGGCCAAAACCAATGAGGAACATGAATCTTATGTTATTGATCTCAGACAGCTATTTGAAGATATTATGTTTGAATATCTGCAATTGAAAAATACCTCTCTCTAGGTTAAATTACATGATGCAGAAGTTGTAAATGTTGCCAATACACAAAGGATAGCTGTGCTAGAAAAACAATGTGAGGATGCAACTGCAAGTGCATCCTCCTCCGCATTCTCTGGGTTTTCCTAGATGGAGTTTAATGATTTGGCCATTCAAGTCAATCATGAACACTGTAAGCTGCTAGCTGAATTGTTTCACACCTTCAATGATATCCAGGAGACTCACATTGTTTTTGGGAAGATGTATGTTACTCTTGATCAGTAGGTAGCTAAAAGACAGCAGGCCTTTAAGGCCAATGAATATATTGTTCAATGGCAGAGGTACATTAAGGAGAGACCTGAGAATATTCCTACTCTCACTTGCTTCCAACTGAAGAAAATTAGAACTGCATTGGAGATACTATCCAGAAATCACAAGCTATTTGCAGAAGGAGATGGTATGCTACGGATACAATCATGGAGAATTTGCAGTTCCCTACCATGGACCTCATTGAAAGTGCTTGTCCACCGAAGTTGATGCTAGAATAGGTTGAACATCGATTCGAGGAAGCTAAAGAGAAGATCCAGCACCTCAAGCATAACAAGATTGATGACGCGGATCGGTTAATTAGGAAACAAATATGACACGTGTTACAATATAAGCATTCCACGTGTCGCAAAATTTATAGAAGTTCTGCTTCAAATACTTTGCTAGCAAGTAGAAATATTCTCAGAGAAAGAGCAACCGCTCTTTCTCTAAGGTGTTATATTTTTACAATTCCCTCATAAATGAATGGTCGTGCAATCCTTCTTAATCCTAATAATCTTTTCAAAACAATTCAACACTGCAAGAAGGGTCGGTTGATCCTTCTTATATTATCCAATTTATTGCTATAGCTTTATTGATGGATAAAGGTTTTGAAAATTAACTACAAAAACAAGGGGCAACCGGTCTTGTCATAAAACTAAAGTCTGGACAAACCATTTTTATATGATATAACTTCCAAGGTGTTCTATTTTTATAAATCCCTCGTAATTGAAGGGTTGGGAAACCCTTTTTATCCCCCTTATTATTTTTATAATAGTTTGATGTTCTATTTTTACATATCCCTCGTAACTGAAGGGTCGGGCGACCCTTCTATCCCCGATATTATTTTTATAATAGTTCGACATTCAAAGAAAGGTTGGTCGACCCTTCATATTACAAATATTCTTTTCATAATATTTAGACACTGCAAGAAGGGTCGGTCGCTCCTTCTTGTGTTCTCCATTATGGATACAGTTGAATTGTTGGATAAAGGATTTCATAGTTAACTACGAAAGAATGCGCAGCCGATCCTTCTTCTTGGAAAATGGAAGTCAAGACAAACTATTTTTATATGTTATAACTTCCAAGGTGTTATTTTTTTATAATTCCCTCAAAATTGAACGGTCGACTGACCCTTTTTATTCCCAATATTATTTTCATAATATTTTAACACTTCAAGAAGGGTCGGTCGATCCTTCTTGTGTTCGCCATTATGAATATAGATAAATTGCTGGATAAATGTTTTCACAATTAACTACGAAAACAAGGTGTGGCCGATCCTTCATGCTGGAAAAAGGAAATCGGGACAAACAATTTTTTTATGTTATAACTTAGCCGATTGACTTGTTATTCAAACAATGACTGAACATTTTAGACATTGATTTTCTCATAGAAAAAGGAAGGAAATTTAAAGATTGACATAATTTACTGCAAATAGCAATTAATAACAGCGAAACAGACTGTCAGTGCTGGAAATAACATTTAACAGAGAAAGGAAGGAAATTTACAGACTTTTATTAATGAATGGTTTTGTCATTAGTTGTACAATTATATTCAACACATTCCATGTATATTTTTAAAAACAAGCAACACATGCATGCCTTCCCATACACACAATAATTCTAATTAAAATTTAACAGTAATCGACTTGACGGTTTGACATGATCTCTAAAGTAGTCGAAATGAGGACCTGGTCAGAATATTCTTGAAAAGCCTAGTAAACTCTCCGGGCCAGATGTAGTTATTTGTTGATGAAATTATAACACAAAATTTTTTTGATGGTGATAACAAGTTTACTATCTGTTAAGTCTAATACCACATCATCCGAGAGTCATCAACAAACTTTGATATAGAATGATCTATAATTTAAGTTGTTGTTTCAACCACTCACACAGTTTCTCACCTTCCCGAGGACCGAAGCCTTCTAGTACTAAAACAACATTCGACAACTGCTGCAAGCCTAATGTTTACGACTCCAACAGTGCATGTTCTCTTAAAGAAAGCACAGTCCTGCCTTCTACTTCCGCTCCTTCCTCTCCCTATTTCCCCTCCTCGTTGCATAGCAATCCATTATTAAAAGAAGAGTGACGGAAAGAAGATGGACGGAAGCGTGATTGGTGCCAAGGAACATAATGAGAAATCCATGTATTGGGACTTCGAGAGTGCTCGAAATGCCCATATATCATGGTTTATCGGGACATCGAGAGTGCTCGAATCCTTCTACTTGGCGTAATTAGAAGAAGCTGACAGCATGGTCTGGTACCAAAACAACATTCGAAGACTGATGATGGGATTTCCCTCCCATCATATCCATTCATTTTACTTTTAGTACCTGAATATTAGCAAGCGGATAGTCTAGACATGGCGGTATTGCTTCTCTCTCGAATACCTGTGTAACAAACAAATAATTGTTTATCACGCTTTCGTAAAAAGAAACCATTTCCAACGAATGCAAAAATAATCATTTTATTGTAGCCAGGGTAGCACGTGAGCACACATATCATCATGCATAATAAAAATAGAGAAACTATTCCTAAATTGCCAAGTGCACCATAACAGGGGATGGCTAGACAGTTTTTCTAGGCAGCCTGCTTAGATGGGTTAGCTCCTAACACCATAGTTAGTGGAAGCAAAGGATTTCAACCAATGAAATATACTTTGGAAATGATAAGCAAATACTTAAATTGGATGTGTGTATAATAATGACTACAAAAATTCTTTCTTACCGAGAAAAAACTTTTACGGATATTATGTAGTCCTTTAAGGTTGGGAACTTGCTCCAATAAGTTGAGAAGAGGAAGAGGCATCAGAATATGGATATCAATATTGTTCAATGATTTCATGCTACCTATAATCTCCACAAATCTCTCCGCACGAAAATGGTGCTTTATGGTCGAATTCCAATTCAAACAAACTGCCAATCCACTTAAATTACTTCCACATTCCATTTTCAGCTCTGCAATCCAATTAAATTACTTCCACATTCCATTTTGAGGTCGTGAAACAGTACCCCATTGACTCTTACACCATTTTCATGAATGGAAACAAGGGTAAGAAGAAGTTGACAGCATGATTTTGAGGCATAGAGATTCGAATATATTGCCTAGACACGGCGATATTGCATATCGCTCGAGTACCTGCATAGTAAACAAATAACTGTTTATCACGCTGCTGGAAAAAGAAACCATTTCCAACATATCATCATGCACAATAAAAATAGATAAACTATTCATGAATTGAAACAAGACTAACAAGAATATGACAGCATGGTCTAGTACTAAAACAACATTCCATGACTACTGCAAGTGTTGATGACTGCAACAGTGCATGTTCTCTTAGAGAAGAAAGCCTCCAAGACTACTAATATCCCTATCTCCCCTCCTCATTGCATATCCAATTGCATATCCAAGAACATAATGACAAATCCATGTATTGGGACTTAGATAGTGCTATGGGGCATGGTTAGCCTATATATAGTGAGTGGCCACTATGTTGATGGATTGAATGGGATGGGAGTCTGGGACGGATGGGGAATGGTAATTATCACACTATGGCAGAATCATGGTCATATATATCATCTATAGCTAGTACATATTTTGCTTGAGTAATCCTACATGTATCACTCGAATCCGACGACAGATATTGCTGGAGTAACAGTACACGTATCACTCCAATCAATTCCTTGAAAATCCAACAGCCAACATGCCTGCTGCCATTGAATTAAATGGCCTACAGTAGGATGAATAATATTCATCGTAAATGATGGATTATATCATTCATGTGAATAATCTAATCATTCTTCAGTCAACATTATGTTTATGTCAAACTTGTCACCAACAAAGTCTTGGATGGGAAATGGTAATTATCACATTATGGCGGTCATAAATTCCTTACACCATCTTCATCTCAACCATAAATTCCTTACACTTTTCCTTAGCAACTCAACCATAAATTCATTACACCATCTTCATCTCCAACTGTAGCTTCTCATTTCTCCACAAACTGCAAGCTATACTTCTCATATCTACCAAGCCCAGAGGAGAGCTCAAATCAAAGTTTCCATGGTAAATTTTATAATCAATACATGAATGTATTATAGTAAGAGAAAAAACTCGAACTAGGAAGAGTATTACCAAACTACAAGCTACACATCTCATTTGGACTATGCTAATATAACATCCACGTTGCTAGTTCAGAAAATGTAGGAACTTAAAATAGTCCCCAAACATTAAATGGTGCCACTAATATTATCCTCAATATTTGTTCAAACAATCTTTAAACCAATTTTAAAAATCAAATATGCCACATGTCACAATATAAGCATTCTACGTGTCACAAAATTTAAGTAAGTTTTGCTTCAAAGACTTTACTGGCAAGTAGAAATATTCTCAGAGAAAGAGCGGCCACTCTTTCTCCAAGGTGTTCTATTGTTACAAGTCCCTCCTAAATGAAGGGTCGGCCGACCCTTCTTCTTCCAAATATTCTTATCATAATAGTTTGACACTGCAGGAAGGGTCGGTCGATCCTTCTTGTGTTCTCCATTATGGCTATAGCTGAATTGATGGATAAAGGTTTTGACAATTCACTACAAAAAGAAGTGGCAGCCGATCCTTCTTGTATTAAAACGGAAGTATGGAAAAAACATTATTATATGATATAACTTCCAAGTTGTTCTATTTTTACAATTCCCTCGTAATTGAAGGGTCGGTAGACCTTTATTATTCCTCATATTATTTTCATAATAGTTCGACACTGCAAGAAGGGTCAGTCGACCCTTCTTATGATGAATATTCCTTTCATAATATGTCGACACTGCAAGAAGGGTCGGTCGATCCTTCTTGTGTTCTCCATTATGGATATAGCTGAATTGTTGGATAAAGGTTTTCACAATTACCTATGAAAAGAAGGGGAGGTCGATCCATCTTGTCGGAAAACGGAAGCCGCTACAAACTATTTTTATATGTTATAACTTCCAAGGTGTTCTATTTTTACAATTCCCTCAAAATTGAAGGGTCAACCGACCCTTCTTATTCCCAATATTATTTTAATAATAGTTCGACACTGCAAGAAGGGACCATCGATCCTTCTTGTGTTCTTGAATATGGATATAGATGAATTGTTGGATAAATGTTTTCATAATTAACTACGAAAAGAAGAGGAGGCTGATTTAAATGAAATTTAGCTTGCCCATTTAGTTTTTCGGTGTTAGCACTAGCTTTGTGGTCTTAGCAAAATAGAATGGAGGTTCAATTTTTTTAAAAGGAATGGAGAAATCCTCGGTGGCTTGAGAAAAATAGAATTTTAGACGGAGGCATGGGATTTAACCCACAAGCATCTTAAGGATCAGATCAACGGCCATTGGAACAGATCGATGGCTAGGAATTACTTCTCCCATATGACATGCACGGAGGAAACAAACTTTCAAATCCGCAAACTTTTGGTAGAGGTCCGCCAGTTTGGACGGCGTAGATCTGATGAGGCCGAGATCTATGGCTGAGGTTTTGTTTGCGGATCTAACTTGCACCAAACATCAATGCAAGCCAAATCAATGAAGTTGGTAAAGGTCACACCGTTTGATGGTTAGGATTCATGCAAGATCCAGATCAATGGTGGGCAACTTCCCGTGGTTTTACTGGTAGAGAAGGCGACATGTGGTAGGATTCGAGGCCCAAGGAAGCTTCCATGCAGCAGAAGATGTAGCAGTGATAGAAAAGGATAAATAATATAAAAAACTCACCCACATGGAGAGATAGATTCCATCTGTCCTATTTTGCATCTGAAGGCGACAAGAGCAAGCTGTGCAGAAGAAGACTGGAGACACTCTGATTGATGTAGAGATTGTCCTCCTCTTTTGTTAATTGATCAAATAAAAAAGAGTAACCTCCCTATTAATACTCAATGTGCCAAATCAAATATGCCACATGTTATAATATGATCATTCCAAATGTCACTCTAGTATATTTGATATCAACATTTTAACAACAAAATTTATAGATGTTTTTCTTTAAAGACTTTGCTGGTAAATGAAAATATTCTTAGAGAAAAAGCGGCCACTCTTTCTCCAATGTGTTCCTTTGTTACAATTCCCTCCTAAATGAAGGTTTGGCCAACACTTCTTATTCCCAATATTCTTTTCATAATAGTTCGACATTGCAAGAAGGGTCGGTCGTTCCTTCTTGTATTATCCATTAAGGCTATATCTGAATTGATGGATAAATGTTTGACAATTGACTACGAAAATAAGGGCCAGCAGATCCTTGTTGTCGTAAAATAGAATTAGGGACAAACCATTTTTTATGATATAACTTCCAAGGTGTTCTATTTTGACATTTCCCTTCTTATTCCCAATATTATTTTTATAATAGTTCGACACTGCAAGATTCTTATTACCAATATTCTTTTGATAATATTTTGACGCTGCAAGAAGGGTTGGTTGATCCTTCTTGTGTTCTCTATTATGAATATAGCTGAATTGTTGGATAAATATTTTCACAGTTAACTACGAAAAGAAGGCGCAGCCGATGCTTATAGTCGGAAAACAGAAGTTGGGACAAACTATTTTTATATGTTATAACTTCCAAATTGTTCTATGTTTATAATTCCCTCAAATTTGAAGGGTCGAACCACCATTCTTTTGTTTTTTGAAGCAGAGCTAGAAATTCTATAAATATGGTACAAAAAGGTACAAAAATGGTATAGAGTTACAAACATATCATCTTAACAACTGCACCAGATAGCATGACTGCTTCACAGAGGAAAATTGAGAACACAAAACCTTTCAAACAAGAAACCACCTTTCAAGGGCCAAAAAACAGCCTAGCAGCAAAGCAAGAGAACAAGTTGCCGGCTTAATCAAGAACAATAGGTCGAACAGGAAGAAAAACAACAACTAGTACTGCCATCAAAATATAACCGTAGACACAGGGCGAAGAGAGAAAAAGCTAGCCTGATCAACGCGTGGTTCTCGGCGCCTGGCTCTAGGCCTCCTGCAGGTCATGGATGCTAAGCGCTTCCACTAACGTCTCCAAAGTGCACGCACTCTCCATTTTGTTCTGCTGAGTCACTTTCATTCCTTTGATGATATCTTTAATCTGTTTCACAATTTTCTCTCGCACCTGGATTTCGTGGGCCGGAAGAATTTTGCCCACCCAGAATGGGTTGGCTGCAATCTGACGACCCTGCTGCTCCTCGACCTCCTGTTGTAGCGAGATTTCCAAATGAGTGATATGGGCCTCAGTAACCACAAGAGTTTCCTTTAGGTTAAAATGCGCTCAGTTGAAATCCAGATGGTGGTCATCCACTAGGACGTTCGCCTGGTTGGATGAGCCTTCACCCCTTTGCTTTCCACTCGCCCCACAGGTCCGTTTAGAGCCACGACAAGTGCAAAGACGCATGTGAGGGGCCATAATGCTTAAGAAGATGGTTCCAGAGGGAAAATAAAAACCTCTAGCTATCTAGAACTTTTCTCAGTGTATGGCAAGCTACTTTCTCAATTTGGACCTGCCTGCACCGATCCGCCGTTTTCGATTTATAATGGTCATCATACCAGGCCTTGATTTGCCATTAATGAAAATGATAACCGTTCCCTGACCACCCTTCCCAAGGCCTCGCATGCTTGGTAAGCCTGCAAGGCCTCGCATGCTTGTTAAGCCTTCAAGTCCAGGCCTGGAATTTCAATTTTTCATTACCTGTCAAGTCAAAATTTAATGACGAGTACTAATTTTCATGACCTATCATTTTATGTTTGATTAAACTTTAAAAAATGTCAATTTTTTTATGTTATATTCAAATATTACTTATATATTTGCAATTTGTTTTACCATTTTAGTTTAAAATCAACCTAAGATCCACAACATTCATGCTTTACAGACTTGTATTATCTTGTCCAGAGTACAAATTCAGAAATACAATCGCCTCATGCATTAGTTATTCTGCTTCAATGATCAATTTAATCTATAATAGAACATTTCAATTGCCAAGTGTTTATATTATTCAAACCATAAATCTAGTTTTTCAATTGCCAGGTATTTATATATTTATGAAATAAAACCCCGCAACCCTTCTTTTCCTTCCCTCATGTTTAAGTTTTAATCGTCAATTTGTCTTGATCCTATGGATGTGAGATTACACTAGGTGAATTAAATGAAGTTTAGCTTGTCCATTTTCCCCTCTACCATTTTTAAAAATTGCAATTAGGCTCCTAACTGCGATTTTCACCTTGTTCGGCCAAATTTGAAGTCATAGTCATTGATCCGACTAATCCATAATGATAAGTTTTTTAGATTTGACATAAAATCATAGTAACGTGATATAATTAAAATTGTACTCCATGTCTTAATCCAAATTTGGTTAGCACATGCTATATGTTATTTTGTTACAAATGTGATAATTGCATTTCTCAGACTGAAAGGTTTTAATCATGGCAATTCATTACAGTTAATCATTATGGGATCTTTATTGCTCTTCTGAAACACATTTGAGACCAATATGGGCAATTTGTTAGTTGTCATATTCCATAGAAAAAGTCTTCTTATTCAATTTCCAGAGATTTCTTGTGAACAATATGCAGAAAAGTCACAAAATTTCTTTAGTCAGATTTTGTGGCGAAAAAGAACTTCAGCCTCTTCAATACCATGAACCTCTATTGCCACCTTTTAAAGCCGATGTTTTGGATGACAGCAGTGGTAGTGAAAAAGAAGACTCTGAGATTCAATCTATGTATATACGACTCCCTCGGAGTAGGAGAAGGAAGATCACTGAGAAACATGTTGATTGAGATGATACAGTCATCCGAGATTTTATAATTAATCCAGTGCCTGTGACTCCACCAATTCCCTTGAAGGAAGGACAAGTGGTCGATTTTTCGGTTTTTGAGGACATTGTCGATCATCATGAATCTTCTAAGAAGCATCTTTGAACTTCTGTCACAGATAGCTAGTGGATTGCTGGATACTTCCCGGAAACCATGTGATAAAAATATTTTGGGAATTTTGTGAAAATATTGTCGGTATTAGTTGCTCCTGAGGATGCCTTTTAGTTTCGATTTGTAATCCTTGTTTTATGGGAAGTATATCTTTTGTAACTATTTTTGCAATTATTATTTAAAGGGTAGGGGGAGAAAATCAGCAAAAGAAGACCGGAGAAACTCGGATTGATGCAGAGATTGTAATTTTTTGCAACTTTGAAGTAATACAATTAGTCCTTCTCTTCATTCCTCTTTTGTTAATTGATCAAATTTCTTTAATGAATGTTGATTTTCACTTCATATTATCTATGAACACTGTTTAATTTTTGCAATCAATAATCCATACATTGATCTACTGTAGTTTGGATTTGTCTTTACTCATGATTTATGTGTCTTTTATGTTTAAATTAAGTGAATTTATTTAATTAAAACATTTATTTATTTCTGCAAATGATTCACATATTAAATTAAACCCGCATTAGTAACCTCGCTATACTCAATGTGCCAAATCATATATGCCACGTGTCAAAATATGATTATTCCATGTGTCACCCTAGGATACTAGATATTAACATTTTAACAACAAAATTTATAGACATTTTGGATTAAAGACTTTGTTGGCAAGTAGAAGAATTCTCAGAGAAAGAGGGGCCGCTCTTTCTGCCTACTCTGGTTAGTGCAGGACTTGTAATTTCTTGCAAACTTTCAGTAATACAATTATGTTGTTCCGGATGCTTAGGCAATTCTATCTAGGTTTTGGTCACAGGATTGCATTGTAATTTTCATATTTTCCACTGCAGCAAAGTAAGTTCTTGCAACTGGCCACAATAATAGCTGGGCTTGGAAGAAACTCTAGAGACGTAGTCTGAAATTTGTAGCTACTTTCTCTGCTAATGTTATAACTTAGCCGATAACTTGAATTTTTTTCAAACAATGACTGAATATTTTAGACTCCACAAACTGCAAGCTATACTTCACATTTGGACCCCTCTGAAAAATGCCACACTACACTCAGGTCACAAGTGCATCTAAGAAGCACACTACCCTCAGGTCACAAGGGAATCTAAGAAGCACACTACCCTAAGGTCACAAGTGCATCAAACAAGCATAAATTTGATGAAAATTTTTAAATTCACACTTTTCAAATTTTAATTTGCATTTTTTTATTTGAAATTCACACTTTTTGAATTGAAATTCATAGTTTTATATTTAAAAGAGTGGATAGATTACATAGCATACGGGAGACTGGTCCCAAAAACAAGAGTTGTTGAAATAGTTTCTTCATATTTCAGTGTCTGGTTTTCAAAAAAGGCCTTCTGCCTGAAAATTTTAACGAACCGTCCTAAGAGAAACTTACAAGAGTAATACATATAAGAAGGATTACAAAAAAAACAAGCCCAAACAGAGCTACTAAAACGTCGAGACGAGCACACAAAGAAAGAGTCAGTTGCCATGATTGGGACGAGCGTTCTTATCCTTGCCTCCTGTAGCTACACCTGAATTTTCTTCATCATTGTTCAGGCTAACAGATGGGCTATTTCTGCCTCTATTTCTGATACAGTCAAGTCTAGCTTCCACGATCCTAAAGAAGGTATGGAATGAGTCTAAATTTCCAACCAGCTTCTCGAAGTAGTATTTCATCTTACCATTGCTATTCTGGACTTCAGAGGTGAGGTGAGATATGTCTTTCTTCATATCGGAGAGATCACCCCATAACAAATGGACCTGGGCTTCCAGATCCAAAACTTGCGTGAGAATTTTGGGGGAAGGGTTGTCATGCCCACGAGGAGAATCAATGGTAACCAGGCCACCATTATCGCCCAATGCATGCTGCCAATTTTTGCCACCTCCCAATTCTCCCGGGCTACTACGAAACTGCTTCGTAGGAACACTTTGATTGTGGCTAGCTTCACAAGGGGTCGAGATTAACCCAGAATCGGGAGTCGAGAAGACCTCCCAATTCTTGCTTCGAAAATCAAAACTGCAGCCAGTATGCTGCACAGGGCCCCTAATTCCCTAAGGAGCCCATCTTTTACCACTGCCATGGTTGACAGCTTTGGAATGACCATGACAATCATGCTTTGTGAAGCTACCACGTGAGACAGTGCTCATTACCTCTAGAGTTATGCCCATGAAAAATGTCAGAGAGGTATATCTTCGAGCCAACTCCCCCGGAGTGCCCCTGAACAGTCGTCTTGCATTTGCAACATTGCAGAGCAGAGAGACACAAATTGCTCTCCTCCATCTTCAGAGAAAACCACAGACTTCGGAGAAAAACACAGGGAGAACCTTCGGAGAGAGAGACATGCAAGATACAGAGTGCGCCACCTTCGAGCATGAAATAGCCTCGGAGCTTGATTAGTCCGCATTGATCTTCCGCATGCAAGACAGATGGAGCCTGCCAAGGGTGACCGCCATTTTGGACGAGGAGACATTTGAATGGGGCAAGAGAATCCCGAGGTGTAAAAAGGATTAGGGACCCTTGGTTTTTTATTTTGAAACATTTTCATTCTGCAACCTGCAACCCTCAATGCAGATTGTGGATGCAAAAATATTCTTCAATAATTGCAGATTACGGGAAGAGTCTAAGTCATTGATAAGTTGTTTAGATTTGACATCAAATTATACGTGATATAATTAAAATTGTACTTCATTTTAAACAAATTTTGATTTTGTTAACATCAAATCATATGTGATATAATTAAAATTGTACTTCAATTGCAACACCCACCACTATCCCCATCCCCCACACAACCTTATAAATTCTCGCGTGATGCTCTAGTCGACGCTTAATTCCTACTGTCTGTTGCTTCTTACCTGCTTTGGGAGTCATTATTGGCGTTGCTTTTGATAAGCATTCCATCAAGGAGTTCATTAATGCTAATCTCACAGCCTTGCTGCGCAAAGGCTCTACAAATCATTATTGGTTGTGAGACATTCTGCTCTGGTCTCCCAGTTTTTTCTATTAATCCATCTCTGGATTGGTTGGTTCTAGACCTAGTGGCTCTCTTGTTTTCTTTTTCCTTGCTGTGCATACTCCATGGATTCCTGCTGCCGCTCTGACTACGTCTAAGTGCTACCGGCTCCACAACTCCGAGGTCTATTGTGTCCCTATCTTTGATTCCTACCGACAATGCAGCTTCGAGGTTTATTGTGCTCCCTGAGTGCTTTCTGAGTGCTTTCTGCTCTGCCTCTGTTTCTTTGCAGACATGTTGCCAAAGAAATGGTTCCGCACCCACTAGGACACCTAGTAGGTTACTGCTCCTCCGTTCAACTGCTCTTGCTCCACCTCGCCCATGCGGTTCATGCGGGAAGTGGTTGAGAAGGCCTATAAATTTCACTCTAAGATTCCTATCCAGGCACAAGCAGAGATAACTAATGCCAAAGATGATGCCAAGGTATCTCGGCGTTGTCTGACAGATGAAAAAATTCGCCAGGAATTTGAGCCTCTCATCCCTGACCCTGGTAATACTAGTGGTTAGGCTACATTGTACCAAAAGATTCTCGACCTGCATTGGTCTCACAAGCAAGTTCTGGGAAAATCCCTCACGGATCAAAATGAGGCTCAGGCAGAAATCTTGATGCGGCAGGATGAGTTGTACGACATGCTGAAGCAGATTCTATATAATCAGCAACAGTTTGCGTGGCGCTTTGGAATTATCCTAGCAAAGGATCCAACCACCTAGCCGAAGCAGAAGGACCACACCAGTAATTAAATCATGCTTTATGCTTTTTGTTGTTCTGGTATTTCTATTTCCAGTTTCGCTTAGTAGGAAGACTTAGTTTTAAAAATTGTCGATCATAATGAATCTTCTAAGAATCATCTTTCCACTTGTGTCACAGATAGCTAGTGGATTGTCGGTATCTCGAAGGACTTCCCGGTAACCATGTGATGAAAATATTTTGGGAATTTTGTGGAAAGGGTTGGTATTAGTCGCTCTTGAGGATGCCTTTTAGTTTCGATTTGTAACCATTGTTATATGGGAAGTCTATATTTTGTAACTATTTTTGCAATTATTATTTAAAGGGTAGAGGGCTCATGGGGTCTAAGGGGGGAGAAAATAAGCAAAAGAAGACTCGAGACACTCTGATTGATGCATAGATTGTAATTTTTGGCAATGTTGAAGTAATACAGTTAGTCCTTCTCTTCATTCCTCTTTTCTTAATTGATCACATTTCGTTGATGAATGTTGATTTCCACTTCAGATTATTTATGGACACTGTTTAATTTTTTCAATCAATAATCCATACATTGATCTATTGTTTGGATTTGTCTTTACTCAAGATCTGTGTCTTTTATGTTTTAAGTGAATTTATTTAATTAAAACATTTATCTATTTTTGCAAATTATTAACATCAATTAATAAATTCATGTTAATTTCTCACAATCTTTAATTTTTCATAATCTTTAATACTGTTTAATATTGTTTAATCTTTTGCAATCTATAATTACATTGATCTACAGTTTTGATTTTTCTTTGCTTATGATCTGTGTATCCTTAATGTTTTAAAAGAATTTATTCAATTACAACTTTTTCTATTTCTGCAAATGTTTTTTACAGAAAATTATAATTGATGTTAATTTTTCAATTGACACATCAGTTACAGGTCAATCTTGAATGCACTTGAACCCTTAAATTGCCATCAGTTAATTTTAATTGGTTGATAGTAATTTGAGTAGATAAGTAATTAATGTCCTTTACAGTGTTCTTGAATGTTGATTTTCACTTCAGATTATTTATGAACACTGTTTAATTTTTGCAATCAATAATCCATACATTGATTTGTAACTATTTGGATTTGTCTTTACTAATAAATTAACATAAATTTATTACTAATATTATTTTCATAATATTTTGACACTGATGGCAAGTAGAAATATTCTTAGAGAAAGAGCGAACGCTTTGTCTCCAAGGTGTGCTATTGTTCCAATCTATAGCTAGGGTTTTCACCCTAGCTTGTGCAAATGAGCACCTACTAAGGAGAAGGACCTCCTTAGTAGCAGTTCAATAAACAGTAAATTTAAACAGTACAATAGTAAAAACTAAGCTAACATGTGCATCAACAGAAATAAAAAGACAGTGACAATATAATAGAATTTTTTTTGTATTATGATATGATCAAGATTACATTCACCTCAAGTTTTGAGGTTTGTGGAGCTCTTGCAGTAGTCTAGGAGGGCTGCTTCCGTGCTCCAATGGGTTCCTTCTCCTTCTGCAAGGTGTTTTAATAATGGGCCAAAAGGGGCAGTCAAATGGGGAAAAACTAGCTCAAATCCTAAGCTAGGGTTTCAAGAGTGATTTTGGCAGAGTGAGGATAGGGAATTTTGTGGATATAAAATGGGGAGCCTCCATCACCTATTTATTGGTTTTTTGTTGACCCATGGTTTTTGGAACCATATGGTTTAGGTCAATTGTATAGGGTTTTTGCTTCCTTTTTTCCTCTTTTCCCTCGTTTTTGTATTTTTTATTCCCTTTTATTTTATTTTTGGGAATTTAGGGCCCTTTTAGAGGGTTTTTGCTATTTTTATAGGAAATTTAAATTATTTTGGGGAAAAAGGGGTTTTTTGGCCTTTTGGTGGCTTTTTAATGGTTTTTGGAGGTTTTGGAGGCAAATATGGTAGGAAATATGGACAAATGAGTCATGTAATGAGGGAGATGAGATGGTGAGCACTTTTTGGGTGTTAACAAATTGCCCTCGGATGTGTGAGGGTAGGAGCTCATCGTATGGCTGATAGACATCATAGGTCTTTTATGGTTTTCCTGGAGTGTGGAGAAGAGAAGAAACGAACCAGAGCCCGGAACAACGGTCCTGAACAAACGGAAAAAACTGAAAATACATGACCTTAATAATGAATGAGGAATAATCTCAATATATGGACAAGGTGGGCATACCCATGCTCGTATCAAGATATCTAGAATAAAAATGAGGGCCAAAAAGGGGACTTGAAAGATACATGGAGAACCACTGTGTACACCATAAGGGTCCAGAGGGGACACAAATCTGGGACATACTGCCGGGCTGACCATGTCTGAGCTGAAGAACTGATACACTGGAATAATAATAGTGTTGCTGAGTGTGGTACCAAACGAACTAATGAACTATTGGATCACAATGACGGGGAGTCATACACTCAATGGTACACTGGACTATAGCTAAACTAGGTACTTCAAGGAAGCAGGCAAGTGGAGGGCTTCCGAATACTGCCTCCAATCCAACCCGAATATCCACATGAACATATAACTAGGTGTTCCAAAGTGACTCACCAATGTACTAGAGTCGAGGGAAATTCGGGGTCTTCGACCAATAACTGAAGGGATATATACCTTGCACGAATCTCAACGATGCAATCAAGGTGTTGAAGTCGAGCATGTGAGAAACAACCATTCAAAGAGGCACTGATGACTCTGCTCAAAATGGTCCGTAGGCACTCACCACAGATGGTGATGAGTCCAAGGCGCAAGGACCTCTGGGTCTATCCTCTGGAATAGATGGGCTGGCGTCAACAGAGAGAGACCTACAACTACCAAGGAAATGAAGTAAAGGTGGAATGGGTCCCATGAGGCTGCTCAATGTACCACTTGGATGCAGAGCCAGTGAGAGTTCGTTGTAACAGACGGAGTCGAACAGAGTCATCCACTATGGAGTTGGAGGAAAACCATAGATGGAAGGACACAATGTGGTTCTGGGGGTCTTCACTTGCCTTGCACTCAAACTTAGGGATGTCTGCTGGGAGCTTGGTGGGCATGTGAGGCCATGTAGGATCATGTCTGATGGGATCGTTAGTCAGTCTAGACAGGTCAGAAAGGTTGAGACTAGCCATGAATGGCAAACTAGTAGAAGGATGTGACATGGTGGTGGTGGTGGCCACATTAGGGCCAATGCCCCTAAGTGTGAGAGCTGGGTTCAGGTTGGGGATGTTGCCCCCAGGTGGAGGAACGAAGGTTGTATGGGAGAGTCCTGCGTTTCCAAGTGTAGTGTGAGTCACTAGTGGGGTTGGGTTGGGTATGCTAGCCACTAGAATTTGCATAGTGACCGGAATGGTGGGTGTGAGCCCCATCGAGGGAATACCCAAAGTGGGTGTGGTGGCTGGGGTGGTTGTGGATGCTCCACTAATGGTCCCTACAAAGAAAGGGTTGGAAGTCATGCCAGCCATGGGGCTGGTTGGTGCAGCGTAAGTGGGGTTCTCGGACTCTGCCTTAACATCAGATGTGAAATAAGGTGCGTTAGAGCTGGGGGATGGAGTTCTATTTCATCGACAAGTAGAGTCAAGTGACGAAGCTTGAGTTCTAAGATGAGTGGTATCAAGTGATGAAGCTCTACATCTATGACGCATGATGTCAAGTGAACCGTGTTGCGGGGGCTCGCCCCGGAGGTGCCACGAAGGTCTCGGGGACTCGATGGTGACAGATGGTGTCAAGTATCTAGGGGTTGTGTCGAGTGAAAAAAGGCTCAAAAAACCCTAATGCAGTCGACTGTGTAGAAGGAGAGTGCAAAAAATACGGCACTCAAGCCAACAACCGACTCAAAACGGTCACTGTAACAGCTGTGCTACAATAAGCGGAGCGTCAACAACAATGTTCAGAATACCAACAAGGAGCAGGTTTCCTAAAAAATAAAAATAGTGGACTCACTAGACCAAAGGGAGGTAAGGGAGCATGCAAACACCTAGCTAAATAGTATTCTGACTCAGCCAAACATATCCTCTGTAAGGTGATGAAATCCAAGTCAAACAATATGGATAGTATAGCCAAGTGGCTAAAGATATCCCCCTACTGGGAGGGGCACCGGGTAAGACAATCCTAGAAGAAAGGCAACTAATATACCCCATTCATGACACATCCAGAAAGGTGAATCTGCAGCTCCGGTCCTATCACTGTGTGGGCCTAAAAGGAATCACCACACGCAGACCAACAAGTAGGTAGCCTTTGGTTACTGAATGGATTGCTGTGTTCCACTCAGGCCTCTGCAACCAGTCTGGATACTTCAACCCTCCTAAGGGAGAGGCCCTCTCATAAACTGGTTGTGACTGTGTCAAAAAATACTACAGGATTTTGGTTCCCTAATGGAAAACAACTATGTCTCAAGTGTAAGCAATTGAGGGGTGTTATTTGGATTCCTATTCCCCCTGTCCTACCTAACTACAATATTCTTATGTGTTCCCCAAGTGGGGTTAGAATGTTGGTTTTGTTAAGTAGTATTTTAAGGCTCATTTGAATTAGGTGACAGAGTGTGTGCGTGTGAGGTAATGAACCCAATCAAAAGTGCCACGGGGTGCACAACTTTTTAACCAATAATAATAATATAGAAATTTAACTTGTAATGCAAAATTTTCTTTTTTCAATGTAAATGCTTAAACTTAAAAATTTTGTAAATGGAATAGAAAGCAAGCTACAGAAAAAGGTTGGAGGTAAGTGTGGCTGCAGATAGAACAAGTGGCTGTGCAGGTGCAGAAAATATTACAGCAAAGTTCTGGGTTCAAAAAAAAGGGTAAAAATGCAGAAAACAGATCGCGGGTCTATGACTGAAATGCGCGGCCTGGAGCACAGCTATACAGGTGAAACTTGTGATCAGATCGCGAGTCCGTGGCCGAAAGGCGTGGTTTGGGGCATAGTTGTAGGGGTGAAACAGCGGTCGGATCGTGGGTTTGTGGCCAAAAGGTGCGGTTTGGGGTGTAGCTGTAGGGCTGAACCCTGCGAGCAGATCGCGGTTCTGTGGCTGAAAGGCACGATTTGGGGCATCATTGTAGGGTTGAACCCTGTGGGCGGATCGCGGGTCTAGGGTCAAGAGGCATGGTCTGGGGTGCGGTAAAGGGGGAAGAGCTACGGTCGGATCACAGGTTTATGGCCACAATGTGTGCTTTGGAGCACAGCAAAGGGGTAGAAAGCCGTGGTTGGATCGCAGGTCTAGGGCTCAAAACTACGGTCTAGAGCATAAGAAAGAGGCAGATGGCTGCACTCGGGTCGTGGGAAAAGGGCAAACAGTTGCAATCTGGATCGCAAAAAAATGACCGAAAACTACGATCAGGGCCGCGACTGAAAAGAACAAAACCGCGATGTGCGGTAGGAAACCCAACTGGCCGAAGCCATAGCCGAACAGGGAAAATAGAAAAATACTTGTAGAAAATAAAAACTTGTAAATTTTTTAACAAGAAATTCAAAGGAACACCAGTGGAATTTCCAAAACTGTAGCTAGGGTTTTCACCCTAGCTTGTGCAAATGAGCACCTACTAAGGAGAAGGACCTCCTTAGTAGCAGTTCAATAAACAGTAAATTTAAATAGTACAATAGTAAAAACTAAGCTAACATGTGCATCAACAAAAATAAAAAGACAGTGACAATATAATAGAAATTTTCTTTTGTATTATGATATGATCAAGATTACATTCACCTCAAGTGTTGAGGTTGGTGGAGCTCTTCCAGTAGTCCAGGAGGGCTGCTTCCATGCTTTAATGGGTTCCTTCTCCTTCTCCAAGGTGTTTTAATAATGGGCCAAAAGGGGCACTCAAATGGGGAAAAACTAGCTCAAATGGTAAGCTAGTGTTTCAAGAGTGATTTTAGCAGAGTAACGATAGGGAAGATCGTGGATATGAAATGGAGAGCCTCCATCACCTATTTATAGTTTTTTAGTGGTGGAGTGTTGACCCATGGTTTTTGGCACCATATGGTTTAGGTCAATTGTATAGGGTTTTTGCTTCCTTTTCCCGTCTTTTCCCTCTTTTTTGTATTTTTTATTCCCTTTTATTTGATTTTTTGGAATTTAGGGCCCTTTTAGAGGGTTTTTTCTATTTTTGGAGGAAATTTAAATTATTTTGGGGGAAAAGGAGTTTTTTGGGCCTTTTGGTGGCTTTTTAATGGTTTTTTGAGGTTTTGGAGGCAAATATGGTAGTAAATATGGACAAATGAGTCATGTAATGAGGGAGATGAAATGGTGAGCAATTTTTGGGTGTTAACACAATCCCCCCCTAAAAGAAGGGTTGGTCGACCCTTCTTATTCCTAATATTCATTTTATAATAGTTCGACACTGCAGGAAGGGTCGGTCGATCCTTCTTGTATTATCCATTATGGTTGTAGCTAAATTGATGGATAAAAGTTTTGACAATTAACTACGAAAAGAAGGGGTGACCGATCCTTCTTGTCGTAAAATGGAATTTTGGATAAACCATTTTAATATAATATAACTTCCAAGGTGTTCTACTTTTACAATTCCCTTGTAATTGAAGGGTCAGTCGACCCTTCTGATTCCTCATAATATTTTCATAATAGTGCGACACTGCAAGAAGGGTCGGTCGACCCTTTTTACTACCAATATTTCTTTCATAATATTTCAACACTACAAGAAGGGTCGGTTGATCCTTCTTGTCTTCTCCATTATGGATATAGCTGATTTGCTAGATAAGTGTTTTAACAATTAACGAATAAAAGAAGGGGCAGACGATCTTTATTGTTGGAAAACAGAATTTGGGACAAATTCACACTTTTCAAATCAAAATTTACATTTTTTGATTTGAAATTCACACATTTTGAATTGAAATTCATAGTTTTATAACAAAAAACTGCAATTTTAAGGTTCATAAGTAGTCAAAAAACACACCATTCGAATAGAAAAACACACTTTTCAAATCCAATATTGCCACCTTCAGAATCCATTTTTTCACTTTAAAAAGGTTTGTATTGACACTTTCAAAGTCTAAATTCACACTTTCTTAGTCCACAACCCAAGATAAGTAAGTAGCAGAGTCAAGAAGTCTTCTATTACTCATAGGTTCACTAACTTACGAGACTAACTGACTCGACATTTGGTGATCGACACTATGATTCGACATGTTCTTTGAATTGGTCGAACGGAGGACCTAGTTGGGCGACCGACCTAACCTCCTCCAACATCTCTTCCATGAACAATGCCTTTGTTCATCTTGAAGAAATCAGAAAATAACTAGAGTTGGATGAACAGTGCATTGATGACTATGAGCTGATACCTGATACTCCCTTGGCTAGAAATGGGTTGTCATGTCTGAAAACATCTCCATGCACGAAGAAGAAGCTGACAGCATGGTTTGGTACTAAAAAACCATTCGACGACTGCTGCAAGCCTAACATTGAGGACTGAAGCAATTCATGTTGTCTTAGAGAAGTAATCTTCCAAGACAGTGGCTTGCATACCAATCAGTTTATTGAAAGAAGAGTGACGGAAAGAAGATTGACAAAAATGTGATTGGTGCCAAAAAACATAATGAAAAATCCATGTATTGGGACTTCGACAGTGCTCGAAATGCCCATATATCATGGTCTAGTGAGGATTTTCAAGGGACCTGATTACGAAATGCTCATATATCATGAGGAGAAGTAGGGAGAGATCGTAAGACTCAAACATTTCTCATAAAAAAAGGACAAAGAACAAAATTTATATACGTTTAAACTTTCGTCAGAGATTAAATATTTTATTAATTAGAGTCTCCTTAGAATTTACTTAATTAGATTTTATTTTTCACGGGTTGAATATTTTTACAATTACCTCTAGAATGCAAGAAGGGTCGGTAGAGACACTCTGATTGATGCAGAGATTGTAATTTTTTTCAACTTTGAAGTAATACAGTTAGTCCTTCTCTTCATTCCTCTTTTGTTAATTGATCAAATTTCTTTGATGAATGTTGATTTTCACTTCAGATTATTTATGAAGAGTATTTAATTTTTGCAATCAATAATCCATACATTCATCTACAATTATGACTGACCCTTCTTATTCCCAATATTATTTTAATAATAGTTTAGCACTGCAAGAAAGGTCAGTCGATCCTTCTTGAGTTCTCCATTCTGGATATAGCTAAATTGTTGGATAAATGTTTTAACAATTAACTAGGAAAATAAGGGGTGGCTGATCCTTCATGTCGGGAAATGAAAATTGGGACAAACCATTTTTTTATTGTATAACTTAACCGATTGACTTGTTATTCAAACAGTGCCTGAATATTACCAAACTGCAAGCTATACTTCTCATTTGGACCCAGCTGATTTAACATCTACATTGTTGGTTCAGAAAACGCCAGAACTTAAAACAGTCCCAAAACTTTAAATGGTACCATTAATATCCTTAATGTTCATTTAAACAATCTTTAAACTAATTTTAAAAATCAGATATGCCACATGTCACAATATAAGCGTTCCATGTGTCACCAAATTTATATAATTTTTGCTTCGAAGACATTGCTAGCAAGTAGAAATATTCTCAGAAAAAGAACGATCGCTCTTTCTCTAAGGTGTTCTATTTTTACAATTCCCTCCTAGTTGAAAGGTCAACCGACCCTTCTTATCCCCAATATTCTTTTCATAATAGTTCGACACTGCAAGAAGGGTTAGTCAATCCTTCTCTTGTTCTCCATTATGGATATAGCTTAATTTTTGGATAAAGGTTTTTACAATTAACTATGAAAAGAAGAGTCAGCCGATCCTTCTTGTCGAAAAACAAGGATCGAAGAGAAAAGTCGCTAGAAACCATTTTTATATGTTATAACTGACAAGGCATTCTATTTTTACAATTCCCTCGTAATTGAAGGGTCGGCTGACCCATCTTATTCCCAATATTATTTTCATAATAGTTCGACACTACCAAAAGGGTCGATCGACCCTTCTTATTCCCAATATTATTTTCACAATAGTTCGACACTACAAGAAGGGTCGGTCGATCCTTCTTGTGTTCTCCATTAAGGATATAGCTGAATTGTTGGATAAATGTTTTCACAATTAACTACGAAAAGAAGGGGAAGCCGATCCTTCTTGTCGGAAAATAGATGTCGAGACAAACCATTTTTATAACTTTTCACCTTAACATTTTGAACATTTACAAATGCAAATTGCAATTTTCAAATAAAAACTGCATTTTTTTATTTGACATTCACATTTTTCAAATCAGAAATTGCATTTTTTTATTTTAAATTCACAATTTTCAAATGAAAATTTGCATTTTTTTATTTGAAATTCACATTTTCCAAATCAAAATTTGCATTTTTTTATTTCAAATTCACACTTTTCAAATCAAAATTAGCATTTTTGGATTTGAAATTTACACTTTTCAAATCAAAATTAGCATTTTTGGATTTGAAATTCATACTTTTGGAATTGAAATTCATAATTTTATAACGCAAAACTACAATTTTAATGTTCATAAGTAGTAAAAAACGCACTATTTGAATAGAAAAACACACTTTTCAAAGCCAATATTGCCACTTTCAGAACCTATTTTTGCACTTTAGAAAGGTTTATATTGACACTTTCAAATCCTAAATTCACACTTTCAAAGCCTAAATTCACACTTTCTTAGTCCAAAAATTGCCTAATTTGTCCAAATTTAATGAAATAGGCGTTATTACTTGAATTTACACTCAACACTTCACTTAAACTGACATCACACTTCATATATTTTGTTCTTATTCATCAAATTCTGCAGTGTGTGCCAAGTTTCAGTATTCAATTATACTATTGTGCATCTGCAATTTCAACCGATACTGTGCTTCAACTGATAAATTGTTATTCTGACTTCACACACTAATATCAGATGGAACTGCGCACCTTCAAAGATATGTTCATTCTATCTTGGTGCAACAACCTTTATACAATCTACGACTATCTATGCATCATATGATTCATCCTTTTTGTTTAACGCACTTGTCTCAGATCATCCTCATCATAACACAAATCCTTATATGTGATGCAAATTTGTCTTTGCGCATCTGATATACTACATTACTACACACTCATGAACTTAGTATTAGTATGTCATATAAACTTCTTCACTTCACGCATCACAAGATGTACTTCAAATATGTATTTACACTTATGTCTTAGAACGTGTGTGACTGTTTGCATGCTATATTTGATACTATCCTCCAGTCCTCATGCACTTGCACATCTTATGTAATTATGTCTTTCTGGCTTTGCACAACTATCACAGATCTACGACATCATTTTGTGCACCACAATCTATTCCATTCCTCTGCTTGTTTACACTAGGATTTCTGCTAGATCATCTTGTTCTATTTCCATGAGCCCTTGATGCCTCAAGTATTAGAAGCTTGATAAATATGTATCTTCCATCTTTCCACTTACAATATCTTCATCCTTGCTATCGAGATTACTTCAAATCTCCAACTTGCATCTTATTTATACTTTTCCTGCGTGGATTGTATGTCCATGAGTTGGGTGTTGCTTTCCTTCTTCTTTGCTTCATGGTTCATGCTTATGCCACTTGTCATGTTCTATGCCATTGATGTGTCATATCTTGTTGGTCTTCATGCATAAATGGTCTTTTCCTTAATGGGAATTTCACCCTTGCGGTGTGGTCTTTCTCCCTTGATGTACCATTTCCTGTGGAATTTGCACATATGATATGTTCAACCACTACACCCTTCTTGGTACTTGTGCATGCTTCAAAATCTGAAAGCTTCTTCTAATTGGTAATGTCTTATGTGATTTCAGGACTTGCATAAATGTTCGACCATTTCTTGTTCCAAGCTGCATGCACACTCCCGAACTTTTTCTAATTAGCTCTTTGGCTTGCTTGCGCACTCCCAAACATTTTGCAAACAACTATTTGGCTTGCTTGCACACTCCCAAACCTATGTCCAATCAACTCTTTGACTTTTACCTTGAAGGATTCGAGACCTGCACCATGTATCACGTGTTCTAGATGTATTTCTTATGTAATTCTTCAAATTGGATATGCTTTATGTTCCTATGGATATAATTCTTTAGACTGGTATCCATGTCTTTCTTCATCTTGCCACATATTGTGCATATACTTCTTCAAAGTGGCTTTCATCTACTTTTTCAAAGTATCTTTCATATACTTCTTAAAATTGACACAGGAATACTAATTCCTCTTTGAAATTAGTTGAAATGAATGAAAACCAAATTTCAACAATACCCCCCTTTGGAATTGATTTCAACACCTTATGAAGCTGTGCATAATCATCTCATGAAGTTTTCATGCTTCATATGTGCTTGTCCTAGTACTCCTTATGTGTTCTTTTCCAATTCAATCCTTTTTCATCTGCGTATTCTGTTGTGTTGATTCCTGGAAAATCCTAGCATCGATAGTAGGGATTATCCCAAATGATTAATCCCAACTAGATCATTCACTGTTTGGAATGGGGAATCCGTCTGGTTAATGGTCTGGATACCATAGATATGCGTGTTAAATATTTATTGGTTGTGGCCCAACCCACCGTTTATATTTTATGTTTAAAGTATGATTATGCAAGTGATTCTAAACTAATTGATGCAAAACCTATAATTTACATGCAGAATCCTCACAAGTGATGCGTAGGTTCTTACCTCTTGTCTTATCAGTTCTACCTTATCAATCAGCTAACCCTATTCTAAATTAACTAATCTGTCCTTGCAAGGAGTGAAGTTTAATGAGAGTAATATCTGAAAATGCTTATACAAATCCAACAAATAGCCATTAAGATAGCGCACAGCTGGATGTGGTCACTGTCCAAGAGAACACCATCATGGAAGGCACTCACAAACACCCCAAGTTCACAACATCTATGAGCGTAAAAGTCGCACAAGAAAGTGCAGATAATGTCGACAAGGTATTGAACAACATTGAGCACAACAAAGAGAGAATGATGAAGCTAAAGGAAAGCCTAGTGAAAGCACGAGGGGAGGGAATAGATTTAACGAGGAAACATAATGATGTAGTGTATGAAAATGACAGATTATTGTTTGATTATCAGAATTTGGACACTAAGAAGGATGCTTTGATGGTACAGTTGATGATCATGGAGGGTGAAAGAAATGATTTTGAAGCCCACATAAGTGAATTGGAGACAAAAGGGTCAACATTGAATCAGTAGGTGGAATACTTGAAGGTTTATATGGATGAGCTAATTAAGATAAATGAGTCACTGTTAGAAAAGATCTAGATGGAAAATAATCAGAAACAAGATATGACTCATTTCCATGAACAAGCTTGTAAAATTCAGGAAAACATATGCCACTCACAATAATTACTGACAGAAGAAATCTATAAAATGAAACAAATGATAGCAAGGGTGAAAGAGATCGCTGCAGAATCTTTGGTAATAAGAAAGAGGATTGTTAACGTTGCACTTAAGCTAAAAAAATAGATAGCTTGGAGGAAAGAAAATGTAGACTTTCCTGATCACCTACAGAATAAGACAACCACAGATATTAACTTAGATATGGGACTCCTAAAATTATGAAGGAAATCTTCCAGAAGGTTGTATGTAGAAATACCTAAATCCATCGAGAACTGTATAAGATTCTACAAGGGAAGTCATCAAATCTATGAAAAATGTCATCTTGTCATGGCTTTGGATATGCATGAGCTTCCTGCAAAATATCAATGTTTAATAAAGCTATAGAATGGGTTGAGGGAAGACATGGACTATATAAAAAAAATGGATGTGCTGAATGAAGAATAACTCCATCAGTATATTGGGCAGGAATCCAAAAACGCTTATTTCCTAGAGGACAGCTACAAGGCCACTGCAGAAAAAGTGATCAGCGTGGAGAAAGAATTATCTTACCATGAAAGATCTTTAAAATTGTTGGAACCTCTCAAATGTAACATTGATTTTGAGGAAGCTCACATGTGGAATAATTATCTTTCCATTCTGGGGCCCTTCAGGAAACTAATTTGCAATTAATTGCATTTCTTGTGAAAACACTAGAGGACAAATTTTGGGTACTATCCCAAAGGTTAGAGGTAGTTGAAACAAACAATCATGTAAAGGAAAAAAAATGTAATATAAATATAGGGGAGGGATACTAGAGAAAGAAACTTTTTGCTAGCATAATAGAAGCTAGACATTTTGTAAGAGAACTATTTTTCTGCTAATGAGAAGGGCTTGTTTGTTGGGAAAAGCGTGCACAAAGATATTTTTCATGGAATGTGTGGAATTCCAATGTGGAACTATTTATTCTTTCATTCATAACTCATACTGTGATATTGTTCTAACTTTATTGAATTACTTCAAATGGTGATGAATGATTTCATTTTCTATGCAAATTTTTATGTGCTATCCGAGTAATAAATTGTTTTAATTATGTCAAAGCTATCTTTCGTATTTTTTCTGCTGTAAATATGAACACTTTGTCTGAACATGTATCTATTGGATTGGTATGAATATTTCCAGCTTATTACTCGTACTTGAAATTTGATCCCTAGAGGGATAGGTTAGATTAATATAGAATAGGATTAGATAATTGATAAGGTAGGAGCAGTAAGACGGGAGGTAAGAACCTACACATCGCTAGTGTGGTTTCTACCTATCAATTATATGCATTTAGTTAGAAAGCACTTGCATCTTCATACCTTTAAAACTAAAAATACATAAACGGTGGATAGGCCACAACTGGTAAAACACAAAAGAAACACATCTACGGTAGTTGGACCGTTAACTAGATGGATTCCCCATACCAAACAATGGGTAACCTAATTGGGGTCATTTATTGGGGAGAATCCCTATTGTCGATGCTAAGATTTTCTGGGCATCAATAGTTTTGGCGCTAGAAGGAGGGCCACCAATGCATGGATGGCAGAGGAAGTCCATTTTCTAGAGGAAATTTCTCTATGTCTCCATTGAATATAACCATAGCAAAAGAATTGATTTCTGAAAATGACCATCAAGAAAAGTTAGATTCTAAAACTGAGAATACCGAACGTTTATATGTTGTTCCATACGTAGAATTTGATAACATTCAGAGACATACAAGATATTACGTGAGGAAACTTAGTGGATTAACAATAGTTCCTGCATTACCTAGAAGGAAAGATCCCAGGAGACAGGTTACACAGACCAAGGATTATGTGCTTGTGCAATATTTGGAAGAGTTGGCTGATTTATGATTACAAGAAATCCCATATCCCATTAATCAGTTGGGACTCGAGTCCCCATAGGCTCACAAAACACCTCACACACCACCTAATCACCACCTCACACACCACCTCATACACTACCTCATTCTCCTAGGCATATCATGGCTCACAATGTCAACCAACCACCTACCTGAAGAGCCAAAGGACCACTCAACCTGGATGTGCCTTTACATGATTTACCTAAGCACCCAAAAATATTATTAATGAAATTTGATCCTGGAAAAGGTATCTCCGTTGAAGATCACCTGAACAATTTTTATTTGGATTTGAATCTTTTAAATGTGGAACATGAAGATGTAGTTTGCATACTGTTTCCTTACATTTTTGAGCCTAGAGCATCTTTGTGGTATTTTAGTTTACAGGAAAACTCTATAGAAGACTGGGAAAGTTTTGAAAAGCTCTTTTTGAACAAATTTGGAAACCAAAAGACTTTCGCCACACTAATGAAATAATTATTGTCTATGAGGATAGAAAAGAAGGAAAAGATACAGAAATTCAACCAGATATTTACTATCATATTAAATAGTTTCAGTGCTTCAACTAAACCTACTAAAGAGTCCTTGGTAGAATACTACACTATGACACTGCTTCCACCCATAGCCATGTTTGTTAAGAGAGCTGTTCAAACCACTTTAATAGAAAATTATGAAGAAGACAAGAAAGTAGAGGTTGATCTGGACAGTATCATGAAACATGCAATGGAACTTGAAGTAAAACCAACAGCAAACAAGAAGCCTTTGATACTAACTAAACCCAAAGAGGATCCTTCAAATGAATTAGAGAACGTGGTTCAAATGGTCCAAAAATTGTCCAATAAGATAGTAGATCTGGACAAATAAAAGGGTGCTAGTTCTTCAAGTAAACCATTTAAACCTTTCTATAAAAAAAAGAATAAAATGCACAACCACCCTTGAATAATTCTTCTGTTTTTAATTTGAATGAGGTAGGTATGGATCATTTTTGTACATTTCATCAAGAACATCATTCTGAAAGAAGTTTTCCACAGTGTATTAAGTCAATGACCTTGGTAATGAAACAATTGTTGGATAACCAACTAATAGAGCAAGAAGGACAAGAAGAAGATCAACCTAATGAACAAGAAGATCAAAATGCAGAAACTACAATGGTATTATGGGATTGGGAACTAACTTTCGAGTTAAATGAGGAAGAAAAGGTGGAAGAAATTCAAGTATCCTCCGTAAATTATGCTACTAGGAGAAAAGGACCAGCTGAGGACCAAATCCTAATATTTCCCAAGGTGAGGACATCAAATGAGAATATAAAAAAAACAATGGCACAAATCAGTCACAGCCTAAAGTTAATTCTGTAAGTTCAAAAGAAACCAACCTATTAACAAATAGACAAGTGAAACCTTTAGGTAGTAAACATGACAGTGGTGAAAAAAGTGTTGGAGATCATAATATGGGATATGGCAATGTGGATGACATTAAGAAAACCAAAGAAAACATATCTCTGTTTGAATTGTGTACTCTCCCACAACAAAGGAAAAAAATGTTAGAAGCTTTTGACCCACAATCGAGCATCACAATGGAAATAGTTGAGCCAGATACTAAGATTAATGAAGCGAGCAATGGTGGAAAGTCAAAATATCAAACTCTTCCTTTCCTCTTAACTTTTGAGATCTTCAATCATAATGTGTACAATTACTTGGTAGATTATGGAGCTTCATCTAATGTTATGCCACTATCTATTTGTAAAACGATTAATGGGAAAACCGCATCATCTCATTCTTAGATTATACAACTAGACATATATGATGTTAAAGTTATAGGGGAGATAAAGAATGTACTGATCATATTAGCTGCAAACCCAAGGGTGTGTCAGTTTATTGATATTATGGTAGTATAAATACCTGAATCTTATGGTTTGATATTAAGTAGGGATTGGTCTACGAAATTGAATGTTTTTTTTAACATATTTGTCTCATTTGTGGATGCCATATCATAATAGGAAAAATCAAATTAAAGTGTTGAGAGAACCTCACATGAAACAAAATGTGACTCAGTTGGAAGAAAATAATGAGCCTGCAAATTTTTCATCTTCAGTTTTGGGGAATTATTTCCTAGAAATTGAGCCAGGAAATTATCAAGTGGAAGATGCTAGGAAATTATTTAGATAGACAGTCCGATCTCCTTCAATTCTCACGGAATGATGACATTGATTCCAATATAGTAGAACTAGTTACTAACTTAGGAGAAAGTACTGACGTAGTTGAATAGGAAAATAAATTTTGGATTTTGGATTTTGATGGTTCCAAAACACGAGGGATTGGGAGCTTGCTGTGTTCTTGTTGATCCTAAAAGAAACAAACAATTTCTCTCTTGTAGACTAGATTTTGAATGCACAAATAACACTGTTGAATATGAATCTCTAGTTCAAGGTCTAAAAAGAGCCATTTTTTTAAATGCCAAGAATTTAAAAGTTTTTGGTGACTCAGAAAAAGTTGTTAGACATATAAGAAATACTATTCATTGTTTATATCCACACTTGAAAGGGTATCAATATGAGGTATGGAATTTGATATCAAAGTTTAATGCTTTTAACATAAATTCCATTCCTAGATTACAAAATGCTGCAGCTGATTTACTAGCTACTTCTGCTTCTCGACTAGTACTAACCAATAACAATTGTTCTATTGAACTAATTTTAAGGCCATCGGTACCCGATAACAGTACAAATCTGAGTGTGTTCGATGATGGTGAGTAGATCATCATTTTTCTGACAAACGGGGATGCCTTTAAATAATCCATAATTGAAGAAGAAGAACACTTGTTGGATTTGAAAAATAAGGACATAAGTAAAGGAAATTTTATGCTGAAAGAAGGACTCTTGAAGGATTGTTTGACTTACATAATAAATTCAGAATACCAAAAAATCTCAATACAAACAGCTCTTCAATGTAGTATAAATTGGTAAACTTGGGTACATAAACTGAACCTAAATATGTCAATTTAGGAAAATTTTGATCACCTGGTGAAAGAACCAAGTTCATTAAACTTTTTTAGCAATACGAAGATGCTTTTGCATGGACTTATGAAGACTTGAAGACATACGACACACGTATCATACAACATGTGATACCCATCAAACAAGGAGTAAACCCATTTCAACAACAACTCAGGAAGATGCATCCTACACTTGAACCTTTGATACAGAAGGAATTGAAGAAGTTGTTGGACGCTAAGATTATATTCAAAGTTCGACACTCTGAATGGGTGGCTAATTTTGTCCCTTTAAGGAAAAAATCAAGAGAAATACGATTATGTGTCAATTTTTGAAATTTGAATAAAGCAACGAATAAAGACAACTACCCCGTGACACCAATGGAAAACCTTTTAGATATGGTATCAGGCTCGGAATTGTTCTCCTTATTAGATGGATTTTCTGGCTATAATCAAGTATTGGTGGGTGAGTAAGATCGACTCAGGACTACATTTTGCATGAAATGGGGAACATTCACATATAGGAGAATGCCTTTTGGCCTTATGAATGTTGGAGCCACATTTCAAAGGGCCACATATATCGCATTCCAAGGTTTAGTAAGCCACTGCCTCGTCATATATTTAGATGATGTAACATTTTTTTCTAAGAAATGAGAAGACCATATTTTCCATTTGAAGCATATTTTTTATCGTTGCAGAAAGTATGGTATATCTCTGAACCCAAATAAAAGTATTTTTGTTGTACTCGAAGGAAAACTATTATGACACATCATCTCTAAGAAGGGAATATCAATAGATCCAAAAATAATTCAGGCCATAACTCAAATTCCCATGCCCCATAGTAAAAATACTATGCAATCATTTATGGCCACAATCAATTTTATTTGAAGGTTTGTACCAGATTTTGTACAAATTGTAAAATCTTTGCAACAAATGGTGAAGCAAAGTGTGTAATTCAAATGGATTGATGTTGAGAAAAATGCATTCAAGCATATAAAGACTTCTATAGCCCGTGCACCTTCTTTAAGAAGTCCATATTTTGAAAAATATTTATCTTATATACCTTTGCTTCAGAAAATTCTCTTGCAGCAGTGCTCACACATAAAGTAGAGCTGGGAGACAAGTATCTGATATCTTTCATGATAATTGGGTTACAAGGAGCTGAAATGAATTACCCAGCCATAGATAAGCAAGCATATCTAGTATTTAAGATAGTAAAATAGTTCAGACCTTACATTTTAAAGAACAGAACGAAGGTCATAATACCTCATCCGGTTGTCAGATCCTTATTTGTACAAAAAGAGTTGGGAGAAAGGAGAGGAAATTGGGTAACTGCATTACAAGAATATGACCTAGAGATCAAACCAACTACTATCATTAGAGGTAAAGGGTTGTGCAATTTACTCATTGAAAACCCAAGTAATGGAGATCATGAATGGGAACACGAATCTGGAATGAATTCAATTGAAGTGTGTTCCATTTTTACTACTCCGGAATCATGGTACAGAGATTTGGTTCATTATCTTCAACAAGGATATTTTCCAAAGCAATGGAGTTCTAAGCAAACAAGGGCACTCCAATTAAAATCAATATCTTATCAGATAATAGATGGAGTACTCTTTAGAAAAAATTATGATGAAGTTTTTCTTAGATGTCTTGAGAAAAAAGATGTGAATAAAGTTGTTAAGGAGCTACATGATGGCCCCGCAAACCCGAACATTATTCTGGGGATACTACTTCACACAAAATACTAAGAGCAGGATACTATTGGACTACTCTTTTCAAATATGCTTATGTTTATGCGAGGAAATGTGATGTATGTCAAAGGCATGTTGGTAGATTACCAAAGGAAACAGGACCATTGCAATTAGTTATCATCTCAGAACCATGTGAGCAATGGGGCTTAGATATTATTGGGGAGATCAATCCAAATTCTTCACTACAGCATTGATATATTATCACAACCACTGATTATTTGACACAATGGACGGAAGCTACTCCTTAACGCAAAGTGAATGAAGATGCAATCATGAGATTCCTGCAGGAAAATGTCATAACCAAGTTTGAGGTTCCAATTTCCCTAGTTTCTGATAATGCATTTTATTTTTCATCTGTTAAATTGACTACATTAATTGGTGAAAGAGGAATTAAATTGCATTACTCAGCTAATTACTATCCTTAGAGAAATGGATTAGCAGAATCCACAAATAAAAATCTCATCTGTATATTAAAGAAAACAATTATTGAAAATCAGAGAAATTGGCATGTAGCTCTCCCCAATGCTCTATGGGAAGATAGGGTCACTCCAAAATATTCTTTAGGGGTTTCTCCTTATACATTAGTTTATGGGAAAGAGGCTATACTTCCGCCAAACATACTTCTCCCTTCCCTACAATTAGCTCGGTGTCACGTCCCCATTTTGACCCCCCTTCGCATTAAATCGTAAATGACGTAAATATTGATATTTAATCATGGTGAGGAGCTCAACGCCAAGGCCCCACCATTGAGTTAGTGTTTTATGTATCGACAATTAAAAATAGATGCATGTGGTTCTTGTGCTAGATAGGCACAATGTAAATTAAGACATCATGTAAATACGAATTTTAATGAAAAACCCACAACTGGCTATGCAATGCAACAAAGAGATGGGGGTATGATTCTACAAGGAATAGGGAGGGAAATTATTCAAACCCTTGAGCCAATGGTGTTAATCCATGTGTCAATGAGAAAACCCATAAACCACCAACCACCCATTTTGGGTTATGGACCCAATCATTTAATTCTTCCAAAAATTGGTTGAGGCAGTTAATGCCTTGGGAATGAAGAGGTATGGCAGCCAATTTCGTGTATGGGAAAGCCATCAACCTGGGAAATCGTATTTTGTCTCCTTGGGCAAGAAAGCACCCACGAAATGGTGCCCAAAGCCATTCTGAACCCATAGTCTTTCCTCTCTCACACAGTCTGAACTACTGGGTCTTTCCTTCATCATGTTTTTCACCAATTTCCTGCATTTTCCATAGCTGAGAGCTCATTTTTGTGTTGCACAGCAGCTGGGAGAAAGGGAGTCACGTTTTGGGGGTTTATAGAGGTCGTTTTTGCCCCAAAATACCCATGGGCGTTTTTCTGAAAATGGTTTTTGCTCTCCAGGGTTGAATCCCCAATTGCCATTTCATTTTTGGGTCTTCCCACATGTTTCTGGACTGGTAGAAACCCCATCTTTGGGCATCTAACTATAAAAACGTTTTTATCATGCCCAATAATTGTGGATCTGCTATTATGTGCATCCTTGTTTTGGGTTGAATCTGTGAGCAAGAGATTTGGAGTGGTAGTGGACAGAATTGTCTTGTTAAACCTAAGTGGGGGGAGAAATAACCTCCCAAGAAGATCAAGAGGCTGGCTACTCTTCTATGCACACCTTAGACACTCTAGATTGGAAGGTATGGCCCGAGGGACTGTGCATTGGTGAAGGGAATACTTCCTTGAGTGGGGTGTGTAGGCATTGTGGGTGCCAAGCTAGATAGATGTTGTAGAGGTATCCCTGGCTCTGTGCTTGAGCTCACTAGCTTAGCAATTCTTCCTCTCCATTTCCTAGCAGCCTAATAAATCCAATTTTAGATTGGCTTGGCTCATCTTGGTGTATGCTTGGCTAGGTGTGAGTCTGCTGTTCCCCGGTTCTTTGTAGAAATCATGCCCACCTCGGGGGTGGCAGTTGTATCAAGAGGTTGATAAGCACAACTGGCCTATGGTTGGGTGGAACGTTGTAGTTGCAGAGCCAGTTGCTTGGGACTACTTTGTTATAAGATAAGTGCTCTCTTGTGTTAAATTTGCATTTATTTATTTGATGAATATCTTGAATGCATGATGGATGTGTTATTGAAATTATTTCCGCTGTGCTTTCTTATAATTATACATTTCCATATGTCTTTTTATATTATGTGAATGCTTATTTGATAAAGTTCATGGAGCTAGATGCCCGATTTTAGCATCACAATCCTCTCCATCGCACTATATGATGGGAGGGGACATGACAGAATGGTATCAGAGCTGCTGGTCGCAGCATTGGGCCTCTATGGGCCAAATCTGACTACAGTCACATGGGAAGGTTCCTTCCTGATCACCACAGGTCTCAACATTGGGCCTAAACTAGCTAAGTTGGATAGTTTACAAAGGTAAGGTTACCTCCTGCTGGGCAGTAGTCATCACAGGAAGAAGAAAAGAAGAATCCGAAATTGTTTTAAGTGTTTTTGAAAATTTTGGTTTAAAGTCTGTTTCGGGAAGAACTCGGAAGTCTTCATCGCAACGGCAGGAGAACTCGCCAAGTTGACCTGAAACAATAGAAAAACTTTCTAAGTATTTTCAGCATCAAAAAGAAAATTGCGGAAGGATTCGGCAAATCGCCCCGCAACTGTGGAAGGATTCGGCAAATCGCCCCGCAACTGCGGAAGGACTCAACAAATCGCTTCGCAACTGCGGAAGGATTCGGTAAATCGCCCCGCAATTGTGGAAGGATTTGACAAATCACCCCGCAACTGCGGAAGGACTCGGCAAATCGCCCCATAATTGCGGAAGAACTCGGCAAATCACCCCAAAACTGTGGAAGGAATTTCCAATTCTCTTTCGAAACTGTGGAAGGAATTTTCAATTCTCTTCCGAAACTGCAGAAGGAATTTTCAATTCTCTTCCGAAATTGCGGAAGAACTCCACAAGTTGCTCCGAAACAAGGAATTTCAGCCATTTTTCAGGGAGATTTTCAGGTGTCGAAAATGGAAAATTGCCATGGAACTTATGCGCCAAATTGTGCGAAATGGAAAGATTTACATTAAAAAAAAAAACGAGGGTTCTACCCTCGACCCGCCAAGGGGTCAAGCCCCCTTGACCCCCGTCGTCCCCCCCTCATATGTCGTTGATTGTGAGAAAATTTTATGATTTGACAAATTGTCAATATAACATTTTCCCACGTGCATGAAAGTAATTTATGAATTTATGAGAATATAATGCAGCTAACAATTGTGTTGATAAACACATTTTGCAGAATTACAGTTACATCAGGGCAGCACTCTAGATAGTACAATTGGAAAGTTTTAGACCTTGGTTGGGCCAAGAAAATCAACATCATGGATAATGCACAGGATCCCTATGAGCCTGAGACAGATGCCATGGGGGAGAACATACATGTTGAAAATGTTGAAACATAATCTAATGGGAGAAGAATCAAGAGACTCCTCCAGATATTGCAGCCACCATGAGAAGCCTAATGGTGGAGTTGCAAAGCTATAGAGAAGATAATGAAAGAATGATTAAAGCTCATGAAGAACAAAATTATTTGAATGCAACCATGCTACAGAGTTTGACAGACATCCAGAGGCAAATAAACTTTAGGCATTAGACATCAAATCCAGAAAGGGGTGGGAGTAGTTCTAGAAGGAATTCCCGTAAGAGGGCCAGTAGCTCAAGAAGAGTTTCCACAGACCGAACTTATACTCCAGAAATCTCTTCTAATGAATCATCTGAATCTGAAGAATCCATTGAGGGTTCAAGCTCTCCATCTCGCAGAAGTAAAAGGAAGAAGCACTACAAGAACAATTCACATGGGGAATTTAAGAAGGCAAAACCTCCTACATTTGACGGAGAGGTAAAATATGGTCAAGAAGATGAAGCTTGGCTTCTTGGGATGAGAAAATATTTCTAAGTCCAAGACTACTCTGGGAATTGTCATGCCCACTATATGTCAGTTAATTAAAACTTAACATGCAGAGTGCTAAACATAAATTATCAACCCGACGAAGTCTTTTATTTCAAATTTATCGTGCAAGATATATGCAAACACAATTTCTACCTGCCATTGTTGATCTATTGATATGCAATCGAAACTATTTGTAAACTAAGTCACAACTTCTTGAAAGTAAATCAAACCTCAAACCTATTCATAAATCAAACTGTAAATCGAACACACTTCAAACAAGATCTATTCCTATGAAACAAGATCTAATTGCATAAATCTAAAATAAGTCTTATGTTGTCCAACGATCTATCAAAATGAATTAACATGAGAACGCTATGATAAATCTAATGAATAAAAACATAAATTGAATAATAAAACAACTATGATCAATCTACTGAATGAAAGCATGAATTAACAATAACAGATCTACGAAATAAAACACTTACAATCAACACTACCAGCATCTGCTCAGGGAAGAGGGCCCTTCCTCCACTGAGCAGATCTGGATCTCCACAATGAAAGTCTACAACTCCAGAATTAAGAAACTGCCAGCATATATTATCATAATGGAAGAATTACAATAGATCTAGATCAAATCCTACATCATAGCATTGTGTTCTCTCCTATCTTGCATCTCCTATCATCCATCTCCTATCCTGCCTAATCTATCATGCTTCCCCTATCAATCTATCCCCCCTTTCTCAATGAGATTGATTACATATTTATACATAAAATTATCTCATGGAAATGAAGATCTGAGCCCCCAACTTGTGATCTGCAACAGCTGGAACACGGCCATAACTGTTGGCAACTTTTGAACCGGCCGCAACACCAAATCTGGAAAATACCATTTCGAAGAACCACCTGCATATCGCAAACCATAGATTTTTTTTACGATTTCCTCGCAAATCAGGTAAATGAGGATGTTATGCACAAAACCCATGTCTCGGGTTTTTGAGATTCATTTCCATCTGCCTGCAAATCAAGACGCGAATCAAGGTGTTCTTATGTGGCATGCGTTTTTTGTTAAGGTTGTAACAGCTGGCTATGAGCGTCCTGTATGTGACAACTCACTCCACAAACCATCATTAGTAAAATTATGCATAATAGTCTTTTAATTCATCAAAGATAAAAAAAAATAATCACTATTAACCACTTAAAACATCAATGGAAGTAGCAGGCTGTTCAACGCGCAGCTACAACAAATGGATAAAAAATGGAATGATAAATGAGAAATAATGGTAAGAAAATGGATGAAAGGTATGTCGATAAATGATGGAAAATGGACAATTCCAGGGCCCAACATCTCTCCCAAACTGAACTTGTTGCATGTCCTCATGCAACCCAATACCTGTGTGGTATCCAACTTGAAAAAAACCCATTCACTTGTTCCTTCATTTTACCATTTGCACAACTACAGCTAGAAGAAATAGAGAGCTTAACACAAATTGGCAGAGTCACTTAGCGGAGGATTTAGCAGAAAATTTGGCGGATTCGCAGCTCTTTAGTAGAAATTTGGCAAAGTCAGAGCTTATTTTAGCAGAGAATTTGGCGAAGGTTTTAGCGAAGATTTTGGCGGAATAGCGCTAAATATAGAGGCAAATTTGGTGGAGTCAGCTTATTTTAGCAGAGAAGTTGGCGAAGGTTTTAGCGGCGAATTTTGCAGAACAACGCTAAATTTAGCGGCGTATTTGGCAGACTCACAGCTGCAGGAAAAGATGTCGCAGCTGCCAGAAAACGGGCAGCTGCCGAAAAATGGTCGCTGGAAAATATGTCGCAGCCGCCGGAAAATATGTCAGAGCTGCCGGAAAACGGGCAGCTGCTGGAAAACGGTCGCCGAAAAATATGTCGCAGCCGCCGGAAAATATCTCACAGCTGCCGAAAAACGGGTAGCTTCCGGAGAATGGTCGCCGGAAAATATGTCGCAGCCGCTGGAAAAAATGTCGCAGCTGCCGGAAAATGGGCAACTACCGGAAAACGACCACCGGAAAACGGGAAACGGCAATATTTTACAGCGTTTTAGCCTTTTTGAACGGGAAACTTCTGAAGCCATTTTCTCCCAAACGACGAACTGGGTTGGGCTGAAATTTTGCAGGCAAGTAGCTACCACTCTAATGCATCTCCACGCCAAAAATTAGACAAACCCACATCACGGATTTTGAGAAAAATGCGAATTGGTTGTAGGTGATTATGGCCATTTTCTCGAAAACCGCACACTGGATTGAGCTGAAACTTGCCATGGTTGTTCATCATGCTGTTATGCATTCCCTGTCCAAATTTCATGAGAATTTAACTTACCAATTGAAAGACATGCCCAAATCAAATTCTGGACTTTTGAACATGAATAAAAATGTATTGCAGTTGAACTTCCAGAGCCAATATTTCAAAAACTACAAACTGGGTTGGGCTGAAAATTTTCAAGCAGGTAAATACCATTATAGTGCATCTCCTCACCAAAAATTAGATGAACCCACATCACGGATTTCGAAAAACATGTGAATTGGCTGTAGGTGATGATGGTCATTTTCTCAAAAACCGTGCACTGGATTGAGTTGAAACTTACCATGATTGTTTATCATGTTGTTATGCATTCCCTGTCCAAATTTCATGAGGATCCAATTCGTGGTTTGTGAGATATCCTTAAATCAAATTCTTCATTTTTGCCAGCTGTGAATGAATAAAAATCAGTATGCACAAAATGTCAAAAACCACTCCTCCAAACTGAATATGTTGCATGTCCTCATGCAAAAGAGGAGTTGCCATCTTAGTTGTGAACAACCATCTGAGGATATCTCATGTATTCAGGTTTATTAAAACCAACTTCAACCCAAGTGTGTAATCAATTCTTCGTATTGCCTCTTTGTGAATTTGAAAGAAAACCAATGATCTCCAACGATTGGCACATCAACTGAATCCTCAAAAATGATGAGCATGAAATGATATATGAAGGCATGAATAGAGCAACTGATTGCAGCAATGAAATAATCAAATTTCTTTTTAGAGTGTGGGAAGAACAAATGACCTACCCTTGTTTCATACCCTATTATCTAGCAGCATGTGTTTGTTTCAGAACAAAAATGCCCAAATCATTAGAAAACTTCCTTTATGATTGTAAATAGAGGCAGCCATGCCAATGCTACAAGACTATTCGTTGAATGAGATGCCAAGCATTCTTTTGCACATTCCACAACAATCAAACTCATTTCAGAAATTATGTCAAACTTGACAAATGACCCATGCTAAGAGTAGTCATTACCTTCATGCTGCTGAGATACACTTCACATCAGACCTTGAAAATGATGCTACAGGATTTCCATTGTGCATGTATCATGCTTATGATGGCTAAAACCAATGTAGGCATTAGTGGATGGTAAAGATACCATATGTATAAGATGGTGGAAAATCCATATACCATATAAAATGTGGCTCTCAATAATTTTGAATTATGAATATGTGAACCATTATGTGCACCACTGAACAAAGCAAACAAACAAAGAAATCATGCCTTTGTTTTCTATCGTGCTTGTGTGATATCATACTCTTGAGAAGGAATGGCTTCTACATCAACTTTTCATGTTGTAGGTTCTTGTGTCTAGCCTATCCTTCTCTTTTCAAGATGTGTATCAGCTGCTTTATTTCTCCTCATTATTTTTATATGGCAACAGAGCACCGTTCCTTACTACTGGTTCTTGTGTGGCAGCAGCAAGACTTCTTTTCTTACTGCTGGTTCTTGTGTGACAGCAGCAAGACTTCTTATTGTTGGTTCTTGTGTGACAACAATAAGGTATCCTTTTTTTTTTCATGCTTGGTCAGTTGGGTTGGTGAGATGTTGGATTGGAATTTGAGGTGGATGTGCATGAATGATGAAGTGTTAAAACTAAGTGGGAAATGATGGGAATGGATGGACCTAAAATGCTATTTAGAAAATGGAAATGGCTAATGCTTAGTGGTTCTTCATGACATTTCCCCAAATCTTTAATAAATCAAAAACTCATGCTATTTTACCTCAAGTTTTACCTCCATGGAAGCCTTGGTTGACATGAATGGACTGGTGTATGCTGGAGCTATGTAGGCTGATCTAATGCTGAGACATATGTATATGACAGCTGAAACTGGATGAAACTCAATTTGATCCATGATGTTGTGCTGGTTGCATGTAAGACTAACTGTTGAGACAATTGATGAGCAGAAATTATACCATAGAAGCAGAAAGTCCTTTCTCTTATTTTGAAAATCAACCGCTGAACTGAAAATGGAAAGGAATTGCAAAACTACTGAACAAATGATGCTCCAAATCATTATTGAAACCATTAGATCACATAATCTTCAGCTGCTACAAACCCGAGGTACAATTCTTACCATGCGAATGAATGTGCTGAAGTCGAGCATGGAAAGAAATCATTGGATTACCAGCCATTAATGTATGCCGTTAACCAATGTGAAGAAAGTCACCTTTGATGAAAATGAGCTCTAAAGTACCTTAGTGCATCTTGACAGGTATGAATGGATGTGCTGGAGTCGATTCACCTGCAAGATTTGTCAATCAAGAGGCATTGATGAATCCCCATGATTAACAACAAGGAAATCTGCCATTGATTCATGCAAATACCAGGGCACTATAAAAACTCTAATCTCGATCCCAGATGATGTGTCGGAGTCGATGGGACAAGACCATTAGAAGGTGGACGTTAATGCATTCCACATCATCCAATACGAGTACAAAATAAATGATTGTGAAGACTCATAGTGAAAAATAGGACCAACATGAAACTCAGAAGCGGAAAGTATATGTGAATTCATGATGTAGTAGTGATAGGAAATAAAATGGTTATGGTGACTACATAAGTAGTGGAAAATGGGACTTTGACATGAATGGATTTTTGGGGTTTTGAAATGAGGAGGGTGAATGAATCTACCATAGGGAAATTGGCTTCTTGAGGGGTTTCTTTCAGCAACAAGTGGGATGACAGGTGTCTAAAAATGATTCTTCGCATCTAGCAATGGGACTTGACTTCGGAAACATTGGACTCTGTATGGTTTGCACATCAATCTCTCCATTTTTTTTTTTTATGTGCTCAATCCATTTGCAAATCGATAAAAAGTCTTCAAGAGTCACTCGTGCATGCATTGACCTTCTTCTTCCAAGGACCTGCAAAACCTAGCATTTGCTTGCAATAAAACATGAGATGATGGAAGAAGAGAGATGATTGGTCTCTCTTCACCCAACACTTTTGAAAAAAACAACAAGCAATTATTTATAAAACAAATCCAAAGAAAAATGAACAAAGCAAAATCCATTTTATACCTGCAGGAGAGCAATGTCCATCTAGACTCACCAACAGTATTCTGATCATAGCTTCTTCATTCCTTGTCCAAATTGAGTGATTTCAAAGCCAAATGAAAGTAAATTCATAGGTCTATTTTCATTAGAAACAGGTTTTTAAAATTCTATGCAATGATCTTCCAAATCACTCATTAACAGCCTGCATGACAAGGTGTCTTTTCGAATTCTGGACTAGACCAACAGTCACGGTTTTGGGCTTAACTTTTTCATTTGATAACGGATTGATGTGATTCCAATTGGATATGAAAGTAGATTCATGTAGGTATCTCCATTAGAAACAGGTTTTGAATCCAAAAAGAATTTATGGATCAAATAAGCCAATGAACAGTTTAGAAAATAGAGTTTTAGGAATGCAGATTTGTGATAAGCAGTCAGTATTTTGGTCATAAAATTTGCGTACGACATCGGAATGGAGTGATTCAAATTGCGTTGTAAAATAGATTCATAGGGGAATATACCAATAAAACAGGTTTACAAAATATGTCCAATAAGGTATCCAAAAATTGACTGTCCCATCTCTGTTCCTAAGATTCCAGCTTGACACCCTGTTAGTATTTTGGCCATAAAATTTTCGTTTGACACCCAATCGTAAAAATTAAAATTGTTTTGGAAACTAGATTCAAAGGGATACTTGGGATATAAACAAGTTTTAAAAATAAATTCATTTGGTGTGCCAAAAATGGACTATCCCGTCTATGTTTCAGTAAAATTTTCAAGCCAAAATGTAACAAAAATCCAATAAATTAAATTTAACCCCCAAAAAGTGATCAAAATAAGTGTGAATGATTTTAATGATGTAAATTTAAATATAACACACATCCATACCAAAAATTTCAAGCATTGAGCACCTAGATTGACTTACATGGTTTGTTGCAGCCACAGCTGCAACTCTTAAAAAATGACATAATGTTGAAATAAAGCATGTGAATTTTTATGGAAAATAAAAGTAAAGACATATCATGATGTGCAACACACACATATCTCAAACTCATAAATTTTTACCTGTAGCACAGTTACAGCTGGGTGTTGCAGCTCCCTGTCACAGCTAGTGTTGCAGCTCATTGTTGTAGCTGAGAGTAATCACTCATAGCTGGGTGTTGCAGCTAAAAAATTCATGTCAAATTTCAAGCTTGAAGTGTTCCATAATCATGGGTTCATTTTCCTGTGGATCGTCCATTCACTTTCCATAATTACTGTAATTTTGGTTTCATGATATTTTTATTTTTATTTGTAACAAATAGAGACAAATTGGGAAATTGATGACAAAAATGACTTAAGCATTTTTGTTCAAATAGTCAACAATTCCAAAGCATTCATGAAAACATCTCATACCCATTCCTCATATTTCTACTTTCTGATCTTTCAGATCACAACAAGGCGCAGGAAGAGAGCATACTTATTCAAAAATAAAAATAGAAAGCCAAACAAAAGCATGGTTTTATTCTGATATTCTATCCTACTCTATTCTACTTGGAAATATAAAAATTGTTTAAGTGTATGCATATTTCCAATGGAGCCATTTTCGAAAAAGTGACTCGAGCATGCTCATACTCCCAATAGAAAAATATAACTTTATGAATTCTAGGATATGAGAGATCAACTTCCCTTCAAATGATGGTGCCAAGAATTGGTGAAGTATGAAATGATGTTGCAGACCGATGACAGATTGAAACCAAGCTTCAATGTAGCCTTTGTTCCCTTGATTGCTCATGGATGTTACACCATGAAGATCCTTATTAAACTGATCTTCCTCAATGCATAAGATTTCCAGATCTAATGATGTGAATGATGCTTTTGGTTCCAATGGTTGTTCCCCATCAAATATTACGTGTGTATTGTTGATCTTGTCTGCTTGCTTATGAGGACTAGAAGAAACTCCATCTGCAAAACTTGGATCTACAACATGTTCAGGCCTCGTATGGATTTGCTGCAACAATGCACAGTCTTTTTGCAATGGTGTAGATGAGGTAGAACAAGAGGGAAGTGTAGGAACATTTTGCAGTTCAACACTGTAAGCATACTGTACTGCTTTATTATGGTTAGGGTGGATGGTGGATTGGACAGGAAACTGTGTTGGATACCAAGGAGTTTGATGAGAAGATAGATGTGGCTAATGTAGATGATTGAGTTGTGAGGTTGATATTGAAGGACCAAGTTGTGTTGCAGCATGAGGGAGAGTGGCCATATGATCATAAGATGGGCCATTCCAACCTTGTGGGTAAGGTAGGTAAGAGTTAAATTGAGGCTGCAACAGCTGCCATGGTGGAAGAGTATTCAATGGCTGAGTATGAGAGTAAGAAAATGGAGGGATAGAATTTTGAACCATAGATGTAGGCCATGGGTGACATGACTATTGCAACGAGCTGGCTGCAACTCCCAGATCTCTATGATATGTTTCTTTCATCTTTGGTAAAGAGGGACAATGATCTGTGGAATGATTCAAGTCACATATACCACAACTTTCAAGACTATCCAAAGGGAAATCCCTTGCTTCTCTTATTTCCTCCTGCTTTTCCTTATCCTGCAAAACAACCGATTGTGAATCAGCTTTAGAAATTTTAAATAAATTGTTGATTTCAGCTCGTAAAACTCTTGTTTTTGCAGCAGATTTCAAAAATAAAGATAAGAGTTCCTTAGAATTCTTACCAGTCTTGAAGTTTCCTCTTGAATACCTTCTACATTACTCACAAATATCATCATATGCTAACTGAAATACATTACCTGTTCCGATCAGATTCAATATTTCTAAACATTTAGCTTGGATTCCCTTGAGTAGAAGTGTTTTTAAGATTTCCTTCCCTAGTTTCCTCTGTTTGGATCTTTGGAGGTTATATTGAAATCATTCTATGTATTCCTCCAGATTCTCTTCTTCTCCTTGTGTCATTTCGAAGATGTCTTCATTGACCCTGCAATAATCTTGGTACCTTTTCAAGAACACATGTTTCATGTCTTCCCAAGTTTGTATACAATTCCCACCGAGGCTCATGAACCATCGGAGGGCTATTCCTTTTAGAGTAAGGGGAAATACATTCAACTTTTTATTATTAGCACAATAACCATATCCTCTACAAAGTACTTCAAATTGAAATAAAAATACATTAGGGTCTTCGTTTTTCAAACCGTGAAAATTTGGTAGAACATGTGGGGGAATTCTTTTCGTTGGTGCCACGCCTCTAGAATCTCTGATGGGAAATTCGAAGGTAACAACTTCTCCATCTTTTTCACCTGCCATCTCTTCATTAGATTCTTTGTGTGCTATCTTGAGGCTCCTCCTTCGAATGTTCCTGTCAACTTGTTAGTAGAATGGGTGGTGATCACAACACCACTAAGGGGAATGATAAGATTTATGCTGCAAAGATTGAAAATGAAATAAAACTGAATGTAAAGACAGAAAATTAACACTCAAAATAAATTCAATAAACTGAAATGTAATCATGCAACCTACTTGCCCTATTTTAACAATGCATCTACAAAACAATGTCAGATGTACTATTCTACAATTGATAACTTCCCCGGCAACGATGCCAAAATGTCGTGCCCACTATATGTCAGTTAATTAAAACTTAACATGCAGAGTGCTAAACATAAATTATCAACCTGATGAAGTCTTTTATTTCAAAGTTATTGTGCAAGATATATGCAAGGACAATTTCTACCTACCATTGTTGATCTATTGATATGCAATCGAAACTATTTGTAAACTAAGTCACAACTTCTTGAAAGTAAATCAAACCTCAAACCTATTCATAAATCAAACTGTAAATCGAACACACTTCAAACAAGATCTATTCCTATGAAACAAGATCTGATTGCATAAATCTAAAATAAGTCTTATGTTGTCCAACGATCTATCAAAATGAATTAACATGAGAATGCTATGATAAATCTAATGAATAAAAACATAAATTGAATAATAAAACAACTATGATCAATCTACTGAATGAAAGCATGAATTAACAATACCAGATCTACAAAATAAAACGCTTACAATCAACACTACCAACATCTGCTCAGGGAAGAGGGCCCTTCCTCCACTGAGCAGATCTGGATCTCCACAATGAATGTCTACAACTCCAGAATTAAGAAACTGCCAGCATATATTATCATAATGGAAGAATTACAATAGATCTGGATCAAATCTTACATCATAACATTGTGTTCTGTTCTATCTTACATCTCCTATCATCCATCTCCTATCCTACCTAATCTATCATGCTTCCCCTATCAATCTATCCCCCCTTTCTCAATGAGATTGATTACATATTTATACATAAAATTATCTCATGGAAATGAAGAACTGAGCCCCCAACTTGTGATCTGCAACAGCTGGAACACGGCCGTAACTGTTGGCAACTTTTGAACCAGCCGCAACACCAAATCTAGAAAATACTCTCTCGAAGAACCACCTGCATATCGCAAACCATAGTTTTTTTTGACGATTTCTTTGCGAGTTAGGTAAATGAGGATGTTATGCACAAAACCCATGTCTCGGATTTTTGAGATTCATTTCCATCTGCTCGAAAATCAAGATGCGAATCAAGGTGTTCTTATGTGGCATGCGTTTTTGGTTAAGGTTGTAACAGCTGGCTATGAGCGTCCTGTACGTGACAACTCACTCCACAAACCATCATTAGTAAAATTATGCATAATAGTCTTTTAATTCATCAAAAATAAAAGAAAATAATCACTATTAACCACTTAAAACATTAATGGAAGTAGCAGGATGTTCAACACACAGCTACAACAAATGGATAAAAAATGGAATGATAAATGAGAAATAATGGTAAGAAAATGGTTGAAAGGTATGTCGATAAATGATGGAAAAATGGACAATTCCAAGGCCCAATAGGAATATGAAGGCAAGGGTTGCCATCTTCAACTTGAATGGAAGAGCATCTATATGGTGGGAACACATCAAGCAAGTGAGGAAGATCAATAAAAGGAAGATTGTGTGGAAGTAGTTCAAGAAATACTTCAAGCAGAAGTACCTCTATGACAGGTACTATCATGATAAGATCAAAGAGTTCCATGAGCTGAGATTGGGACAATTGACCATGGAAGAATATGCAAACAAGTTCTTGGAGCTGCTGAGGTATATCAGGTATATTTGAGATGATAAGGTGAAAATTCAGCGTTTCCTGAGTGGACTGCCCCAGTCATATAAAGATAGAATTGAGTTCGATGAACCTCGAACTCTAGAGGAGGCCATAAGAAAGGCCAAGTATTGCTTTGATCAAAACAGAAGCAAACCAGAATTCCATAAGGCATTGAAGGATAAGAAAAATGAAAAGTTTGATCAAAGGAAGAAGGGGTTCAAGCCTCCTCAATTCAAGAATCATCAAAGGTAGCCATCACAGGTTGTGACTAAGACAACTAAGATGATGGGAAACAAGCCAAGAGATCCAAAAGAAGCCAAGAGAACCACTTCAATGTTGGGGTTATGGAGGATACCACATGCTTAGGAACTGTCCACATTGGAATGGGAATGCAAATCAAGTCCACAACATCCAGGGAGCTGAAACTGTGGGTCAAGTGGCGAGACAATCCTTAGAATCTATGCAGCACTAGATGAACGCCAGGCAGATCATCATTCAACTGTGGTTGAAGTTGATGGTAAGATTGCTAAGCAATCTGTTTCTATTTTGATTGATCCTGGATCTACTCACAGTTATGTCACTCCTAGAATTGTTGAGATTTGTGCTTTCAAGAAATTAAAGCATAGTAAATCATGGTTAGTTCAACTAGCCACTGGAACCAAGAGAAAAGTTAGTGAAATAGTAGATAAATGTCCATTAGAGATGGATGGGCTATTCACTTATGTAGATATGAATATTTTGCCACTTGGTTCCTATGATATTCTCATTGGAATGGATTGGTTAGAAGCACACGGGGTTAAACTTGACTTCTACAACAAGACATTTGAATGCATGGACGAAGAAGGAAACCCGAGGGTTGTAAAAGGCATTCCAAAGGTGACTTCTATTAGACAAGTTACAACCATGCAGCTGAAGAAGTTCTATAGGAAGGGATGTCAATTATATGCAGCCCACATTTTAGAGGCAGCCGAGAATGAAACTCTTGAATTGCAGGACTATCATGTATTGCAAAAATTCAGGGATGTTTTTCCTAATGAGATTCGAGGACTCCCTCCAAAGAGAGACATTGATTTTACAATTGAACTTGTGCCAGGAGCTGCACCAGTGTCTAAGACACCCCACAGGATGAGTACACTAGAATTGCTAGAATTGAAAATGCAATTACAAGAGTTGCTAAAAAAGAAATATATTAGACCAACTGTGTCCCCGTGGGAAGCACTTGTTCTATTTGTGAAAAAGAAAGATGGAACACTCAGGTTATGTATTGACTAGAGGCAGTTGAACAAAGTCACTGTGAAGAACAAATACCCATTGCCCCGAATTGATGACCTTTTTGACCAAATGAGAGGAGCAAAGGTATTTTCAAAGATTGACTTGAGGTCTGGTTACCATCAGGTAAGAATCAAAGAACAAGATATTCATAAGACAGCCTTTAGAACAAGGTATGGACACTATGAGTTTGCAGTGGTACCATTCGGTCTCACAAATGCACCAGCTACATTCATGTGTCTCATGAATAATGTTTTTAGCAAGTATTTGGACAAGTTTGTTCTTGTATTCCTAGACGACATTCTCATCTATTCTAAGAATGAAGAAGAGCATGAAGAACATTTGAGAATGACAATGCAATTACTAAGGGAGCATAAGCTGTATGCAAAGTTGAGCAAATGTGACTTTTATAAAGATAGAATTCATTATTTGGGTCACATCATTTCCGATGAAGGAATATCTGTAGAACCTGAGAAGATTGAAGCCATTATGAATTGGCCAACTCCAAGGAATGTGACTGATGTGAGATCTTTTATGGGCCTTGCTGGTTACTACATGAGGTTTATCGAAGGATTCTCCAAGGTTGCAAACCCGATCACTTCTTTGCAAAATAAGAGGATAAGTTTGAATGGTCACAAAGATGTGAAGAAAGTTTTCAACGGTTGAAGAATCTTCTTACAAGTGCACCAATTTTGAAAATTGCAAACCCAGAAAAAGACTTTGTGGTATGTACCGATGCATTCAATCAAGGACTTGGAGGAGTTCTTATGCAAGACAACCACATGATATGCTATGAGTCAAGAAAGTTGAAGGAGCATGAGAAGAACTATGCTACTCATGATATAGAACTTGCAGCCATAGTACATGCTTTAAAGATGTGGAGGCATTACTTAATGGGAAGAAAATTTGAGTTAAGGACAGACCATTGCGGTCTGAAATACTTGTTTGATCAGCAAACTTTAAATGCTAGGCAAGCTAGATGGTTGGAATTTTTGTGTGAATTTTATTTTGAAATCAAACACATAAAAGGGAAAGAAAACAAGGTGGCTGATGCACTCAGCAAGAAGGTACACGAAATGCATGTGCCAGCACTTAGTACTTGCCAACCAGATTTGAAGCAGCAGATTGTTAACCATATTGTTGAGGATGAAGTATATGTGCAGATAAAGGACAAATTGCAGCAGCAAGACCTTCGAAAGAAGTATGAAGGCTATCATTTGGAAGAAGGTGGACTTCTTACTTATAAGAATAGAGTCTATATTCCAAATGCGGCAAATTTGAGGAGAATTGTTATGGATGAAATCCATAAAGCTCCATACTCTGGTCACCCAGGATATCATAAAACAATTGCTACAGCAAGAAAATATTATTTCTGGCCAGGGGTGAAAAAGGATGTCACTGAATACATTTCTAAGTGCATGAAATGTCAGCAGGTAAAGGTTGAACACCAACACCCCGCAAGTTTATTGCACCCAGTGCCAATTCCAGAATGGAAATGGGAAATAATTTCCATGGATTTTATTACAGGATTGCCAATGACTATGAGACAACATGATTCCATCATGGTTGTGGTGGACAAGTTAACAAAGGCAACACATTTCATACCAGTTAAGTCCACACACAAAGCCGATGCCATTGCAAATATTTTCATGAAGAAAATTTTCAGATTACATGGATTGCCTAAGGCAATAATTTTTGACAGGGATACCAAGTTCACTTCCAATTTTTAGAAATGTCTCTTTGCAGATTTGGGTACACAGTTGAACTTTAGCACCGCGTACCATCCTCAAACAGACGGGCAAACAGAAAGAGTAAATCAGGTGCTTGAAGACATGCTTCGCATGTATGTAATGGACAAGCCATCCAAGCGGGAGGATTATCTACACCTGGTAGAGTTTGCATATAATAATGGGCAGCAAGAATCATTGGGAATGAGTCCATATGAGGCTTTGTATGGCAGAAGGTGTAGGACACCAGTGACTTGGGACAATCTAGTGAACAGAATTGTACTTGGGCAAGAATTGCTTAAGGAAATGGAACAAAAAGTTGCAAAGATCTGGCAAAATTTAAAAGAAGCCCAGGATAGACACAAAAGATATGGAGATAAACATAGAATGCATAGGGAATTCGATGTTGGGGATCATGTGTATCTTTGAGTGAGATCAAGGAAGAGTTCCTTGAAGCTTGGGAGTTGTGCCAAGCTATCACCTAGATATTGTGGGCCATTTGAAGTGCTTGAAATAATAGGGCCAGTTGCATACAGACTTGCATTGCCTGCTAGCACTAAAGCTCATAATGTTTTTCATGTCTCTTTACTTAAGAAATATGTACATGATCCTAACCATGTGATTAATTGGGATGTGATCCAGGTGGAACCCGAGGGAGAGTTCCAAACCGATCCATTGCGCATCCTAGACAAGAAGGTAACATTGCTTCGGAACCGAGCCATCGGATAGGTAAAGATGCAATGGAAGCACTATGGTCCCGATGAGGCTACATGGGAGCTGGAGGATGCCATGAGAGTGGCATATCCATTTTTGTTCAATTTTGATGAGCATTGAGGACAGTGCTGATGTAAGAGGAGGGGAATGTCACGTCCCCATTTTGACCCCCCTTCGCATTAAATCATAAATGATGTAAATATTGATATTTAATCATGGTGAGGAGCTCAAGGCCAAGGCCCCACCATTGATTTAGCATTTTATGTATCAACAATTAAAAATAGATGCATGTGGTTCTTGTGCTAGATAGGCACAATGTAAATTAAGACATCATGTAAATACGAATTTTAATGAAAAACCCACAACTGGCTATGCAATGCAACAAAGAGATGGGGGCATGATTCTACAAGGAATAGGGAGGAAAAATATTCAAACCCTTGAGCCAATGGTGTTAATCCATGTGTCAATGAGAAAACCCATAAACCATCAACTACCCATTTTGGGTTATGGACCCAATCATTTAATTCTTCCAGAAATTGGTTGAGGCAGTTAATGCCTTGCGAATGAAGAGGTATGGCAGCCAATTTCGTGTATGGGCAAGCCATCAACCTGAGAAATCATATTTTGTCTCCTTGGGCAAGAAAACACCCACGAAATGGTGCCCAAAGCCATTCTGAACCCATAGTCTTTCCTCTCTCACGCAGTCTGAACTACTGGGTCTTTCCTTCATCACGTTTTTCACCAATTTCCTGCATTTTCCATAGCTGGGAGCTTGTTTTTGTGTTGCACAGCAGCTGGGAGAAAGGGAGTCACGTTTTGGGGGTTTATAGAGGTCGTTTTTTCCCTAGAATACCCATGGACGTTTTTCTGAAAACGGTTTTTGCTCTCGAGGGTTGAATCCCCAATTGCCATTTCGTTTTTGGGTCTTCCCACGTTTTTCTGGACTGGTAGAAACCCCATCTTTCCGCATTTCACTATAAAAGCGTTTTTATCATGCCCAATAATTGTGGTTCTGCTGTTATGTGCATCCTTGTTTTGGGTTGAATCTGTGAGCAAGAGATTTGGAGTGGTAGTGGACAGAATTGGCTTGATAAACCTAGTGGGGGGGAGAAATAACCTCTCAAGAAGATCAAGAGGTTGGCTACTCTTCTATGCACACCTTAGACACTCTAGATTGGAAGGTATGGCCTGAGGGACTGTGCATTGGTGAAGGGAATACTTCCTTGAGTGGGGTGTGTAGGCATTGTGGGTGCCAAGCTAGATAGATGTTGTAGAGGTATCCCTGGCTCTGTGCTTGAGCTCACTAGCTTAGCAATTCTTCCTCTCCATTTCCTAGCAACCTGATAAACCCAATAGTAGATTGGCTTGGCTCATCTTGATGTATGCTTGGCTATGTGTGAGTCTGTTGTTCCTTAGTTCCTTGTAGAAATCATGCCCAGCTCGAGGGTGGCAGTTGCATTAAGAGGTTGATAAGCACAACTGGCCTATGGTTGGGTCGAACGTTGCAGTTGCACAACTAGTTGCTTGGGACTACTTTGTTATAAGATAAGTGCTCTCTTGTGTTAACTTTGCATTTATTTATTTGATAAATATCGTGAATGCATGATGGATGTGTTATTGAAATTATTTCCACTGTGCTTTCTTATAATTATACATTTCCATATGTCTTTTTATATTATGTGAATGCTTATTTGATAAAGTTCATGGGGCTAGATGCCTAGTTTTAGCATCACGATCCTCTCCATCGCACTATATGATGGGAGGGGACATGAAGCTCAGGCGTCTCGAGGATCAAGTAGTGAAATCTTGTAGTCACAAATTAATACTCTGCTAAATCTCAAAGAATCATGACAAAAGGCCAAGGATAGGTTCAACCCTCACCAAGATATTGTCAAAAGGTGGTTTGATAAACGAAAGTATGGTAAGAGAAATTTTGAGGTAGGAGACCTCATTCTGAAGTGGGATCATCTGCATGAAGACAAGGGAAAACATACGAAATTTCAACAATTATGGCTTGGTCCTTATCAGATTGTGGAAAAGCTAGGTCCAATGACATACAAACTGCAAGATTTACAAGGGGAGGAGGAGATTTTGTTTGTCAATGGCCTAGCTCTTAAACAGTACTTCACCTATATTTAGGAACACATGTTGTACATAAATAAATTTTTGTTTTCTCTTATCCTTTTCTAGTTTGTTTATTTCCTAGATTAGTTAGTTTCAGCCTTGCTTTGCTTATTGTTTGATTTGTTTTGTTTGATTATTGTTTTCTTTAAATAAACCCCAACTCAACATTTTGATGTGTGGAAATATAGGAATCTGAAAAATCTCACAGAGATCATCGTTAATCATCGGAAGATCAGAATTGGCTTCATACGAAGGGAATTCTTTTTGTATAACATTTCCATTTGTGATTTTAATTGCTTCTCAGTTTTAGAAGGGGAAGCCCGCTTCATGTTTATGTTGAGTCATTGTAAACCTTGTAAATAACTAATATCTATGAATTCTAAATTACTATCTTGGGGCTCCATTCACTCACACATAAATAACCATCTCAGGCAACCGTCTATAACAGACCTTTGGAAAGGAAGCAAGTCTTACAGATGTATGGCAATTAAAATGACCCCATGATACAAGTTCAAAGCCAAAAGGAATATAATGAAGAGTCAAATTTCTGAAATTTCATCTCCATCAAAGAAATGGTTTTAAAAACAAATATATCCAGTCAAGAAGATTTCGTAGATGGCAAGCCTAGAAAGGTTCTTCTCTGTTCGTGAGTATGATAAAAAAAATAATTTCTCACTCACAGAAAAGGACATTATGTATGGAATAACCCATGTCAAATTTTGAAGACTGAAGAAGGTTATTAATGTAAGACTCGGACTACAAAAATTGTATAAAGAAAGCATCTAAAGAAATGCTTATAGCATGGGAATGAAGAAAATGCGAATACATCTGTTTGATTTTGTTACAATCGTGTGGAGTCATGTGTAGTGGCAACTGAAAGATGGAACTAAAAATGAAATCCATATTATGGCCTCAGGAGAGTAGTCAAGAAATCTGATCTAGGTTTGTTATACCTTGAAATGACACCTCTCCGTCCGTGACGACACTTGTTTCCCTTGGTCGCATGACGACATTTCTTGAAATCAAGTTCAGTCACACAACAGGACATTTGTGGATGGAGGAGTCATTTGGGACACTAAAAATTGTTGAAATTACCTCATTCTTGACCCATTTGATGTATATGACCCTTAGGAACATTTTTCCAGACCAAACCATCTCCTGAAAATGAGAAGAAAAGCCTATTTTTGGCCATTTTTCAACATGAGCGCTGGTACACAGGCATGATAGTAGCATGTGTACACAACTCCACTGTGCAATAGTAGCGCTCAATTACATGTGTATGCGACTTTGTCTATTGTAGAGTAGCGTACACCCCTGTTTTGGTCAAAATCTCAAAATTCGAGTAAGTTAAGTTGGTTGAGAAACCTCTTGAGCGGTTATAACTTGTTTTCCTCTTCCTCACTGACTATATAAGGAGGGTAGAAGGGCCATGTGAGGGGACCAAGCCCAATTACAAAGTTATGCTGGAGGAATGGAGACCCTCATCCCCCTCTCTTGTGCTTCAGTTTTGGTAAACCCTATTACAATTGCTTAGAGGCTGGGATCCTTGGAGAACAGAAGCAGGAGACCTTGAATCTAGGTTTCGTGAGGTGCCAAGCTTGAAGGAAGGTATAACTTTATGTACTTGCTTTCATTAATTAATAAAGATCAGACATTCTTCTCTTTCCAAATATGACCCATTAATGTGTCTTAGATTTTATTACTGTTTGATTATAGATTGATGTCTCTTTATATTATGAATATTAGTCTTATATGTGTAGTCAAATGTATTTGAGAAAGGTATCAAGTTGTTTTGTAGGTCTGGGCATTGCGACATTGGATAAGCATTGAAGAGTGAGGGAGGCAAAGCTAGAATCAACCTTCTGAATGAGGTGCCTACATCTCTAAACCCTAATCTCTTCATTTATTTGTTGTACTTACAGAATGCTTGTAAGTCTATATTTATCACCGTAAGTTGTTAGTTTCTCCCCTGAACTATAGGTGCATTTTCCCCACAACAAGGTTATGCTATCTCTTGAAATGAATGACTAATATGATGCAAGAAATCCTAACTCCTTGTATAAAAATTTGGCCCTTTAAAATCTGGGAAAATTGATGGGGGCATTACTTTACATTAAGGATCAATAACATACAAGCAATTCCAATCTTCAAAAGGAATTGTTCAGAGATCTTTGTTCACCAGCTAGTTGCCAATTGTTGCTGCTGAAACCTTGTCCCCAAAATTTTCCTAAAAATTTGTAGGTTCCCTCCTTCTATTTTTAATTTACTTAGAGTTTTTCTCATCCTAGTAAAGTTTGTCATTCGTCACTTAGAATTTTTCTTGAAGAAAAAAGTGAAAGCAACAATTTTTTTGACCAAGTGCAACTTCATTTTCTCGTCGAAAGGGTCGGAGCAACTCACCGAGTCTCGCCGAAAGGGTCAGAGCAATGCTTGGTTTTCTTGGAAGGAATCTTATTTCGGAGCAACTCCTCTTTTTCCACTGAAATGGTCCGAGGAACTCACTAAGTTCCATTGACATGGTTGGAGCAATATTGGTTTCCTTGGGGAGTTTTCCATTTCGTAGCAACTTGACATATTTCGCCGAAACAGTCGGAATGCTTGTAAAGTTGCGCTGAAACCCTTAAAGTTTTTTTTGAAGATTCATGTGTGAGATAAAAAAAATGCGTTACACTGACATGCTTTGGCATGAAACAAAAAGAGATGTCAATAATGTTGTGGCGAAAAGGTGATCATCATAAGATTTGGAGAAGCCCCAAAGTGTTTCGCTGTGAAAAGGGAAGTCACGCCGAAGTGTGTTGCTGGAAAAACGAAAGGGATTCCAATAAAAGGATTAGAGCAAGGTGAGAGATTGCTCTGAAATAGAAAGGATGCCATATGTCAATTAATAGATTGTTGAGCGTGTACTAGTCACACCAAAACACTTCGGCGAACAATAAAAGAAGTGTCGATGCACTTCAGCGTGGAAAGATCAAAAGACATCGAAAAGGGCTTTGGATAAGGAGTCGACATAGAATAAGAAAGGCCGCCGACAATTTTCACGGTGAAAAGGAGAAGAAATGTCGAAACACATTGGTGCCAAAATTATTCTACTGCAATACGGAGAGAAAAAATTGGTTTGGAAATTATGCCAAAATGACTAGACCATTTGGTGGACCCCACCAGCATTTAGCCTCACACTTTAATTACTAGGGTTTCCAAGGTTATTTGAGGGGTAAAATGAGTTTTTACAATCACTTTTACACTGTTGCAACCGGAGCCGCTACCAAACGTCAGACACCCAACGCCGTTGAACTTTGTTTTTTTTCTGCGACCAGTCTACAACTTCCAAGTAGGCCATTTTGTACCATTTTTCCTTTATGTTTGAAACGATGGTTTTCCAATGGAAATTTTCCCTTGTGTAAGATGTGCTTGGCGTCAATTTGTTCACGGTTTTTGTTTTATATTTTTTTTTTTCAAAAAAGAAAACTTAGGCCAACCATTTTGTTCTTGTCTAGTGGGCATGGATTCGTAGGTAGATTTTTGCGATTCCTTAAATAAAAGCCTCTTGACCCAACCTTGTTAGAGTTCTTCCCATTTGAGCGAATGCCTCGTGCCATGCTTACCATCCAGTACCTTGCCAATGTTCACCTCCCTTGTATGCGACGTTCTATCTACGATGCGAATAAGGGAGTGAGATGAGTCCATTAGGTGGGAAATGGGAGAAACACAATAGGATGTTGAGTGCAGAAGAGGGTGTTACGCCATTTCGGTTTAACATATAGCCATAAACATTATAGATGGTTTAGCCTGAACTGGAACCTATTAGAGTTTTACGCTACCCCACCTCCATAGTTGGTCGAAAGGAGAATAAAATAGGTCATTGAAGCCATTTTGTTTACTCAATGAGCATATCCATTAGGCTATATTTTCGCCAGACAATATAATATCTTTATTTTTTGACAGCCCTTATTCCAATTCCCAGATTGACCTAATCTTGTGGGGATAATATACCATGGGAAGTGGGATGAACGCCGACACACCTCAACCGACTAGAAAGAATTTTTTCCAAGTATTGGACTACCCCAAGAAAACCTACTCACTTATATCCCATTCAATTTTTCTTTTTAATACAAGCATTTATGGAACACGGTTCAATCACCTTTACAAACCAAAATTGTTATTTTTTAACATGTTTTCGATCACAGAATGGTCATAAATCCATGAGAATAGTTTGCTTTAGCAAGAGAGGGTCGGGTGAGTTGCATCTTGTGAACTTTCAAATCTTTGAAGAGCTAGAACCCCATATCTTTCTATATTTTGATACTTTTAATATTCTCTAAATAGAACGGGCTACAGTGAAACGTTGTTAAAACTTTTCAAAACGATTTTGGGATTGAAACTGTGTTTGAAGAATTTTAGATTGTTTTCAAGGAAAATTTTAGTTACATATTGACTATTACACATCAGTATACTTTCTCGAGACATAGCTAACATAACCAAGAGACATCCAACAACATGGATGTAATAAATCTCTTGACTCTGTCTTCTTATTAATAGTTTGTTGATAATAGATGTTTTACTTGTTTCTTGGGTCTATTGTTTAGATAGTAAAACTTGCTTACACATTGATTCAATGTTTCATCAGGACTTAGAAATGAAAAGAAGGGCTACCAAGCGAAATTCCAGGACAAATTAATCGGATTCGCACATAGAAGTTGTTGTTGATGCCCCAATAGAGACCATGTTCGAAGACACCAAAGAAGCAACAGGAATCACCCCATAATACAAATGGGGTGAACTCTATCATCTCATCAGATATTAGAATGTACCTGATGCATCCATCGAAGAATTGATGGTGTATCAAAACATTAAGAGGTCTTGTCTCCATAAAGTAGCCACACTCCCAGAGTTGTTTCCATGTTCTAATGTAATTGGATGGATCCTACCTTACGTAGACATTGGAATGAGAATTATCTCTGAGACAAAGGGGGAAGGGTTTGCCTCTTTCCAACCCGGTCAAATAGGTGCTGCATATAAATTGCCATCATCCAGAGTCATGCTGATAGAGGACTGGATCAGGGGTGTGAATATAGATCATTTTGAATATTCCAAGAAAATGATGCTCCTAGGGAAACAATTGAGGCCAAAAGAAATTTGAGAATACGAGAGTCAAAGCTTGAGGACACCATTCAAAATCATAGATTTGATGTTAAGCAGAGTGTTCAGTAGGGAAAATGGGTCAATTTACAAGCTCAACTAGGTGCCCCTGATGTATCATACATCCTTCTATGGCACTTTTTTTAATTGGGCATACATCATTAAAGAGAGTTTGTTGTCGTCGATAGTTGCATCCCAAGGAGGAATGACTGGGAGGAAAGAAGAATTCTTCATGTCCTCATATCTTATGGATTGGATAATAATCAGGAATCCATTTCCTAAATTGGGATGTATCTGGAATCAGGATGAGTCCCCCCTCTATGTGGCTTATCAGATCACCTAGGCCAAAAAATATGCGAGCTATTACAAGGTCATCTATGAAGAATTAATCATTCCCTTGTATTGGTTAATTTTTAATGAAGAACCAACCTGCCTATCCAACAATGCTGTGGCAGTCATAAATGAGTATGGAGATTATTAATTCTCTCCTGAAGGCACCTACATCAAATTTTTGGGGGGGTCCAAATCCCCATCCCTAATGCCTCAGTATGTGACTGAATTTGTAGTACACAAGGAAGTTGTGAGGAAGGTTTTTGTTAATGGGTTTGGAAATTTTTTGGATGAACATAACAATGCCTCTTACCGACCATTCACATTTTCTATTGGGGCCTAAAAATTTCCCAAGGTGAAAGGTGTGAAAGTTTTCATAAAGGACTTAGAAGCATTCTATTTTGGGGAAACAAATTTCGTTAGAAATTATACTCATCAAAAGGTCACCAATCATTGTGCGTCATGCAAAATTAATTTTGAATACACGGATCACTTCGTAAAGGATGAGGAGGTATATTAGAGAGAAAATAATTTGACTAAGCTAAATAAACTTTTTGTTCGAAAAGGTGGCGTTGGACCTAGTCAAGTTGCTAGTGTTGCAAAAGAAGCCAAATTGCAAAAGCAGAAGGACGGAGCCGAGAGGTTACATGAAGCTGAAGCAGAACGACAGCAAAAGGAAGAAACAAAAAGAAAGAAAATAGAAGAGGAAATGAGGTTACCAAAAGAAGAAGAAAATAAACAAAGAAGAGAAGAGGAAGATAAAAGATAGGAAAAAGAAGCAAGAAAAGAAAGAGAATAAAAGGAAGCAACTGAGCAAAAAAAGAGGAAAGAGGAGGAGGACAAGTCCAAGAAAGCTGTGGAAATAGAAGAACCCCAAGATGAAGAAACAAGCCCACAAGACATGGATATAGAGCCACCATAAGTGTTAGGATTCATGCTTATCGGGGGACACCTCCCATTTGTAGAGCTTGGACTTACATCTTTTACCCCATCCAAGCGACATACCGTGGCCAAGTTGGACACCATAATTTTATATTCGAAGAGGTAAACAATCACCAGAAGGTTAGAGAAAATATTGAATATGGGCGCACAACCGGATGTGGTCACTGTCCAAGAGAACACCATCATTGAAGGCACACACAAAGACCCCAAGTTCACATCATTTGTGAGCATATCAGCTGCACAAGAAAGTGCAAATAATGTCGATAACTTATTGAACGACATTGAGTGCAACAAAGAGATAATGATGAAGCTAAAGGAAAACCTAGTGAAAGCACGAGGAGAGGGAATAAAGTTGAAGAGGAAACATGATGATGTAGTGGCTGGAGAAGAGAGATTATTGCCTGATTATTAGAATTTGGACACTGAGAAGGAAGCTTGGACAGTACAGCTGATGATCATGGATGGAGAAAGAAATGATTTTGAAGCCCGCATAACTGAATTGGAGACAAAAGAGTCAACATCGAATCAGTAGGTGGAATACTTGAAGGTTTAGATGGATGAGCTGATTAAGGAAAAGGAGTCGCTATCAGAATAGGTCAAGCTCAAAAATAATAAGAAACAAGATCTGAATCCTTTCTACAAACAATGATGTAAAATTCAGGAAAATATATGCCACTCACAAGAATTACTGACAGAACAAATCTATAAAATGAAGCAAATGATAGCAAGGAAGAAAGAGATCGTTGCAGAATATTTGGTAATTGTTGGGCCCTTGAATTACCCCTTTTTTACCACACTTATTACATCATTTTTCCCTGTTACACCATATTTCCATAAACCATATGTATGCCTTTCTTCTAGATAAATCAAGAATCCTAACAAGGTGTAATTGATCATTTCTTCATTTATTTAATGCCTAAGATTGCTATGGTTATGAATTCTAGCCTTTGATTTATGCTAACTTGTGTTGATTTCATTAAGTCAAGATCAAAGCATAGGTGTATCAGCGACAATGCCTTGGGAAAGAATCATACGTGGTGCCAACTGTTACTCTTCAGATTTGGTTCCACCCATTTATAGGAACAACGCACCTTTCCACGTGGAGCTATAACAGGACTTCGCTGAAACAGAGCATTGCTACAATAGACGGGACGCCTCCCAATTGGTTAATCCATTGATCCATTGACTGCCAAAGTAATGACATCCTTCATGTCCAACGACCTCATTCAATACGGCTGTAATAGTTTAGTTGTAACTCCGCAGCATAAAGATCAGAGATATTCATTGTTGCACGAAATTGGTGGATCACGAATTGTATTTTGCATATATTAATATGGGAAGGATTTCAGAGTCTGGGTTGGTGAATTATCATTTTGTACAGGTTGTAACAGAGAGTTGAGACTGTGCATTACCATGTTTAATATAAAGAGTAGAGTTCTTCATATTTCTGTGTCTTAATTTTTGGTAGTTCATGGCATCTCTGTAAGAAGGCTAGTGCCCGCCTTCTCACAGAGATTGTCGAGTTAAGTAGGTAGTTTAATTTCTTAGCTGCAACAGAGAGTTTAAAATTGCATTCCTTCCAGGGAGTTTATCAATTGCATCCTGAATAGCTGTAACCGTGTTGTGTGATAGTCAACTGTGTAGGTTAGCTTATTTGATTCATGGTGTGTTAGAATTAGCTGTTACAGCCAAGCTCGGCTTCGATTCCTTTCAGTCATTTATGATTTCTAGGATTTCTAATATTAATCAAATTAGAGTTCAAGCTTATTTCTAATTCAAGTTGTTGTTGTATCTTTCTTGAATTCATTAGATTAGGAAGAATATGATTGAGTTATAGTAGCTCCTAGATGAATCAGTTTGGTAGAGATTGAATACTGTAGTTTGATAATTATAGGATTTAACTTCTTGCAAAAGTAATCTAGTTCATTCTTATTCTTAGATCAGTAATTGCTTGGTTGATTTCTGTAGGAAGGTAATTTCACTTTGAATTCCTAGATCAATAAGTTAGATTAGTTTTAGTCATGAAATGAGTTTGGCTGAGCAGATAGGTAGGATCATTCATCTTCAATTGTTTAATCAAATACTTGAAATGTTTATGCATAGATTGTGCTCATTGCCATTGAAATAAAAGATTTCCCTGGGTTGACAATTTATATTAAGCATCCTGTGTGTTAGTTGTAATTAATTATCATATAGAGTGACCAACATTTTGGCGCCATTTCCATGGATGGTAATTGATAGACATAGTTAATGTTTGGTTTATTGATTTCATTTTGGTTTGATTATTTACAGCATGCATGAATACAAGAAAAACAAATCGGGAACCCCCTTTGAATACTAACATTGTAGGTGGAAGAGGTCAAGGTCGTAACACAGGTCTCGGAAGACAAACATTTATCGATGATATAATTACTAGAGCGGATTCTTCCACCAGACCACCGCAGGTGTCTACAAGAAGAGGAAATTTTGTTCCTCCCAATCTTGAGAATTCAACATCAACTATGGAGAACGCAACGGGACCCTCTACTCCCATTGCAGAGAAGAAACCTCTTGAAGACAAAGGAAGAGTTGTGGGTGCATCGGATAGAGAGAAAATTTATCATATTAACGGGACCAAAGTTACTAAAGAAGTGTGGTTGGATACTTTCCAAGAAGCAGAGGAAGAAAGAAGGCGAGAAGAAGAAAGGAGGAAAGCAGAAGAAGCAAAAGTAGAGGAAGAAAGAATAAAGAAATCCATTGAATTTTTTACCAACATGGCTAATAGAGAACATGAAGGGGAGAATGAACACCAGGATAATTGTGAAGAGGAAGTGGAAGATAATCATCCAGGTGACACTGTTGTCACACTTGAATTCCCTATCCTCCAGACACCTGGGGCAGCTCCCATGAAAAATATTTCACCATCAGTTCTCCCGAATTTCCATGGTCAATCCTCTGAAGATCCTGATGAATTTCTTTTTGAGTTCGACATCCTCTGTCACAGTTATGAGTATACCTCCAATGCTCAGAAGCTGAAACGATTCCCAGCCACCTTGAAAGGAAATGCTCTGCACTAGTTCATGAGTCTAGGTGGTGAGACCATTACTACTTGGGATCAGATGAAACAAACCTTTCTTTCTAAATACCAAGAATACTGTAGAACCAGAGATATAAAGGAAGAGTTGTTTAAAATGGTTCAGAAGGAAGAGGAGAGCTTGGAAGATTTTGTTGAAAGATTGTTGTATAATCTACAAAGGTCTGGCCACACTGCGATTGGAAAAGATGTACTCAATATTATCTTACTACAGGGAATGAGAGAAGATTTCCTTGATATGTTGAATTTGTTGGGGAAAGGGGATATCTCAAAGGAAACTTTTGACAAGATCATTGAATTATGTTGAAGGTATTCAAGAGGATCCTCTAGAACTAAAAAACGAGACAAGGATCAAGATCAGGATGTCCTCATTAGGACACAGAAGTCAGCTAGTGGAGGAGCCACTCGATCAAAAATAGGCAACTTATTGGAGAATTTTAAAATAGATATGATGAGCTCCATCTCCTTAGAGTTAGATGTTTTGAGATCAAAACAGAGGAAAGTAGTAGAATATCTTACACTCGGTGTATTCTGTGCTAAATGTAGGAAAAAGAACCCACTGAAAGAATGTCCACTGGACAAGGCAGATATATGTAGGATATGTGAATTGGATCATGAAACCAAGGAATGTCCTTCGTTACCCAATTTCAAAGCAATCTTGTAGGCATCCACTTCAGATGTGGAACAAGTTTACTTAATTGCACCGAAGAAACCTTGGCAGCCTCAAAATCAAGGTATGAATCTAGATACATCATTTTTCTTGAATAATATGAATGGTATGAATAATATGAATACACAATTCCCTTCACATTATTCTAATAAACAACGACATCCATCTTAGAACCCAATGCAAAATCCTAACTCTTGGACACCATGGTCATAACAACCAAACCATCAAGCTCCCTGGAATCCCAACTGGAGAAATTCTTACCAAGGAAATAACTTTTCTCATCACCAAACTCAATATCAACAGTACCCTCCTCAACGGTATCCTCACAACCAATATCAATAGCCACAGTTGCAATTCCAAAACAACGTCGCACCTATGAATACACCACTTCGACCACAACTACCTGCACAAGCTAACCCAAACCCGAATAATAAAGCAGTTCATCAATTTGAGACTGCCAACATGCCTGCATATTCCATCTCCCAAATTCCCTACAATGACATACAATTACGATCAGGGAGGGTAGTGGAACTCATCATCACTGAAGATGTCACATCCCTAGTGACTGAAACTGGAGTGAATCAACACTTTTAGAATACGGTTAACTCAATAATCCCCATCATTGAGGATGCTGACATTCCTACTGAAAAAGTAGCTAAAACTCAAGAAGTAACACACGATGAAGCACATCCTACATAATCGATGAGAGAACCGCCATATCCTGGACAATTGGCCATGCAGAAAACAATGGAACAACCTCGATTCAATCTCCTAGCAGAATTGAAGAATTTGTATGTCAAAATTCCACTGTTGCAATCCCTCCATGGCATGCCCATTTATGCCAAGACTGTTAGAGATTTATGTGTCAAGAAACCAGGAATAAATCCTAGGGATCCTCCCACTGTCCATGTATTGGGAAATCTTTCCAAATTAATAATGGGGAAGACTCCTGTGGCAAAATATGGTGACCCTGGAAATCATACTGATACAGTTCACATGGGAAACACACAAATCCCAAACGTATTAGTAGACTGAGGCGTGCCTATCAATGTCATGACCATAGAGACTGTAAAGAAACTTGGACTTAATAATCTTCAGCCAAACCCTACCATTTTAGAACTGGCTGATAGATCAACAATCAAGCTTGAGGGAATCCTAGACGACCTAGTAATATCGGTTGACTCGTGGGAGTACCCTGTGGACTTCTTGGTGTTACAGCTGAAGTCTCAGCTGGGGGGGCACCCGCTGATCCTGGGAAGACCTTGGTTAGCCACAGTGGATGCCTGTATCAGCTGTAGGTCAAGCTCCATGACTATCTCAGATGGGACTGAAATCAAAATTCTAACTTTATACCCCCCATCCCGACGAAGCACATAAGCTGAAACTCCACTTTGGGTGGATTTGGAGGAGGAGGAAGGCATTCAACCATTATTACTGATAGGGAGAGCCTTAAATTTTAAGGATGAAAAATAGGATGATGCCATTAATAGTTTCATGAGTGAGCCCATGTCCGTCAATAAACATGTTTACCAGATTCTGGACAGTACATTAGATAAGAAAGAACAAGAAAATATTACGCAAGAAACTCTAGTCAATGATGCAAATATATTTTCAGTACTTAAAAATTCAAAGGGTGTCCCAATAGAAGTTGAGCTGGGGAAAAAATTGAACATCAATCCGAACCTTGTGCCCAATGAGTTGGAACAACTGATCACCTTTCTAAAAAAACACAAAGCAGCTTTCGTTTGGGAGTACACAGATATGAAGGGTATCCCTTCTAATCTGTGTACTCATCACATTTATATTAAGAGCGAATCCAAGTCAGTGTGCCAACCACAACAAAGGATGAACCCGAACCTAAGGGATGTAGTGAAAGAGGAGATCCAAAAAATTCTGGAAGCAGGGTTTATATACCCAATTTCAGACAGCGACTGGGTTTCTCCACTTGTGATTGTGCCAAAAAAGAATGGGAAATGGAGAGTCTACGTGGATTATAGATAATTGAACAAAGCAATGCAGAAAGACCACTTTCCCCTACCTTTTATTTATCAGGTCCTTGATACCTTGTCTAGTCCTGACTCAACTCCTCCCGATAAGGGTGCACACTATCGTCAACAAACACCAACAATCCCTTATACACCAGCCCAGAAAGGAGTTACCCTTCCCAGCAACACCTGCGAAGCAGGATAGGTCTCACTTGAGGCGGATAAGGGTCTTGTAGGAACCAGAGCTTATAACATCCACAACATACTGTTAACTTACCTTTTGCAGGTTTCAGTAAATATTCAAAACAACATCTTTGATATACTTAATTAGATTTAGCATTATATTTGTATTGAAGAAAGTAAACATTCACATAACATAATTCTCATTCATCACTGCAAAAGACAAAAGATAGAAATTGCATCATAACCGAACATCTCCATTCATTTACCAAACCTGTAGAATAAACCTTGCAGAAACTGTCAAGACATCATACCGCAGATACAATTCGAACCCTAAAGATGGGATAAATCCCCAATTCTTCGATGCCCTTAGGATTACAATCCTATTCTATTTATATCCTTCTATTCTATTAAAAAATGGTCCACTTGCCCGACTCGACTAATTTAACAATTCTTATGCTTCCGCGAAAGTCGCGAAGGGTCCTTTTTCTGTGGAATGACCATTTCGCGTCTATTGGATTCCAAACTTCCTGTGGATCTATGCCATTCCAACAGCCCCCCAACACAAACTTGTGGCTCGTCTCGAGCCACCTTAGTTGGATGCTGTTGATCTGCACTTCACCATTGCTGTACTGTGCGTCATACACTGTTCTTGCTGTCTGGAGCTCACTGTTGTGTACTTCTCTAACTTGTACCTCAAGTGCTGGCTCACTGTCATGGGATTCTAAGACTCATCCTCCAGTCTCTTGGAACCTTGATCATCTTCCCTTGGGCCACCTACTCCGTTCTTGTTCCAGACTGAGGAGAAGTTCATTGAGATCACCAAGGTGGGAAATAGGCCAATTATTCTGGCACATCTATTTCGCACCCTACACGACTGCCTACCGGGGCCTGAGTGTCTCCTCCCCTAGTGTTCTGGTGGTCACCGGTACCCCAACTGTTCTAACTAACACCATGCATCTAGAAATCTTGGTTGATACATAGTCTCTATTCTTCCCGAGTGTCCATGCTGCTTCCTTTTATGGTTGTTCGTGCACACTCGTCATTCTAGCTTGCAGCACACCTAGTGTGCTGCCACATGAAATGAAATGGATCATTTCCACAGCCTCCTTGGAATTCCTAACTTATCCTATTATGTGACCTACTTGCAGCATCTATTTCTCTCAACTGGTGACTTCTACTTATCTCCACTGAGCCGCTAGTATCTGTATTTATGCTTTTCATCTTCCTGGATGCCTGCTGCGGCAATCATTTTGCAACTTCGTTTACTTGATGTGCTGATTCGATCATCATTCTTTCCCTGCATGTGAAGGATGGACTTCCTGCATGTGTGGTGGTCAACCCTACTTCTCCCCCATGCAAACTGTGCATCGTGGTACTACCGACCATGCTGCTAACGCATGTTTCCATGTGTCGAACATGTCTGACCCCTGCGCCACTCCAAACCTGCCAACAATCATACTTGTCGATAAGAACGAGCCTCTGAGAGAGTCCCATCTAGATTTGATGAGGCACTGCTCGGTCGCTGTCTACAACAAAAACCAATCCCGCTCACACCCTTTCTTTTCGACTACTCATCCAGCTGGTGCGCCTTCCGGCTGCCTAGTGTCTTATCTATTATATATATATATATATTTATTTTTATTTTTTTTAGCATCCACTCTGTGTCAGATCATGGTGGTAGGGCTTTAGCCTACTCCCATTGATCAATTTAGGTAGCAGTACTCCATTCAGACTCTGTAGCTATACTGCAACTCCATTGGTAATAAAAGTGATAACATATGGTCCCAACCAGTGCATTTGTAACTTCCCAGGGTGTTTCGCAAACTTACTATCGTACATCAGAACTGTATCCTCCTGCTGAAGGTGCTTTGTCTTGATATGGCAGTCATGCCACGCCTTCTGGCAGTATTTTCCTACATTCTGATGGATCCCTGCGATGAATCAATCTTCGTCGAGTTGTATTAGTTGTGTCAATCGTTCCTCTAGTGCACCATTGTTGCTCATTCGTAGTTGTTTGGTCGTCGTTGGTAGTGGGAGGTTGACAATGATGATGATCTTGGCTGGATCTACCAACATTCCTTCTCGGTAGACAATGTGTCCTAGTAGTATGCCGAATGGAGCACAAAAGATGCACTTCTTGAGGTTCAGGGAAATTTGGTGCTGTCGACATTATTCAAGCATAAGTCTTAAGTTCGCGGCATGATTCTTGATTAACCCATATACCGTCCAATCATCCATGTAAACAGTGAGGAACTTGTGAATGTAATCCTTGAACACTGCTACCACTATGCGAGAAAAGATCACGGGATCATTTTTGAAACCAAATGGCATTACTGTGTATTGGAAGCATCCCCACTCTGTGACAAATGTGGTCTTGTGCCAATCTTCTTTTGCAATTTAATTTGGTGGTAACCCGAAAATCTGTACGTAAAGGAATATATTTCCTGACCTCCTACTCCTTCAAGCACCTCATCTATGAATGGGGTCAGGAACGGATTGTGTAGGGAGGTATCATTTAGTTTTCTCAGGTCGACACATATTCGTACTTCACTGGTGTTCTTGTCCTGGAAAAACATTGGGCTGATCCATTCCGATTCCTCCATCGGTTCGATAATGCCTGCCTCAAACATTTTGTCGAGTTCAGCTTGCACTCGTTCCTTGTATCTCAGATTCAAATGATATGGTTGTTGCTTAGCTGGCTTCACATCATGTTTCATAGGGATCCACATTTCCCCTAAATCTCTCAAAATTCCCTTCATCTCTGAGAATTTTGTTGGGAACAAATCCTGAAATTCGTGCAGTAGGTCAGTCACTTTCACAATGGTCGACTCATCCCAATAGTCACCAATGCTTGTGAATTTTGGGTTTTCCTCTGATTCGATGTTGACCTTCTTGATTTTCAATGGTTGTTGAAATTTGTCTGATGGTATATCTAGTGCCACAATGCTGTGACTTCCCTCTGGTTCTGGTACATATGTAGCCCTAGGGTCATCGTCATCTTCGAGCTCTCTTATGACATTGTAACACTCCATCATCGTTGGTGGTGTCGTGGTCCATTGGAGTTCCAATGGTTGTCCTGTCGATACCTCTTCAAATGTTTTCTCATAGATCGCTTATAGTGTAGTGTGGACTAAGGGATTTTCATATGAGAATAAGAACGTTTGGCTGAAGCCAATGGGAAGCTATTCCAAATATGTCATCCCATGTCGCAATTCTACTGCAACATACCAGCTCTGCGGTACCTCGTCCAACATGTGTACAAATGCATGAACCCACTCCTGCCATGCTCTCGATCCCCATTGATGTTGACAGGCATACAAATGCATCTTCAGGTCTCCTCGTCCATCATATCACATCGAAACATTCTTCGCAGATTCACTGAACCGAACCTCCATGAGTCGTCGACAAAGTGGCCGAGATGTAATGTTCAATTTATGAGCTTCCCACCATCGTGCAGGGGTATCCTTTAGGGATTCCTCCAGGGCCAGAAGACGTTGTGGTTCTACTACTTTTTCCTCAAATTCTGTGAGAAATGTGTCCAAATTGGGAAATCCTTCGTAGGTAGGTAACACATATTCCTCCATGGCTACCCTTCGCATGGACTGGGTTATCTGTGCGCATCTTCGAAAGGATACTTCATGCATCCGGTTCTACCAATTCTCCAGGGCCTCATCTGAATTGGAAGATTCTGAGCTGTCACTAGGCCATCCTAATTATCCATTTGTGGTGGGGTTAACATAATCCTCAAAAATGTTATACAAGTTGTCCCATCCTTCCGTAAACTTGTTTTTGGCTGGCTCTGTATTGCGCAATCCTTCCACAGGTTCCAGTGGTGTGATGACTCTCATTTCCTGATTTTTGAATGACATTACGCTTTTCTTAAATTTGATGATTGCTTGATTCTCCATAGCCCAGTCTATCCCCAACAGTACTGGATAGGGATTGGCATTATCCACATTCTCGATGACATCAAAATCCGCATATGTTCTGAGCCATTCAATTTCAACCAGAAGTTGACATACCCATCCAAGGGGAGTGACCTTGCTCTGGTTTACCAGTCACAGCTGCACTAGTGACCATGTCATTCATGGATTTCCCATTGTCTCCCATGTCTATTTTGTCAGGATATTCATGTCTGAACCCAAATCCAAATTAATGGAGTCAACATCAAATTCTCGGATCTTTGCCGACATGCGCATCTCCCTGCCTGTCTTTATTTTATGTATTCAATTGACTCTTTGTTCTAGTTGTGTGCCTCCTCATTGTTTTAGTAGGCTAATTATTTCTTCCAAGACCTCTCGTTCCTTTGCTAAATCCAGGCAGCTTCCCAAGAAGGCTTTCAGGGTGTTAGCCTTCTTTCGTGACCTCGTTGTGTCAAACGTTGGTGGCATGTCATAGATTTCTTCGAGAGAGATGCCTGTCTCCTATTCCTCATTATGTCCTATACTTTTGACAAGATGTCCTTTTCTCCCCCTACACTCATGTTGGTCGGCTTCCACTGTGTTTGTGTTGGTCTAACAATGGTATACGGCTTCTAGACCTCAATCAACGTTCCTCCTTATGTCACTATCCAAACCATTGCATGGTTTCCTCTAGATTCTGTCAAGATCATCTATATAGTAGGTGGCGGGTTTGGGTTATTTGAGTTTTGGTTCTACTTAGTTTTCCATTTTGCGATAAGATGAAGGCAGTCTTCTATAGTGTAGTCCGCAACACTGCAGTATGTACACTGTGGCATAGGGTTTGGACAATCCTGTTGGTAGTTCCCCTGTTGTCCTCAATTGTAACAAATTATTGGACCTCTTCCTCATCCAGTGACTCCTCCACATCCCATACCGGTACCCATACCTCCGCGGAATCCTCCCCTAAACCCTTTGCATGGCGGTCCATAAGGTTGATACTGCGGTTTCCCGTACTGCAGCTGTTGATACTGTTGTTGTCCATACTGCAGCTTCCCATACAATGATGGTGGATACTGTGGGTTCCCATACTGCGGCTTCCTATATTTTCCCTAGTCGTATTGTTGTTGCACCATCGACGGTTCCTGTCCCTTCATAAAATACATGTCGGCTATTCGATATTACAACAAGTCGTAGCCTCTGCATTCCTTCTCATCGTGGCCAACTGACTAGCAAAACTTACAGTATAGGCTCGCTGGATTTGATACCATCTTCTGTAGGTATACACATTCTTCTGGCCAATGCCCTCTGCTTTGATAGACCTTACACCATGACATGCCCCCTTTACGGAGGGGGTTTGGTACCCCCACCTGTAAATACTCCCGCAAGTATGGGCAGTTTCCTGTATGGTGCCCCTCAGTTCTATATCTGATGCACCATACATCTCCATGGGTTTCCTTTCCCTTCTTGATATCCTCCCGTTGCAGCATCAGATTCTCCAACTGTGCCTGCACTCTATCCATTCCCATCCTTGCTTCTCCAATTGGTGAAGGCTCCAGCTTCATCGTGATTTCTAACACTTCTACCTGTGTCACAACCCTTTGCTGCATGAATGGCACTCATATATGTGGTACTAATCTCGCGATGAACCATTCTTTATGTTGCAACTCATTTACTGGAAAAATCACTTTTGCTATCATTGTTTTGTAATGCTGATCGAATTCCCACAACGACTCATTTGGAAATTGCTTAATTTACTTAAGCTCGGTGATGTATTATGACTTGAATTTTGGTTTTTTAAACTCGTCAATCATTGCAGTGCTAAACTCAACCAACGTTTTCGCTGTTGTTCCAACTGGAACCTTTACAAACTTCATGTACCAATCTAATGCTCGGCCCTAAGGGTCGTCACCAGTTGTCCCATCTTTATGGCATCATCCTAAACCTACTTCATGGTCTAGACCGCTTCCAAGATAAACCAATACTGTTTGGGATCCTCGGTCCCGTCCCCTTGAAATGTGGGCATCTTTGCCTCATTTGCCATTTGAACGTTACTAGTATTGTTATTTAGTGATGCGCTACTCATGCCACTACAAGTAGGGAAACTCCACGAGTAATTTGGATTCCTTCCTATAAATTTTGGAGTAGTGTGCGGGGTCGAAGGTACATGGTAACCTACAATCTAACCTCCTTCTGCCTCTAGGGTAGCCTGGTTGACATTTTCTTCGCAATACAGTTGCTTCCTTCCCTGTGGTCCTGTTTCACAGTTTTCTATTCCGGTCCTCTAAGGAGACTCTTGCTCAATCCTCCTCTTCTTCTCAAGACATTGGAATATTGCTCCACTCCTCAAGGTACCACACCCTTTGTCAGCTTCCCTTTCAAATTCATCATTGCTCATGTCCATCTACCACATCCTTTTGTCAGACTCGCATTTATGCGATACCTTCACCCTCGCACACCGATTCTTCTACTCATGAGAAGACATCCTCAATATCCCTTTTTTACACACCAGCATCTTAATCCACAGTTTTAACGATGACAAAAATATTCCCCTCGACCCCCTGAAGAAGTTTCTTTTGGCGTCGTTGCATGACTTGATAGTATCTACCGCGAACTCAGTTATGTATCCTCCAAGGATACTGTCTACCCAAAAATCAATAGCTCATGCTATCTTCTTATCGACTTGCTTCAGCTGTCGCACCAACTCCGGGGTCCAACAATCGAGCTTAGTCTTTTGACAGCGGTTCTTCCGGAACGTCAGCTGTGCTAGCCACTCATGGAATAGCACTAGGAATTTGCAGAAAAATATTTCATGGATGTCTAAGTAGATTTATCTTTCTAACCAACTGGTCGCTGTCTGCTTAGGATCTCGCTTCTCGATTTGTGCGAATTCCTCTGCCTTCTTGTCGAACCACTCTTAGATCTCTGGTTTTGTTGGGTGCCACAACATATCGTCTTTTCTTCTTCCTTAGGTTCCTGGCAATGGAACCATTTGTTGACTCAACTCCTCTCGACAGGGGTTCACACAGTCATCAACAAACACCAACAACCCCTTATACACCGGCCCAGAAAGGAGTTACCCTTCCCAACAACACCTGTGAAGCAGGATAGGTCTCACCCAAGGTGGATAAGGGTGCTGCAAGAACTGAGTTTCCACAGTTATGTAGAGGATATGCAACTACTACCTTTGCACTAACTAGAGCTTATAGCATCCACACTATTAACTTATCTTTCACAGGTTTCAGTAAATATTCAAAACAACATCTTTGATATACTTATTCATATTTAGCATCATATTCGTATCGAACAAAGTAAACATTCACATAACATTATTCTCATTCATCATTGCAAAAGATAAAAGACATAAGTTTCATCATAATTGAACATCTCCATTCATTCACCAAACCTGCAGAATAAACCTTGCAGAAACTGTCAAGACATCATACTGCAGATACAATTCGAACCCAAAAGATAGGATAAATCCCCAATTCTTCGATGCCCTTAGGCTTACAATCCTATTCTATTTATATGCTTCTATTCTATTACAAAATGTTCCACCTGGCCGACTCAACTAATTAAAGAATTCTTATGCTTCCACGAAAGTCATGAAGGGTCCATTTTCCATGGAATGACCCTTTCGCATCTGTTGGCTTCCGCACTTCCTGCGGATCTATCCCATGCCAACATCTAGGAAGAAGTATTTTTCCTTTCTGGTTTTATTTAGTGGCTATAACCAAATCCAAATTGCACCAGAAGACCAAGACAAAACCACTTTCAACTGTCCCTGGGGCACTTTTGCATACAGGGTACTTCCTTTTGGGTTATGTAATGCACCACCTTTCAAAGACCAGTGATTGGAATATTTTCAGAGATGTCAAATGACTGCATCGAAATTTTTATGGATGACTTCACTCCATATGGTAGTAGTTACGAATAAGCATTGAAAATTTTGAAAATTTTAGAAAAGGTCTTGAAACGCTGTGAACAAAGCCAGCTATCTTCAAGCACTGAAAAGTGGCATATGATGATGAGCGAGGGCATAGTTCTCGGGCACTTCATCTCTTCTAATGGTATCCAGGTAGACCCATACAAAATTAAGGTAATTGAAAATATACCAACTCTTGGAACACAAAAAGATGTACGTAGCTTCTTATGGCATGCTGGCTATTACAGAAGATTCATAGAAATTTTTTCCAAACTATCTCCCCCTTTGTTCACCTTGTTGATAAAGAATGCATAGTTTGTTTGGAATGATGCATGCCAAACAACGTTTACTGAACTTAAGAAAAGGCTATCTATAGCACCCATCTTACGAGGGCCCATCTCGGCTCTTCCTTTTCATATCTCTTCAGATGCTTCAGACACTGCCATTGGAGCAGTTTTAGGATAGCAGGAAGGTCATGCCCCATCTGCAATTTATTATGTTAGTAAGAACCTATCCCCTGTTGAACTAAAATATACTGTCACCGAGAAATAATTCCTTGCCATAGTTTATGCAATCAACAAATTTAGACACTAGATTACTGTATATTCCACTTTTGTCCACACTGATCATTCAATCATCAAGTATTTAATGAATAAACCAATCACAAATGCTAGAGTAACTAGATGGCTGCTACTGTTACAGGAATTTGACATCACAATTATTGATAGACCGGGGAAGGAAAACGTTGTTGCTTACTTTTTATCTCGACTTACTAAAAGTGGTGACAATTTACCAGTTGAATATTCCTTCCCTGATGAACATTTGTTTGCAATATCATCTCATTCCCCATGGTATGCAGATATTGCTAACCTTTTGGTTGCAGGTAAGCTTACAACACATTTGTCGAAGAGAGAAAAAAGAAAGATCATACAACAAAGTGCTAGGTATTGTTGGATTGATGGACATCTTTTCTACATAGGGCTTGACCTAGAAATCAGAAGATGTGTAAGAGAAGATGAAATCTTCAGTATCCCGAAAGCTTGTCATTATTAGCCCTATGGGGGGCACTTTGCTGACAAATGGATAAGTCATAAATTTTTAAGGATGGGTTATTTCTAGCCTACATTGTTCAAGGATGCGAAGAAGTATGTTCTAGCGTGTGATAGCTTCCAGAGGATGGACCAGCTCAATAGATTAGATGCAATGCCTCTTCAGCCATAGCTCGTGGTTGAACCATTTGACAGATGGGCTCTGGATTTCATAGGGCCTATCCACCCTCCCTCAAAACAAAAAGTTCACATCTTGGTTTGCATAGACTACATGACCAAATGAGTGGAAGTTGTAGCCTTGGTCAAAGCTAATGATCATGCTATAATTGATTTCCTAAATGAAGAAATATTTACTCGATTTTTTATTACCTAAGGAAATCATTATAGATGGTGGAATACAGTTTGTGTCTCACAAATTGGAAGTCATGTTACAAAAGTTTCACATTCAACACAAAATAACCTTGCCATATCATCCACAAGCCACTGGCCAAGTGGAGAGTACAAATAAGGTCATCAAGGCCATTTTAACAAAAACAGTGAAAAGCCATCATAAAGATTGGGCTGAGAGACTTCCATAGGTACTATGGGCCTATCGCACTATATGGCGCAACACCACTGGTTTTTCCCCATATGAATTGGTATATGGAAAAAATGTTGTTTTCCTAATTGAATTTGAAATCAAAACCTTGAAGACAGTTGTAGAAGCAAACCTTGATTTATCAGAAGCACAAAGGAACCAACTGAATCAACTTAATGAATTGGATTAGAAGCACACAGCCACAGTACATCATATAGATTTAATCCAATAGAAGTGCTCTAAATGGCATGATAGATTTATAAAGAAGAAAGTCTTCCGAGAAGGAGACTGGGCTCTGTTATATGATTCACAGTTTAAGAGGGATTTCAAAGGTAAATTGCACACTCGTTGGTTGGGACCTTATCGGATAGATCGAGTATTTGATAATGGAATAGTTTGGTTGGTCACCATTGATGAAAACAAGACACCGTTATTTGCAAATGGTCATCAGTTGCGACTGTATCACAAACCGATCTCGAAGAATGCCTTAATTTCACATGTTGCAGCTGATCCATATTATCAGTTAACGCCAGGGTAGGGATCGTTCTCAACCCCTGTGAATTTTTAAAACTGTGATTTCCACACATAATTTGTACATAAATAATTTGTTTTCTTTCTGTTATTTTATTTATTATTCCTTTTACGCTTGATTGGGTTTGTTTTGAAGAACTGTGTGCAGGAATTGATTTAAGAAGCAACAGTAGTTACTGGGCCAAATGATTGCAGGCACCTTATCTTGTTTTCCTGATCGAATAAGCTACTTGAGAAAATGGATGATTCGTCAGCTTTCAGTAGCCAGCTGAAAATTTTCCTGTTACCCCATTTTGCGCTGCTGCGACTCCATACCCTGTTCATTTTTCCTTTTTTTAGCAGTTGTGACTCCACTATTTTCATTCACTTCACTTTTAACGCAGCTATGACTCCGCTACTTTTAACCATTCTGCCAATTTTTGCAGCTGTGACTCCACTATTTTTCGTCCATTTCACCTTTTTCACGTAGCTGCAACTCCGCTACTTTTTCCTATTCTGCCAATTTTCACAGTTGTGACTCTGCTATTTTTCGTCCATTTCACCTTTTTTGCACAGCTGTAACTCTGCTACTTTTGCCCATTTTGCCAATTTTCATAGCTATGATTGTTAATTTTTGAGCATCAATTCAATATACTCTAGGATCTTAACTAAGAGAATAACATGTACAACATATCAATCACAAGAGACAATAGACACACAAAGTTTCCTTGGGGAAAACCATAAAAGTGAAAAACCCCGATAACTTTCTCAGAGATAGATAGAGCAATGATACAAAATGCAAGCATAAGAGATAGTCTCCTAGCAACAGCTTCTCCTCCTTCACTAGTGTGCTACTCTCCAATGAGTGTATGAGTGAGAAAGTGAATGATCAAATAGAGTGCCCCCCGCACTCTATTTATACATAACTTGACTTGCCGAATAACCTTACTAGGTCGGCCTCAACTTAATCACATAACATAATGTTGACAGGGCCGACCCCCAATAGGGTGGTCTAATAACCCTTTAACCCACATGACGTATACAAGGCCGACACCATCAAGGTGGTTTAATAACCCATCAAGTATAAGTTACGACACTTACAATACAAATGAGGACACTTCCATATAGAGGAATAATACCATCTCTATAGGATTACAATATACATATGTGAAATACATTCTGAAGTTACATATACATCAACACTCCCTCTTACCTAGGAAGGTATTTCTCGACACAGATCTACTAGCACAAGTCTTCTTCTCTGGATCATCATCACTGGATCATCTTCATTGAATCATCGACATCATCACGACTGCTGCTATCTCAACCAATCTCTCATCTACTTGTCATAGGAAGTTCTACAAAGCCAACCCTTTTTCATGCTGGATGTAGGCCCACCACCTGTAGGTCTTCATCATCACTGGCCATACTATGGAATCCTCAGGACTTATTACATGTGTTACAATGCCTCGAGAGAGTATCCCAGGATCCTTTATGTGCCGAAGCAAGACCGACAAGATCTCCCAGGTCCACTTACATGTGACTGTCACAAAACCTTAAAAGAGTGTCTTGACTAGAAAGAACTCTAAAGAGCATCCGAAGCCTTTTACATGACTAGCACAACCTTTCCGGATCTCTAGGATGTATTACATGTGACCCCCACCACAAAACGTTAAAAGAGTGTCTTGACTAGCAAGAACTCTAAACAGAATCTGAGGCCCTTTACATGACTAGCACAACCTGTCCGGATCTCCAGGATGTATTATATGTGGTCATGGAAAAGCATCGAAAAAGAATCCCAGGACTGATTACAAGCATACTACTCAACCTATCGGATCTCCCAGGTCTAGTTACATGCCATAGGACAAAGCCTCGAAAGAGTATCCTAGGACTGATTACGAGCATACTGCTCAATCTATAGGATCTCCCAGGTCTAGTTACATGTCCTCCCAGAGCAATGCCTTGAAAGAGTATCCCAGGACTAATTACGAGCGTACTACTCAACCTATCGGATCTCCCAGGTCTAGTTACATGCTCATCTGCACAACTTGTCCACGGCCACAGAGAATCATCCTGATACTCACCATATATCATCCTAATGTACATCATCACATGATCATCCTTATCATCATCATAGCATCATTCTAATGTATATCATCTAGAGCAACATCTTGAAGCTCATCATCCATGATCATCCTGATCAGACAATGCATCCTCCTGATGCATACCATGTATCCACCTGATACATATACAAATACATGATCCACTTGATCATACAAAGCATCCAACATGATGCATATACATATACATGATCCAACTGATCATACAAAGCATCCAACATGATGCATATACATGATCAAACTGATCATAACAAGCATCCAACATGATGCATATAGATCTACATGATCCAAATGATCATGACAAGCATCCAACATGATGCATATACATATACATGATCCAACTGATCATAACAAGCATCCAACATGATGCATACAGAGCAGTAGTTGGAGCATCGTCCTGATGCTTATCACACAGCACTTATATCCACAGTCATGGGTAGGATCCTCCGCTCATTGTGCTTGGAATGGCTCCTACAAATGTGTCCATCACTTCTTCCTCAAAGTATCTTCTATCTAAAGAACACCTAGCCTCTCTCTGAAGTACTCAAACTTCACTCTGGCTAGTGGTTTCGTCAACACATATGCAATCTGCTCATCCGTCGCAACATACAGGAGCTTCACTGCTCCTCTCTACACCATATTCCTGATATAGGGATATTTGATCTCAATGTGCTTCGACCTATCGTGGGACACCAGGTTCTTAGACAGCTTCACACAACTCTGGTTGTCACAAAAGATACCAGTAGCCTCCAACGAGAGATCAAATAACTCAGACAGTAGCTTCCTCAGCCATACTGCCTCACAACTAGCCGAACAAGCTGCAACATACTCTGCTTCAGTTGTACTCAGTGCTATGTAGGAATGCTTCCTGCTAAACCAAGAGATCACACCTAATCCCATACTAAAGCAGCACCTAGAAGTGCTCTTCCTATATGCAGCACTGCCTGCCCAATCCGAATCAACATAACCCTGCAGGTTAAACTTTTGATTCACAACATACTTGAGCCCATAATCAACTGTACCCTTCAGGTACCTCAGAATATGCTTTACAACAAACAGGTGAACATGTCTCGGATCTATCAAGTACTGGCTCAAGGTGTTCACCGCAAAGCAGATATCTGGTCTCATATTTGTCAAGTTCATCAAGGACCCAATCATTTGACGATACACAGTGACATCAACCATCTCAAATGAAGCATCACACAGAAGCTTCAGGTTTGATGCCATAAGTGTGGCCATGGCCTTACAGTCCATCATCCTGAACCTCTTCAGGATCTCTACTGCATACTTCCCTTGTCCAAGCAAGATTCCATCTGCACTCTGCCACACCTCCATGCCTAGAAAGTAGTGCATCATCCCCAAGTCCTTCATCTCAAACTCAGTAGCAAGCTTCCTCTTCGTGTCGATAATCAATCTATCTTTTCCTTCTACAAACAGGTCATCCACATACAATAAGAGTATCATAGGATTTCCTTCCTCAACCTTGTAGTAAAGGTTGGAATCCACTTTACTCTTGGTAAAGCCCAAATTGGATAGAAAGTTGTCTATCCTACCATACCAAGTCCTAGGAGCTTGCTTCAAGCCATGCAAGGCTTTCTTTAATTGACACACATATGACTCCTTGTCATGTGTCTCAAAACCAAGTGGCTGCTCCACATACACTTTCTCCTCGACTACACCATCCAAGAAAGTTGTCTCTAAATCCATCTGGTGTGTCTTCCATTTCATCGCTACAGCTAGGGAAAGTATTGATCTGATGGAAGTGTATCTAGCCACAACAGCAAAAGTCTCTTCATAATCAATCCCTTCTTTCTTGGAGAAGCCATGAGCTACAAACCTTGCTTTGTATTTCTCTATCCTGCCATTTGCAGCATGCTTGATCTCATAGATCTACTTGGAAGTCACCACAAACTTCTCTTCTGGTCTTGGGACCACTTCTCGAACATCATTCTTCATGATCGATTGGTACTCCTCGATCATGGCATCACTGTATCCCTGATCCTGGGAACTTCAGATTCTTCAATATCTTCTATAGATAGCTTTGTTGCTGGAACAAATGTTGTAGTCCTTCTTTTGTAGGTGATGGCATACGATCGTTTCCTATAAGACAAGTTAAATTGCATGATTAGAAACATCTCATAGTTTTCAGAACAAATTCTTACACATAAAGAAATATGTCATACAGTCATGCAATTATTTTAGCTAATGCTTCAATACAACATTTATCCATATCCCATAACTCTCTAGATGCCTTCCAATCTCTACCAGAACATTGTTAAGAGTGTGCACAACTCTGAACATGTCAGCAAACAGGTTTCATTCTAGATAAGTAGCAATGGAATGTTGTACAGTGCCATAGGCCACTTACCCATCATGTGCATATTAGTAGTATACTGTTCATTAATGCAATTATTCTAATATGCATAATACACAACCTAAGTCTAGGAACATAAGCATATACATCATTGATCAATATTATTTAAACAATCAAATATACAAGAAATGACAATTTAAATACTTATCTTTGTTTGTTTGTTGGGTGGAATCCCTCTCAATCTTTTCTTCCTTGCAGGAACTATTGGAGTGTGCTCCCTCTTGATCTTTACTTTCTAGATTACCTATCCTTCAACTTATATCCATCCTCGATCACTATGCATGCTTACTAGTATCATCATTGTGTTATCCTTGAGATCTCATACATAATCATACATTCATTACTATAATCTTAATACTATCAAAACACAATAATCTTAAACATGTATAGTCATGATCATTTCAAACACAGATAATAAGCATTAGTATTCAAGGTTTTCAGGGAAGACTTGTCTTACTCATGCATGTTCATATTTGACCATAGAACTCTTCTGGTTAGTCATATCATCAATCAAGGTAAGAAACATAATATGCATAAACCCTAGATTACTCAAACTTGTAACTTCATGAGTAATCATTATCAGTCACACAAAAGTATAAGATCCTTACATAGGGTAGGATTCTAACTTGATATAGGAAATACATACCTGATCATCATATTTGCTAGTTATGTCTAGCAATGTTTTTCTTGTTCTCTTCAATGACTTGCATAACTCATAAGTTAACCATTGCAGAACCAAATTATACATACCTCTATGTGATCCATGACTATGGATAAGTATTTCTCTTCATGTCACTATGGTCTTGGTCTAGGACTTGATTTGTACCTTCATGTTAGCGGATAACATTCTCCTCATACAACATCACAGTGCATTAGTACAATCATAATACAATCATAAGTGTCATAACCCTAATCAATGAATGTCTTCTATCATGCATTCATACTTTTACTAGGGTGAAGACAAGTCTAGAATTAAACAAGATTGTTACTAAACTCAATAACAGGAAGACAATCATATTATAAACTTAATCATGAACATATTTCAAAACATACCTGTACGTCATACCTGTCAGATTGCATGTAGTAATTGTTGTTGTTGTTCCTTTTGTTCTTAGGACAATCTGAGGAAAAGTGTCCTCTTCTTGGTGTGGGTTGTGAGAACTTGAACTTCATTCCCCATCTTTTCTTCTCGAGCTATAATTTGAGCTTCTTCCTGTGAGCATTCTTCCCACAACCTACTGAATGAGATAAGTTTCTTCCTAGCACAAATTTTTTGGATGAAGGAATCCCATGATCTAGGAAGGCCATTAAGAGCAGTCATTACCACTTCTCCATTCTCTATATCTTCTCTCACAGCTTCAGGTTGTTCTTTTATCTGGGAGACCCTTGAGAAATAATACTGCATAGTCTCTGCATTCAAGATCTTGATATTCTTCAATTGATTCCTCAAGGTCATCTTTCGATTTATGTTCTTCCCTTCAAATAACTTGGTCAAGGAGTCAAACATATCCTTGGGTGTCTTCAGAGATGACACATGTGGTATGAGATGGTCTTGATAGAATCAGCAATGATCCTCTTAGCCTTGACCAAGTTCTTCTTGTTTAAGGCCTTAGCCTCTTCTCCCTCTGCAACTGGAATTTCTTCACTTATCTAAGTGTCCAACTCATTTTCTTCTAGGATTAACCCAATCCTATACTTCCAGGCTTGGAAGTTATCAGCCCCTTCAAGCTTATCCTCAAGCTTGGTGTGGTGAGACATTTTCAATGACAAACTTCAAATGGAAATAAAATATTTAGGTCTTAGCACTTGGTTTGCTGAAATCTGGATCTAGAGCTAGATTAGGGTTTGTCAGAGAAACCCTAAAAATTCAAACTTTGAATTTCAAACTTCTGAATGGATAGAAAGATGCGCCTTGATGATCTGATCAAGTTGGTATACTCATAATTTGAAAACTACAAATTTTTACCCCTCAAATTTGTTTTTCAAACTTCCGGATTTGCTAGGGAGGACACTAAATTAGGGTTTGATTTTCCCAGAGCTTCATCCATCCAAAAAGTTTGATCTTAGTCTCTAAACTTTGATTTTTCAAAGGAGCTTCCAGCCATGGTCTCAGATTTAAGAAATTCCAACTTTTGTAGAAGCCCTAATTTTCGGCTTCACTAGAGAGGACCCCAAACTAGGGTTTCATTTTCCTTGAGCTTCACCCAACCAAAAAGTTCGATCCAAAGCTCTAAACTTCGATTTTTCTTAGGAGCATCCAGCAATGGTCTCAGATTTCAAAAATTCCAACTTTTGAAGAAGCCCTAATTTTCGGTTTCACTCGAGAGGACCCCAAACTAGGGTTTGATTTTCCCAGAGCTTCACCAAACCAAAAAGTTCGATCCAAAGATCTAAACTTCTATTTTTCTGAAGAGCATCCAGCCATGGTCTCAGATTTTAGAAATTCCACTTTTTTTGGAAACCCTAATTTTTAGGGCCAAAACGGAAAGTGCTTAGAATTGAATTCTGATTGGACAAAAAGATGTGCCCTACTAAGGAGAGTCAATCTAGCCTCCTGCCTTTCAAGATCTGTGGAGAGAAACCCAAAAAAGAAGAAGCCCTAGATTTCACAACTGCACAGTGTCTTCTTCTCAAGTTAGCTTTAATACCATGTTAATTTTTGAGCATCAATTCAATATACTCTAGGATCTTAACTGAGAGAATAACATGTATATCATATCAATCACAAGAAGCAATCACAAGAGACAATAGACACACAGAGTTTCCTTGGGGAAAACCATAAAGGTGAAAAAACCCATAACTTCCTCAGACCTAGATAGAGTAGTGATACAAAACCCAAGCATAAGAGATAGTCTCCTAGAAGCAGTTTCTCCTCCTTCACTAGTGCGCCACTCTCCAATGAGTGTATGAGTGAGAAAGTGAATGATCAAATAGAGTGCCTCCTGCACTCTATTTATACATGACTTGACCTACCTAATAACCTTACTAGTTCAGCCTCAACTTAATCGCATAACATAATGCTGACACGGCCGAACCCCAATAGGGTGGTCTAATAACCCTTTAACCCACATGACTTATACAGGGCCGACCGCATCAAGGTTGTCTAATAACCCATCAAGTATAAGTTACGACACTTACAATATAAATGACGACACTTTCATATAGAGGAATAATACCATCTCTATAGGATTACAAAATACATATGTGAAATACATTCCGAAGTTACATATACATGAACAATGACTCCGCTATTTTTCGTTTATTTCACCTTTTTTGCGCAGCTGCAACTCTGGTATTTTTTCCCATTCTGCCAATTTTTGCAGCCGTGACTTCGCCGTGTTTCGCCAAACTCTGCTAAAATTTTCATACTACTCCACTGTATTTTGTTCATTTTCCAATTTCCTTGTCACAATTTCATCAGATTCCTCCTACCCATCAACTGCAACTTTGCTAGATTGTCTGGCTTTGGAACAATATCGCCACTAATGATTTGACCATGCTCTAATTTAAATGATGACTCCACAGTCTCAATCGCAGTCTGCCTGAAATGAAGAAAATTTTTAGCATGGATGTACTTATCAGCCTGGTTGGCGATGGCCAACTCATCTCAACACATGCGTTTTTTACCAGCGATGCAACTGTGAAATATAATGCTATGGCAGACTGATGGCTTGAGCATTAATATTAAAGGTACAGGTTCTAACTATAATCATGATTAGGCATCTATTGATGTCGCAAGCAATAATGGTTATATCTATCATTTATCCATGTCATCTATGCGCAGCCAATCAACTGAACCAAAACCACGTTTAAGTTGTTACCCGTACTTATGATGATGACCGTCATCCTACATGACTTGTGGGATAATCCTACCACATATTTTATTCCAAAACTCACTGTGTCTTCTTTCCAAAAATGCTCAATTCAAAGTTCGACTATCCATCACCCATGTTTGCATGCAATTAGCTTAATGTCTGAAACTGTAACTGGTGCACTCATTGAAATATTTCATAGAAGCTTAGCAGTATCGGTAGCACTGTAAGATATGAGCCCTTAACAATAGAATCGATGTATAAGAACAGAGAAGTCTTTTCTATCTTTCAAGAAGCAAGATGGACAGATTACTTTCAACATCTGAATGCTTTTCACGAGGAAACAAACCTTGAATTTGCTCAAAATATGACTTACACCCATTCATAGGTTCGAGGTATAAGGATAGATGTTTCAGAGGCAGTCCTGGCAGAGTTAACGAGATTGCCCAGAACCGAGCAGTGCTAGTTTAGTTGAAAGCGCCATCATCCGACTGCAACTGAATATTTTCTAGCAGGAGGAGAAAGTGTTCGACCACAGGACAGAGGAACAACATTGGAGACCCTTCCAAGTCCTTGGGACCAAATTGCACTCGTTTTGAAGAAATACATCACATGTGAGGGGAGGTACATTGTTGTTTACATTTATGAAATTTTCCTCCTATCACATTTATGTCATCACGGGTTGTTAAATATGCCATACTATCTTTTGAAATATATGCAACGGATGGCTTATTATACGAAAGGTGCTCAACACCCCTTATCATCCCTCACAAATCATGGGCTAATTAAACTATTAGTCTTACGGGCCCTTGCACACCACAATTTAACTTGGGAAAAATTTCTAGTTTGTCGAAGGGGACCCCATGAAGTTTCTTTAAAAATAATGGGTGAGGACTGGAATTCCTCAAGCTCAGTTGGAGGGAGGGTTGGAACACCAGAAGTTTGATTGGAGGATGGAGAGAGGATAGATATAGAGGAGGTTGAAATTGGAGCAGCTAAAACTGAAATTGCAAAAGAGGAACATCAAGCAAAAGCAGTGGCAGGAAGTGGCATAGAAGTTCTGAATGTTGAATCCTCCCCTGATATAAGAAGAAATTTAAATCAAGAGGAGAGAGTCACCCCTGTTCCTAAAGAGATAAGATTTTCCTTGTTTCAATGGAGGAGGAAGGGGCTAATGAGAAAGGGCCAGATGTCCAGCCTAGCGAAGAGGAAAAGAATCAAAACAGTTACTGCAACGGAAGTAGGTCACTCGATTGGGGTAAATATTGTAATTCCCATTTTAAAACCTCGATCACCTGCTGATACACAAGAACCTGCTGTAGAAGAACCTCAATTAGAGAATCTTCTTTTTGAAAATGAGTTGTTGAAGGAGGAGGTGCAATTGCTTCGTGAAGAATTAGAAAGATGGAAAGAAACATGTAGGAAGTAGGCAAAGAAGTATGTGAATACAATGGTGAAGGATGTAGACCAACTGGAAAATTTATCTTCCATTCTGGGGAATGAAGGACAGAAAGAAATGATATGCCCGGAATGTGGAGATATATTTAATTTGGTAGGGCATAAAGTTACAGTGTTGGACTTAGCAATACAAAGATCTGTAGGAGTAAAACAATCAGAGGAACCATTCCTGGGCTTAGCCTCATCTTTTTGAGAACATTGATTTAACCTCACTGGATAAAAAGGATCGAGAAATAGGACGTTGTTACACAAGAACCAGTGTCCTCGAAAATTTGTCGGGAATACAACTCAGATGCAAGATGCTGAGGTTGAGATACAAAGGAAGAATGTTGTTACATAAGAACCAACATTATTGGAAATCCAACATAGACTGAAGGCTGCTATGGATAGGGGGATGTTGTTACACAAGAACCAACATTTCCAATGATTAATTGTCAAAGCTGAAAAGATTAAAGGAGAAATTTTTATGATGAATTTACTAGTTGAGACTCGAGTCCAATTCCTACTCATAGATGGCTAGCTGAACAATAAAGGGATAATTACACACTGGCTAAGCGGATCAGGTTAGGGATCTTCTATCCTTTCCAATTTGTCTGCAAAATATGAACGATGATCAGGTTCAGATTCAGAGTAGTTGGCTGTTGCATGAGGACATGCAATTGGATAGTTGAGGGGAGATGTTAGGCCTTCGAATTGCCCCTTTTTTACAACACTTATTACATCATTTTTCCCTGTTACACCCTATTTCCATAAACCATATGTATGCCTTTCTTCCATATCAATCAAGAATCTTGGCAAGGTATAATTCATTATTGCTTCATTTATTTAATGCATAAGATTGTTATGGTTATGAATTCTAGCCTTCGATTTATGCTAACTTGTGTTGATTTCATTAAGTCGAGATCAAAGCATAGGTGTATCAGCCGCAATGCCTTGGTAAAGAATCATACATGGTGCCAGTTGTTACTCTTCAAATTTGGTTCCTCCCATTTATAGGAACGGCACACCTTTCCACGTCGAGCTGTAACAGGACTTTGCTGAAACAGAGAATTGCTGCAACAGATACGACGCCTCCCAATTGGTTAATCCCTTGATCCATTGACTGCCAGAGTAACGAAATCCTTCATGTCCAATGGCCTCATTCAATACGGCTGTAACAGTTCAGTTATAACTCTACATCATGAAGATCAGATATCTTCATTGTTGTGCAAAATTGGTGGATCATGAATTGTATTTTGCATGTATTAATATGGGAAGGCTTTCAGAGTCTAGGTTGGTGAATTATCATTTTGTACGGGTTGTAAGAGAGAGCTGAGACTATAGATTACCATCTTTAATATAAAGAGCAGAGTTCTTCATATTTATTTCTTAATTTGTGGCAGTTCACGACATCTCACAAAGATTGCCGAGTTACGTAGGTAGTTTAATTTATTTCTTGCTGTGTGGTGTGGAATTGCATTAGGTGTGTTATTGTTAGCTGCAATAGAGAGTTTAGAATTGCATTCCTTTCTGGTAGTTTATCATTTTCATCCTGAATAGTTGTAATTGTGTGGTGTGACAATCAACTGTGTATGTTAGCTTATTTGATGCATGGTGTGTTAGAATTAGCTGTTACAACCAAGCTCAGCTTCGATTCCTTTCAGTCATTTATGATTTCTAGGATTTCCAATATTAATCAAATTAGAGTTCAAGCTTATTTCTAATTCGGGTTGCTGTTGTATCTTTCTTGAATTCATTAGATTAGGAAGATTATGATTGAGTTATAGTAGCTACTAGATGAATCAGTTTGGTAGATATTGAATACTGTAGTTTGATAATTATAGGATTTAACTTCTTGCAAAAGTAATCTAGTTCATTCTTATTCTTAGAGTAGTAATTGCTGGGTTGATTTCTGTAGGAAGGTAATTTCACTTTGAATTCCTAGATCAATAAGCTAGATTAGTTTTAGTCATGAAATGAGTTTGGTTGAGAAGATAGGTAGGATCATTCATCTCCACTTATTTAATCAACTACTTGAAATGTTTATGCATAGATTGTGCTTATTTCCATTGAAATAAAAGACTTCCCTGGGTTGACAATTTATATTGAGAATCCTGTGTGTTAGTTGTAATTAATTATGATATAGGGTGACCAACAATAATAAGACAAAGGATTGTTAACTTTGCACTTAAGCTAAAATCGCAGATAGCCTGGAGGAAAGAAAATGCAGACTTTCCTGGTCACCTACCGAATAAGACGACCGCGGATCTTAACTTAGATATGAGACTCCTAGAATTTTGCAGCAAATATTTTAGAAGGATGTATGTAGAAATACCTAAATCCATCGAGAAGTGCATAGTATTCTACAAGGGAATTCATCAAATCTATGAAAAATGTCATCTTGTCATGGCTCTGGATATGGATGAGCTGCCTACAAAAAATCAACATTTAATGGAGCTGCAAAATGGGTTGAGGGAAGACATGGAGTATATAAGAAAAATGGATGTGTTGAATGAAGAAGAACTCCACCAGTATATTGGGTAGGCATACATAAACGCTTATTTCCTAGAGTACAACTACAAGGTCGTTCCAGAAGGAGTGATCAATGTGGAGAAAGAATTATCTTACCATGAAATATCTTTAAAATTAATGGAACCTCTCCAATGTAACATATTTTTTAGGAATATGACATATGGAATAACTATCTTGCCAGTCTGGGGGGCCATCAGGAAACTAATTTGTAATTAAATGCATTTTTTGTGCAAAACCTAGAGGACAAATTTGGAGTAGCCCAAAGGTTACAGGTTGTTGAAATGAACAGTCATGTAAAGACAAAACTTTTGTAATATAAATATAGGGGAGGGATATTAGAGAAAGGCAATTTTTACTAGCATAATAGAAGCTAAACATTTTGTAAGAGAACTATTTTTCATCTAATGAGAAGGGCGTGTTTGCTGGGAAAAGAGTGCATAGAGATATTTTGCATGGAATGTGTGGAATGTCAATGTGGAACTATTTCTTCTTTCATTCATAACTCATACTGTGAGATTGTTCTAACTTTAATGAATTACTTCAAATGGTCATGAATGATTTCATTTTCTATGCAAATGTTTATTTGTGATCCGAGTAATAAATTGTTTTAGTTATGTCAAAGCTATCTTTGGTATTTTTGATGCTGTAAATATGAACGCTTTGTTTGAACAACTATCTGTTTGATTGGTATGAATATTTCCATCTTATACTCGTACTTGAAATTTGCTCCCTAGAGGGATAGGTTAGATTAATATAGAATAGGATTAGATAATTGATGAGGTAGGAGTGGTAAGATGGGAGGTAAGAAGCTACACATCGCTAGTGTGTTTCCTACCTATCAATTATATGCATTTAGTTAGAAAGCACTTGCATCTTCATACCTTTAAAACTAAAAATGCATAAACAGTGGATTGGGACGCAACCGGTAAAACAAAAAACAAATACACCTATGGTATCTGGACCGTTAACGATTCCCCATACCAAATAGTGAGAAACCTAATTGGGGTCATTTATTGGGGATAATACATACTGTTGATGCTAATATTTTCTGGGCATCAACACCAAATTTTGATTCAGGAACTTAAAATTTTATCTACCTTAGTGCCATATGCGCTGATTATTTGGCCTAGAATGCAACTACTAACTAATTCTTGACACCACATTGTCAAAAAAATTGTTCTTATCTCTCAAATCCTCTTCTTCCACACTAACTATAAGTTTAAGCACTCATGTTCACTATTTAGGTAGGATATCTGATATACCAAAACCACAAACATCCATTCCTCAGGGCTTATATACATATTGTCTTATTAAGCTATTTTAAGCAGGGTGGTGTGACTTATTAATCTGCATTATCTTGTTCATCATTGTAAGCATCTTCTTACTACTAATTATCTGAGGAAATTGAGTAGGCAGTGGCCATGCTGGAAGACTAAACAAAATATTTCAATGTAAAGATTCGTTGCGTGTCATGCATAGATAATAAATGGAAAACTACACCCATAAGCATGCCCAAAACCCTAGGGCCAATAAAGAATACCAAATGAGAGGGAAAAACCTTAGTAAATGTAAGAGCATCAAAATTCCAAGATAGAGAGGCTCCATGTACGAAAATTGGCACTGGCTCATTTAGGGAAAATACCATTAATTGATCCTATTAATGCCAAAATGGGATTTACTATGGCTCACACAGCGCCACTTATAGCTTATCTAGCGTAGAGTTTTAATGCCAATAAAATATTATACTAAATAACCTGCCCACCTAAATTATAGTGTTGGTACCTACGTAAGGCCTCTTGTTTTAGGTGCGTGTTGGGTTGGTCCTTCTCTTTAAATTCACTTGCAAAAGTAATGGACAAAAGCAATTTATCATTCATTGATAGTCAGTGATCAATTGGCACTGGCCCAACGTTAAACCGGTAACATAGTGTAACTAAGAGCACTAATACTGATAGGTAGCTCACAGATCATACAATCTGATTGGATCATCTGCTCATGGAACCACTTTGGATTCGAGGGAAACGGGTTCTGAGTAAACCGGAGAAACCATATATGGATCTGTATCAATGCATCACGATTAATTTTACACATTATATATATATATATAGATATATATATATATATATATATATAGATATATATATAGATATATAGATATATATATATATATATATATATATATATATATCTATATATATATATATATATATATATATATATATTATAAAACAAAGTGATGAACCTGAAAAGGCCTTATGAACCCTAGGGTTTCTAGGCTAGGTCAATGAGAGCACACGGTTACTCTATGAAGAACCAAATCCCCAGTTTGACGGAAATCATAATGGAAGTTATGGATTTATATGCTTATTCAAATTAAAATCTAATGAAGTGGTGAAATGCTTTGCAAAACCTAAAATATAATGGTGAAAATGTCGTTTGGACAGAAAAGGACCTACCTGGTGTTAAATTTCGAGCATTAATTCATTATACTCTAGGATCTTTGCTGAGAGAATAACATATACAGTATATCAATGAATGACAATCACAATATGACAAGCATCACAAGAATCAAAAGCATAAGAGACAAAAGACACAGAGTTTCCGTGGGGAAAACCCTAAGGTGAAAAACCCCACAACTTCCTCAGAGATAGAGAGAGCAATGGCTCAACCAAAATACAACCAAATAACACTGAGATAGTCTCCTAGCAGATGATCCTCCTCTTCCTCACTAGTGCGCCACTTCTGAGAGCAAGAGTGAGTTACTTTTCTGAGTGAGTAAAATAGAGATCTCCTATCTCTATTTATACTCACCTTTTTGCCCAGTGACCTTATGGGACCGACTTGTCTATCTAGATACATCCACATTATATTATATATAATTCAGGGCCGACCCCACATGGTGGTCTAATAACCCATCGGCAAGTACACACACTTGCGACACTTGTCAATCCACATGATGACACTTCCTTATAGAGGAATAACACATCTCTTATAAGGGTACAATGAATATATATAAAATACATAGATGAAATACATTCCGAAGTTACATATACATCAACACTCCCTCTTAACTAGGAAGGTATTTCTCGACACAGATCTGCTAGACAAGTCTTCTTCTCGGGATCATCGTCATCGATGCATCGTCATCATCATCGTCACTGCTACTGCTATCTCAACCAATCTCTGACTCTACTCGTCATAGGAAGTTCTACAGAGCCAGTCCTTTTTCATATTGGATGTAGGCCCACCATCTATAGGTCTTCATCATCACTGGCCATACTGTGGAATCCTCAGGACTTATTACGTGCATCACAAAACCTAGCTGTAGCATCCCAGGCTATTACGAGCACACAGCTCTACCTGTAGGATCTCCCAGGAGCACATTACATGTGACCCATCACAAAACTTGGCTGAAGCATCCCAGGCTATTACGAGCACACAGCTCTACCTGTCGGATCTCCCAGGAGCACATTACATGTGATCTCACAACAAAACCTAGCTGAAGCATCTGAGGCCTTTTTCATCTTGTCCAGATCTCCCAGGAGCAAATTACATGTGGTCATGGAAAAACCTGGCTGAAGCATCTGAGGCCTTTTTCATCCTGTCCAGATCTCCCAGGATCAAATTACATGCCATAGGAAAAAACCTCGCAAGAGCATCTGCCAGATATCCCAGGGCACCGAATTACATGCCATAGGAAAAACCTCAAAAGACTATATGCAGATCTCCAAGGGCACAAATTACATGTCCTCCCAAGCAAAACCTAGAAAGAGCATTTGCCAGATGTCCCAGGGCACCGAATTACATGCCATAGGAAAAACCCCGAAAGACCATCTGCAAATCTCCCAGGGCACAAATTACATGCTTACCTGTACAACCTGATCCACGGCCACAAAGTATCATCTGATACTCATCAAACATCATCTTGATGTACACATGATCATCCTAATCATCATCACTACAACATCCTGCTGCATGTCAACTGGAGAAGCTCGTCATCCATGATCATCCTGATCATACAATGCATCCATCTAATGCACACCAAGTATCCACTTGATACATACATAGATACATGATCCACACAATGTATCCATCAGCATACATGATCTACCTGACCATACAAAGATACATGATCCACACAATGTATCCATCAACATACATGATCTACCTGATCATACAAAGATACATGATCCACACAATGTATCCATTAGCATCCAATCATGATGCATACATACATGAGTGATCCAACTGATCATATCCATCATCCAACATGATGCATACATACATAAATGATCCAAATGATCATATCCAGCATCCAACATGATGCGTATACAAAATACATAGACATGATCCAACCGATCATATCCAGCATCCAACATGATGCGTACATACATATAAATGATCCAACTGATCATATCCATCATCCAACATGATGCATACATATATTCATATAATGATCCAACTGATCATATCCAAGCAGAAACCAGAAGATCATCCTGATGCTCATCATCCAGCGCTTACATCCATAGCCATGTGAAGGATCCCCCTTCCAACATGCTTGGAAAGTCTTCAGCAAATGTGTCCATCACTTCTTCCTTGAAGTGTCCTCAATCTGAAGAACGCCAAGCCTCTCTCTGAAGTACTCGAACTTCACCCTGGCTAGTGGCTTCGTCAGCACATCTGCAATCTGCTCGTTCGTCGCAACATATAGGAGCTTCATGGCTCCTCTCTGCACCATATCCCTGATATAGTGATATTTGATCTCTCTGTGTTTCGACCTGTCATGAAACACTGGGTTCTCGGATAGGTTCACACAACTCTGGTTATCACAGAAGATACCAGTAGCATCCAATGGGAGATCAAAATAAATCAGACAGTATCTTCCGTAGCCATATTGCCTCACAGCTAGCTGAACAGGCTGCAACATACTCTGCCCCAGTTGTACTCAGTGCCACGCAGGACTGTTTCCTGCTAAACCAAGAGATCACACCTGATCCCATACTGAAGCAGCACCCAGATGTGCTCTTCCTATCTACAGCACGGCCAGCCCAATCTGAATCAACATAACCCTGCAGGTTAAACTTTTGATTTGCTTCATACTTGAGCCCATAATCCACTGTACCCTTCAGGTACCTCAGAACATGCTTTACAGCAATCAGGTGAACACTCCTCGGATCCATCAAGAACTGGCCCAATGTGTTCACAGCAAAGCAAATGTCTGGTCTCATGTTTTTCAGGTACATCAAGGACCCAATCATTTGACGATACATAGAGACATCAACTGGCTCAGATGAAGCATCACATAGAAGCTTCAGATTCGATGCCATAGGTGTGGCCATGGACTTGCAATCCATCATCCCAAATCTCTTCAGGATATCTACTGTGTACTTCCCTTGACCAAGGAAGATCCCACCTGCACTCTGCCACACCTCCATGCCTAGGAAATAGTGCATCATTCCCAAATCTTTCATATCGAATTCAACAGCAAGCTTCCTTTTAGTATCTGCAATCAGTCTGTCATCTCCTATTACAAATAAGTCATCCACATACAAGAGTAGAATCACAGGATTCCCTTCCTCAACCTTGTAGTAAAGGTTGGAATCTGCTTTACTCTTGGTAAAGCCCAAACTAGATAGGAAACTATCCATCCTACCATACCAGGTTCTAGGAGCTTGCTTCAAGCCATACAAGGCTTTCTTCAATCTGCACACATATGACTCCCTGTCATGTATTTCAAAACCAAGTGGTTGTTCCACATATACTTCCTCTTCAACTACATAATTCAAGAAAGTAGTCTTGACATCCATCTGGTGTATTTTCCATTTCATTGCTGCAGCTAGGAAAAGTACTGTTCTGATGGAAGTATACTTGGCTACAGGTGCAAAATTTTCTTCATAATCTATTCCCTCTTTCTAAGAGAAGCCACGAGCTACGAATCTTGCCTTGTATTTCTATACACTTCCATCTGCAACATGCTTGATTTTGAAGATCCATTTGGAAGTCACAACAGACTTCTCTTTAGGTCTTGGGACAACATCCCAAACATCATTCTTCATTATTTATTGGTATTCCTCAACCATGGCATCCTTCCATTCTTTCTTTTCCGCTGCTTCTTCATAACTGGAAGGCTCTTGGTTCATAATGTCATAGAGTAAAGCAACATAGCTAGTATGCGATCTGGTTCTCTTCTTTGATCCGTGTTCTTCTTCTGGAATGCCAAATCTTTCTGCATCTTCAATGAGCTCTCTAGCCCATGTAGGTTTCTTCTTGTGAGGGTTATCCTCACGGGGTGGATCTACAGGTTCTTTTGGATCTTCAACTTCACGAACAACTTCTGGAACTACTTCAGTCATGGTAGTGTCTTGAAATCTTGTTTCCTTAGGTTCTTCATAAACTTTGATGGGTGCCTTCCTTGATTTGATGAATGCTGAGTTTTCATCAAATGTTACATCCCTGCTGACATCAATCTTCTTGAACCTTGGAAACTATATTCTGTAAGCCTTCAAGCTTTCACTGTAACCCACAAAGATACCCTTCTTTCCTGAAGGATCTAGTTTAGTCCTCTTTTCCTTTGGGACATGAGTATATACTGGAGAACCAAATATTCTGAGATGACTAACTTCAGGTTTCTTACCAGAAAAGACCTCTTCTGGTGTCTTGTTGTCCAATATCTTGTGGGGTGTTCTTTTATGCACATATACATCTATTATAGCTACTTCTGCCCATAGATGCATAGGTAGATCCTGGTCATGTAGCATTGCCCTTGCTGCTTCCATGATAGTTCTATTCTTCCTTTCTGCAACTCCATTCTATTGCGGATTATAAGGATCAGTCAACTCCCTCTTAATCCCTAAATCAATACAAAACTTCTTGAAGTCACTTGAGGTGAATTCTCCACCATTGTTGGATCTGAATGTTTTGATCTTCTTGTCAGTTTGATTCTCCATTAAGGTTTTGAATTCCTTGAATTTATCAAGCACCTCATCTTTGCTCTTCAAGAAGTATACCCAAGTCTTCCTGGAGAAGTCATCAATAAATGAGACATAGTAAACATACCCACTCAGGGAACTGAATGACATAGGGCCACATACATTTGAGTGGATGATTTCTAGGATGTCTTTTGCCTTGCTTTCACTGCTTGGGAAAGCCTTCTTAATGTTCTTACCTTTTGCACATCCTTTGCAAATACCTTCATGTTTGGTCTTGATTTCAGGAAGACCCTCTACTGCCTTGCTTGCAAGTGGAAGTGCTTTATAGTGCATATGAGCTAGTCTTCTATGCCAAAGTTCACTTGGCTCCATGGATTCATGCACCATGGCATGTTCAGGTTGTCCCTTCAATTTATACAAGCCTCCCTCTTGCTCTCCAATCACTACTGCATCATCTATGGTCTTTCCCTTTGGCCACATTAGGACTTGTCCATCCACAAATGCAACCCTCATACCTTTTGCATCCAATGCAGAGATGGAGAGTAAGTTCTTCTTGAGCCTAGGTACATAAAGTATTGCTTTGATCTTCAAGGATTTTCCAGAATCTAGGTTGTAGGAGGCTTCACCACTTCCTTTGATTGGGTATTGATAGTCATCCCCAAGTTTCACCTTATGGGGTGATTCATGTTCAGATAGATTCACAAAAGATTCCTTAAACCCATTCATGTGTTTGGAAGCCCCACTATCAATCAACCAATCATTACAACCATGGGAGATGGTACCTGTGAGAGCAGAGATCAGAACATACTCTTCTTCACTTGATGAGTCATCATTACTATCACTTTCTGCCCTAGCCTTCTTCTTTGGGGGTTCATCATCTTCGACAGCATGAGCACGAAACCTTCTTTTGCTACCCTTCTTCTTCTTGTTGGAGATGTTGTTGTCCTTCTTGTTCTTGGGACAATTTATGGCAATATGTCCTTTCTCATTATAGGTGAAGCATATTCTTCTTTCTTTGAAGTGATGTGAAGATCTCTTGGAGTGAGATGGCTCTCTCTTGGACTTCCCTTTCTTGGTGTGAGCTGTGAGAGCTTGATCTTCATTCCCCATCTTTTCTTCTCATGCCACAAGCCTTGCTTCTTCTTGTGAGCATTCTTCCTGTAGTCTATTGAAGGAGATCAACTTCTTCCTTGCACAAATTCCTTCGATAAAGGAATCCCATGAACTGGGTAGGCCATTTAGAGTGGTCATCACCACTTCACCATTCTCCACCATTTCATCCACTGCTTCTAGTTGTTCCTTGATCTGGGAGACCTTGGAAAAATAAGATTGAATGGTTTCTCCATTCTGAAACTTTACTCCTTTCAATTGGTTCCGCAGGGTCATCTTCCGATTTATGTTCTTCCCTTCAAACAGCTTGGTCAAAGAGTCAAACATCTCCTTAGGTGTCTTAAGAGAAGACACATGGGGTATGAGATGGTCTTTGATAGAATCAGCAATGATTCTCTTTGCCTTGACCAAGTTCTTCTTGTGCCATACCTTGGCCTCTTCATCCTCTAGGATAGGGATGTCTTCTTTCGCATATGAGTCCAACTCATTCTCTTCCAGGATTAACCCAATCCTATACTTCCAGGCTCGGAAGTTATCAGCCCCTTCAAGCTTATCCTCAAGCTTGGTGTGGAGAGACATCTTAAAGAGTACTTCAAATGGAAATAGAAAAGATTTAGAACTTACCACTTGAAGTGCTGAAAACTAGATCTGGTCTTGGATTAGGGTTTGTCAGAGAAACCCTAAAAATTCAAAATGTGAATTTCAAATTTCTGAAAGGATAGAAAGATGCACTTTGGTGAGCTGATCAGCTTGGTGCATTCAGAATTTGAGATCAGCAAAGTCTTGCCCTTCAGAATTGCCTTTTGTCCTCCCGGGTTCACTAGGGAGAGCCCTGAATTAGGGTTTGAGTTTCCCAGAGATCTACCCAACCAAAAATCTCGATCCAAAGCTCTAAACTTCGATTTTTGCAAGGCGCTTCCAGCTGTGCCTTCAGATTCTAGAAATTCCTATTTTTGTGGAAACCCTAATTTTTAGGGCCAAAACTGAAAATGCTCGGAACTGAGTTTTGATTGGACAGATAGATGCGCCTTGATGAGTAGAGTCAATCTACTATACTGATTTTCAAAAATCTGTGGAGAGAAACCCAATAAACAAGGAACTCAAGCTTCCGTCACTGCAAAATGTCTTCTTCTCAGGTTAGCTCTGATACCATGCCATGTTAAATTTTGAGCATTAATTCATTATACTCTAGGATCTTTGCTGAGAGAATAACATATACAGTATATCAATGCATGACAATCACAATATGACAAGCATCACAAGAATCAAAAGCATAAGAGACAAGAGACACAGAGTTTCCGTGGGGAAAACCCTAAGGTGAAAAACCCCACAACTTCCTCAGAGATAGAGAGAGCAATGGCTCAACCAAAATACAACCAAATAACAATGAGATAGTCTCCTAGCAGATGATCCTCCTCTTCCTCACTAGTGTGCCACTTCTGAGAGTGAGAGTGAGTTACTTTTTCGAGTGAGTAAAATAGAGATCTCCTATCTCTATTTATACTCACCTTTTTGCCCAGTGACCTTATGGGGCCGACTTGTCTATCTAGATACATCCACATTATATTATATATAATTCAGGGCCAACCCCACATGGTGGTCTAATAACCCATCGACAAGTACACACACTTGTGACACTTGTCAATCCACATGAAGACACTTCCTTATAGAGGAATAACACATCTCTTATAAGGGTACAATGAATATATATATAATACATAGATGAAATACATTCCAAAGTTACATATACATCAACACCTGGAAGTACGTAACTGGTTCAAATAGGCTCTCCAACGGGGTAACACATGATTTCCTGTCGTCCAGTAAGTGCTCGAAAACGTCATTACACACAATGTGGCGAGAAATAATTTGAAACCTTATAGATACCAAAAAAAATCCCTAGCATTAAATGCATTAAACATCGTCAAATCACACCTTTTCAGATCACTTTACCATTTGGCAGCAAAACATTTCAGATCACTTTCAACTTTTCCGCTGATCTAGTTTCGACTCAATTTTTCGTTTAGCACCGATTTGTTTCAGATGAGCCTTTTATTTTTCCACCGATGAATGTTTTCGGGAGAAATTGCTTTGGGAAGCGATACAGTTACACCGAAAATGTTTCGTACCAATTTTATACTTGTGTTAAAAAGCATTTGGGCATTTTTCATAGCAACACTCCTTCGACACCAATGTGTTTCGAGGTGAAACCAGTTTTGTGTTGAACTACTTCAGGGCAGGAATCTATTTGGTGTTGATCCACTCCATCTCTTTGATCGACACAACTTCCCATTCTACGTCGGATTTCCTTTCAAAAATTTCAATGTAAAAGGATCATGCACCGATCCAAATAACTTGTCAAATAGTCAAGGATCAGGAGAAATCTAATGGTTGCATCGGCATAAAAATCCAACTTATTCCGATCGTTCTGGGACTTACATATTTTTGACTATGTCAGTGTAAAACGTGATTCTTCTCCGACTATTTAGGTGCTAAATAATAAACTCCACCACTCATTTCTGCGTGAAATTGAAATGTGCTCCGACAAGGCCTGTTCCCTTTGTTCTCTGACCGTTTCGACGGATCATTCTATTTTGCATTGAAACACAATTCTTCTCCAAACAATGTGAGTGTTTCGGCATTAAAATAAAAATCTCTCTGACCATTTCAATGCAACATTAGATTGTGCTCCGACTATTCTGGCACAACATTGGATTGTGCTCCGACCATTTTGACGGAAAATTGAAAACTCTCCTGATCCAAATTTTGTTTTTCTTTTGATTCAAAAAAATTCTAAGTGTCAAATAAAAGTAAGCAGATAGAATAAAAAAACACTCTAAGTAAATTCAAAAGAAGGAGGGGCCCTAGAAATTTACAAAGTTTTGGGGATTAGGCTGCAGCTGCAACATGTTGTCAATGCTTTTTCTGTTTTATGTTACTTCTGCATGGATTGCATGCTTCGTGATCATTCTCATTGCACTGCTACATGCTTCATCATCAGCTCCATACTCTTCATGATCGACTTCATGCTCTTTTTCCCCCTTTGAAATCATTGGAAAGGAGATTCCATCACTACACAATTATTGGTTCTCCTTTCTTCCATCCCGCATTGGGCTTCATTCAACTGCTTGATGGGATAACTCTTCCTATCTTCATGCTCCGTTCTTTTGCTGAAATTTCTGCGTTGCTACCCTACAATATGTATATTGCTTTCATAGCCATCTCAGATACACTACCCCTGTGCAATTTCTGTCTTCATTCTATATCTTGATCTTCTATTCATGTTCACAATACATCATCACTCTGTGCACAGATCTTGATGCAATATTCCAACTACATAGTCTCAAATTCTGTTTGCTTCTGTTTTTGTGCTTTGTTCTCCATTGATCTCTTTTCTGTGCATGAATGTTCCTTAAGTCACATTTACTTCACCATAAATTCCACCTGTCATCCAGCATGGCCATTGTTGATGTATATGTAACTTCGGAATGTATTTGACATATATGTATATTTTATTCCTATAGAGTTGTTATTGTTCCTCTATACGAAAGTGTTGTCATTTATATTGTAAGTGTCGTAACTTATACTTGATGGGTTATTATACCACCTTGTTGGGGTCAGCCCTGTATAAGTCATGTGGGTCAAAGGGTTATTAGACCACCCTATTAGGGGTCGGCCATGTCGGTCAAAGGGTTATTAGACCACCCTAGTGGGGGTCGGTCCAGTCAGCATTATGTTATGTGGTTAAGTTGAGGCCGACCTAGTTGAGTAAAGGTCAAGTCAAGTTAGTGTATAAATAGAGAGTGTGTCTCTCTCATTCTACACATTCTATTCTCTCACTCACACTTGGGAGAGTGGCACACTTGTGGAGGAGGAGGCTCTGCTACTAGGAGAAGACTATCTCTTGTATTCTGGTTGTATCATTGCTCTATCTATCTCTGAGGAAGTTATTGGGGTTTTTCACCTTTATGGTTTTCCCTAAGTAAACTCTGTGTCTCTTGTGTGCTTGCGTTATTGTGTCCATGATTGATATGCTGTAGATTTGCTATACATGTTGTTCTCTCAATTAAGATCCTAGATTAGATTGAAGTAAATTCTAAAAATTTAACATGGTATCAGAGCTAGCTTGAAAGAAGGCATGACATGGCATGTATGACACTTGTTGCACTTACGATGCTAGGGCTTGATATAGAAAAAACCAGTCATCATAGCACTTTCGCTATAAATCCGTTTTCGCGAAGTTTTCCAATCTGAAACTTTTACAGGTTGAAGATCAGATCCCCATGTACCTTGTGTCCAAAGGACAACCCCTAATTTGTTGTACTTTGTGATTTATGATTTGTACAATATAGGGTTTCTCCCTCTTCCAGATCTGAGTCAAAATCAGGTGACCTCGGGAAAAAGGTCATAACGTGGGCTAGGAAGCTCTAAATGAAATTTCGTAAAAGGTGACAGGTAGTACACAGACTGTACTATCTGAGGAAAAATTTTTAGAGATTGAAGTTGAACCAGTGACACGTGGCACGCCATACAAGTTCGCTCTCCTGTATTATCCCATAAACAAGTCATGTTGCGACACTTGGTATAACTCTCTCTCAGAGAATCCAATTGAGGTCAGACCTATCAGGATGGAAAGATAATAGGTCGGGCTATCTTAGAAAAAAAATTTAGACCCTGTGGATCAAAAATTTTGGAGTTACACCAGAAACAATCAGGTACATATTTCTGTCAAAACAGAATTATTTTTGAGTACCTTCATTTATTGCTTTCGGAATTTAGGGCTTTGGAGAAAGTTGGAATTTTTGTAATAGGAGACCACGACTGGATGCTACTCATCAAAATTGAAATTTAGAGACCAAGATCATATTTTTTGGTTGGGTAGAAGGCCGGGCTTGATAAAACCCCAGTTCGGGACTTTGATCGGAAAGATGGAAAATTAGGGCTTCTACAAAAATTGGAATTTTGGAAATCTGTGACCACGGCTTGAAGCTCCTCAGAAAAATCGAAGCTTAGAGTTTTGAATCAAATATTTTGGTTGGGTGAAGCTCCGGGAAACTCAAACCCTAATTCAGGGTCCTCCGAGTGAATCCGAAAATCTAAAATGCAATTTTGAGGGGTGAAACTTTGCAGTTTTCAAATTCTGAATATACCAACTTGATCAGCTCATCAAAGCGCATATTTCTATCCTTTCGAAAGTTTGAAACTCAAAGTTTGAATTTTTGGGGTTTCTTTGACAAACCCTAATCCAGCGCCAGGTCTAGTTCTTGCAAATCAAGTGGATTGGGTTAATCCTAGAAGAATATGGATTGATCACCTGCATAAGTGAAGAAGTTCCTGTCTCAGAGGGAGATGAGGCTAAGGCCTTCCATAAGAAGATTACAAGCAATCTTGATAGGTATGGCTTACAGGTATGTTTCATGGTTAAGTTGATCATATGTTTGTCATCATATCATTACAGTACAATCTTGATTAATTACTGGACTTGTCGTATCACCTTAATAGAAGATATTCATTGTTTAAGGTTTTGACACTTATGATTGTACTAATGCACTGTGATGTCGTATGAGGTTTATGTTGTTTGCTAACACAAAAGGTACACCAAGAAAGTCAAATCATGTTCTACTCCAAGAACATATGCTCATGGTGACATGAAGATCAAGATTCATCCATTGTCATGGATCACATAGAAGATCTACTTTCAAGGTATGTATAACTTGGTTCTACTATGGTTAACGTATGAGACATGCAGGTTACTAGCACAAGTCACTGAAGAGAACCAGAAGACATTATGCGGGTATGTTAGACATAAATAGCTAGCATGCTAATCCAGGTATGTTTTTCCTATATCAAGCTAGAATCCTACCTTGTGTTAGGATCTTATACTGTTGTGTTGTTAATAATGATTATTCATGAAGGTATAGGTTTGAATAATCACAGGTTTTAAGCATATTATATCTTTTATCTTGATTGATGATTCAACTAACCAGAAGAGTCCTATGATCAAATAAGAATGTGTATGAGTAAAAGAAGACTTCCCCGAAACCTTGAATACTAATGTTTATTATTTGTGAATGATCATGAATATACATGTTTAAGATTATTGTGTTTTGATAGTATTAAGATTATACTAATAAATGTGTGATTATGTATGAGACCTCAAGGATAACACAATGATGATACTAATAAGCATGCATAGTGATTAAGGATGGATGTAAGTTCAAGGACAGGTAATCCAGGAAGCAAAGATCAAGAGGGAGCACACTCCAGTTGTTCCTGCAAAAAAAAAAAAGCAAAGGAGCACACTTCAGTAGTTTCTGCAAGGATGCAGATATTCAAAGGGAGTTGACCACTTCTCACAATCCACATAAGAATGGAGTTGCAAAAAAGAAGCAAAGACTGAGAGGGAGTCAACCCAACAAACAAACAAAGATAAGTATTTGAATTGTCATTAATTGCATATTTTATTGTTTAAATAATACTGTTCAATAATGTATATACTGATGCTCCTAGAATTAGGTTGTGTATTAAGCATATTAGAATAGTTGCATTGATGAACAATATACTACTAATATGCATGGGTAAGTGGCCTATGGCACTGTACAACATTCCATTGCTACTTATCTAGAATGAAACCTCTTTGTTGACATGTTGGGAGTTGTGCACACTCTTAACAATGTTCTGGTAGACATTGGAAAGCATCTAGAAAGTTACGGGATATGGATAAATGTTGTATTGAAGCATTGGCTAAGATAATTGCATGACTATATGACATATTTCTTTACATGTAAGAATTTGTTCTGAAAACTATGAGATGTTTTCTAATCATGCAATTTAACTTGTTGTGTAGGAAAGATCGTATGCCATCACGTACAAAAGAAGAACTACAACATTTGTTCAGCAACAAAATTATCTATTGAAGATATTGAAGTTCCCATGATATGGGAAGAATGCCATGATCTGTCGATCATGAAGAATGATGTTTGGGATGTAGTCCCAAGACCTGAAGGGAAGTTTGTTATGACTTACATATGGATCTATCAAGATCAAGCATGCTACAGATGGCAGCATAGAGAAATATAAAAGTGATGAAATAGAAGATACACCAGATGGATTTCAAGACAGCTTTCTTGAATGGTGTAGTTGAAGAAGAAGTGTATGTGGAGTAGCCACTTGGTTCTGAGACACATGACAGGGAGTCATATATGTGCAGAACTTGGGTATGATGCACCACTTTCTAGGTATGGAGGTGTGGCAGAGTGCAGATGGAATCTTCCTTGGACAAGGGAAGTATGCAGTAGAGATCCTGAAGAGGTTCGGGATGATGGACTACGAGGCTATGGCATTGAACTTGAAGCTTCTGTGTGATGCTTCATCTGAACCAGTTGATGTCACTATGTATCGTCAGATGATTGGGTCCTTGATGTACCTGACGAACATGATACCTGATATTTGATTTGCGGTGAACACATTGAGCCAATTTCACCTGGTTCACCTGGTTGCTGTAAAGCATATTTTGAGGTACCTGAAAGGTACAGTGTATTATGGGCTCAAGTATGAAGCGAATCAAAAGTTTAACCTGCAGGGTTATGTTGATTCAGATTGGGCAGGCAGTGCTGCAGATAGGAAGAGCACATCTGGGTGCTGCTTCAGTATGGGATCAGGTGTGATCTCTTGGTTCAGCAGGAAGCAGTCTTGCGTAGCACTGAGTACAGCTAAGGCAGAGTATGTTGCAGCTTGTTCAGCTAGTTGTGAGGCAGTATGGCTACGGAAGCTACTGTCTGAGTTATTTGATCTCCTGTTGGATGCTACTGGTATATTTTGTGATAACCAGAGTTGTGTGAAGCTGTCCGAGAACCGAGTGTTTCATGACAGGTCGAAACACATAGAGATCAAATATCACTATATCAGGGGTATGGTGCAGAGAGGAGCTGTGAAGCTCATGTACATTGTGACGGAAAAGCAAATTGCAGATGTGTTGACGAAGCCACTAGCCAAGGTGAAGTTCGAGTACTTTAGGGAGAGGCTTGGTGTTCTTCAGATTGATGACACTTCGAGGAAGAAGTGATGGACACATTTGCAGAAGCCATTTCAAGTATGTTGGAAGGAGGATCCTTCACATGGCTGTGGATGTAAGCGTTGGATGATGAGCATCAGGACGATGCTCCAGTTACTGCTCTGTATATGCATCAGGAGGATGTTGGATATGATCAGTTGGATCATTTATATGTATATACGCATCATGTTGGATGCTGGATATGATCAGTTGGATCATTTATATGTACATGTATGTATGCATCATGTTGGATGCTGGATATGATCGGTTGGATCATTTGTATGTATTTTGTATATGCACCATGTTGGATGCTTGGACCATGTATTTGTATATGTATCAGGTGGATACATTGTATGATCAGGTGGATCATCTATGATGATATGTATCAGGCAGATACTTGGTGTGCATCAGGTAGATGCATTGTATGATCAAGTGGATCATGTATGGTGATATGTATCATGTATTTGTATTTGTATCAGGTGGATACACTGTATGATCAATTGGATCATGTATGATGATATGTATCAGGTAGATACTTGGTATGCATCAGGTAGATGCATTGTATGATCAGGATGATCATGGATGATGAGCTTCAGGATGTTGCTCCAGATGACATGCAGCAGGATGTTGCAGTGATGATGATCAGGATGATCATGTGTACATTAGGATGATGTATGGTGAGTATCAGGTTGATACTCTATGGCAGTGGATCAGGTTGTGCGGATGAGCATATAATTTGGCCCTAGGAGATTTGCAGATAGTCTTTTGAGGTTTTGCCTATGGCATATAATTTGGCCCTGGGATATCTGGCAAATGCTCTTTCGAGGTTTTGCTCTGGGAGGACATATAATTTGGCCCTGGGAGATCTGCAGATAGTCTTTCAAGGTTTTTCCTATGGCATATAATCTGGCCCTAGGATATCTGGCAGATGCTCTTTCGAGGTTTTGTCCTATGGCATATAATCTATCCCTAGGAGATCTGATAGGTTGGGCTATGTGCCCGTAATAAGTCCTAGGATGCTCTTGCGAGGTTTTTCCATGACCACATATAATCTATCCCTGGGAGATCCTATAGGTAGAGCCATGTGCTCGTAATAGCCTAGGATGCTCTTGCGAGGTTTTGTGGTGACCACATATAATCTGTCCCTGGGAGATCCTATAGGTAGAGCTGTGTGCTCGTAACAGCCTGGGATGCTCTTACGAGGTTTTGTGGTGAGGTCACATATAATATGGCCCTAGGAGATCCTATAGGTAGAGCCATGTGCTTGTAACAGCCTGGCATGCTCTTTCTAGGTTTTGTGATGCACGTAATAAGTCCTGAGGATTCCACAGTATGTCCAATGATGATGAAGACCTATAGGTGGTGGGCCTACATCCAGTATGAAAAAGGATTGGCTCTGTAGAACTTCCTATGACGAGTAGATTCAGAGATTGATTGAGATAGCAGCAGCAGTGACGATGATCCAGAGAAGATGACTTGTGCTAGAAGACCTGTGTCGAGAAATACCTTCCTAGTTAAGAGGGAGTGTTGATGTATATGTAACTTCAGAATATATTTCACATATATGTATATTGTATTCATATAGAGATGTTATTATTCCTCTATATGGAAGTGTCGTCATTTATATTGTAAGTGTCGTAACTTATACTTGATGGGTTATTAGACCACCTTGTTGGGGTCGGCCCTATATAAGTCATGTGGGTCAAAGGGTTATTAGACCACCCTATTGGGGGTTGGCCATGTGGGTCAAAGGGTTATTAGACCACCCTAGTGGGGGTCGGCCCAGTTAGCATTATGTTATGTGGTTAAGTTGAGGCCGACCTAGTTGAGTAAAGGTCAAGTCAGGTTAGTGTATAAATAGAGAGTGTGTCTCTCTCATTCTACACATTCTATTCTCTCACTCACACTTGGGAGAGTGGCGCGCTTGTGGAGGAGGAGGCTCTGCTACTAGGAGAAGAATATCTCTTGTATTCTGGTTGTATCATTGCTCTATCTATCTCTGAGGAAGTTATTGGGGTTTTTCACCTTTATGGTTTTCCCCAAGTAAACTCTGTGTCTCTTGTGTGCTTGCATTATTGTGTCCATGATTGATATGCTGTATATTTGTTGTACATGTTGTTCTCTCAGTTAAGATCCTAGATTAGATTGAAGTAAATTCTGAAAATTTAACAACCATAAAGCGATATGAAAAATCATTCATGTGGCACCTTTAGTGCCTCACACTTGTACTTGAGCTTTTCAAGCAACATCATTCTCGTCGCACGAAACAATGAATTAGATTTTCTCTTTTCATCCTTTTGCTTAGAATCATTAACTCGAGCAATTAAATTTTGTGACTCTATCACTAGCTTCGGATCGTGCCGACTTGAATGTGATTTACTACACATCTCTTCAACTTAATTTCACACATGCGAAAAACTAACATCTGATTCTATAATAGAGCTACAAATTGCCTAGTTCATCACCTTTGATCTTCTGCCATCTTGCTCTGCATCCCATTGCCTCTTGGTCTTTCATCCTTTCTATTCATGGATTCCTTCTACAAGAATATGAACGATTCCGTTGAAAATGTGTGCCTCGATGTCCAGTTGCAGAAATCATATTTCACTTGTCTAAGAGTCAGTGTAGGGATTTGGCAGGACCGAATGGAGGAGTCAAATTTCAAACATGTGTATGCTCAGTCACAGGTGAACCATAGCCATGCGAAGGGATTGACTAATATGAGCATATGGGTCGAATTACTAGAGAAGAAACAACAACAAATTCCAGATGCACTAAATTTAATTCAGTATGAGCAATCTGTTGAACAAGCATCATCTGCAACTCTACAGATTTATACCCTACAACCAACTTATGAGTACAATGAGTTGGTTCCAATGGGTTTGGAGCTCCTTCTTTCACAGCAATCAGTCACAGAGTTAGACTTTGAATTGCGGCATTGAGTTACTCTATGATTCTCAATTTTTTTCGATATAGCTTCAATTGTTCTCATGAACTCTCCTTTTTGGCCTCAACATGAAGTCTCTTTTGTTGTTCAAATCATGCATTTTGTAAACACACAAATTTTTAATGTAATACAAATTACGTTTATATATAATCTATGCACAATATTTTTTTGTAATTTTATTTCATTCTATTTCATGCAAGTACTTTTGTGCGACAAGTTATCTTCAACATAATTTAGCAACTAATTGAATATGCACACATATATTTGTTCATCAATAATACTAAATTATTTTATGCAACACTCCAACTCAACACATATGGATTTTGCAATATTTATGTGACGTAGATCCTCATACTATAACCTTCACTAACATACTCCTTGAATTCCTGAGATGCATCATGTTGAATTCAAGGATCTCACTTAATCTCTTGGAGATCAGCAAGAGGGGTAGCAATGACTTGCTTCTTTGGATGTACTTGGATTTTCAGCTTCTATTGTGCATTTTTGAGGAGATTTCCTTACCCAGTTTTTCATGTGCGCACTTCTATTCTGATTATGTGCTTGAATTCCTTCCCTATTGCTCCTTGTATGGTGATTTCTTTTGCGCAACATGTTTTCATCAGAACAATTTACTATTCTTCGACAATAAATAGCCTTCTGTCCAAATCCATCAAATGCTTAGCATCTCATATATTGACAATATTTAGCAATATGACCAATGCAATTGAACCTTGCACACTTCACTCTATTGATCCTTCTTCGATTAGTATAATAGACATAGTTGTAATCATTGAAAGAATTGTCATATTTGAAAGACTCCACTTGATTTGAATGATGTTCACTATCCCAGGCCTTCCCAGATGTTCTTTCATAACCAAGTGCTGACTTATATTCTGGTGATATCTGATCATTCAGAATTTTGTTTAGAATTGATGTGCTCCCTTTCAAATTTTTCTTCATTTCATTCTAAAAAACAGTCTTGTCACTTCCTGTATGTGCACAATTTGGAATATCACTTATGATAAGATATTGAACTTGTTTCGTTCCTTTTATGTTGATCAACTTGTATTCTAAGCGATAGATCTTTCTATCCTTGAGTGCAGTATGACTTGTCAACATCTTATTTTTCTGCACTAACTCTTCCAAAGAACCCTTCAACATGGATTTTTCTTCTTCAAGTATCTTGATCTTGTCAACTGAGTAGTTCAATTATTTCTCATATTCCGTGATATTTCCATTGACTTGTTTGTCATGAGATTCTTGAACCTCTTTTGCATACTTGACTCGTTCTTCAGACTTCGACAATTGGTCATGTTATAGGTCAAATATGCACTTCTCTATCCGTGATCACATTGCTCTGTTGATGACACAAAATGCCACTATGGATGGAGGAGCTAGATTGACCCTGGATGAGTTATTGCTCAGACTACACCCTTCAGCTGAAAAACATATTTTTTCTATAGTTTTCACAACATGTGCGCTACTATTCCCACAGTGATCCTGCATTCTGAATGCTGGTCTTGTTAAATACAACCTACGCACATCCTCTAAATGTTGCAAACGTTGGTTGTCAAGTGCAAAAGTTGCATACTGTGCGCTAGTCTACTTGTATGAAACCTATGCACATCTTAAGATGAAATGAAAAAATATATTAAGATTACGAATTGGGATTAGTTGAAGTTGGTTCTGCAACTTCTCGAACCTCCGAATTCAACCACCTCTCGAATTAAACTACCTACCTTGTCCCATAAATACAAGGGGAAGCCATGAGAGAAGGACCTAGAAGGAATGATAAGCTGTTGTTACGCTGGAGGAATTCCCAAGTCATTGTGATGAGCGGGAGCCCAGGAATCAGTTGCAGAAGTGTCTGGACAAATCAGGTATATCTGTACTTATCTACATTTCTTTGATAATAAAAGGTGGAAATACACTTCCTGTCCCAATTGAATGTCTATTTGATTGAATGCCTATTTTTATTGAATGTTTGTTGGATTATATGTTTGATTGTAGTTGATGTCAAGTTATTTCTAATTTCATCATATTCATTACAGTCAAGATACGCTGAGGAAGGTTAACTTTGTTTTGTAGGTTCATCATAGCGAAAGATTAAGCGAAAGCTAGGACCAGCCATCGTTAAAAAGGTACAAATTTCGATATCTTAATCTCTTTCCTTTTGTAGTAACTAATGCAAGGAAATGAATGTATTTACCTATCACCCCAATCAAGTTGGTCATGTCGTCTCCCCACTATAAGGTATTTTCCTGCACAACAGACTGGCGACTCCATTGGGGAGTAACCAGTTGTTTTTCTGCTCTAGGGGACATTGCTAGGTTTTCTTCCAGTTTATTCAGTCTTTTGTTCTCTGAGAGGTTTTATAGGTCATTTTTTCCTGTTCTTTTTATCTTTAGTCATCTCAGTCTGTTTCAGCAAAGCCTTTTTGTTTGCTTTAAGTCCCTGTGTTCTGGTTTGTTGTACTTACAGTAGCACATTTTCTGCCATGTCCGCTAGTTTCCCTGAAACACAGTAGTGTACTTCTTGTGACAGGCATTGGTTCTTATACCACACAGTAGCGCACTTTTCCTGTAGGTTCAAACCTTCTACTAGGGTTTGCTTCCAAGATGTGGGATCTACTTCTAGCTTCTTGCATTTCTTCTTTGACTGACTACTGAGACCTATTTGCCTTTCTTGAGTCTTATTTTCCTCTTTGAAGTCCTATAGATTTCCTTTACTTGCTTTAGCACTTGTTTAAGGTGTCTTTTCTTCTTTTTAAAACCTTTTTAAGGCTGTGCGCGACTCTTTTCTAAGCATAGTAGCGTACTTATTACCCTAGACTCTTGTTGCAGTCATACATACCTGCGTTCTCAACGCTTGTTGTCTGTGGCAATAGCTGTGCACTTTTACTGAGTCTTATCCTTTTTTTTAGGGTTTGATCCCAGTTTGAGTTTTTAGGGTGGGTTTGAAGAGTTGTTTGGTCTAGATACCTTTTGAACATCTGTTCAGATCAGTCTGAGTGAGTTAAACCTTTCTGGTTAACTTTTCCTTTGAGTTTGTGTGTTGGTAGGGATACCTTTGGTTTGCTTACCTACTCTTTTGTTTGGTAAGTGTTTTCTTAGGATTTGGTGCTTAGAAGCAGCCTCTTAGTTCTTTTTTTCCGTTGTAGGCATCTCTTTTCCTTTCTTCTTTTACACTTTGTTCTGAACCTAGAGTTTTTTCTATCGAAACAACTCAGTAGGTAGAGTCTTTCTCAACTCTTTTTGATTGGATTGTTTTAAGCCATTAGGTTGTTTTCTTTACCCACACTTTGCATTAGGTCTTACTTACTCCTTTCCAAGTTCTTTTTCTTTTGCAAATATTAGAAAAGACAAAAATTGAAATCAGTAGATTAGTAGTAATATTTATCATCTTTTTCGAAGTAGCATAGATCATTTTCTTTGAAAAACTAAAAGAAAATTACAAAATATTTTTCTTAGGATTACCTATTTGTCGTTTTTGAAAATATAAATGAAAAAGAAAAGATTCTTTTGTGAAGTTTCATGCATTATTTATATACGCACTCTGCTTTCTATCAAAACCTTTCCACACACTTCACTACCATTATGGAGTAAAAAGTATCCCTTAAAAAGAAATCTTAATAAAATTAACAAGCAACTTTTTCTTTTTAGGTATACACATCATCAACTAGCTTAGGCTAGGGTTTTGGGTTTAAATCACCTTAAACTACCCGAAATCAGCTTAATTACTCAACAATCGTAGTAAGACTATCTATTAGGTAAATCCACCTCTATCAAAATATCTTGGGAACGATCTACTCAAACCAAAGTTAAGGACGAGGCCGTGGGCGATTGGAACTGGTGAGGATACCCCCTCACTTTCCTCTCAACCATATACCAAAGTTGATTCACATACGGGGGTCCATTAGTACTTTTAAGTGATTTTGGATTTTAGGCTTTGCTACCCTGCCCATGTGTCTTGGCTAGGCTGACGATTGTTCCCCCAGGTTTTTTCGTATTGGTGGTATCCTTAGTATCATAAACCTAGGGCTCTAAATAGGTAGAGTGGAAGGATATTTCCACTTCACCTCGGACATACGCAGAAGGTAACCCTTTGGCAGTAATCCCGGGAGGGTGGTTTGTTGGTTCAAATGCTTGCACCTAGAGGACCTCCATTGGACACCACATAATTGACCGTCGATACTCTATTAGTTTGTTCTAGGCCCTCATCATCCCATACTTGCTTCTGAGAGTATTTTCCTTGTTTGCCTGGTTTGGTCACTGTAGGACATTTTTAGTGGTGTGCTCTTTGTGCTGGTTGTTTTTAGTTGGCCTTAGAGATTTCTGGTCTGTTGAGTTGGAAACTATGGATAACATCACAATGGGCACCAATCAAGGGACCCTTGTTCAAGGGGCTCCTTTTTATTTTACATTCATTAGGAACATTGGTACTCCCTTAATGGCTACCTTCAATCTTCTAGGATTCACTATAGGGCTACCGGTTTGGCTGTTTTCCACTCTGAACGCCTTGCATGCTCCTGATGCTTCTCAAGTAAGCACCTCACATAAAGAGCATCAGAACCCTATGCCTGCTTCTCCAGTAACATTTTATCCTTGTCCTTCTACCTCATGTGGTGAAAGTATTAATACTAGTAACCAACAGTCTAAAAGGAATAGATAGAGGAAGAATAAGAAGAAGATGCCAAAGCAAGGGGGTAGCCACCTAGCCTATGGATATCATGCTGGGGACACGTACCCAACCTCTAGTGGTCATGTGGGAAGAACTCACTCAGTCACTATAAATCATACTGAACCAACCCACCCAGCCTGTGGAAGTCATGCTGGGGGCACTTACGCAGCCTCTAGAGGTAATGTTGGGAGCAAAATTCCAGTCACTGTAAATCATACTGAAATCATGTCTTCAACAACTGCTTCTCATGTTGAGGACACGTCATTGATCACTACTGGTCATATTAATGACAAGTCTCTAGTTACTGTGAGTCATACTGGAGACACTGAATCATCCACTGCAAGTCATGCTGAGAAAGTTGACATTGTCTACAAACCTAATAAACAGAAGCTTAAGTTCCCTTGTAAGTTTTGTGAGGGAGACCACTTGACCTATTTGTGCCATGTACTTCAAGAAGTGCAAACAGTGTGGTCCGTAGTTCAAAAGTCTTATGCTTCTGAGCAACCAGCCACTGCAAGTCATGCTGGGGGCAAGCTGTTAGCCAATGCTAGTCATGATGAGAGTACTGTTGTTTTAAAGGACTCTAATTTTATAGTACGCAAGCCAAAGTTCCCTTGTAAACTTTGTAAGGGAGATCACCTTACTCACCTGTGCCCTGTCATTCCACAGGTATGAAGAGTGTTGTCCATGCCTGAAGGATCCTCTACTCCTAAACTGTCTATAGATTCCCAACAGCCTGATAAACCTTTGGTTGATGAAGTCGTTGAACCAATGCAATCTTTGGTCAACCCCACTCTTCCTTTGGAGAGTGAAGTGATCGAATCGATGCAATCTTCGACCGACCCCATTAGTCCTTCGGAGACTGATGCACCTGTCCCTGAAGTCTTCTGCATTACCAGTTTGGATGTTACTGAAAAAGGGGGCACTTCATCTGTGCCGAGTGAATCCATACCAAGCTCTAGGATCATTTCCTTTGATTGGAATAGTCTAATTGGGCCTCGCCTTCCTTCTTCTTCACCTTTCCAAATAAAGGTTGATATCGGAAACCATGCGGTTCACTGATGTATTGTACATGAAGGATCCTCTGTTAGTATCTTATCCCCTTATCGTTGGAGATATTTAGGTTTCCCTAACCTTTTTCCAGTTGTTAACTGGCCATTGACTTTCGATAAAAGACCTAGTAAACCGTTGGGATTCCTCCCTCAGGTACCTGTCACTTTGAGTGGAAAAATAGTCTTAGTTGATTTTATGGTTTTAAAGGACCCTATGGACTTTGATATGATCCTAGGGCATGATTACGTATATTCTATGCAGGTTGTGGTGTCTACACTCTTTCGTGTGATGCATTTTCCTCACAACGAAAGCATTGTCACTATCGATCAGCTTACATTTTTTTGATCCCTCTTATTACCCAACTATAGACCAAGTATGTCCCCCGTCAGTAGGCACTACCATGTCACAATAAAAATATGTGGCATATTGTTCCTTTAGTCCAATTGCTACTAAGAAGAAGCCTCTGAACTCCTGCTTACCTTCTCAAGACTGGGTCCCGGCAATTCACTAGGCGATAACTCCATCCGAATGTTTAGACATGCGTTCTATTTGGGATGATATACTTCCATCTGATGAAGTTTTCCTAGAGTCTATAATGCAGTCTGCCATTCATTTAGACATTGATCCACCATCGAGCATTCTTACACCTTTTCTTCGAGCTCGCTAAAAACAGTAAGGAGGCTACGAGCATTCTTCCACCTTCACTTCGAGCTCGTTAAAAATAGTAAGGAAGTTATGAGCATTCCTCTGTATCTCCTTAGAGCTCGTTAAAAACAGTAAGGAGGCCACAAGTTTACTTTTTCGGGCTCATTAAACCTTTACAGAAAATATTTTTATTGAGTTCTCTCTAAGCTCTTGTTAGACTCTTTAAATATGACAAGATTGCCGAGTATATTTGTCTTTTCAGACTCATTAAGGGATTTGAAGCGACATCCGCTTAAGTATAAGTTTACCCATTTTCCGGACTTTTCTGTATTATTTATGAAAAAGGAATACTCTAGTCATCCGTGGCTAGAAGAGTTCTTCTCTCATTGTTTTACACTTTTTTGGGTGAGGAGACTAACTGTATGAAAAATGACCTTTTGGAGTTTTCTTTAGGGTTTTCAGATTCTCAAAACATGAAAATACCAAGTGAGCATTCACCTACTCGGGCTCGATGTGAAATCCGTAAGAAGGTATATAGAGGATTGTTTAAGTTTTTCAGACTCTTTAAACAGGAAAACACCGACGAGCATATACCAACCTGGGATCGATACTAAAATCCACGAGTAGGTTTATGGAGTTATTGTTTAAGTTTTTCAGACTGCTTAAAATTGAAAATACTAGCGAGCAAGAATAGATCTCGACTCGATATTAAAATCCAGAGATCAGTATTATAGAGTATTCTTCTATCTCTTCTTCAAACTCTGTAAACAATGAAGAAGGTCCTGAGTCTTCCTCCCATGGGCTCGTTAACCTTTTTACATGGTTGGGCTTATTGAGTTTTCTTTCTTGGATTCATTAAAACAACAAGAAGGAAATTCTTTTACCAAAAAGAATAAGGGATGAGAAGGGTATGTCCACATCTTTTTAGTTTCAAAGGCAGTTAAGTTAGTTATGTCCTTGAACACAACACCTATTTGAGTCCATCATTTAGTTGGGTTTTAGTTTTTGAACTTAGGGTGAATCTGATATCCGAGTGTTTACTCCCCCGATTGGTTATTCTTCCAATCATATGGAGGGTTTGTTAATGTCTCCTACATTGCAGGCTTATATCACTTCCCCCTCATGTTAAAAGCTACCTAAGTCACTTTGTGTCATGCTCACTGTTCAAGGATACAACCTGTGTTAGTCATTCTACGGTTTACTTTGACTTCATGTGTCGGCCATCTTGGTGTTAGTTGTTTCATCTTGTTACTTGTCCTACTCCAATTCTACTCATACCTTTGAGTGTTCCTCATGTTGGATGATGGAGGATGCAGTAAGGCCTCCCTTCCAGTGGACTTCTTCCCATTGACTTCAACTCATTCTACTCTAGGAATGAAGTTTAGAGTTTCGGTTAGTACCTTGGGTATTGCAACCGTTAGTGGTAGTTTCCCTCGCTGTTGAATAATGGGAATACATCAATGCCTCTTATTCAATAGGTTCCTGAGGTGTTTGACTTCAAGTCCACTTATTCACACTTGTTGGAATGTACTAGGTACCTTGGGCCCCATTATCATTATCAATGGAAGCCCTTATGTTTGTTAATGGTATACATCAATGACCGGTAATCAAACGATACCTCCCATGTTCGACTCCAGCTCATTTATTTACATGGTTAGGGTTTGTACCTTGGGTTGTTTGGATGAATACCTCGACACTCTGATAGCATCACCATATTTATGTTATCACCCAAGCTGCACAAGACTGAGCCTTACTTATTTTTGGCTCTTCATGAGACATAGATCCATCTTGTTGTTATGGCTATGATCTCTCATTGTTGACATAGATCCATGCTTGTATTTCAGTAGCCATGCTATATATACAGCTCCAAATTATATATTGGAGATCATGTTGTATCATACCGAACATCTATATGATGTCAAGATTGTAATTTCTCACTGTCCTTGATCGTTGTTTTCAGGTACTTTTGTGACTTGGTTCTGCAGTTTCTTGCTCCTCCTCTGATTTGGAATTATAAAGTATTTTGGCCATCGTTTCCCTCTAACCTTAAACATTAGGGGGCATTTGTTATAGGTCAAATCTGCACGTCTTCATCCGTGATCACATCGCTCTATCGATCAAACAAAAGGACACTATGTATGGAAGAGCTAGATTAACCCTGGATGAGTTATTGCTGAGACTACACTCTTCAACTGAAAAAAAAAATATTTTTTCTATAGTTTTCACCACATGTGCACTATTATTGCCATAGTGATCGTGCGTTCTAAACGCTGGTCTTTTTAAATACAACCCGCGCATATCCTCTAAATGTTGCAAACGCTGGTTGTCAAGTGCAAAGGTTGCATACTGTGCGCTAGTCTAGTTGTATGAAACCTGCGCACATCTTAAGATGAAATGAAAAAATATATTAAGATTATGAATTGGGATTAGTTGAAGTTGGTTTTGCAACTTCTCCAACCTCCCAATTCAACCACCTCTCGAATTCAACTTCCTACCTTGTCCCATAAATACAAGGGGAAGCCATGAGAGAAGGACCTAGAAGCAATGATAAGTTGATGTTACGCTGGAGGAATTCCCATGTCATTGTGAAGAGCATGAGCCCAGGACTCGGTTGCAGAAGTGTCTAGATAGATTAGGTATATCTGTACTTATCTACATTTCTTTGACAGTAAAAGGTGGAAATACCCTTCTTGTCTCAATTGAATGTCTATTTGATTGAATGCCTATTTTGATTGAATTTTTGTTGAATTGTATGTTTGATTGTAGTTGATGTCAAGTTATTTCTAATTTCATCATATTCATTACAGTCAAGATACGCTGAGGAAGCTTAACTTTGTTTTGAAGGTTTGTCATAGCGGAAGATTAAGCAAAATCTAGGACCAGCCATCATTAAAAAGGTACAACTTCCGATATCTTAATCTTTTTCCTTTTGTAGTAACTAATGCAAGGCAATGATTGTATTTACCTGTCACCCCAATCAAGTTTGTAGTGTCGTCTCCCCACTATAAGGTATTTTCCTACACAATAGGTCCTATAAGACGTTACTCTTCTTTCTTGACATCTTTAATTCATCTATACAATTCACCAATTCACCTTCCCAATCAACATCTGCAACTTCTTCTTCTTCAGATTGACTATCAGATTTGACTTCTGCGATAGGATTTGGAGGTGTATTGAAGGATCCACTAAAGAAGCATTTATCTAGTGATCCTGGTTTTCTTTGTGCAACTGGTATATTCTTCTTGATTGAAGAACAACTATTCTTATTTTCATCATTTCTTCTTCCACAAAGGCCATGAATAGTACCTATTCTGGCTTGTCGTTGTAGCCACTTCCTTCAAACACATTGTTGTCTTCCTTAGTATACAAAATATTCCTTTTCTTTGGGACCTTCTTTTTAGTTTATGGTCTGTCTTGAGTGCATGCCATTCTTTTTTCATGGGAAATGGCTTCTTCCTCATTGTTTCTATCTCCATCCTCCCTGTAATACCCCAATTTTGACCCTTATGTTAAATTGGCTTTTATGTAAATATTGTATACATGCGTTGTATGTTTCGTTAGCGTGGAGCTCAAGGCCAAGGCCCCACTAGTGTATGTTCGGATTTTATTAAAACAAGCAAGTATTTGATATTTTGATACCCATGTGCTATTAAGCCATCGAATGTTGTAAATTGATGTAAATATTAATATTGCAATAAAATACCAAAACTGGCTATGGAAGCAACCAATGAGAAGGGGCCATGTGTATCCACTAAGCAGTGGTGAGGGGGTTGTGGGGATGAACCATACGCTGCCAAATGTCATTGTGAGAACCCATTTGACTTTCCTTGATGACATTTATTTATGCTGTAAGGAAGTAGTTGAGAATTTCAGTCCATGGCTTCAATGGAGCATGGGCAGCCCAGAAATTCATATTTGCAGGTATGGGCTCTGTTTTCTTGTATCACAAGCCACTCTACCTCATGGGGGTTTCTTCTTCCTCATCCCCATTCCATTGGGGAAGTGACCAGCATCATTCTTCACCCAAAAACGAATTGCAAGTAGTGAGAAAAACCAGAAATCGCAACTTTGAAAGAAACCATGTTTTGAAGAGCCAAAAATGCCCAGATTTGGTATTGGACAATAAAATCCAATGGAGGATCCATAGATATGAACCTTGGGGTGAATTTGAGAGCATTAGATACCCCAAAATCCATTGGGAAACCCAGTTTCTATAGCCCAGAAAAACCAGTGACGGGATTGGGTTATTTTGATGACAGAGTTCTGAGAAATCCAAGTATGAATGAAAGAGCAGAGGTTGCGTTTGCTTGATAAACCCAGTGAAGGCTAGAATCTCAAAGAATTAATAGCTGGACCTTTCTATTCCCATTCTGAAGAGCACTGGAGGGAAGGGACACCTGAGGGACTGTGCAGCAGAGAAGGGGACCTTCCTTGTATTGGGTGTGGTAGGTATTGTGGGTGCCTTGCCTGTTTGAATTAACTTGGGATGCATGTAGCTCTATGGTTGAGCTCACCGGCTTAGCATTTCTCTCCTCTATCTTCTTGTATGCTTGATAAACCCAACAGTGAGATGGCTTAGCATAACTGTTAAAAGAAACTATGGCTGTGAGTGAGCCCAGTTAGTTCCTCCTTAGTGGATACACAACCCAGCTTGGGGGTGATCTCTCAGCTGAAGGAATACAAGTTGGACAGAGATCTATGGTTGGGTGGAACATTGATCTCACATATCCAGTTGTTTGGATGGCTTCATCTTCAAGCTAAGTGTTATCTGTGTTTTAAATTATATGCATTATGTGTTCTGCAATATGTCAATTGTCTGTGTTTAATGAAATGAAATAATTATCTTAATATGGGATCTATGTATGGCATTGGAATGAGATTGAGTCCCTATATGTTGGATCATCCCCTGTTGTGATAGATATGTTATGCATTAGTATTTGTGTGTGTGCAAATGTGAGTGGTCTCCGCTGTGCTTAATTAATTTGGACCTGCACACATTAAGTTTTCAATTATTATGTAAAATTGGGTAATGTATGGGGCAGAGATCGTTGAACGAAGTCCATATGTTTGGTCATGTTCTCTCCCTGCAATGGGATGACGGGAGGGGACGTGACATTCCCTATATGGACACTTAGAATCAAAGTGGCCTATTACCATACATTTGAAACATTTGAAAGGAAACTTGTTTTTATACTTACCACGTCTTCTTTCCAGCTTCCTTATGAAGCTTTAATCCTCTTCATCTGATTCATTGCAAGAGTCCTTGTCATGCTCATGCTTAGCCTTTGCAGTGGATTTAAAGGATGCTTCTTTTCTGATGGGATTTTATTTCTTAGTTATCATCTCATATGTAGTCAAGATCCCTTGAAGCTCGTCCTTTTTCAGGTCTACAAGATTGACTCTATATTCCAACACAGATATAAATGTTGACGGCATATTTCTTAGTATTTTCTATACCACTGATTCTTCTTTTAGAATAACTCCAATACTCTTGATAACATTAACTATCTCATCAACCCGTAAGAATTAAGATGCAATATACTCTTCATCTTTCATTTTCATGGATTCATATAACCCGGAGTAATTCTGCAACTTTTCCTTCTTTAATTTCTTCTCACCTTCATAGACACCTCCGATTTTATCCCATACTTCCTTGGTTGAGGCGTAGTGCATGACCTTGATAAATTTAGTATCCATTAACCCACATAGCAATGCATTTCTGTATCTTTCATTGCATTCATATAGTTTACTTTTAGCTGGGTCAACTGGTGCGACTACTGGGACATTGTAACCATCCACAATGGACTGCCAAACATCAACTCCAAGATATTTCAAGTACACTTCTATCCTGAACTTCTAGAAAGTGTAGTTGGTTCCATCAAACCTTAGTGCTTTATTGGTGGAGAGACCTTCCTACTTGTCCATATCTGTGCATGGATCTATCTTCTAGATGTTAAGTTTTTATTGAGGATACTCGCTCTAATATCAATCATTGGAATCTATTTAACACTAAGAGGGGGCTGAATCAGTATTAGCGTAGTTATGAACAATTTTTAACTTCTTAATAGATTAATCTTGGTCTTCAATTATGCATCGACCATAAATAAAACATTCATCCACATATGGGAAGAACACAGAACATGCAAAATTTTTACGTGGAAACCCAAACGGGATAAAACCATAGAATTCTCTTTATAATGGAAATATTACATTCAAGGAAGCACCGACCTCCTAAGTCCTCTAGCACCAACTGGAAGGAGGCACTGAACCCTTGGTTTTACAGGCACTGATTTGAACGAAGCACCAAATCCCTGAGTTCTCCAAAACAAACTGAAAGGAGGCTATGACCCCCTAGTTTTATTAATATTTACCTGAAGGAAGCACCAACTAGAAGGAGGCTACAACCCCCTACTCCTTGCCCCATCCTGCCACCCATATATACAAGAATAAAATATTTCTCTATTGTACTTCTGATATGCGCACACTTCAGATATTTTGTTGTTCCTTATGCTATGCGCACGTTCTATATGTTGTAATATTGTTGTCACTATGCTACATACATTACTTGAATTCACACTCAACACTTCAATTCAACTGACATTGCACTTCATATGCTTTCTGATTCTTCATCAATTTTGTAGTTTGCGCCAAGGTTTAGTATTCAAATTTGATATTGCACTTCAACTGATAACTTTCAGTTCCGACTTCGAGAATCAGTATCATATGGAACTGTGCACCTTCAAATATATGTCCATTATGTCTTGGTGTAACAACTTTTAGATAATCTGTGACTATTTGTGCATCATATGATTCGTCCTTTATTCTTAACACACTTGTCTCAAATCATCCTCCTCACAATGCACATCCTTGACTGTGCTGCAAATTTGTCTTTGTGAATCTGATAGTATGCATTACTTCGCACTCATCAACTTAGTCTTATTGAGTCAGATAAAGTTCTTCACTTCATGCATCACAAGATATACTTCAAATCTGTCTTTGCGCTTCTATCTTAGAACATCTATGACTGTCTACATGATGTCTATGATACTATCATTCAGTCCTCACGCACTTGCACATCTTCTGTAATTGTTCCTTTCTGTCTTTACACAACTGTTATGGATCTATGGCATTATTCTGTGCACCATCAACTATTCCATTCCTTTGCTTGTGTGCACTCATCTCTTTGCTAGATCATCATGTTCTAGTTACAAGAGTCTTTGATTCCCCGAGTATTAGAATCTTGATAAATTTGTATCTTCCAGCTTTCCACTTACAATCTCTTCATCCTTTCTCTCAAGATTACTTGAAATATCCAACTTGCTTCTTGTTTATAATTCTCCCATGCATATTTTATGTCCACATGTTGGATGTGAATTTCCTTCTTCTTTGCTCCATGTTTCATGCTTCTTCCACTTGTCATGTTCTACGATATTAATGTGTCATCTCTTGTTGTTCTTTGCATATACATGGTCCTTTCCTTAGTGGGACTTTCACCCTTGTGTTGTGTTCTTGCGCCCTTGATGTACCATTTCCCATGGAATTATGGATATGATATATTCAACGACTACACCCATCTTGGTACTTGTGCGCGCTTCAACAACTGAAAGATTCTTTTGATTGGTGATGTCTTGTGTGCTTTTAGGAATTGCATAACTGTGAGTAAAAATATAAATAGTAATAATTGAACATTAAATTATCTACCGAGGATTCGTACACTTAGAGGTGCAAGCACCGTATGTGTGGGGTCAAAGCTTAAACTAGTCTCATCTATCCTAATTTAACTTGACATAATGCCAACAAATACACAAAACAATAAACCTAACCCAATCATCTTGGGAGGAAACCCATCATAAGGTGACCATATCTACCGAGTTAGGTCATTATGTCCTCTGTTGGTGATTGAAAGTTGAAACTACTAAAAATCAAATGTGGGATTGTCAAGAGAAATTCACAAAATACAAGGCTATTTATTCACTCAACAATATGCAAGAAAATATGTATAAATCTAATCTACAAAAGCATCCATTCACCAAGCCAAATTCAAACTATACTAATTTAAATCAACTACTTTGTGCAATTAGAAATCAAAGGAAAAGAATCTTATGTTCACAAAACCAATTTCAAAAAGCCTTAAACAATTCTTCAAAAGACAATCAACTCTTAACCTACTTCAAGTCCCAAATTCTAGTTAAAATAACTAACCCTAGTTTTATCTCCTTAATGCAAAGAATCTAAAACTATTCCAATGTCTTAAATCAAACAATCAAAGAGAAGACCAACATAACCTATGCTTGCAACAAACCAACCCAATCTTCTAAGGAGTCCTATACAATATGATAGGCTATCTTGCAATCTTAATGAGAAAACAACATTCAAATCTAAAATCGATTGTAAAAGAAATGGTAATCTTAATCAATCACTATTACTTTCAAACTTGAACAAAATGAACTAGTTGACTAAACTACCAAAATTTCTATGTCTCTGGGTGGAAATCACCTCTCTACTAGATTTAAAATGAAATGAAAATGGTTCCTAAAATAATTATATTTTTAATAAAAACATAACATAACAAGGAAATACTAACTCATTTAAGAATCCATAACTTCAAGTTTCAACACGTTGTAAATTTCTCAAATTTATCTGAGCTTCCAACATACTGTAAAGAATCTAAGTTTTCATCAGACTGAATACAAGAAATCCACACACTACCAATGTTTAAACTGTAAAATCACTAAGCTACAGGCTCTGGCCAGAGATTCAATAATCTAAGCAATAGTTTCTACAACATGACCTATTTACTGAAACGGAAAGAACTCAGGTCTAAAATATTCTTATAATTGATCTTTCTATTTTATTTGCGAATGTGAAACTCAAAATTTACAGACTAAATCTATGAAAAGACTTAAATCCAAAAGGTTATCTCAAGCTAAATACTATTACTGCGAACATAGCAAGGTATAATAAGTGAACCCAATAAAATCCTAGATATATTACAGTGTTTTGCAAATCATCAATCAACAACAATCTTTTGAATTCTCCCTACGTACTCATATCTATAAAATCGAAGATAAAAAATATATGAACCAGAAACAACAGTATGAATAAACAATATGTCCATATTTCCTACAGTAATACGAACAAACAACTCATATCACAGGAAATGCATGAACATGCAGTGGTTGAAGGTCGGCCCCCCTTCGATCGCTGGCAAACCAGAAGTTGAAAGATTAAGGTTAACGTAGAACTCGATAAATGGTTTGAATCAAACTTTTACAGCATTTCCATATGTCTCCCTTCCGTCGGCTTGAAGAGGCCATTTAATACATAAAATCAATGGAGGAATGGATAATATCAGTCCCCCAACTCAGCAATTCGTTCAACAAATTATTGATTTTACAAAACCGGTCATAGCTCTGACTCTGGAAAGATTACGTCTGTTTGGGCACGTTTTTCTTCATATGATCTGTTAGGAAATTCCACAAACTGCCCTCGGTCAGAGGTAAATTACCATATTTGCGAAGTGGGTTTAAAACGGTTTCACTAGATTCCTCATAGATTGCTCAAAAATCGATCCTGAATTTTGCATCTTGGAGAGATGACGAGAAACACCATTGTCAGATCAAGTGCCGGAATAGATGACGAGAAACACCACTGTCAGTTCAAACCACCAGATAAATGAATGAAACTGCGTGGGAAACAAAAGTCTACACCAAGTAATGAGATTTAAGAATAAATTGAAATCCATTAAAAGTGAATAAAATAACCAAAATAGTAAGAGTTTTACCTTGTTTAAAGCTTTGTAATATATTCTTCAAAATCACATGATTGAAATCAAAATATATAGTCGGATTAGATTGAAATGCCTGGTTCCCATGTAGAATTGAATTAGAAATTCGACAATAGATAAACAAAAACAAAATGAATTTGTTAGGAAAATTAATAGGAAAAAATTAGAGGAAATATGATGTCTAAAATGGATCTCCTAAGGAAAATAATAAAATAATAGTTAAATTAATAAAATAATATTTATTAATTTTGGAGGAAGAAAAAAAAAAATTTACTTTTTTGTTCATATTTTCAACATATATCCTTGTGTTTTCAAGGATATAAGAGAATGAGCCTCTAAAATGGGCCTCCTAAGGAAAAAGAGTCATCATATAAGAGAATGAGCCAACCATAACTTCTTGATGGCTTGGAATTCAAGAACCAATAGAATTTTAATAAAATGAGTCAACCATAACGGTTGACTTGAGATATTTGTCATAAAAAAAACTATTTTTTTGTCTGTATTTTCAACATATCTCCCAGTTTTTTTACTCAAATTTCAAGCGGGAGCACTCGTTGGCTGTGGAAATTAATTCCGCATCCAACGAGCACCCACACTGCATACTTTTGATGGGCCCTACTGCCCCAAAAACAAGAAATACCTGAAAAAACGTGATGATGACGTTTTTTCAGGTATTTCTTGTTTTTGGGGCAGCGGGGCCCATCAAAAGTATGCAGTGTGGGTGCTCGTTGGATGCGGAATTAATTTCCACAGCCAACGAGTGCTCCCGCTCGAAATTTGAGTAAAAAAACTGGGAGATATGTTGAAAATACGGACAAAAAAAAAGTTTTTTTTTATGACAAATATCTCAAGTCAACCATTATGGTTGACTCATTTTATTAAAATTCTATTGGTTCTTGAATTCCAAGCCATCAAAAAATTATGGTTGGCTCATTCTCTTATATGATAACTAGTTTTCTTAGAAGGCCCATTTTACACCCCAAATTTCCTCTAATTGATTGACAATGAAAATTAAGTTAGATCCCTAGAGCTGAAGTTGAAGTTTTAAATAGCACTTGCACTTGAGGAAGAGATGGAATTGGTCTATGCTGAGCTTTTATTAGTTCCTCATGTTACTTTTCCTTCGTTTTCAACTGTTTCTTCAGACTTCGATTGGATCCAGTCATGTTACCTACCAAGGTTTGCAAAGATGCAACCTTAGTTTTCAGAACCGCATTTTCATGTTTAAGATACCGATCCAATTGAACATGTTCTTGCAATTGTTCAGTCAGCTTGGCATTCCTTTGTTTAAAATATTCAATACCTGCATTTGAAGAGGTAGTTGATTGATGATGTTTGACAGACTCATGATCAAATTTTGGTATTTGAGGTGATGAGGGATGTAATGGCAGTGAAGAGTCCTCAATAGTATTTGGCATTGGAGGATTATGGTAAGAATCAATTGATTGGGAATATTCCTGTGCAGATGAGAATGTGGATGAATATATTTGAACATGAGTAGACATTTTAACAACAGGTTCTACCTTCTTCACTTGGGCAGCCATACTAAGGTAAACCTACGAGTCAACTGAATGTTATCAATCAGAGACTTCCCAAATTCTTGTTGTTTCTGTTCAGCAGCAGACTGAGAACTCTCATGCTTCCCTTCTAACCCATGATGCTTTTTAACTCTCATTTCTTGCCATAACTAGGAGAACTAAAATCCTGTACTTTAATAGAGTTTTGGCTTTTGTTGATATTTACAGAGGATGTTTTATCAGCAGGGTCAGAACAAGGGATACCTTTGCCTCATTAACTAGAGGTGGATTAATACGAGAATTGGAAAATTCATGCAAAAATTGTTCCCAAGTTTGATTCTGTTTTAATTCAACTGAAACAAGCATCCTAATAATTCATGGAAAACGAAAAACTCACGGATGGCTAACAACTGGGTATAAGAGGTTGGTATGTATAGAAGAGGCTAGTTACAGCTCATTGCCTTTCATGATCATAAGCACACGTTTCCATAAACAAGGAAGAATAAATTATGGTTTAAAATATATACATGATAAGCAAGATGGTTTCAAAGGTCGCATTTGCATGGAGTATGTGATTTGATCTTAAGCAAGATTAAAGTTTCTAAGAGGTAAGATCAAGGGAATTGGAAAAATTGTTTTTTACCTATTAAAATAATAATGACATACATAAACAGTCAATGTGGCAAACTAATTTAGAACATAGATTATTATACAAAATATGCCATTAATCAATCAACGATATAATATGAAGTTTTCCATTTTAAATTTTCTTTTTAACAAATGTCATTAAACAGATTAAAAAATATATATAGGTGACTTTGGTTATAGAATAAAAAGATTCCTCTATATAAGATTCAGGAACCAACATTAAGCCAGTTAAAATAAATTAGATTTAAAATTAATGGCTTATAAGATATGAGATGTAAATATTCAAGGTAAATCTCATATTATTTAGCTATTTTAAATTAAAGATATACCTATATTTCAACAATCAAAACTTACTTGGTGTTCTAAAATTCCCTCGGCACTACAATTTACACAGTTCACATATTTTCCAGTACCTGATCCATCACTCCATCTGGCACCCTATCCAGCACTTAACCCAGTATTCTCATTTTCAAATGCATAAATACTCTCAAGATTGCAAATATGAAAGGTTGTTGCCATCAAAATTGGAGAAATGTTGTAGACGAAGATGCTCCATGAAAAGGATAAATAGTATGCTTTTAAATTTCAAAATTATCTGAATTGGAGAAGGAAAGTGTGGTTGGACAAAATTGTACAACCATTTGATCTTTGACTGAAATTTTTTTCTTTTTCATACAACCGGTTCCTCGAACAATTCTGCATTGATAATGATATCTAACTGGTAATCATTCATTTGGCCACATACAAAAAGAAATAAATCAGAAGATTACAAATTAGCATAAAAAATGAAAACATAATTAAAAAGAACCTAATATCTAGTAATCTCATTCTTTCCTTTGGCTATCATGTAGACTCAAATTCCAAAATTCTGGTTTACAACAACAGACTTAATTCCCTTTATTCATACATAAATGTATCATAAAATATTGTGCTTTTGTTCACAATTGAAAGGAGTAAAGCATTAGTATTTCTAAATGGAATCCATAAGGTACCAGTGATCTTGACCCAACTTCATACAAGAATGTTCAAGTAATGAAAATAAGGTTTATAGTCAAGTTCATCAAATTACCAAGCATAAGTACACTCTTGAGGTATAAACCTCATATATAGTAAAGATCACGCAATAGATACTTAAAGTATCTCAAGATGATTATCCAATTTCTATCAAATAAAGTTCATTTAATTTTAATTTAACCAGGCGTGTTTTTTCAATTCCTACAAAAGTACATTGTTCATACAAACAAGTATAGATCAAGCATTATAATTGATATTAAAGTTAGAACCCACTTCTAGCAAGTTTGTTCAGTACTCTGATGGGGTAACACTAATATCAAGAAATCTCTTCCCTAGGCAGAATGCCCCATTGCCAATAGGCTTGTTCAGTACCCTAATGGGTTTGCCTAGTCATACCACAGGTCGATACTCACTGCCAATAGACCTGTTCAGTATCCCGACGGGTTAACCTCTTACACCCTTTTTCTATCAAAGGCTCTTTTCCTTAAAGATAATATTTATAAATTGCTTATGCATGGTGAATATGGGAGCAACTTTGAAAATCTTTTTAGGAGTGGGATGGTATTGGGTTGGAAGATTTTCCTTGAAAGGTGCTTGTAAAGGTTTGTTTGCATGAACAAATAACTCTTGTAATCACATTAATTCAAAAACATGAAATAACTACAGTTATTTATATATAAAATTAAAGCCAATGGATAATAATCGAAAGACTTTTTAGTCTTGACAACCTTCCTCTTATAATCTTATTGTGGTGTTTCTTGAATAGTAATTCAATGTCCCCTCCTATTACTACTTGTAAAAATGATTGTTCAATCAAGTGTGAAGCCAAGTCAAAGTGTACTAGTATGCTATGGTTTCCATAAGTTAAACCTCTTGAATTTTAAAGTGACTAACAGAGGCAAAGTTGAATGTTAGAAAATCTGTATGGACAAAGAAAAATAAGTCTGTATAAAAGAAATTAACTAAAAAACAATAGATCCCCTTATATGTAATAGAATTATTTTCCTTTCTATAGGCATTGAGCTACTGTTATAATAAATTTTCTAAACGTCTATATTGGAAATAAGGTATAAATTTTGTTTAAATATCTTAGTTAGTTTATTGAAAAAGAAAAACAACGAAGTTGCATCAATTTCTAAACTAAGCATGCAACTTTTTATTTATATACATATTTTCCTATTCTATCTAAGAAGAAATAAATAGTTCTATTCAAGTATATGAACTCTTCCAATGTACCCAAATGCGAACAAACATGAAAATATACCTTTATCCACATATGAAAAAGTTATTGCAGAGATTACCTGGATATAGAAAATGAACCGACTTACTTGTTTCTGCATCATAAGGTGTTGAAGGAAGGAATGGTATTGTGGTTGGATTACCTTTTGGAACCAGCTTTCGATGTAGTCTTGATACTCACCTCCCTTCTTAATGTTATTGAGACCTTCACTTATTGGATTATTGATTTCTTGAATACATATCGGATCTGTTGTCAGACATGTCGAGAACTCCTCAATTTCAGATTGCTCTCCATCAGACGTAGTCCCCAATGTGTCAACATCTTCTGAAATCTTACAAAGAAAATCCTTTTGTAGATCTTGGGGATTTGGTTTGTCAGTCATGTCGGGAGAGGTTGAGAAGCTCTTAACTACTGTCAGGATGTGTTCTACCTGATAAAAAGAATTTCCAACTGTAGCTCGGATTTGAGAAATTTTTCCCAAATTGATAGTCACCTTTGAATCCTATTTGTCGGTTGTGTGTTCCTGTCTCACACAAGGATTAGTGCTTGGGGTTCTTACATCACCCATTTTTTTTAAATTTGTTTTTAATGATTCTACCACTAAAAACATATTTGCACAAATCAAACACACTGAACTTTCATGAAATAAAACACACCTAGATGAAATTAAATTGTGGAAAATAGAACACTTGCATAAAATTAAATTGCAGGAAAGTAAACTACCTAAAATTGTGGAAAGAAAAACATACTTGCATAAAAATATTAAATTGCAAGAATGTAAACATGCCTTACAGGAAAGATAAACACACTTTTGCAGAAAATTAAATCAAACATGCGAAAAAAGTAAACACACTTGCAAGAAAGGAACAACAAGGATTTGGGGCAACCCACTAAAGTGGAAGTGTCAGGCTATTACACTATGAAAAATATGTAGTACAGTCATCTTTGCATCTTATCGTTTCCCCTCCCCCTTGTTGTGTAATTTAAAAGAAACCCCTTTTAGCACAGCCCCACAAACGGTGCCAAAAATGTCAGTAAAAATATACACACTAATAATTGAACATTAAATTATCGACCGGAGATTCATACACTAATGGTACAAGCTTGTCGAGTAAAATATGCACTATCTAATTCAACACTTAATTGTCAACCCGGGGCTCGTAAGCTTAGAGATGCCGGCACAGTATGTGCCGGATTGAAGGATTGAACTAATCTAGGCTAACCTAAAGATGGCAATATACTCAAAAGAAAAACAAGAAAATTGAGATAGCTTAGCACCTAAGGAAGAATCCCATCATGGGATGATCATATCTCACATGTTAGACCCCTAATCTATCCTTCGGTGGTCAACTGAAAATTAAAATCTAGAAATAAGTACAAAAATTAAAGGAATCAACTGAAAGGAACTAAGGGTTCCGAACTATCAATCAACTTGTCAAACAAACCTACAAATGATATTTCATTCAGACTCTACTTATGAACTTGTAACAACCTTACTAAAAAATGTAAACTTATGAAACAATAATAAATCTAATCTACTTAAGATTCTACTTGAGCTAAATAACTTTGAAAAGCTTCTAACAATAGAAACAACTAATGATTAATAAACCAAACCTATTCTCTACGAGATCTATGATGACCTAGATACATTACTCAATTATAAATCTACGGTACTGAATTTAATTCCTATTCTATGAAACACTTCTATCTCTAAAGAGAATTATTCTATGAAATTCGAAACCACAGCATTGCTTCAAATCTGAAATGTAATTACTAACTATGAAAGCATATAAAATTCCATCTTAAGTTTCTAATTCTAACTTTAATTTAATGGGAAGTCAAAATTATTATGAACTAATTCATTCACTAATTATCCACTAACAGGAAAGGAATGCTATGATATGTTCTATAAGAGAGCTTTCAAAAATAGTAAGCAACAATACTAGGTTATTAACTTCCAATTCTATCTTACTAAAACACTTCGAACTCTGGAAACAAGTCTATCTAATGGGCATTAAATAATAAAACTAAACTACTTTGTTTCTATAGTGGATTGAATTGTAAGCTAATCTAATTAATAAGCATCAAATGACAACATATATATATTCTATTTCTAAAGAAAATCAAAGCTATAACATATCTAAACTATTTCGTTAATCAAAGCATGAAAACCCTATTGTATATGACTGTATTTCTAAATAAAGGAGATCGAATTGCTTGTAATGAAAGAGAGCTAATGCAATATTCTACGCTTAGTACTTTAATGATATGGAAAGTAGTTATTTCTTGAAATAGAGGCTACAACAAATTATTCATAAATCAAATACACATCAACTGAAATCTATTGTAAATGTTAAGGGAAAACGTTTTTGAATGCAGGGCCTATTGAAATTGAAAACCAATATGGTAAAGATAGAAACTAAATAACACAATGAGATCTCGTTCAGACACATACACTAAAACGTTAACATTATCACGAAATTCACAAGAGTAAAAAAAACGTTTTTAGCATGAACAAATGCTCAAACATAAACATAATATAATGATGCCATAATTTGAAATTATGAAAATTCTTTTTGGTACAGTAAATAATGAGAAATATGAAAAATGTTTTTGTACAACAACAATGGGAAAAACACAGTTACTTAGCAACAATGGGAAAAACACAGTTACTTAGCTTAATAGCAAAAATGAAATACACACTGCGAGTGAGGGGCCCTTCCTAGGAGGCAATGACCAACTTCTTCAAGTTGTTCAACCATCAATTGCATGAGAATAAGAACACAGATGATACAGAAACATAGCAACAATTCTATATTACCAAAAACGGATTTGTACAGTGTCCTCTCCTTTTGCATGGCTAAAAGCCTCTATATATAAGATTTTACACATGGGAGAGAGGGTAGACCCCTCTAATAATACATTGAAATTAAGGTCTAGAACTGAATCCATTAATAGTAAAACTAAATAAAGGCATTTTCATTAAATTTCCCAAAAACGAATTCCTACATTCAAATAATTGGGCCTTGAGGTTCATGTATATGAATAAACTACCTAGGTGGAATCTTGAAGGTGGAGAAGCATAAGAGGACCACCACGAACAAAACCCATGTTTCCTTTTTTTCCATGAATGCCTCTAAGTACCTGAACCAATGATTTCAGAGGTGCGAATGACAGTCTGAATCCAAATGAAGGTCTGAATGACCTGTAACTGCAATTTAATTCATAAATTCAGATTCCTGGCAGAATTGGTGTTGGGTTGTTTGTCAATTTAATTGTTGGGTGCTAGGTTCAACTTTTGGCTGGATTTTGCAGTTGTGAAATCATGATCTTCCTCCTCATCCTTGATGCGTGAGTTTACTTTAACAACATGCACATTATGAAAGTCCGTTACTTAAATGAAATATGAAATGGCAATCAAATGTTACATTCATTTGGCATAATTCATATATATTCAACTTGATATTTTATTGGTTTAAAAAAAAATAGTTTTATGTTTTAAAAGAAATGAAATATATAGGAACTTTACCATTCAAATAACCAAATTCAAAAGAATTAAATGATGTTTGGTTAATAATTTAAATAATTAGTAAATTATTAAAATCCATGTCATAATCCACTTTCTTTTAATGAATATTATATGTGTTTTGGTTAATTTGGATATGAGTGGGTTCGAAACAACATTTTTAATATTTTAATGTTAAAGTCTTTTAATATTTAATATTTTTATTCTCTTATGTGTTTAAATTTAAATCAATGTTAAAATTCATCCTCACTTCATGGTTTTTGCATGTGCAGGCATTACAAGATCAGTGAAAAATGGGAGACAAAGGTAAGCCAAATTACCAAACCATTAAGAAACATACTATCAAACCCAATGTGGAACTTTAGGACCAGATGGAATACCAAAATGTTGATAATTTGTACAATATTGTGTTTAATACATCAAACATAACATATTAGGCTTCCTTTATATTTTAAGAGTTTTTATTAATAAAATACAGTAAAAGATAGCCATTTTAAAGATGGATGTATTAAATTATGATAAATAGGGCGGGAAATTAATATAAACAACATCATTATAAAGGACAATTCTCGAGCCCATCAAAGCCCTGTATGTGTGGGGTCAAGCTTAAACTAGATTGATCTATCGTAATTTAACTTGACCTAATGCTAGCAAATACACAAAACAATAAAACTAACCCAACCATCTTGGGAGGAAACCCATCATAAGGTGACCATAACTACCGAGTTAGGTCATTAATTTCTCTGTTGGTGATTGAAAGTTGAAACTACTAAAAATGAAATGTGAGAACATCAAGAGAAAGTCAGAAACTACAAGGCTATTTATTCACTCAACAATAGGCAAGAAAAGATGTCTAAATCTAATCTACAAAAGCATCCATTCACGAATCTGAATTCGAAATATACTAATTCAAATCAACTGCTTTATGCAATTAGAAATCAAAGGAAAACAATCCTATGTTCACAAAACCAGTTTCAAAAAGTCTCAAACAATTCTTCAAAAGACAATCAACTCTTAACCTACTTCAAGTCCCAAATTCTAGTTAACATAACTAACCCTAGTTTTATCTCCTTGATGCAAAGAATCTAAGACTATTCCAATGCCTTAACTTAAACTATCAAACAATCAAAGAGAAGACCGACATAACCTATGCTTGCAGCGAACCAACCCAATTTTCGAAGGAGTATTATACAATATGACAGGCTATCTTGCAATCTTAATGAGCAAAACAACATTCATATCTAAAATCTATTGTAAAGGAAATGGTAATCTTAATCAATCACTATTACTTTCAAACTTGAACAAAATGAACTAGTTGACTAAACTACCAAACTTTCTAGATCTCTGGGTTGAAATCACCTCTCTACTGGATTTAAAATAAAATGAAAATGGTTCCTAAAAGAATTATATTTTTAATAAAAATAGAGCATAACAGGGAAATACTAACTCATTTAAGAATCCATAACTTCAAGTTTTAATACACTGTAAATTTCTCAAATTTATTTGAGCTTCCAACAAACTGTAAAGAATCTAAGTTGTCATCAAACTGAATACAAGAAATCCACACACTATCAATGTTTACACTGTAAAATCACTAAGCTACAAGCTTTGTCCAGAGATTCAATAATCTAAGAAAGAGTTTCTACAACATGACCTATTTACTGAAACAGAAAGAACTTAGGTCTAAAATATTCTTATAATTGATCTTTCTATTTTATTTGCGAATCTGAAACTCAAAATTTACAGACTAAATCTATGAAAAGACTTAAATCCACAAGGTTATCTCAAGCTAAATATTATTACTACGAATAGAGAAAGGTATAATAAGTGAACCCAATAAAATATTGTGATAATCTGCAAGGGATCTAGCAACTGTAGCAAACTCACAATAAAACTCTCAAGTATGTTCAAAGAAGAAGAGAAGGAGACACTCAATAATCACTCATAAACACAGAATAATGAACAATAACAATATCATACAATGAATAATGAATGTAAAGAATGTGGTTACAATAACTGTGATGTATCATCATATAGGATTCGAATTAGCCAAGTAGGGCATTCGAATCTGAGCTCAAAGTCTAGCTTGGATATCTATGGAGACATCATCCAGTCAGTAGTATCAGTCATAAATGGTAAGAGTCATTCAAGTGTGTCCAACTGAGTCTAACAGAACCATCTAGGCATATATCATGGAATGGAGACTCTAAGGCGGGCTCATGGCATTGTCTAGCTCAAATGGAACTCCAAAACTAGCTAACTAGAAGCTACAAGCAATCAGCATGAGAAATCAGTGGAAGAACTACTCAATCAATTCACTAATTGAATGATAACTCCCGGTGGGTGAGATAAGGCACCCTAACTAAGTGATAACTGAAGGTAGGTGAGCAAAGGCACACTAACTAAGTGTGGTAGGTTAGAAAGGTGCACTTGCCATGCAGAACAGTCAAGAAGGGCGCATCAGGTAGGTAGGAGGCCAAATGGGGGCTAAAGACAAGCTCTGGAGAACTAGAAGCAAACTCTAGGTGCTGGGGAGACCACCATGATGATGAATGGATGGATGCAATATCATGCAAAGGCATGCAGCATGCAGATTTGCATGTAGGCATGAAAAATATAAAAATGATGGTGTGAATATTCCAACACCCCCCCACAAGCTATACTATGAGATAAAACTAAAATCTGAAAAATAGGGCCCTAATGACTAAGACCAAAGGTCACCCCATACAATCAATCTAAATAAACTAAGTAAGGAAAGAGGGAAAACCCAGTGGGAATAAATCCCTCCCTCAAAATAGACTGAAAGATGCTAATGTAGCATAACATCACTCACCCCTGAAGGAGGTAAGTGTCCTTCTTTTCCGAAGAAGACTCGATTGATCTGAAAATGGATCAACAATGTGAGAAGGATGAAACTTTCCATTCTGAAATATGATCTGGTTCTTCTATGGTCATGTGGATCACTAACCAAATCACTGGCAGATCAGAGTGTAGTGGCTACCCATCGAGAAAGAGGAGGAATATCAGGTGAGAGATATTCAAGTTCTTGTGGATCTGGATCTCCCATTCGCTCATCTTCATCATCAGTTGCTAGACCTTTAGGTTATTGTGGATCTGGATCTAGCATTCCATCATCATCATCTCCATATTCAGATTTTGAATATGAAATATCATGTGAAGATGCATCTATAGTGTCATGTCCCCACAAAATTGATCATTGGAACAAGTTCCTAACCCAACCTAACCCTTGGTTTGAGGAGGAAGCTGCATAACCATGGGGTTAAATTTTGTTTTCCAGGCAATTAATTATTTAGGAGAGTGCATTTAATTTTATCTATAGTTGCTACCCACTTGGAATAAATAATTAATGGAGCATTTATTAATTATTGATGCAATTAATATTTGTATTTATTATACTGAATAAATGGAGAACATGAACCACTAATTCGAATTGGTGGATAAGGTTGGAGGAATCACTTGGGGTAGAAGTCAAGTAAACACCAGAGTCCAAAAATGTTGCTAAAATGGTGAAAAGAGGCTTATTTAGCAAGTTAGTATCTGGTGGGTGATCTCAAAATAATTATAAGGGATGATGATGTTTTCAGGAGTGGTAAGACATCTTTTGGATATGATCCAAAGGATGAACATGAATTAGGTTTATAGTCACCTCCTGAGCTTCATCAGGAAGCAGAAGACAAGCACACATCAGTTGGATGTGAACCAGAATATTTGGTGGAAGGGAAAGCCATCACAGATCCACCACATGAAGAGAAAGACATGATACAAAGGTATTGCCACAATTCTTATTTTTGTATCCCTTTGTTTCATTCTGATATGGTATCCACTTACAATGAGAATGTTGGCATGCTTAAGTGCTTCGGTATGGAGGCTCAAAATTTTGGTGTTAACAATGAAGGAATTCATGGAGATGAACCATTGGAGGAGCATGAGTCACTGCAAGGTGATATCAATGGGTTCTCACATGTCTATGATGGTGACATAGAGATTAGATTTGAATATGTTGCTACAAGCCAAAGTACCATTGATCATGATGATGGAGTCCTTGCAATAGTGGAAGCAAACCAAGGATCAATTTCACCTTCACCGCTTGAATTTTATGAGGGTGATCCAATGAAGTTTGAAGAAGGGAATGTTCTATCTCATGAAATTTCATACTTTGATGAAGGTGCTGCAAATATACTTTCGTTTGAGCATGAAGATGATGAATTTTCAGCCATGGGTGAGGAGAAAGGAGTAACTTCACCATCACCACATAAGCTTCGTGATGTTAATCCAAGGAAAATTGAAGAAGAAGATATTCACCGTCATGAACCATCCTTCCTTGAAGGGACATTAAAGATGAACACATTGAAGATCAAGGAGACCATTGAAATTCTCCATTTCACTGATGATTTAGTGTCACAATATTGTTAGAGAGCTGCATCACGGAAAAATCCACTCTCCATTGAAGACTTGGAGGAGATTCAGAAGTCAATGACAAACATCAAAGGTAAATTTTCACAATTGATTTCTGACAGAGATTATTTGTTTGATATTTCAAGAATGTATCATGATTTATTATTGAAGAATGAAAAAGAGCTTGAAAATCTCTCATATGAGTTGGAATCCACCCAAGATTCTTTGAGAAGTACTCAAAGTACTCTCTTGGAATCTCAGATGCAAGTAGAGCAACTTCAGCAAGAGTTTCTAAGATCTCATATTCCCTCCTATGTTCCAATCAGCCATTCCCTTTTGGTTGATTATTTTCATATTTCTATGGAGAAATATCATGTGATGGTGGAACATGAGGTGCATGCTTATTTGAATGTGCTTGAAAGGGCTCAAATAAAGCAAGAAGGTAACCATGAACTTGCCTTGTTCCACAGAGATTATGACTTACCACATGATGAGAGATGCATAATTTTGGAGGAGACACATGGTCTCACATTTGAGGGATCAGCCCATGATGAGAAGGCGCATAGATCCACATGCTTGGTGGATCACTGTTACAAATATTTTATCCATTCTCTTTCACCCCACACTTCTGTTTCAGTCACATCACTTGAAGATGAGAATTGGGTGAAAGGATTTTTCTTGATAATGCACCAAGAGGAATAGGACGCTCCCACAGTCATTTGGGCTGACTTGATGGTAAATATATGGGGTTTGGAAAAGGCTCACATTCCTACCAACAACCATGATCTTGATTTAATATCCTTGGAATTAAGTAGCAGAGAGTTATGTCCATCTATGGATAGATGCAACACCAAGTTGAAGACTCTAGGAGGTAAAATTTGTATGTGTAAGATTTTTAATCCCCATGACATTGATATGTTTTGTGATCGACAACATGGAGTCATCCACAGGTACATATTGCTTCCATTAGATACCATTCATCCACAGGTGGATTGGGTGGAATATTACATGTTACACATGCAGTCTCCTAGCAGAAATAGTTTTTCTCATGGTAGGTGGAAGAGAGCTAAGCAAGCAAGCTTACAAAAGAGTTTGTTGAGCCATTGAAGACATGCACTTGGAGAAGCCACAAGCTTCTTACTTGGAACTGATTTGATAAGTGTTTGTTCATCCAATGATGGGATGAGTACATACTTGATGGAGGTATGCATCACATGTTCTTTCCACTTGAGTGGAACTAGTGGCAGAGACTTGAGCCATTGGGATAGTACATGCTTGTCTTTTGGGTCCTGTGGCATAGCGTTGAGCCATGAGATTACTTCCTTGGGGATGTATGTCCTCAAGGGTATTGGGTCTTCTTGCACTTATGGTTTTTCGTTGTATTCATCATATTTTACTTATGAGCAGATAACAAGGAATTTTTGCTTATATGATGCCTATCTTTCTCATGATTGGATAAGGGACTTCCACCCTTGTCATTTGAGCTACAGTGATGACATTTTTTATTCTTATGTGCATTCGGAATATGAGAACCTTCTTGATGGAGTGGAAAGAATGATGAGTTTTGGACTCACTCTTGGGAGGCATATTTGGTGATGCATACTCTCTCCTTGATTGGGTCCTACCATGGAGGGTTGCATATCTTGATTGAGGGGCCCTCAAAGCTTCAAGGCTGCATTGGAAAGCATGATTTTTCAATATGGTGGTATGATGTTTTCATCTTTCCCCACATTTCATATGATGCTGGTTTTTTCTTGTTACTAATGTTTGGGAAGATGAAGCATGATCAGTGGAATCCTGATATTCCATGGGATGATAGTTTTTCACACATCTCACTGCTACTTGGGAACTTGCAGTTGAAGTAGTGGGATCCATGCACTCTTTTGCTTAAATTATTTTTTTGGATGGTATTCCGATCCATGGGGTTCCATAGAAGCAATGGGATCCAAGCATTATTTTTCCTTGGAGTAGTTGTTTGCATGGTTGCAAGATGGAGCAAGCCAACCATCTTTTGCACCAGTTCATCTACGTTGCACTTGGTTTCAGTTTCCTACATGGGGAACACCTCCTTGGATGGACTTATAGTTTACATAGTAGTGGTATCTTTTCTTTTTTGATATTCTTATGGGATCCGGGCACACTTTCCAATTGCTTCACTTAGATAGAGGTAGGCATGTTCAGTTACAAATGTGGTGAATATTTTCTTGGAGAGATGATTATGATTAGAGTAGTACAACAAAAGCATGATGGACCTCTTGGGATATTTTGCTTGAGGACAAGCAATCTTGGGAGGGGAGGACTATCATGTCCCCACAAAATTGATCATTGGAACAAGTTCATAACCCAACCCAACCCTTGGGTTGAGGAGGAAGCTGCATAACCATGGGGTTAAATTTTGTATTCCAGGCAATTAATTATTTAGGAGAATGCATTTAATTTTATCTATAGTTGCTACCCACTTGGCATAAATAATTAATGGAGCATTTATTAATTATTGATGCAATTAATATTTTTATTTATCATACTGAATAAATGGAGAACATGAACCAGTAATTCAAATTGGTGGATAAGGTTGGAGGAATTACTTGGGGTAGAAGTCAAGTAAACACTAGAGTCCAAAAATGTTGCTAAAATGGTGAAAAGAGGCTTATTTCAGGAAAAGCAGCATAAATCCAGGAAAAAGCAGGCAAGTTTGAAAAGCAAGAAATTTTTGAAAGAAGGAAAATTTAGAAAAGGAAGGAAAGTCAGAAAAGTGGAAAGTAAGAAAAGCCAAGGAAGGAAAGTCAGAAAAGTGGAAAGTAAGAACAGCCAAGCAAAGCAAGCAAACAATCAAGGAAGGTTACCCACTCATAGGTGACCTATTCCCATAGGTCAACAACCCAAGTAACTTTCTCAACAGGTCACCCAAAATTCTATAAAAGAATACAAGTAACTCCCTTTCAAATCTTTTGCTAGTGTAAGGAATTTTATGAATGCATTGTGCATCCAAGACTTGGGAGGTGTGCCCCTAGTCAAGCATGGGAGATGTGCCCCAGCTTTCTGTGAGAGGATGATGGAATCAAGCCATTTTCACTGAGTTTATTTCAAGTTATTGAATCTTACCAGGTCGAAATCAGAAGTTCAAAGCTATCTTCATCAAGTCAGAAATCGAATCCTCCATCCTCTCTCTATTCTATAGCTAGTTTCTTATGTGCAAGAGGAGAGATTCTTCCTTCAACTTCTAAGAGACATATTGGCCTATTCCTGATGTTATAACAGAGTATTAAATATTTCCAGGTCAAAACAGGAGTTCTGAACCATCTTCTCCAAAGATAGGAATCGCATCCTCCCTCCTCCTTCTATTCTACAACTATTTTCTTATGTGGAAGAGGAGAGACTCTTCCTTCATCTTATGAGAGTCATTTTGGCCTACTACTGATGTAATAACAGAGTATGTAAATTTATGATATCAGTCACTTCGATACAATTTATAGAACTCTGAATTATTCTCTAAATTATGCACCCCTGCTAGATTTAGCTAGATTTTGACTAGCTTCCAATGAATGGTTCATAAATTGATGAATAAAGATCCAATTGAAGTCATTCCATATCTTGTAGTTAGATAATACATATCATGTCATGTTACAACCACTGTTTAAGAATTTAGAGTGCCTTTGACCATTTTTTGGAAGTTCATAAATCAACCCAGTTGAGCTGTCTCGAATTGCCAAATTACTATTTTTGTTATTATACTTGCTCAGATATGCATAATACTTTCTGAAATGTTATTATATGAATAAATGACTGTAAATTAATGATTATCAGTCTCTCTTATTCCCACAATAACCTTTTCCAATCCTCAGTAAATTTCCCTACCCATACTAGTCTGCATATGCTGAGAACCCCAGGAGCATTGAAGTAGACTTCAGCCTACTGATGTTCGAAACATAAATGGTCTCAGTACATTGTGTAGAGGTATAAATCCATATCAGAACCCTTTATTCATCCTTAACCTTTTACCTTTCCCATCTACAATAGTTCTAGCTTCCCTAGCCCTTGTTTTGATCAAAATTGAGAAAATTCGAGTTTTTGTGCTAAACACTAAGTTGGTACATTACATACAGCTGGCTTATCATCACATCCAAACTCTGAATCTGAAATTTCATGTGAAGAAGCAAGTACAATTGGCTCATCATCACATCCAAACTCTAAATCTGAAATCTCATGTGATGATGCTTTGCTCTCTTGATCATCAATCAAAGGGGGAGGTATCTTCCTTTTGGGAAGAAGTGGATCAAGCTGCAAAAACATAATATGAAGATAATCATGAAGCATGTGATTTGAACCAACTGAGGTATAATCAAAACCATGAATGTGTAGATAGTTCCTTGATATCTCCTTTGAACCAACATAGGTGAGATCATAACCAAAGAAACTATGACATGATCATGGTGAATATTCAACAAGATCACTGGTGGATGCAATAGTGGTGGTGGGCCATGAACCAATAGGTGCTAGATCTTTAGGTTCTTGTGGATTTGGATCTAGCATTCTCTCAAAAAAAATTATCTTCCTCTTGGGAAGAAATGAATCATGCTCCAAAAACATGTGCTTGAGTTCAATGGATTCAAGAAAATCAGATCCAAGACTTGGAAGATGGTTTCTCATGATCTCCTTTGAACCAACAGGGGTGAAATCAAAACCAAAATCATAGAAAGGTGCATGAGTCATGAACCCAAGCGAATGATAGAGTCTTTCATGGTCAGTGAAACTATGAAAACATGTGCCAATGACCAAATAGGAATCCAAAGAAAGTATATGATGAGGGAGAGCAAATTCATTACCTTCCAAATCTGATTTTTCCTTCAAAAATATCAGTAGGTCATCATCTTGCACATCAACAGGTGCATCAAATCTATGAAAGTGTATGTAGTTATTTTCTATCTCCTTTGAACCAGCAGGGGTGAGATCAGAATCAAATGAACCATGACATAGTGGTGATGTCTTGAACTTCAAATTAGATCCAAGAATTTGAGGATGGTTTCTTATGATATCCTTTGAACCAACAAGGGTGAGATCAAAACCAAAATCACAAGGATATGCATGAGACTTGAACTCAAGCGAATGATATAGTCTTCCATCTTTGGTGAATTTTTGAAAACATGTGCCAATGACCAAATAGGAGTCCATAGGAAGATTTTGATCAAGGAGGGAGAATGCATTGCCTCCCAAATCTTCCAAGATGCTCAGTAGGTCATCATATTGCACATTAGCAAACTCATGGGGAGTAGAGATTGTGAAGGTCTCTTCAACTTCTAGAGTAGTAACTGATATCTTTTGCTCAGACCTCAGATAGGAATATGGATCAACTGAAACCATGTGTTGTACTTCGACTTCATCTTGAAAAACTTCATCATGGAGGATGAGAGAGGCCAAATCATGAATAGAGAGAGCATTAGAGGAAGTATCAATGGGCTTGTTTTCCACATGGCTAGCATCAACCTATTCCTCCTGACTTCCAAATAATCTGTCCAATCTAGTCCACAGATCACTTGGATCTTCATCAAGATCAATGAGGTATTCCATATTGGAAAACATAGTAACACAGATATTTCCTGAGGCTTCTTCACAAGCATCAAGCCAATGTTCTTTCTCTCTATAGGAAGAAAAATCTCTCTTAATACCAATACACACATCAAAAATACCATGTCTCTTTAGATATGATGTCATATTTGGTTTCCAATCATCATAGTTGAATGGAGTGAGAGAATGAACTCCTTCCAGATACATAGAAGATATTGTTCAATTTTGAATCTACTGCTGAAACTGCAGAAAACTTTGAAACCTGCAAAACAAGAAGAGTTTTTGCTGATGGAGAATTCTACACTTCGAATGAACACTACCTTTTGAACACTGAGCACATAGACTAAGTCCTTCACACCTAGCTAGACCTCACTGTATTTATCCAATGAATTCAAGTAATAGTACCAAGATTTGTTGTGGAAACTTAGAGGATTTTGGTGCTCAAGTGAAAGATAACTACTCAAAGAAATGTTGTAACTGCTGCTGCTGCAACTGTTGTAATGGCTGCAATTCGAATAGCTGCTTCTTGCTCTGATACCATGTGATAATCTGCAAGGGATCTAGCAACTGTAACAAACTCACAATCAAACTCTCAAGTATGTTGCAAAGAAGAAGAGGAGACACTCAATAATCACTCATGGGTGATTCCATGAAGATGGATAACTCTTTTTGGCCAAATATGACGGTGAAAAATGGAAATTTTACCCATGTATTAAATTGAAGCCCTCGAAATTCATATTTTCCAAATGAATTTTGACATGCGCTTGAAAAATGAAATGTAGAGAATTATGTTGTCTTTCCAAGGATTTTTTTTTCAAAATATACCAATGTCATTTATCGTGTCGAAATTTCATTTAATGAAACGTGTGTACTTTAAAATTTGAAGAGCAATTAACAAGTAGTTTTTGTTCGTGCACGATAATTTAATGTTAAAGTAATAATTTTAAAAAATGAAATATGTGAGCATGATCTAGACAGAATGCACTAGTGCTTACCTATTTTTCTTTTATTTTTTCTCAAAAAATTATATTTATTATTATTTTTCGAAACTGACCAGTGAATATTTCAGTCGCATTTTGCACACATGTGTGTTTGTGCACCAAATTTTTTGATTGTTTACATAATTTGCAAAACTAAAATTACCCTTTTGAAGAGGACGTGCTTATCTAGTTCTTGTGTATTTTTTCAATTTTTTTGGATGTATATTTTGAATGTTGTGGATTTATCTTTGAGCTCAATCGAAGTTGTCGGCAGGGTTTTTTCGTGCAAGTTTGAGTAGAAATTAAAAAACAAAAGACATATGAAGATAAAAATTCAAAAATTGTATCTATATGGATAGAGGATTCATTGACGAATCCAATGGTATCAAGTCCACCCATTAATGGGAATTTAATGACATGGTTTAACCCTCTGGAAGGCATGCAAATGTTTCATTCTACAGTGAAAAGGGCTCTCGACCTGCTTTTTAGGCCCTCGATCGAGCTATTTGCTCGATCGAGGGTTTAAGAGGACCTCTGTAGCTAGGGTTTTCTCCCTAGCTTGTGAAAATGAGCACCTACTAAGGAGAAGGGCCTCCTTAGTATCATTTCAATAAACAGTAAATTTAAATAGTATAACAGTATAAAATCTAAGCTAACATGTGCATCAACAGAAATAAAAAGAAAACGACAATATAATGGAAAATTTTCTTTTGTATTATGATATGACCAAAGTTACATTTACCTCAGATGTGCAGGTTGGTGGAACTCTTGCAGTAGTCTAGGAGGGCTGCTTCCATGCTCCAATGGGTTCCTTCTCTTTCTCCAAGGTGCTTGGATGGTGGGCCAAAAGGGGCACTCAAATGGGAAAACTAGCTCAAATGGTGAGCTTGGGTTTCACGAGTGATTTTGGTAGTGTGGGGATAGGATAGATTGTGTATGTGAAATGGGGAGCCTCCATCACCTATTTATAGGTTTTTTAGTGGTGGAGTGTTGACCCATGGTTTTTGGCACCATATGGTTTAGGTCAATTGTTTTAAGGTTTTTGCTTCATTTTTCCCTCTTTTCCTCCTTTTTTTTAATTTTTTATTCCCTTTTACTTGATTTTGTGGATTTTATGGCCTTTTTAGAGGGTTTTTGCTATCTTTTGAGGAATTTTAATTATTTGGAGGGTGAAAAAGGGGTTTTTTGGCCTTTTGGTGACCAATTAATGGTTTTTTAAGGTTTTGGAGGCAAAGATGATGGAAAAATAGACAAATGAGTCATGTAGTGAGGAAGATGAGGTGGTGAGCATTTTTTGGGTGTTAACAGATTGCCTCCGGATGTGTGAGGGCATGAGATCATCGTATGGCCGATAGACATCATAGGTCTTTTATGATTTTCCTGGGGTGTAGAGAAGTAAAAAAAAGGATTAGAGACCTAAACAACAGCCCCGTACAAACTGCAAAAATTGAAAATAAATTACCTCAATAATGAATGAGGAATAATCTTAATATCTGGATGAGGCGGGCATACCCATGCTCGTATCAAGATATATAAATAACAATGAATCCCAAAAGGGGGATCTGAACAATACATGAAAGACTGTTGTGTACATTGTAAGGGTCCAGAGGGGACACAAATCTGGGACATACTACTGGTCAGGCTATATTGAAGCTGAAGACCTAATATAGTGGTGCTGAGTGTGGTACCAGAGGAACTGATGAGCTGTTAGATCTGAAGATATCCAATGATAATGGTGGAGAGTCATTACCTCAATGGTACACTGGACTGTAGCTAAACTGGGTACTCAAGGAAGCATACGAATGGATGGCTTTCGAATACTATCGCCAATGCAACCTGGATATCAACGGGAACATATGATTGGGTGTTCCAAAGTGACTCACCAATGTGCTAGAGTCGGGGGAGTCTGGGGTATTCAACCAATAACTGAAGGGATGTATATCCTGCGCGAATCTCAACGGTGCAATCAAGGTGTTGAAGTCGAGCATGTGAGAAACAACCATTCAGAGAGGCACTGAGGACTCCACTCAAAATGGTCTGTAGGCACTCACCACAGATGGTGATGAGTCCAAGGTGCAGGGACCTCTGGGTCTATCCTCTGGAATATATGTGCTGTCATCGACAGAGGGAGACCTGCAACTAGAAAGGAAATGATGTTTCCTTGATAGGAGCACGAGGTGGGTAAACAAGAGGTGCTAGGACTGCCTGTGTGATTGAAATACTCGGAGGGTAGGAAACATGGGTTGTTGGGTGGTGGGACTCAAAATTCCTTTGTTCAGAGTATGATGGTTGGGATGGTCGGGAAGCATATGAAACTATCTTGGGGGAAGGGGATCAGAGTTTTAAAGGACCAGGGATTGTTATTGCAATGGCGGATACTCGAGCTGGTGCAGGATGACAGGAGACTCTAAGGATGGTATATCGTAGAATACTCTGAACAAAGGCGACCTTACTGGGGGTGCTACCGAGATGATTGATCATAGTGCCCAGAGAGACCGGTGGGGTCTTCTTCATGGTTTAAGGAACTGGAAGAAGAGATAAAAGTTTGCTCAAAATGGTACTTTCATGTGGATTTATACGAGCCCAGGACAGTTCATGCTCGTGATTGCTTTCAATTTTAAGTAGTCTGAATGCGATAAGAAGACTCTGAAATAATGGAATGGTACCTTCGTGTGGATTTGTACTAGCCCAGGGCGGTGCATGCTCGTGGTTGCTTTTAATTTTAGAGAGTCTGAAAGCAATAAGAATTCTACAGGGGGGTTCTTTTTCGTGTGTTAGTCTCCAAGGCCCAAAAAAGCATAAAAGGATGTAATGAAGAAATCTTCTAGCCGGTGTGACTAGAGTATTCATTTTTCGTAATTAGTCTACCAGGTCCGGAAAAGGGTTAAACTTATACCAAATAGATGCCCTTTCAGGTACTTTAACGAGCATGAAAGGAAGCAAGATTGCTCAGTGATCTTTTCATTGTTTTAGGATTCATAAAAGAGCTTAACAGAAACTCCCTAAGTGCCTTTTTCGTATAGGACTTGTCCGTCCCAAAAAAGGGTTAAAAGTATCCCTACCTAAAGGAATGCCCAAGCAAGGAGGAAGTGTTCAGTCAAAGGTCAGCAATGAGAACCAAGGATGAGGGTTGGGTGGAACACTAGTGGTGCCTCCCTGCGGGATGATGAATGGTGGCAAAATAACAAAATAATTGTAGTATGAATGGTGCGAAGGGCTCATGGATAGCTTTGTAAAGTGATGGCAATCGATGTGGTGCACAAGAAATGATCTCAAGCATCATCACGAGTGCAAAAAACTGAATCTGGCGATATATAAAAAATGTCAAAAAGGGATAATGGTCGATGTGGCATGTAAATTGAGGCGATGAGGGGTGCCCTAAAAATATTCCCGAAAAATGGTTTTGGGAAAACCGAGAAACTGACTCGACCATGATGAGGGTCTCGTCGCTCTGATTCTAGTGGTAGAAACAGTTTGGAAAACAGAGTCCGTATGGATCCGGAATGGCCGAATCAAGAAATGGTCAACTATATATAAATAGTAAGTGGACCCATAGTGCCATGTGTCATTTGTACGGTTGACTCTAACAGGAGAGTGTAGTGGGCCAGAGCTATTTTGGCATTTGTGGGCGACCGACCGGTCGATTTCATTTCCATGAGTTTCAGGTATTTCACTGAAATTGTACCTTTTAATTTATCTCAATTCAGGTGGGTAGTGGGTCATCAGGGGGGATGGTACTGGTCACGAGGGGCGTGGACCGCGGGTTTCTAAGTGATGGTCGTGGTCACGGATCACAGTTGTGGCCCCTACAGCCATGGTCGGCTACCGCAACTGTGGCCTTGACAGCCTGTTGTTGCAGCAACATCCCCCCCAAATTTTGTACATATTGGGTCCCCTCCTTTGCATTTTACTAGAAAGACTGCCTAAAGAAGTTAATTCTCCTTTTGACTTAGTTTTTTTTTTTGTTTCAACTGAGGAATCTGCTTTAAAATTGAAGTTTCTTCTAAGTCAAAAAACTTAAAATTGCCTCTCGAAACTGCGAAAAAAAACTTACAATTCTCTCCCGAAACTGCGGAAGAAACTTACAATTCTCTCTTGAAACTGGGGAAGAACTCAACGAGCTCTCTCGAAACTGCGGAAGAAACTTCAAATTCTCTCCCGAAATTGCGGAAGAACTTAGGATTCTCTCCAACACCACGGAAAGACTTAAAGTTACTCAATGAAACAACGAAAACACTTAGCGTTTTTTTTTTAGGAAGAACTTAAAATTGCCTCTCGAAACTGCGGAAGAAGTTCAAGTTTCTCTCTCAAAACTGGGGAAGAACTCAACGAACTAGCCCGAAACTGCGGATGAACTTGAGATTATCTCCTAAAATTGCGGAAGCTTTCGCCAAATGTTGTCGTAGTAAGTTGTCGATAAAAAACTTGAACAAAGTTATTTAGTAAATTGCGGAAGGACTTTCTGAGTCTTTCTGAAACTTCGGGACGACTCGGCAAAGTCGGCTGCGATAAGCTTCCGAGAGAGTGTATTTCGGAAGAACTCACCAAGTGCTCCCGAAACGCCTAAATGACTCGCCATCTTGTTCTGCCACTGCGAAGTGTTGTTTTTTGTCTCTTTTCCAAATAAAGTTTCCCGCCTTTCGGGAGGAGCTCCTGAGTTCTAGCCGCAACTGCGGATGAAACTTGTGAGTCCACCCCGCAACCGACGGTCACGCTTAAATGCCATGTCGTCTTGAAAAGACCACACCATACGAGCATTAAATCCCTGTTTTAAAAATGCCACCTACCCATTTAAATGCCGCACGTGTCTAACTTTATATAAGGGTGGTGGGGTTTCGTTGATCCCATTATTAGTTTGTTGTTCAAAGAACGCCGTTGGGAAGACCGCGTCAGCTCGCTCCAGCTCAGCGCATCCACCACCACGTCCACCTCACTCCACCGCTGTCTCGTCTCCAGGTAGGCTTTTAACCGTCATGTTTGTCTCATCTTCACGTCAAGTTACTTTTGGGGTTTTCCTGTTTCATAACATGGCCGATAGACATTGGTAGCATAGATCGTTTTTGTTTTTATGGTCGACGTGGCCCCATAGGTTTCTCATTCCTACCAACTGAAAGCCGTAGCCATGACCATCTGAGTTTTTTACTGGCCGCGTTCCGATCGTTTTCGTACCCGGATTCAAACTTCATACCGGTTGCAGACTGTTTCGCAAGTATTATTAATGACAGTAGTGGTCGGTTGAGATACTCAACCACTCACCTACTCAGCTCAGTTACTGACTGTGGAAAACAGTTCCTTGTTTTCATTGTTTATTCATAGGACTTTTTCCACTCCAGGCCAACCCACCATTGACCATTAGAAGTGCTACGATGAAGGGCATCTTGTCTCCAAGGACTTGGAAGGAAGTAGGTTTTTTCCACGTCATATGCTTACCTTTTCGGAAGCATTCCAAAAGTTCTTGACTAGGCATTGTCTCCGTAGAATAATCAAGTCTGAGGACCATATTTCATTTTCTGAAATGATCTATTTTGCTTCCCCAACATGCAACTTTATAATTTTGTCTATATTTCTTATTAGCATGTTAAAATTGTCCTTCTCTATGCTGCCCTCTCATAACATGTTGCAAATTTTATAATGATTCACATTTGGTTGTTAGCAGGGATAAGCCATGATGCCAAAAGGTGGTAGAAAGAAAACTAAAGTGATGGAACTAGAGCTAGTGCAACTAAGGACTGAAACTATTTTCCAAGACACTAAGTGTACCAACGACGTTCCTACCGAGGTCCATTGGGGAGATGTTTACCGGATGATCAAGGACCAGGATATCCCAGATGTATTATTGGAAGAACAACAAATCTACCTCAACATCAGAACTTCCGGCATAGCTAGGGCTTCTACCCACCCTGAATTGTTCCCATGCTCTGAAGTGATCGGGTGGATACTGGAACATGCCAACCCAGAGACAAGAGTGTTGCATGACAGCAAGTGAGAGCCTTTCGCTTCATTCCCTCCAGCGTATATTGCAGCAGCCTACAAATTCTCACGTCCCCAACAAGCTCTAAGTGATGAATGGTTGGGTAAGATGAATAATACTGAGATAGCCAAACAATTATTGGTCATAGGAAAACACTTGAGGAAGAGAGATAATGATTAATATGATGTTCAGAGCCTAAGACCTCCTTTTAGGTTAATCGCCCTGATGTTATGCAGAATGTTCGGCATTCCCGATGGCACTGTATATAGGATACAGTGGGCCCCCATCATCCACTTCATAGCATTCAAAGGAATTGTGTTTGATTGGGCTACTATCCTTTCGAATAGTTTGGCATCCACAGTGGCCACTACAAGAGAAGGTCTGGCCTTAAAAAAGTCAGAATTTTACATGTCTTCCTATCTCATTGACTGCATCTTGGCCAAGCTCTCTTTCCCCAGTCTAGGTTTCACATGGGATAAAGCCAACACCCTGGTCTACACTACTTATAAAATAATGTGGGCTCAAAATTACAGAGCAAACTATAAGCTCATCTGCGAAGAGTTCATCATGCCTCTATATGAGCAGATGTTTAAGGAAGAGCCCAATTATCTATCAGAAAAGGCCATGGAGGTCATGGAAAACTATGGCGATTTTTATTTCTCAGAGCAGGGCACCTACATCAGGATGTTTAGAGGTACTAATTATGTAGTCCTCAAGGAAGCAGTTAGGCAAATTTTCCTTAATGGAATAGGATGGGTGCTTAACAAGCAACATAAGGCTTCTTTCCCTCCTTTGCCCTTCTGCACAGGAGCCTACAAATTCTCAGGGGTTGCAACAGCTGAGGAATACGTTCAAGAGCTGAAAGCTTTCCACTTCGGTGAAATGATCTTCGATAGAAATGATAGGCGGAGCAAGGTTTCCAAACATTGCAAGGAAGTTTATGCTCATTTTGAATATGCTCATTACTATGATGCAAAGGAAGAAGTGTTCAGAGGCATCAGCAACATGACTGAGTTGCAGATTTGTCGTTAAGGCAGTGGAGCTAGCTCTAGCTCTGCCCTAGCCCGAGAAGCCAGTCTGCAAAAAGAGAGAGAAGCAACTGAGGCCCTAGCCTATGAAGAACAAATATTGAAAGAAGAAGCAAGGTTGCAGAGAGAAGCTGAGGACGCAAGATTGCAACAAGAAGCAGAAGATGCAAGGTTGCAGAGAGAAGCTGAAGAAGCAAGGTTGCAGAAGGAAGTAGAAGATCGAGAGCAGAGGGAGGAAAGTGAAAATCAGTAGCGAGCTGAAGAAGAAGAAAGAAGGCGTAAAACTGAAGAGGAACAAAAGGCAGAGGAAGAAATTAAGACCAATGAAGATGCCCAGGCAGGTGGCTCCGACACCCAAGAAATGGAAATAGACGCATCTCAAGCAGGTGTCACCGACACCCAAAATGTGGAAACAGACACATCTCAAGTAGTACAGACCCCACCCATAGAGACATAAGTACATGTAATAGACCTCCCAATAATCCCTTACACCCCATCAGAAGATCATACTATGTCCCGATGGGATGAATTTGTGTATAATAAGAAGAGGAAGGCAGTAGTCTTGAAATCCGAAGAGAGGATAAAGAGACTCTTCCGAGAAGATATTGTTACCCGGCGAGAAACCACGGTGATGCAAAATACAAATAAGGCTCCCATAGCCATGGCATCCACCGCTGTGTCAGCAGCAAAAGCAACAAAGGACAATGTGGTCGATATGGTTAGAGAATTTGAGTCAACAAAAAGGAGAGCTCGCATGTTGCAATATACTGTGGCTAATGAGCAGGCTTACAGGGATCTTGTAGTGAATAAATATAATCACCTGTCTGTTGATCACACGGAATTGTCAGATAAGTATTGCCATTTAAAAGAAGAAAAGGAGCACCTGGCAATCCAGATGATGGTTCTAGAAGCAGAAAAGAACGATTCTGAAGCTAGAGTTTTCCATCTGCAAACAGATAAGCAAGCAATTATTGATCAGTTAGAGCAGGCAGAAAGCAGAGCAATAGATATGTCTCCCTTTCATGAGTTGTCCTATGACATTCTGAGACAAATGCACACCACACAGGAGATGATTACTGAGGAAGTGTGCAGACTCAAAGACATGATGGTTAGATTGAAAGAAGTCAACGCAGAGGCCAATAGGCTTAAGGGAAAATACACTCGGGTTAAAGCAAACATCCTGAGCCAGATGGAATGGAGAGAAGTGAAGGTTGATTTCCCCAAGCATCTCCCATTCAAGTCGGTAGATGATTTTAAAGAAGATGTAGCCCTTATGGAATATTGTGGGAACTGTGGCCTTAAGCTAATGGCTAAGATCCAGGGAACAATTGATAAAAGTAGCAGCCTGTATCAAAAGATCAATGAAGTACATGATAAGTGCAAGATGAGTTTTCCTCAGTCCCTCGATGAGTTTCCAAGCAAAGAGCAACGTTTATCAGACTTCAAAAAAGAGCTAGGCATTCAAATAGAATATGTAAAGAAGTTTGATGTCTTAGCCACTGATGATCTCCATCTCTATATTGGGATGTCATCAATATACAGTCATTTGCTTAAAGAAATCCACCAAGAAGCAGTTGCAGAAATTCATGGTGTTGAAGCAGAACTTGGTAAACATGTGACTTCCCAGAAGATCTTGCTCCCTTACCCAACAAATGTAGTTATCAGAGACACTGGTATCTAGTTCAGTTACATAGCAGAGGAGGAAAAGAAAGCAACAGCAACAGTAGCATCTAGTCCAAGCACATCCCTCCCAGCAAGAGCGCCTTCCCAACGGTGAACACACCGATCCTAAGGCGTTGTTCCTATTTTTCATTTGGTCTCCCTATATTTAGAGCGTAGAATCACTAGACAACTGTCCTTTTCTATTTTTGAGAAATTTTGTGTTTTAAGAAAAGGGCCACGATTTGTTTATTAAGAGGAAAAGTCTGTAGAGGACATGTGTAAAGAGCCGGGTGGCAGCCCAAGAGGCATTTTGTAAATATATAAATATAAGTTTAGGGAATAGTGTAAAAGGGACTTTTGGCAGGGAGAAATAATTTTCTTAACGTGTACGAGCTATCTTGCACTTGCTTCAAGAAAATGAAATTTGCCTAATAAGAGCCTGGAGAGGACGTATTTTGCATGGAAATGGATGTTGGATGCATGTTGGATTATTCTTGTGACTTTCATATTCTACAGTGAGATCTTTCTTTGTTGTCTTGAATTATTTCTCTGTATTGAATGATCTTACTGTTTCTTTTGCAAATGATTTTTCTCCTACATGAGTAATGGAATGCATTATATGTGAATTGGAAGCTATCTTCTAATATATTTTGCCTTTTTGATGTAGATATATCTTTATGATTTAATGGCTGTCTGTTGATCTTTAGATACTTTTTCCACCACATTACTCATACTTATAATTTTTCTCCTTGCAGGGATAGTTTAGGTTTATTTCGGTTTTAAGTGCAGATTTGTTTCGAGTTTTGCATATAGATTAAGTTAGCTTAGGCACTTGCATATCATTTTAAACCATAAAATCAAAAGAACGGTGGATCGGGCCATAATCGGTGTAATTGAAGCAAATCTCCAAACCTAACGGTTGCCGGAACCGCTAACCGGACAGATTCCCCATACCAAACGGTGGACAATCTAATTGGGATAGTCTACTGGGGAAAATCCCTTTCTGCTTGATGTTGCGATCTTCGGGGCATCAACACAGCCATGATCTGCGATCGCGACTGTGGCCCCCATAGCCGCGATCTGGGATCGTGGTTATAGCCCTCACAGTCGCGGTTTGAGATCGCGACTGTGGTCCCCACAACCGGGATCTTGGATCGCGGCTGTGGGTCCCACAACCGTGATGTGGGGCGCGATTATGGAGTTTGTCGTGATATTGTTCCGGGGGGGATGATATGTTATTTGAGGAGTTTCTAATCAGTTTTCATTGTGTGATTGAAAGGATGCCGAGAGTACGATGGCGAGACACGAGAGGCTCGATGATCTCATGGAGTATATACAGTGCGATTGACACATCCGAGGTACTTTGGGGCTGTGCAGGCTACTGAAGTTCACATAGGTGCTGATTATGCGTTCAGTAGATTTGTTGCTGAATAGGCTGGTAGGCTTCTGGGAGTCTAGGAGGGAGGTGTTCATGGTGCAGGGGGAGAGATTGGATCTTACCCTGACAGAGATACCTTGTTTGGGTGGGGTGGCAAATACCCAGCCACGGAGGTCTGCGATCGTGGATATGGAGGAGATGCTGGACTGATACTGCTTCCCTACGGCAGAGGTGCATAAGAATGCACTTCTGGTCTATGACTTACAAGAGCCGTCGATCCGGGCGATCGTGGCATGTGTGGTCTGAGTGCTAGGGTCACAGGTGCCCCACCGAATGTCGAGGTGACAGATGCAGTTGGTGGAGCAGGTCATACAGGGTACCTACTTTGCTTGGTCCTAGATGTTCCTCACCTATGTTCAGCGGGAGCTGAGCAAGATGAAATTTTTGGGAGGGGAGTTCTCCAATGGGTCATTACTGTGTGCTTTCTTCATGGAGCGGGATCCCATGTTACGACCGCAGGTGCTGATCTAGGATGGGGGGCTAAGGGAGCCTCGGATGGTGCGGTGGGGTCAGATGATGTGCCGGCAGGGTGGTGGAGAGTTAGGGTGGTATTTTACGGGGTATCTCTACATGCAGTTGTTGCATATGCTAGTGGTTTTTTTATGACTACCCGTACCATGAGATGGACTACCAAGGAGATCCAGAGGCACCATGACCTCCAGGGTAGGCTTGGGGCCCAGATGGTATGTATCCATCTTTGTGATTGTTGGTTTTATGTTAGATCGGTTGCGAGAGATATATGATGATCTTGACTATGGGTGATTTGGTTTGATACAGATGTGGGACCGAGGCCACCGTAGGGGTATAGGGATCGTAGGGGTCGCATAGCAGTTCCAGCCCTACCGGACCGGGGGGAAGTGCGATGACGGGATGTTGAGGGGAATTTAGAGTCCCTGCGGGTTACCTTAGATCAACTATTGGTAGGGATATCTGACGAGGGTTGGCGAGAGCTAGATCGAAGGGTGATCGAGGCCTGCTACGAGGATCCATGGGACTGGCAAGCAATTTTGATGCAGGTGGCGGTGCTAGCCGAGGAGAGGAGGGCTCGGGACCATCAGGGGAATGAGGAGGACCCGGAGGAGGATCCAGAGGAGGAGAGAGCAGAGGATGAGTTAGCAGCAGAGGCCATTGATGAGGATTCAGACGGGGGATACGACTCTAGTTAGGGAGTTCAGTGGACTACCCCTGATGGGTATGGGCCTGCCCTTGATGTGTATGGGCATCTGGGATTTTTTGTATATACAACATGTATTTATGACGAGGATGCTCTTGGGGCACCTTGATGTATATTTTTTGTATAGCTGAGTGTTGGGGTACTCATGACATTTGTATGACGATGATATATATATATATGCACATGGATGCTTTTTGGTGAATACTTTTGTACACACGTGGATGTGCATTTATTGGCTTATGTTGGTTATTGCATGTGGATGCAAATGATGTGTTGTAGTAGGCACGTGGATGCCCTATTATAGATGTGGTATTTTTAGGATTTTGATGTTTTTAATATATGTACATGTTATGATAATGGTGCATGGTGGATGATTTACATGATGTGATTGATATGCCAGTTTAGGATTTTGTTAGCCATTTGATCTGCGACACTGTTTTGAGCTCTTGGGACATGAGTGAAGGTGATGGATTCAAACTGTCGGCTAAGTTGTTTTGTGCGCATGAATTTTCTAAAGAGGTAAGGATCACGTACCTGGTAGCAGTTGTTGAGTTGGGAGACAAGGAGCTGGGAGTTAAGGAACACACGAAGGTGACGTATACACATCTGGAGGGCAACAATGAGGAGATCGGTCACAACATCGTACTCATCCTGGTTATTGGTAGCAGCGCCGATGCACACTCTGTCAAGATGAATCAACTCGTGTGAAGGGGAATGTAAGACCCAAGCTACGGAGGCCAAGTTTGGACACCAACGACTTGCTCCATCAGCAAAGCCAATGTAATAAGGTGGAAAATGATACATCTGTGATCATGCACGAAAATGACAAATGTAAGGTTGCGGAAAAAAGTGGAAAACAAAAAGAAATCAAACTGTACAACAAGGACTAGTGGGTCCGAAGGATTTGTTAAGGGTAAAAACGTTTAAGATACAACCCATTACGGGGGTTGCACAAGGGGTGGCATTTTGCATCGGTCAGGATATATGCCCCATGTCCAAGGCAAGTATGTACTATGTATGGGCCTTGCCACATGGACTCAAACTTCCGTTTACCTGTCTTGTCATGAGCTTGGTCGTAAACGAGTACTAGATCTCCTTCATGGAAAGTTCGTGGGTGGACATGTTTGTCATAACCGGCTTTGGAGTGGCTCTTAGCGGCCTCAATGGTTTGGATGGTTGCGCAACGGTCTTCGTCGGCTTGTTCTAGTAACAACAGACAGTGTTCTAGTGGTGAGGTGTCTGGGAGAAGTTCAATGGCAATGTGGAGGGCGGGGATCTGACATTCGATGGGGAGGACAGATTCAACACCGTGAACTAAGTGAAAAGGGGTAAAACCGGTGACGGTCTTAGTTGATGTGCGGTAATCCCATAGTGCGTGGAAAAGCATGTAATTCCAATTGGACTTATTTTGGTCAACAGTTCATTGGAGGATTGTTTTCAAAATTTTGTTAATGGCTTCAACTTGGTCATTCCCTTGGGGGTAATAAGCAGAGGCATACTGATGTTTGAACTTAAGGAGAGTGGACAATTCGTTCCAAATGGCATTTTCAAAATGTGAGCCATGATCCGAGACAAGCTGTTTAGGGACCCCGAATCATGTGATGACATGGTTAAAAAAGAAACGGGCAGCAGTGTCAGCTTTACAGTTGAAGGTAGGCATGGGTTCAGCCCATTTGGTGAAGTAGTCGACGGCAACAATGATGTACTTAAGGCCATTGGCGGATGATGGATTACACTCCATGAAGTCGATGGCCCATTTACAAAAAGGGCCAACTGTGACAACTGGGTGGAGTGGGCCAGGTGGTGTCTGGGCCTTAGGGGCAAAGAGTTGGCAATTACGACAATGCTTGACTGCTGTGATATAGTCGGTGAACAGTGTGGGCGAGAAGTATTCGTCACGAATTACCTTCTGGGCTATGGCCATCCCAGAAAAGTGTCCACCATAGACGCCACTATGATAGTCGTTGAGAACTTATTATGCTTCCTCTCGTGTGAGACAATGACATAGGATAGTGTCGATGCCGTGTCGGTAGAGAACATAGCCTAAGAGTAGGTATCGAGATGCATGGTGACGGATATGGTGGCATCCATCGCGATCGATGTCAGGTCAAAATTTCTACGTGCGAAGGTATACCAAAATGTTACCGTACCACGGGTCATTTAACGAGATGATAAACAAATGGTCATCAGGTAACTTAATGGTGGTTGGCGGTGACGGCAAAAGGGATGGTAGATCGGTTATGAGATGGGCAAGTGCAAGGGCTTTAGTACTCTTAGGGGTTATGAAAGTTAGGTCATACTCTTGTAGGATAATGACCCATTTAGCAACGCAGCCTTGCAGAAGGCGACGGGTCAAGAGGTAGACCATGGGGTTGGAGTCGGCGACAACTGTAGTATGACTTAGGAGAATGTAATGTCACAATTTCTGTATGGAAAATACGACGGCAAGGGCCAGCCTTTCCTCATACGGGTAACGTAGTGGTGGTCCTGAAAAAGTTTGGCTGACATAATAAATGACATGTTCCTGGCAGGCAGAGTCTTATTGAACAAGCACCCCTGATATGACATAATCGAATGCCAAAACATAAAGGATGAAATCCTTAGAGAAATCTGGAGGGGAGATCAATGGGGCCTGCGTGAGAGTTTTTTTAAGGGCCTCGAAATCAGCTTGCGCCTGGTCATCCCAAACAAAGGGTATGTGGGTATGAAGCAATCCTAAGAAACCATGAACAGTGGTGGCATAGTCAGGAACGAAGCGGTGGAGGAAATTAGATTTCCCCTGTAAGCTCTATAGCTATCGGAGCGTACGTGGTGATGGAAGGTCTAAGATGGCTTCAGCTTTTAAGGGGTCAACAACGATTCCTTTGTGGGAAACAATAAAACCTAATAACCAACCTGCTAGAATGCAAAAGACACACTTGAGTGGGTTCAGGCGGATCTAATACTTGCGACAATGCAGAAAAACTTACTAGAGATCATTAAGGTGGTCGGATCATTTCTTGGAGCGTGTTGTGAGATAGTCAATATAGACCAATAGGATATGAACCAAATCCCGAAAATAATAGGTCATGGCTCACTGAAAGGTGGCACTAGCATTTTTAAGGCCGAAAGGCATGACACGATAGGCAAAGGTGCCCCATGGGGTGGTGAAGGCGGTCCTGTATTGATCTTCCTTGTGGATCTGAATCTGGTTATACCCATAGAAACCATCCATGAAGGATAAGACTTCATTCCCTGCACACACATCGATGAGTTGGTCAATAAATGGCTAGGGGAATTTGTCTTTGGGACATGCCTGGTTTAACTCGCGAAAGTCAGTACATACCCGGATGGTGCCTTGTTTTTTATTAACTAGGCCAGAGTTAGACAACCAAGTAGAGTATGCGATGGGATAGATGAAACCCGTTGCGCGAAGTTTTTCAATTTCTGCTTTGACGGCGGGGAGCTTTGATGGGTGAATGCGGCGCTGTTTTTGGAGGACGGGAGGCACATCGGGCCAAGTGTCAATGTAGTGCTCTATGATAGTGGGGTCAAGACCAGGCATTTCGATGTAGGACCAGGCAAAGACATCGCGAAATTCCTGAAAACGTTTTTTGTATTCGCCAATCTCATACTCGGTGCAGGAGGCTCCCAACGTAATGAGTTTGGGAACACCAGCTGGGGAAAATATATCGATGTTGATCATGGGTGAGATGTTGGCCATGTTACCTTCCTCAAAGGCATCAGGAGCGAGAATGGGCTTTTTAAGCTAGTCAACTTTGGTTGGGAGGAAATCTTTGGACTCAACAGAGAATTGGGTGGCTGTGGCCGAGGAGGACGCCTCCGGGAGGAAACATGATCGATGGTGCATATCATCCCAGGGGTACTCGGATGCGGTGAGAGCCTCGAGAATCTCCTCATCATTATGGAAAATTTTTGTTGTCAAATTGGTTGACGAAGGCTCACTAATAGTAGAGATCATATAAATGGTATTGATTTCTCCTACTGGCGGAGATTCTGGGGGTGGATTTCTTCAATGGTGGGGGGAGATGTCTCAAGGTCCAAATTATTCATTTCATAGAGGGCGGCTCTGTAATCCGAGAGATCAGGGCAGTGATGTGAGTAGTGGCCGTAAACACCGCATATTGCACAAGGGTGATTGGTACGCAGTGATTTATCGCGAGGCTTAGGAGTAAGGTCGAGTTGGACAACTGGGATGTTGGGGTCATCATCAAGCATTTGCATGTGCTCCTGTAGTGCGGGTAATTGTGGACATTGATGGGTAGCATGGCTTAACTCATCACACAAAGAGAATTGGGGAGGAGCGCAAAATGTTGGGGGATTTTTAATTGTTTTGGGTGCGGGCAGAGCGGTATAAGGTAGTGGGCCTCTGCCCCCAGTGTCTTTGGTAAGACTGGGTGGATTAGTGGGTGAGGAAGGAGTGGTGATGCAAGGAGGTGGTCGACTAGAATTAGTAATGGGTTGTATAGGTTGTAAGACGACGTTTGGTGTTGGAGGGGAAGCGGGGGGTGTGAAATACCACACAGGTAGTCCTAAAGTTAACCCTGGAAGGTTGAGTGTGGCCATAACCAGGGCTCTTACGACTCCCGAAGGGGGGAATAAGAAGGGGATGGTATGAATGGGTGTAGCACCAAGATGACTAGGTACCGACAGTGGCTGGGGTAGCAAGGGTGGTTGATAGGTGGGGGTTTTTGTATTATGGGACAAGGTACATAAGTCGGATATTTCGGTCTCCTATGACGGGGGTGGAATGTATTGGAATGTGGAATTCATTTCCGTATCTGAGTAGATTCCAGGTCCAACTAAGGAAACCAATGAGGTAGATGCACCATGAACAGGTTGTTCAACCATGGGCAGAACATTTTCGGGTGCAGCTGGGGCACTAGGATCGTAATAGGTGAGTTGATCAATCTTGACCACTCGCCCTTCATGAGGGAACATCATGGTACGGAAAATAGATGAAGCAAGCACCCACATGGCGTACATATAACTGCGGCCAACTAAGAGGCTATAATCAAGTTGGGCGTTGATGACCTCTATGTCAATAAGTACTGTTTTACCAGCCAACTGGACAAGGACATTGGCTAAGATACCTTGGGGTTGAGCCGAACGGCCGTCGTAGGCTCGCAACGCAATGGTTGATGGCTGGAGAGTGGGGGATCCTAACTTCTGCCAAACGAAAGTGGACATAGCGCATGTGGAGGCACCCTCATCGATGATGCACCGATGGATTACAAGATTTCGAATGGATACAGAAACTTGTAATGCTAATGTGGAAGGCAGGCGTGGTTTAGATTGGTCCAAATCAAAGGTCGTTAGTCGTGACTCAGTGGAATCGATACCACCAATAGTGGATAGTAGGGTCATACGTTGTGTAGGATAGGTTTTTAAGACCTCTAATGCAGACATGGCCACGGGGGACTGGGCTAAGTCATCAACAATGTTGTAATTAGATGCAGTGCACACATTGGGTTTATTGTTGATGCGACGGAGTGGAAAACGAGGGGCTTTTGGGGATCCATCTAAGGGGACGGGAGGTATGCGTAATGGTTGATCAGTGGGAAGAGCATTGGTGGGTTTGTCTGTGGGAGGGGCTTCATGGGTGGAGCCATATTGGTTCTGACAGGTTTGAAGGTTAATGTCAGCAGATGACATAATTAACAAGTGGTGGGTACCTAAGTCTAAAATGGGGTGGGCAAGCGCATCATACATGACTTGATGTTGGGGTAGCACGGTTCCTTGAGGGGGAGCCAATGGTTGGGTGTTCACCACTCCTTGGGTTGGTAAAGTATTCTGTAATAGAAAGGGTTGAGTTTGAGGTGGTGGGGGGTTAGGTGGCATCGGTAGGGTCGTGTGCCCTTGGTGGTGGGCATCATCGGTCCAAAGTTGTCGTGCCCGCTCCAAATGTGGGCAAGCGTGGGTGTAATGGTTGTAGACCCCGCAGATGGAACAAGGATGGTTTGTACATAAGTTAGGGTTTTTAGCTTGCTTTGGTGGCCTGTCGGTGTTTTGGTTGGCGGGTGTAGTGTTATTATTGTGTGGGGGATTAGGTGGCTAGTCTCCTTGCTCTGGAGGAGGGTTGTTTCCACGGTTACATCCCTTTTCTCGGTTTTGCTGGACTTGTTGGTTACGTTACGTATTTTGGTTCTGCTGCAGATTTTGCTATGAGTACAGTTTCCCTTGGGCAACAGGTGGGTTCTGGGGTTGTGCCGATGCGGGAGCAGGCTGTGGGGGGTAATAAGTCGGTGGGGCTTGAGGTGGTGTAGGTGCGGGACCTGGTGGGGGTAGTTGATATATCTGTGTGACCAGCAGTTGAGTTGCTGTAGGTGCTACCTGTGGGGGACAATAAGTGGGTGGGGCTTGGGAAGGTACAAGAGCATGCGTGACCCAATAGTGGTTGTAGGTGTGAGGTGTAACTAGGGAAATGCAAGCAGGGGTGGTTGGCTGAAACACTGTGGTGAGAATGAGGGTCCATGGGAATGGCGCTGGTGTGCCATGGGAGCATACGAATTGGTTGCTCCAGAGTGGGATGTAGCCCGCAAAAGGTCGGGGCCAAGATTAGTACGTTTAATGGAAAAGGGGTGATTATGTGACGCAACATGGCCAATGATTCCATCGGTGGCATGGGATGCTCCAAGCGCAACATTTCAAGAGGAATCACCGTGAGGAGCATCGGGTATAATGGTATATAGGTAACCAGACTCGGCATAGATAAGGTCAAACTGTTGGGATTTTCAGATGGCCTCTTCTTCGGATTGGGTCCATTCGGATGGCACAAACTTAGTAATGACGAGGAGGAGAGATTTGAGAAACCAATCTAGGAAGATACAGTCATCTAACTTGATTTTGCACAGGCTTCAGCATCGACGGCACTCATGAATGTGATCAGTGATGTGGGTGGCCGTGGTTTGTCTGCAAGACAGTAGGATCTCAACTCCCACGTCATAGCGGATACGTAACTGAAAGAACTGCAGGAAGGTCGAGGAAAGGCAAGTAAAGGTGGCGTGGGTCCCATGAGGTTGCTCGATGTACCACTTGGCTCTGGAGCCAATGAGGGTCCGTTGTAATAGACAGAGTCGGATAAAGTCGTCCACTATGGAGTTAGAAGAACACCATAGGTGGAAGGACATAATGTGATTTTGGGGGTCTTCACCTGCCTTTCCCTCAAACTTAGGGATGTCTAATGAGAGCTTGGTGGGCATGTGAGGCCACATAGGATCATGTTTGATGGGATCGTTGATTAGTCTGGCCAGGTCAGGAAGGTTGAGACTAGCCATGAATGGAAAACTAGTAGAAGGATGTGACATGCTGGTGGTGGCGGCCACGTGGGGGCCGACGCCCCCAAGTTTAGGGGCTGGGTTTGTGATAGGGATGTGACCCCCAAACGGGGGGGTGGAGGTGGTATGGAAGGGTCCTGCGCCACTAAGCGTAGTGTGATTAATCAATGGGGTTGGGTTGGGTATGCTAGCCACTGGAATTGGCACGATGACCGAAACGGCAGGTGTTGGCCCCATCGAGGGCATACTCAAAGTAGGTGTGGTGGCTGGGGTGGTTGTAGACGCTCCACCAATGGTCCCTACAAAGAAAGGGTTGGAATTCATGCTAGCCATGGGGCTGGTTGGTGCAGTGTAAGTGGGGTTTTTGGACTCTATCTCAGAATTAGATGTGAAATAAGGGGCGTCAGAGTTAGGGGATGGAGCTCTATGTCGTAAATGAGTAGAATCAAGTGACGAAGCTCTAGGTCTATAATGAGTGGTATCAAGTGATGAAGCTCTACGTCTATGACGGGTGATTTCAAGTGAACCGTGCTGCGGGGGCTCACCCCGAAGGCGCCGAGAGTGTCTTGGGGACTCAATGGTGACAGATGGTGTCAAGTATCTGGGGGTTGTGTTGAGTGAAAAGTAGCTCAAAAACACTAATGCAGCCGAGTGTGCAGAACTAGAGCACAAAAACTACGGCACTCAAACCAACAACCAGCTCAAAATGCTCACTGTAATAGCTGTGCTACAATAAGCGGAGCATCAACAACAATGGTCAGAATACCAACAAGCAGCAGGTTTCGTAAAAAATAAAAATGGTGGACTCACTAGACCAAAGGGAGGTAAGGGAGCATGCAAACACCTAGCTAAATAGTATTCTGATTCAACTAGACATATTCTCTGCAAGGTGATGAAATCAAAGTCAGACAATATGGATAGTAGAACCAAGTGGCTAAGGGTATCCCCGTACCAGGAGGGACACCGAGTAAGACAATCCTAGAAGAAAGGAAACTAAGATACCTCGTTCATGACACGTCTAAAAAGGTGAATCTACAACTCCAGTCCTATCATTGTGTGGGCCTAAAAGGAATCACCACATGTGGACCAATGAGTCGGTAGCCTTCGGTTACTAGGTGGATTGCGGTATTCCACTCAGGCCTTCAGAACCAGTCTAGTTACTTCAACCCTCCTAAGGGAGAGGCCCTCTGATAAACTGGTCGTGACCCTGTCAAAAGGTACTAGGGGATTATGGTACCCTAAAGGACAACCATTATGTCTCAAATGTAGGCAACCAAGGGGTGTTATTTGGATGCCTATCCCGCCTGTCCTACCTAACTACAATATTCTTATGTGTTCCCCAAGTGGAGTTAGAATGTTGATTGAGTTAAGTAGTTTTTTAAGGCTCACTTGAATTAGGTGACAGAGTGTGTGCATGTGAGGTGATGAACCCAACAAAAGTGCCACACATGGGCAACGTTTTAACCAATAATGATGCAGAAATTTAACTTGCAATGCATAATTTTCTTTTTCTAATGTAAATGCTTAAAATATTTTTTATAAAAAATCTGTAAATCAAATAGAAAGCAAACTATAGAAAAAAGCTATAGGAAACTATGGCTACAAACAGAACAGGTGGTTGTGTAGGTGCAGAAAAATTGCAGAAAAATTCTAGGCTAAAAAGGGCAAAAATGTAGAAAATAGATCGTCGATTTGTGACTGAAATGCGCGGTCTGGGATGCGGTTGTCGGGACGAAACCTCTGGTCTGAATCACGAGTATGGGACTCGGCTTTGCAGATGGAGCGCGGCTACAGGTTAGGGTTGTACGGTCGGGAGCGCGGCTAGGGTTTCGCAACACGCGGTCAGGATTGCAGATGATGGAGGGGTTTTGGCAGGCCGGGACACGAAAAAAACTAAGAAAATGCGTTCGGGGCCGTAGGAAGCAAATGGTGTTCGGCGGGCCAGGTCACAAAATGTAGGCAAGCGTCCGCGTTTTGGGCCACGGGACAGAGCGAAATGGCTACGATTTGGATTGCGCTCAAGGGACAGCAAACCGCGGTTGGGTTGCGGAAAACAGGCATGAAGTTGCGGTCGAGGCCATGGATTAGGGCTGGGAACTCGCGGTCTGGCCCGCGGCTATGAGGAAAAGACCTACGTTTTGTGGCAAAAAACCCAACTTCCCAAAACCATAGCTGAACAGGAAAAATAGAAAAATACTTGTAGAAAAGAAAGACTTTTAAAATTTTAACCAGAAATTCAAAGGCCAATAGTGGAGTCGCCAAAGCTATAGCTACGGTTTTTTCCCTACCTTGTGCAAATGAGCACCTACTAAGGAGAAGGGCCTCCTCAGTATCAGTTCAATAAACAATAAATTTAAACAGTAAAATAGTATAAAATCTAAGCTAACATGTGCATCAATAGAAATAAAAATACAATGACAATATAATGGAAAATTTTCTTTTGTATTATGATATGGCCAAAGTTACATTTACCTCAGATGTCGAGGTTGGTGGAGCTCTTGCAGTAGTCTAGGAGGGTTGCTTCCGTGCTCGAATGGGCTCCTTCTCCTTCTCCAAGGTGCTTGGATGGTGGGCCAAAAGGGGCACTCAAATGGGAAAACTAGCTCAAATGGTGAGTTTGGGTTTCACAAGTGATTTTGGCAGCGTGATGATAGGATAGATTGTGTATGTGAAATGGGGATCCTCCATCACCTATTTATAGGTTTTTTAGTGGAGTGTTGACCCATGGTTTTTGGCACCATATGGTTTAGGTCAATTGTTTTAGGGTTTTTGCTTCATTTTTTCCTCTTTTCCTCATTTTTTATATTTTTTATTCCCTTTTACTTAATTTTTGGGAATCTACGGCCTTTTTAGAGGGTTTTTTCTATCTTTTGAGGAAATTTAATTATTTGGAGGGTGAAAATGGGTTTTTTGGCCTCTTAGTGATCAATTAATGGTTTTTTGAGGTTTTGGAGGCAAATATGGTGAAAAAATAGATAAATGAGTCATGTAGTGAGGAAGATGAGGTGGTGAGCATTTTTTGGGTGTTAACTTCCTCGATCGAGGGTTTAACACGACCTCGATCGAGGGTTTAACAAGACCTCGATCGAGGTATGTTCAAGCCCTCGATTGAGGTATTAGCTTGATCGAGGGTATGTAAAATAAGCTCGATCGAGAGTTTGTCTGTCTAAAAAAAATATAAAAACGAGCCCAGGAAAGGAATTGGACAATTAATGTTTCCAACTACCATTCACTCGTAAAACATATCAACCAACCTCTATATATTCAACAAACATTTCATCAAAAACACTAGTTTAACTCATTCAACTCATTGCTAGTTTATTTTCAATTAGAGCTTTGTCATTTTGATGTTGTTGAATTAGAGCTTTGTCAATTTGATATTGTTGAATTAGAGCTCAATAGACATGTAAGATTTCGTTTCAGAGATATTTCAATATTTCATAATAACATATTGTTGTTTGTTATAACAATTTGAATAAATCTTTGTTTGTTTTCATTGTAGTTTGATGGGGAGCAAGAGAAAAAGACAAAGAAAGCATGCTCGTCAAGGTAATGACAATGAAGAGCGTGAGAAGGCTAGAGAAAGGATGAGACAACATAGAGCAAACTTGAGAGAAGAAAAAGATGCACATTTGGTGCAACAATTCCAATGGATGACAACCAAGGTAAATTATTGAATTACATGCTATCATAATTTAAATATCATGCTACATAATTTACAAAATTAGTAACAATTTTCCAATAAATTTAACGAAATTTCATAATTTAATTTGTTTCATATTTATTTGTAATAATATTCTTATTTATTTCATCCATTTGTTATTTAAATTTCAAAGTTTGCAACAATTTTTATGTTAAATATTGAACAATTTTCAAGTGGCTAACAAATGTTAAATTGGAACAATTTTCAAATGAAGCATATAAATTTAGATTATATCTTCATGTTAAAACATGTACATATTTTTAACTATTTTCAAATTATTTTAAAGTTGCTAACAATTTTCAAATTATGTTTCAAAGTTGCTTTAACAATTTTCAAATTATTTCAAAGTTGCTAACAATTTTCAATTTTATTGTCCAACAATTTTCAAATGAAATGTACGCCTAGATTTTATTTTCAAGTTAAAATGTATGTACATATTAACTATTTTCAAATTTATAAACTTTACTAACAATTTTCAATATTATTAAAATGATTTTCAAATTAAATGTACACTTGGACACTATTTTCAAGTTAAATTGTATATATTTAACTAATTGAAATTTTTTAAGTTACTAACAATTTCAATTCTTGGTTTGTTAGAAAACTCAATTGGAAAACAAATGAATGAATATTTTCATAGTTATGGTGGTTGACAATATTTTCATAGTTATGGTGGTTGGCAATATTTTCATAGTTATGAAAAATTGAAAACAAATGAATGTTCAAAGAGCTATTTAATTATAATGTTTACTTTAAAAAAATTACATTTAAAGGTTCCATCTATCACATACTTTTATTTATATAACATAACATATCACCATGATAAGATTAATGATTAGAATCATATATTTTGTTAGGACAAATTGGAAATAATTATTTTCAATGTTTGTATCCTTGCATTGATATGTCAAGCATTATTGATAAAAAAATCTTTAAATTGCAACTTATGATAAAAATTACAATTTCCATAATTGTCTATTGTTGAAATTGCAAAATCATCAACTAATGAAAATGTTATTTTGCATTAAAAATTAAGAATTTCTCCTGAATCATATCTTTGTTGGAATTGCCAAATTTTTAATTGTCAAAATTCGAATTTAAGTTGAAATTGCAATTTGAATTAAAAAAATTCCTTAAATTTCAAAATTTCAATATGTACTTATCTAAATTTCTTACAAAAAATATGAATTTATTATCAACCACATGCTTGTTGAAACTTGAAATTGTGACTTAATAGTTGTCAAAATTGCAATTTATGCTCAATCTTTTGATTGTTGAATTTGTAATTGCCAAAGTTACAATTTCTTAAAATTAAAATTGCAATTTAAATAAAAAATATCAAAATAGAACAAAGAAGCTCTAACCAATAGGAACTTTTACAATGAATAAATGAACCTCTAAGCTAATATTTTATTATATTCTTATCACTACAATGTTTTTAATTAAATATCGTATTCATCTCTAAATCAATGTTTTCTTCCCCACATTTAGAGTATAATAGGTATGTTATCATGGGTAAAAAACCAATCTTAATTTATTTCATGTATATACAACATGGGATGCATGATGTTGTCCTTGAAATTATAGGGTAGAAGTGTTGTAATCATTAATTCTTTGTGGTGATTTGCAACTTGCATTTTAAATATTTATTTTTTTCTTTTATGCCATAATGTTAAAATAACATTTTTCGTGTAAAGTAAAAGTAAAATGGATATAAATCGCATAAAGAAAATTTGCCCACAATTATATAATGTGATGATTATAAATGATATTAATTTTTATGCCCACAACAATTTTTATCAAGTTAATAATAATTATCTTGAGTTAAATATATATACTTGATTTTCAAACTTTACTAGCAATTATCAAACTAAATGTACAATTTCAAGTTGCATGTGCATATTTAGTTGTTTTGAAATTAAGTTACAAACAATTTTCTTGTTTTAATGTATTTCAATACTTGTACCAAATTTTTCCCAAGTCACTAGCAATTTTCAATTTGTTAATTTACATGTACAACAAATTTCAAGTTACTAGTAACTTTAAAGTTAAATGTACAAGTTACTACCAATTTCAAGTTACAAGCAATTTCAAATTTTACTAGCAATTTCAAACTTTACTTCTAAAACAATTCTCAAGTTTAATTAAGTTAGCAATTTCAAGTTACTTGAGCAATTTCAAATTTCAAGTTACTAGCAATTTCAATTTTTACTTAGAACAATTTTCAAGCTAAATGTATTAGTTGGAAAATTCAATTCACATGCAATTTTCAATTTTTCAATTTTTCAATTTCCACATCAAGTTTCAAGTTACTAGCAATTTTAAAGTTCAATGCACAACTATCAAGTAACCAATTTTCAATTTGTTAATTTATATGTTATGTAGGAAGAGATTATGGTTAGACATCACATTATGGTGATCAAGAATCACATGACCCTGTTCCCCCTCATGATCGTGATCAGCCATCACATGACACCTTTCCCTCTCACATTGAAAGTATAATTGGGAGTTGCAGTGGGGTTGGAAGGGGTGGAAATTTTCTAGAGGATTGTGCAGTTGTTTCTGCACAAAAAGAGATTGGGAACTCGATCCCTGGTCGGAGAGTTAGAGAGCATGTCAATAACATAATCAAGCCATATTTTGAACAACATTCAATGATCGCACAAGCTCAAATCCTACATGGGTTGATAAAACACAACAAATTGAAACGTGCTACAAAGTTGTTGGGTTTTCAAGATGTTAAAACAAAAAAGACATGCGAGAATGTAATAGAAAATACAAGAACTGCATTATCTTCATTTGGAAAATCAAGAAACAATGATACCCGAGCTACTTGTAGGGAAATTACAACAACTGTTGTGGCACAAAGAACCTCAAGAAATCAAATGGTATCAACAATGGAACCATTGCTCAATGTTTCAAAAAGAACATTGCTCAAATATACTAAATTCAGGGTCCCAATAGATGAAAATGATGAAGCTGCTTGTTGGGCTCTTATTTGTAGGGAACCCTATCGAGGCAGGATGGCAGCAAGCATTAGAGAGAAGGTGATAGAGTTTTGGGATAGACATGCTCGTGCTATTCCAGATCGAAAGCATGTTCTGCGACAATGTTTATCTAGAGGCATTTATCAGGAGCACTGTAAGCATGTGATGGAGATGATGGGAGTTGCACTTTACGAGGAATTCCAAGAAACCAATCCTGGTGTTCAAATATAATTTAGCATGTTCAACAAATTGAAACTGTGGTATATTAGGCCGAATATAATTCGCGACACTTGTTGTTGTCGGTACCACGTTGAATTTCAACTATGCTATGACACATTTTTGGATTTTTGCAAAAGGCACTGGAATGGTGTACTAGCTCCTCACACAGTGCGAGATTTTAATTGTATGATACTATACAACAGGAATCCTGAACACGTGTTTTTCAATAAGAGGTGTGTAGGTGGGAGAAAATGCCATGAATGTGGTGATTTGACATTGTTCCAAAGGAACTTTCCTATCGATCCAACAACCATGGATTGTCAGATATCACTAGGTGGAAGAGGTACGAGCACGTCACCATTAATCCAACATCTTATTCATCTGTGCCATCCAAGAGGATCGACTTGCTCTATGATGAGATTCTTGTTTCAGATTTCATGGAGAAGTTTCAAAGTCACATTTATAAATACATAAAGCACTCCCATAGGTCCAGGTGGCAAGATTCAGAATTCAAACATTCTCGTGAGGTATTTGAGTTGGGCACAATCTTATCAGTGGTAGATATTGGGGAGAACTACACCTTTGCTCCTCAGAGAGAGATACGGAGTGAGTACTATCACTCTGACCAGGTGTCTATCTTCGTACATGTATTGTACATACATGCTCAGGAAAACATTGATGGTAGGGATAGCACTCCTCAGTCACGTGAAGTGATCAAGGAGTACCATTTTTATGTTTGTAATGATCGTGAGCATGACACATTGTTCATTCAACATTGCTTTGGGTTGATTTATGATTCATTCAGGTAGAGAGGCGTATCATTTACTGAACACTGGATTTGGTCAAATGGGTGTGCATGGCAATTCAAATCAGCACGCCCATTTTATTGGTTGAGTCACCTTCACAAACAGACAGGAATTCGACACACCTGGAGATTTTTTTAGACAAGGCATGGAAAGGGTGAACATGATGGCGCAGGTGCATGTGTGAAACGAGCACTTCAGAGGTACCAGATGAGTCATGGTGCAACCCAGCTCAAATTCTCCACTGAAGTAGTTAATTGGTGCACACGTCATTTGGGACATCAAGGTCACGAACAAGAAAGGCCGGTGTGCAGGTAATAAACTCCAAACTCAATTAATAAGCTAATAACATTCAATATCGTCATTTCCAAAAGAACACATACTCAATAGGAATTTACATATGACAAACTGAATTCCATGCAGATTCTTTTGGGATGTTTCCCTTGGAGATGTTAATATATCCATTTCGTGGTATTGTGAGACCATCCCTGGTACGAGGGAATTACATTTTGTTTGAAGTAAAGACATGGGTGACATATTTTCCATTGAAATGAGGAAGTATGCTTGTTTTTGTGTTTTTTGCATTGATGCAAATGGATGCGGGTTTGATCACTGTGAAAATGAAGTATATGTGAAACGACTGAAATATGTCTCTCTTAATCCAAAGGGCCCACATCCAATTCCAACATGGCAAGAGATGCACATTGAAGAGGCAATGGTCTCATTAGATCATGATCGAGATTTTGTTATGGTTAGGGAAGGCACAAGAGTTGTCATTAAGTTAATTAGTTCATTATATATTACACATATACAAATGTTGTAGAAATGCACGTAGGACATTTGAATAATATTTGTAATGTATCTTCCAGGTGATGTATTCGTTGTCATTGCACCCCCCCACAACCAAGAAAATGTGGCATACTATTTGATGTGGTGCACGCAAATAAAAAGTAGGTTGGTGCAACCCTACCAAGATGGGGACTTCACATACAAAACTGGAGACATGGTTCTAATGGGACACTTTTTTGAAAAAGCGAAAAAACATGGTCCTTATATTATTTATGGAGATTTTATGCTTGAATACATATCATGTCAATACAGTCATTTGGTGGTGGCAACTTGGATACATCTAACAGAAATCAAGGTGAAGAGAGGTGAGCTCAAGAGATGGAAGATTAAAGAAGCTGACCATAATCATATTATGAATACTTGCATTCCCATAACCCATTGGCCAGATGAATGAGTTACATGTATGCCACTTGAATCATTGGCATATTTTTCATGTTGTCTTGTGTAATATTTTTATAGAGATTTTTGTGGATGTTGTTTTATAAATGTATTTTTTTAGATGCTTTAATGTCAAGAATACAAATGCTAGATGGGAGGATTTCGTGAAATTTGGGTCATGGTGCTCCAATGCGAATACACTTGAATGTATCGTAAATTCTCCATGAAATTCGTCCATAATAGTTTTATAGATATTTATTTAGATGCTTTAAAAACAATATTAAAGATATAATAGATAGTTGAATTGTAATGTGTAGACAATATAATGTAATTGTAAAATTTCAATTTTAAATTGTAATGTACATTTTAATTTTAAATTTTGATTTCAAATACTATTGTAATGTAATTGAGAATTTAAAATACACCTATTCAATGTGGAATTGTAAAATTTAAATTTTGAATTGTACAATGTATTCTAATTTTAAATTTTGACTTCAAATTTGCAAAATTTTATACATTATAATCCATTCATTGTATTTCCTCATCAATTACATTGTATTTCATTATCAATTATATAAAAATATTATCAAATACCAATGTATCGAAAAAATGTTTTGTTCAACAATAATCAATTAGTTTTGTTATCAGGAACATATCAAAGTTAGGACCAATGTTTTTTGCCTCTCCTCATTCCATTTAATAAAAATATTGGCACTTGGTGCTACATGGAATATAACATAGGAGATAGAGGGTACAATTCAACTAAAGGGTACGTACACATAATCTTTGAATATATTTTCATGCAAACAATACCCATTGTTGGAACAACTCACAAACATTCACTATAATTTCTAACCATCAAACCTTCTCAATTTTTGGATTACATGCATTAAAAACCATTTTTATCATGCATTTTTGCAGGCATATGCATGGAATCTCTTTGAGAGAAATTAGTTAGTATTATACGGCCTTGCCTGCATAAAAAAACCTCAATTATCAAACCAAAACACAACTTGTACATGCCTTTGTTTTTTATAGACATGGATTACGTAATAATGAAAGTTGAAATGTAAACGTAATAATAACATGGAAACATAATAACTTGTACATGCCTTCATATATGCAACTTACCTAGTTGGATCAAATGGTGCCATTATCTCCATTTGTCATCAAAACATAAACCATATTAAATAGTTGTATAAGCATAGTTTCTACCATAGTTGTACAAGCATATGCTATCAACATATTTTCATTTCTTATATTAACTAGGTGGTTATGCCTATTGCCAAGAAAACAAACCATACTTTTATGACTTTAGATTAGAGCACACACTTAAAAGAAATGAACACAAACATTACCTACATACTATATAACTTGTAATTAGAGAATTTTGTCTCAAGGAATATTTCACACTCTCAATGGACAAAAGCATTCTTGTATACAACAACACATTGAATTTTCAATTGAAATTACACATTAAATTTTCCATGTAATTGAATTTGAATGTGAAAATTGTAGGTGAATTGTAATGTGTAGACAACATAATGCAAAATGTCAATTTTAATTTTCAATTTCAAATGTATTCTAATTTTAAATTTTGATTTCAAATACAATTGAGAATTTAAAATACATCTATAAAGTAAAATTGTAAAATTTAAATTTTAGATTGTACAATGTATTCTAATTTAAATTTTTTATTTCAAATGGAATTGTATTGTAATTGAAATTGAACTTGTAAATTGGAACAACACATTGAATTTTCAATTGAAATTACACATTAAATTTGAGATTTTAATTTTAAATTGTAATTGAATTGGAATGTGTAAATTGTAATTGAAATGTAATGTGTAGACAACATAATGTTATTGTAATTTCAATTATTAATTTCAAATTTATTCTAATTTTACATGTTGATTTCATTTATGCAATTGTAATGTAGTTGAAAACAAGCTTTTAAATTGTAATTGAAATTACACATTAAATTTGAAATTTTACATTGTAATTGAATTGGAATTGTAATTTCAATTTCAATTTTAAAACATAATGTACATATTCAATTCTAAATTTTGGAAGATGTTCTCTAATGTAGTTGAAATTTGCATTTTAAATTGAACTAAATTGTAACTACAGATCGAGATTGAATTTTTATATTGTAATCACTGCACATTAAATTTGCATTTGAAATGAAAAAACATAAATTTGTAACTGTAATAACTATATCCATATGTAATATAAGAAACTTGATTGATTTCAAATCAGATACAAAATACACATGAAGACATCAATATGATAAAATATACAAAATATGTAACAAAATATCCAATAGTCCATATCCAAAGTACATATATGATAAAAGTCCATGTATAAATGATAGAAATCCATATCCAAAACATGAAAACGTATACATAGATCATCCAAAACATGAAAATATATAAAATATGTCCATATCCAAAACATGGAAATGTATAGATCATCAACTCATTGGCCATTACCCCCACGAGGCCTTTGATCGACCATGTGGTTGCCTCCGTGTGTAGTAGACCGATGTTGGCTCTAAGGCGGTAAACTATCAAAGAATACCTCGATATCCATTGAGTCCATGGTGATATTCGGCATCTGGGTATAGGAAGTTGGGTAGATGGCCCCTCATCAAGACCACGTGGTCGAGCTGCATCCCAATCATATGTGAAATCCATTGCAGCATCGACACCCTCCCGTAGCGATGCCTGTGCAATATGTCGTTAGATGTAATAAGTTCTATTTATTAAAAATTAAAATTAAAACATAATTTAAGTTATAATTCAAAAATTGAAACATAAAGTACACAAATAAATTGCTAAATGTGATTAAATAACATGATTTGGAACATAAATTAAAACTCACCTCTATGTTAGAACCCGGCTGGTTAGGACCTTCGCGGTCCTCATGTCTATCATCAGGAGAAATATCCTTTCCTTAGCCTTGTACAATTTGGAATTCATTTGAAGTTAAGATCTAAAACATAAAATTAATAAATAAAACATAAATTATTTAAACTGGGAAATAATAAACTCAAATTAAATTAGAACATAAATTATAACTTACCTCGACTATTGCCGCCCGCAAGTTGGGACGAGCGAATGGACCAACCGATGGATCACTAGCAAAGAGATGATCCATGAATGTGCTTCCTTGCATGGAACAATAGAATACACCTCCCTTAAGTATTATTAACCATTCAATTTACGACATATAATATGATGTAACATGAAGAACATATATACATAATTGTACAAAAGTATACATGTCCTATAGTGATGCGTCTACGATACAACTCAAAGCATTCATCTCGGGATGACTCAGCATACCTCAGTAGGGCCTCTCCATCGAAAATCCCGAGCATGTCACTAAGGACATACTCTATCGCTGGCTCTGCAGGTGTAGGGGGTGGTCTAGATGCCTCTCCATGCGCAGCAACAATATCATTTCCCATGGCCATGAACAATGACTCTGCAAGGTCCTATCTAGCCTCTGTAGCAAGATGGGATGATTTTGCCACATGACTCGACCTGATAACCGTCCTGTATGGAAACGGTAGCAACCTCAGAGGGTCCGGTATGAAGGCAGGGTCTCTCCGAGTGCCTGGACGTTGGTAGGAGCGTCCCCTACCAGCCCCATAGAACTTGGACCCTGTGCTGGTGTAATTTGGGTGCATGTCCAAAACAAACTCTACATAAACATGTTTTGCAAAGTATAACAGGACCTGGTCATGGTGGGGGAACATGCCCCACGCTCTGACGAATCTATCATATAGATGTGGTGCAGCGGCCTCCAACTTAAACTCCCTGAGTATAAGCGGTTGACCGAAAGGGCTGTCAGGTGGGATGTCGAACAAAGTACCCTTGATGTGATGCCCTCTTATGGAGACTTTAGCATCCTAACATTTGTGGATCCCAATGACATCCCGTCTCCTCCTCTGGCATGAATGACGCCAAATGTCACTGAGAGGTCCCACCCTCTTGTAGAGGGACAACATCTCATCAACTGCTGATAACATCATGGATAAAGATCACCGTGTGGGAGAATCCTCTCTCAATGTGCACACACAGGAGTTCACCCACTCTCGCTGGGAAGTGATATCAGCAAGAGTGATCTGTGTGACCTCATCGTCGTACTATCCCCCTGATGGGGCACCTGCAATCCAAACAAAAACACAAATGTTTCTAAATATATATATTATAACTTGCAACTGAAATTCAATGCATTATATACTAAAAATTTACTGAAAATGTATCTAACAAAAAATATGCACCTGATGAACCTGATGTTGTCCATTCTTGCCTCCCATCCCCCACCTGGGGATCAACATGTATGTCCTCGAGATGAACTAACACACTATCTCTCTTGCTGCCGCCACCAGCGGCATCCGACCCCGGCGTGGCCGCACTCCTCAGCGAACTGGAGCATTGCCGATGGCTGCCCTCTTGGGCGACATCAGATCCTCTCATTTGTCTCAAAGCACAAAGTAATGAAGATCTCTCTTCAAAACTCACTGCATCACATTTCAATTTCTAATTCTAATTCTCTTTCAAATTTCACATTTAAAAATCAAATTCAAATTTCAAATTCTATTTCAAATTTCGCATTTCAAATCCAAATTCAATTCAAATTTCAAACTCTATTTCAAATTTCACAATTCAAATTCAAATTTCAATTTCAAATTCCAAGTCTCAATTTTGATTTGAATTCTAATTACATTTCCAATTCTCAATTTTTATTTCTCATTTCAATTTCAATTTTCGATTTTCAATTCGAAAATCATTTCAAAATTCAAATTCAATTTCATTATCAATTTCCAATATCAATATCATTTTCAATTTCAATTTCAAATTTACATTTCAATTCCAGTTTCAATTTCGATATCATTTTTATTAGCAACGCTAGCATCATAGGGGCCTAGGCATCCAATTTAGTTGTTCAACACTTGTTGTGACAACATACAGGTATGGGATGGAGGAGAAATGGAATCAAGCCTAAGTCAATTGGGGCTCTCTACATGTTTGAGTCTCGATAATCTACCTTTTAAATTGAACCAGAACAAAAAAAGAAGTTTGTTAATGGCTAATTAAAGCTAAGCAGTGAATGCACGCATGACATGAGTGAGTGAATGATTATAATTTATGATATTTCCAATATTTTGAATGACAAGTCGAATTTGATAGGATAGGAATTTTATAGCATAGGAATTATTATAGAGAGGCACGACGCTCTAGATCTATTGACATACATGAGATCGAATCAACGAATGGAAGGGTTGTTTGTGTGTTGTCTTGAGACACATACCACATGACAACCCAAACCAAACCAAGATATAGTGTGGGTTGTTTGATGTATCTACACCTAGGGATACAAGTTGACTCTACCTACCACATCCTAAAGTAACCGCATATTTGAAGAGGTTGTGTAAATCCAATAAGAATGTTCAAATGGAGCATGGGATATGTGTGGCTCGTTAAAGAAGAGTGTGATTAGTCATTTCACGTGGAATTGACAAGCATGTAGATCTGTTTAGAGTGTGGTATGCTTTTATATGTAGTTGGCTTATGAGATAACGGAAATCCATGTAAACTAAATGTGTAAGGTTAAAAAGGTGTAGTACTTGGACTAACCAAAGTTGTGTAGTAGATGGGATGTATATTCAAGTAGTTTATCATGACATTCAAGGGGTAAGAAATAGACTTTGTAATCGATTCAAGTAGATTGATGAATGGATTAATTATTATTGGTAGGAAATATTCAAATGTTAACTAAACCTTAATATCATCTGTACGATTTTGGATTAACATGGAAACTTTATAGAAGCTATTTTGTTTTATATGGTTAATACGAACTTATTAGAAGTACTTGTACATCTAAACATTATTCTCATGAGCTGCATGAAGTTATGGTTTGACTCAGCATTATTATATATATATGAGAAGTAAAAAGTAACTAATTATTTTCCAAAAATAAACCTCAGAAGTTTGGGGTTTATTACACCAAACCTCAAGGTAACTAAATGGAATTAACTCGATTCGCACAATTAAAAATTGTCGAGCTCATGAATTGAAGGAATCGAAAATAACAACATACAAAATCTAGCTCAAATGAGTATGAAGTAGATTGATAGAATAAGTGTCAAAGTATAGTAGTGTGACACTCTCCCTTTACTAAACCCAAGCTAAATAGCCTTGTCAATAGGTGCAATGGTTAAGCCATTGTAAAATATGAACCCTATATGTAAATATATAGACTATGATGGAATGCATAGTTAAAAAAACTATACAATAATTTAACTAAAAATACATCATTCCAAAATAGATTAATGCTATCAACATTTTTATTTATACATAATATTATTGTTTATACCATAGTGTAACCTATTCATGTTTGAAATTATGGTATACTATATGACATAGCTTAGTTGTAGTAATCTTTGTAGTTTTGAGTAAATAAATTAAACGGTGAATTGTGTTCCCTTCATTAATGAACCCAAACACTATTTCTTTTTGACGCAATTTATAGATTCACATTTTAATGCTAGGATGATATCATTTCCGTGGTCGTTTACTCTTCTAGTTTTGATTCTAATTGCGACTAACAACATGTTGTTGCAGCAACACCCCTCCCCAAAATTTTTGTACATGTTGGGGCCCCTCCTGTATTTTTTGTAGAAAGTTTGCCCGAAGAGCCATACCAGCCGTCAGCTCTGTTTTCAACATAAAATCTTACTTCCCCACTGAGCACTTTGCCATCAATCCTCCCGTGTTTTCCCCAAGGAGCCTAAGAAGAACTCAGTTTTTCCCAACGTTTGGAATGATTTGGACTATCTCCCCGACTTCAAAGACAAACGTCCAATCTTTCCGAAAGAAGGACTGAAATTTTCTTTGTCAAAATCTGCGGAAGCCATTGAAAATTAGTTCCCGAAACGCCGGAAGCTTTCACTCAAGCCTTCCGCAACCGCGGAAAGGTTCCGGTTTTGCTCCCGAAGTTGCGGGACTCATTCACCTTAAGTCTCCCAAAAGACTTGGTTTCCCTTCCGATTAGAAAATGCGGGAACAAAGGGACTTAGAGAACTATTAGTTTCAACCGCCCGAAACGGCGGGGGAATTCAGTCAACCGCCCGAAACGGCGGGGGAATTCAGTCAACCGCCCGAAACGGAGGGGGAATTCAGTGAACCCTTCCGAAACAGCAGAAGCCGCCGTGATATCTCCCCGAAAAGAGACTCAGATTATGGCTATAAGTTGCGGAAACCACTGGTATAACCTCGCCGAAACGGCAGAGCGATTCAAGGCTGTCTCCCGAAACGATGGAAGCCATTCGGATAAGACCCGCGGAGGAATTCACGATTTCCTTCCGAAATTATGAAGAGGACTTAGAAAGTTTTCAAGAAACTACCGCGGAAGCCTTCGGGCTACCCTCCCGAAACGGCGGAGGAATTCAATAAAACCATCCGAAACAGCGGAAGCCATCCGCATAAGTCCCGCGGAAGAATTCACGATTTCCTTCCGAAGATATGAAAGAACTTAGAATTTTTCGGAGAACTTCGGCGGAAGCCTTCAGCCTTTTGCTCTCGAAACCGCAGAAGCCTTCGGACTACCCTCCCGAAACGGCGGAACCAAACCACTTAAACCGCTCGAAAAAGGGACTTCGAAACGATCCCGGGAAACTGCGCGGAAGAGTATAAGTTCTCCTTCCGAAACGGCGGAAGCCATTCACAAAAGCTTTCCGAAACTAGCGGGAGCCTTCGCCAAACCCTCCCGAAAATCAACGAAACTTCGAATTTTTTGGTTCGCGGAAGCTTTCGAAAAAGCCTTCCAAAAAACATCGGGAGCATTCACTATATCGTTCCGAAAGGGCGGAGGCCTTGGCGTTACCCGTCCGCTACGCGGCGGTCTTTCGCGGAAGGCTTCGATTTTCCTTTCTGCAGTAAGCCCCGAAACGTTGGAAGCTTTCATCGAACCCTTCCGCAACGGCGGATATGATTCGCAAACTGGCCCCGCGAGTGACGGTTGCACGAAAACCGAGATCGTTTGACATGACCGCTACGCACGGCGAATTAAACCTCGTTTTAACCGCGCCACCTACCGAATTGAATGCTCACACGTGCCTTTTTTTTATATAATGCGGTAGGGGCTTGACCCAATACACCATTGTTTTTTGAATTCGCCAACGACGTGCGACGCCGTGCAAATCGCTCCAGCTCACCTCGCTCGTCCGTGCTCGCGGCCACCTCGCTCAAGCGATCCCCACGGTGCCAGGTAGGATTCTGACTTGGGATTTCCCCATTGGGTTGTCTTTGGTAGGAAAACATTGGGTTTTAGTGGGATTGTGACGGGCAAAACACCCATCAAGGGATATGTTTTGCCCGTCAGATACAGTGAACGGAGATTTTGGCATACAAAATCGTCATAGACCTTCGTTAAAACATTAACTTTTTATTTCAATGGTGGTGGGTGCGGGCGGTTAATCATGTCCCATATTTTTTAAAAACCCCGGGCCGCGCCCCTCTTCTTGGGAGAATTTGTCGAAGCCCCATTGGCTTTCCATGTCCCCGGCCGTAAACCCGGACTTAAAACCCTGGGCCCTTCCATAAGCCTCAGCCCCTACACGTGAGCCGAAACCCGTGAACGTTGAAGCCACGCGAGCCGAAACCTGAAGCCATGGCCGCCCTAGCACTCCCCGTCAGCATATCCCCGGCGCCGTCACCTTCGCTCGGACTAAAGTCTCCCATAGTGACTCGGCGAGTGGCCGCGCGTGACGATAGCATTCAAAGCCCTCACCGAGTCAATCCGCGTCTCCCCGCCATCAACCTCTCCAACCGCGGCTATAACGAAAACATCTCCCTCCGCAAGGCGGAACCGGAAGCCAATTGCTTCCGCAAACCACCTATCGGTCCGAAAACCAATGGATTCCGCAACATAGCTTATCCCCTCGGGAGCATTGCAGACTCGTCTTTTAAGAGCTTCAAATGTTTCAATTTGTATCTTATGTTGAAATAATGTTTTGCTTCCTAATATTTGCTTCATTGACTTATCTCATTAAAACGATGTTGCTCTCTGCTAAAACTTTACAGCCTGTTGCTCAAATAATGACTTTGATATGGATGTTATCAGGGATAAATCAGGATGCCGAAAACCGGTAAGAAGAAGGCGAAGATGACAGAAAAGAAGCCTGCCCCTCCCAAGATTGAAACCTCGCTCCAGGACACTAGGTGCACTACTGGCATCCCTCCAGAAATCAGATGGGGAGACATCTACAGAATGATCCGGGACCAAGAAATCCCAGATATGCTGCTAGAGGAAGCACCAATCTATCTTAACATCAGAGCCTGAGGCATAACTAGAGCCGCTACCCGCCCTGAGCTGTTCCCCTATGCTGAAGTGATCGAGTGGATACTCCAACATGCAGATGCTGAAGGGAGAGTGATAAACGATAGCGGGAAAATGGCTATCGCCTCGTTTCAACCCGCGTATATTGTGGCAACCTACAGATTTCCCCGTGTCCAACAAGCTCTGACTGACGAATGGTTGGGCCAAATGGATAACGTCGAGATGGCCAAGAATCTATTGAGGGGAGGGAAGCATTTGAGGAAGAAGGGAAATGATGAATATGACGTGCAGAACATGAGGGCCCCTTTCAGATTGATCGCTTCAATGCTGTGCAGAATCTTCGGCATGCCCGATGGCACAGTATACAAGATTCAGTGGGTCCCTATCATTCATTATGTGGCATTTCAGGGGACAGTGTTTGACTGGGCCACTATCTTGTCAGATAGTCTGGCCTCAATGATAAGTGCTGCTAAGCCCGGGCTGGCCTTGAAGAAGGCTGAATTCTTCATGTCTTCATACCTGATAGATTGTATCTTGGCCAAGATAGAGTTCCCCAAATTGGGGTGTGCATGGGATAGGGCCACCGCCCCGGTCTACGTCGCATTCAAGATGTTGTGGGCTCAGAACTACAAGCCCAGCTACAAACTCATCTGTGAGGGGTTCATCATGCCCCTATACGAGAAAATGTTCAAGGAAGAACCAAATTGCCTGTCACAAAATGCTTTGGAAGTCCTTGGGGATTATGGGGACTTTTACTTTTCAGAACAAGGTACCTACCTGAGAATGTTCGGAGGGACTAAGCCCCCATACATATTGCCGCAGTATGCCATAGACTATGTGGTGCTCAAGGAAGCAGTAAGACAACTCTTCTTGGATGGGATTGGAGCATTCCTCCACAAGCTACACAAGGCTTCCTTTCCCCCCTTACCTTTCTGCATAGGTGCTTACAAGTTTTCAGGGGTGGCCTCTGCCGACGAATTTGTTCAAGAGTTGAAGGCCTTCCACTTCGGTGAGGTCATCTTCCACAGGAACGACAGAAAGGGTAAAGTGGCCGAGCATTGCAAGGGGAACTATGCTAACTTCGAATACTCCCACTACCCCGATGCCGAGGAGGAAGCATTCAGAGGCATCAGCAACATGACTGAGCTACGGATCTGTCGCCAAAGTACTGGAGCGAGCTCTAGTTCAACCAAAGCCCAGAAGACCATCCAGCAAAAGGAGAAAGAAGCCAAGGATGCCCGAGCTCAGGAAGAGCTCAGATTAAGAGAAGAGGCAAGGTTACAAAAGGAAGCCGAGGAAGCAAGAAAGCAACAAGACGCTGAAAATGAAAGACTGCGGAAGGAGGCTGAAGAAGCCCAAAAGCAGAAAGAAGCAGAGACTGAGCAAGCTGAAGCAAGGAAGAAGGCGGAGGAAGAATTGAAGGCAAGAGAAGATACCGAGGCAGGTGGGTCCGGTGTACAAGACATGGAGATAGACACCTCTCAAGCAGGTGGCTCTGGTACCCAAAAGGAAGGAGCAGACCCCGCTCAGGAAGTCCGAACCCCACCTATGGAAGAAGACATAGACATCATAAACCGACCAATTGTCCCATACACTCCATCTGGGAAGCGTACGGTGTCCAAATGGAATGAGTTTGTCTATGACAAGAAAAGGAAAACAATGGTCCTCCAATCAGAAGAGAGGATTAAAAGTCCCTTCCATGATGACATAGTTACTCACCGAGAGGTCGCTGTCATGCAGAACACAGATGCAGATCCCATCGCCATGGCATCCGCAGTTATAGCAACAGCACAGGCATCATTTGCCAATGTAGGGGTTATAGTCAAAGAAAATATATTGACAAAGAAGAGAGCACGCACCCTGCAACAAAATGTGGCTAATGAGCAAGCCCAAAGGGACCTGGCAGTAAACAAATATAATTGCTTGTACGCTGAGCATAGGGAGCTGTCAAACAAGTACAGTCACCTGGAGGAGGAAAAGGACCAGCTAGCACTCCAGATAATGATTGCAGAAGCGGAGAAGAATGGAGCAGAAGAAAAGGCTTCCCAGTTAGAAGCAGACAAGCAGACATTAGCTGAGCGTTTAGAACAAGCGGAGAGCAGAACCTTGGACATGTCTCCCTTCCACGAGTTGTCATGCAATATCCTGCAGCAAGTGTATGGCTCTCAAGAGCTAATCACTGACGAGGTATGCAAACTCAAGGCCATGATGGGTAGGCTAAAAGAGGTCAATACGGAAGCCCACAGGCTCAAAGCTAAGAATACCCGTGTCAAGGCAAATGTCATAAGTCAGATGGCATGGAGGGAAGGGAAAGGAGGTTTCCCCCTGCATCTTCCTTTTAAGGCCGTGGAAGATTTTAATGAAGATATAGCCTTGTTGGAGTTTGGTAGGAACTGTGCCAATAAGCTAATGGCCAGTGTGCAGAGGACAACAGATAGAATCAACAACCTATACCAAAAGCTCAAAGGAGTCCATGACAACTGCACATTGAGTTTCCCTCAGACCCTAGAAGACTTCCCGGAAAAGGAGCAGCGGTTGTCTCAACTGAAAGAAGAGCTAGGCGTCCAGATGGAGTATGTGAAAAGCATTGATGTCCTGGCCATGGATGATCTCCAACATTACATCGGTTCATCAACACTTCACAATCATCTGCTGAAGGAAACATATCAAGTTGCTGAAGCAGAAGTACAAAGCATTAAAATAGAGCTCGGGAAGAATGTAACTTCTCAGAAAATCCTGTTTCCTGCTGCAACAAACATAATCATTAGGGACACAGGTGTGTGGCACAGCTACATAGAAGAGGAGGTCAGGAAAGCTGCAGCAACAGCAGGAGCAACATCAGCAGGGGATTCGAGGGCCTCTTCCCAGGCAGCATCAGTGACCATCAACTTGGGCGACCCTGTGCCAGCAGAAGCTCGCGCACAGGAATGAAGAGGCTGAATTCAGTGAGCCACTCTCTGCAGCCCAAACACGTGCCCAGCAGGGAAAGCTTTGATGTTAACAAATTTTCTGTTACGTCTATTTTGAATATGTAAGGCGTAAGCCATGGGACAGCTGTCCCTATTTTTTGTCAAAATATTTTTGTAAAGGAAGTGGCCATTTTTGGTGGTTGATTATAGTAGAAATCCCTGTAAATGACAGGTGGAACGTGCTAGGTGTCAGCCCAAGGGAAAAGTTGTAGCTATAAATAGCATCTAGGAAATATTTGAAAGGACTTTTTGCAGGGAATGAAATTTTGGCTAACGATATGAGCTATCTTGTATCGGGTCTGTAAATTGATTTTTCTAATAGAAGCCACGGGAGATGGACGTTTTGCATGGATTGTTGGATTGCTGTATATTGGACTATTCTAATGACTGCGGTCCTGTACTGTGAGATCATTCTTATCATCCGAACTACTTCTTTGTATTAATGATTTTGCCCCTTACTGTGCATACGAATTTTTCCCATTTTCATGGACAATGAATGCGTTTCATATTAAATCAGGAGCTACCTGCTGATGCTTTTATCATTGCTGTAGATTTCTCTTCTAGATCGAATGGCTAACTGTTCTTTCTTCAGGATAATTTGTATGGCTCATTGTTCATGCCTTTAAATTGCTCCTTGCAGGGATCTTTTAGTTTAATTCCAGTTTCGTTGCATCTAGATCTGTTTCTTTATTCTTGTTACATAGATCAAATAATTTTGCTTTCTTTTGTTCGTGAGCAATAGATGCGTTCTTCAAGTTTCATTTTAGATCTGTTTCCTTATTCTTTAGCTTTCCTCTGTTTTCTGAGCAATAGATGCGTTCCATGTTGAATGAGAGGCTACCTTCTCAAGATCCTCATCTTGCTGTAGCTTTGACCGTGAGAAATAATAGCTATCTGTTCTTTGTTTACGATATCTGTTACAGCTGATTGCTCTCCCCTTAAGCGTGTTCCCCTGCATGGATAGATAGGTCTGTTCTAGTTTTAAGTTTAGATCTGTTTTAATTGCATTTAGATTAAGTATAGTTTAGGCACTTGCATCTCATATAAAAGACATAAAAAACCCAAAAGAAAGGTGGATCGGGCCATAACCGGTAGAATCGGATTTAAAGTCCAAAACCACAGTTGCCGGAACCGCTAACCGGACGGATTCCCTACACCAAACGGGAGATAGTCTAATTGGGACCGTCTTTCGGGGAGAATCGCTTTCTGATTGATGCTACGATATCCGAGGCATCAACAGTTTTTGGCGCTAGAAGGAGGGCCTAAAATGCATGGCTGATAGAGGAAAATCTTCCACGGTCATAGATAACACTGAAAACCCGCTTGAAGAAAACTTTTCAAACAGCCCAGATCTTGGATTAACGGATCAAGAACGCCTCATTTCTTACCCTGAGCCTCAGGAAGCTTTGTACGATGTTCCTTTTGCAGAAATAGAGGACTTGAGAAGACATACTAGATCTTACGTTAGACAGCTAGGTGGTTTAAATGCTGTCAACTTCCTCCCTAAGAAAACTACACCCAGAAAGGAGCCGCAATACACCCGTGATTCAATCCTCGTTCAGAGTTTTGAAGAACTGGTAAATCTGACGTTGGAAGAAATCTCCGGCACTCTTAACAAGACAGACCAAGAAAATCTCGAAGAAACTACCACTCCCAAAAGTACTCCACAAGATTCACCCTACAATTCTCCACCAGGGTCTCCACATCCAAACCCAAACATGGCTATACCTGCTTGGAGAGCAAGGGGAGTGCTGAAACTAGATGGACCATTCCATAATCTCCCTAAAAACCCAGAAAAGGTCTTTCCTACATACGATCCGGGGAAAGCCGTTTCGGCGGAGGATCACCTCAAGAGTTTCTACTTAGCCATGAACCTTTTGAATGTACAACATGAAGACGTAGTCTGCAGGTTGTTTCCGTACACATTCGAGCCCAAGGTATCATCTTGGTACTTTAGCCTTCAACCCAGTTCAATCTCTAGTTGGGATGATTTCGAAAAGTGTTTCCTTAAGAAGTACGGGAACCAAAAGACTGTAGCCACGCTTATGAAAGAACTCTTATCCATGAGAATGGAGAAGAAGGAAAAGGTTCAAGACTTTAATCAAAGATTCACAACGCTGTTAAATAACTTTAGTGAAGCTAACAAACCCGCAGAAGAGTCTTTGATTGAATACTACACAACAGCTCTTGAAGGTCCAATCGCAATGTTTGTAAAACGATCCAAGAAGACAACCCTGATAGAAAATTTTGAAGAAGCTAGGAAGGTAGAGGAAGAGGCTGATAGCATCGCTAAACATGCCTTAGATGTAGAAACGAAACCAGCAGCTAGCAAGAAACCTTTGCTCCTCACAAGAGGCAAGGAAGAACCATCTACGGATATGGAAAATGTAGTTAAAATGATGCAAAAATTATCTAACAAAATCGTAGATCTCGAGAAAGACAAGGCTGCTTGTATATCTAGGAAACCTTTCAAGCCATTCTACAAAAGAAGGGAAGACGGGGAACAGTCTCATCCACCAATGAACACTGCCCCTGTTTTGAACTTGAATGAGATTGGGATGGAGAATTTCTGCACCTTTCACCAAGAACCACACTCGGAGAAGAGCTGCCCACAATGGATCAATTCCATGAGCTTGGTCATGAATCAAATGTTAGATTCTCAGATCCCAGACCAGGATATTTCTCCAGAGGAGGTGAGTCCTGAGATTGAGGAACCAACCCCGGACACTACTATGGTGCTATGGGATTGGTTACCTATGACTGAATTAGCAAAAGAGGATCCCATAGATAGTCCTCCCTCCACCATAAATGTTGCCACTCGCAGCAAAGGCCCAATTGCGGATCCTGTACCAGTCACCATTCCCCATAAGCCTAAAATTTCGAAAGATCCGCCTAGGAGGCATATACCAATCATCCCACCACAGCCCAAAGTAAACCAGACAGCGGCCAAACAGCCAAGTGCTGATGACACAGTCCAACCGAAGGTCACCATGAACAAAACAGATCAGTCAATTCGAATTGGGAATGAATCCGATATAGGGTATGATATTATCGAAGATATCAAGAAAGTTAAAGCGAATGTATCAATATTTGACATGTGTAGCTTGCCCCATCAACGAGACAAACTACTGCATGTTTTACAACCAAAACCCAGCGCTACATTAACAGATTCTCAAGACAATCCTGAAATTAACGAGGCTAGCATCGGAGGGAAATCCAAGTCCCAAACATTGCCTTTTCTGTTGACATTTGAAATTTTTAATCACAATGTTCACAACTGTCTGGTAGACTCTGGAGCTTCTTCAAACGTTATGCCACTGTCAATTTGTAGGAAAATTAATGGGCAGCCCGTACCATCTCCAGCTCAAATCATACAATTAGACAGGACTGCTGTCAAGGTTATAGGGGAGATGAAAGATGTTCTAATTAGACTGTCAGCCGACCCTAGAGTCTGTCAATTTATTGACATAATGGTGGTCGATATCCCTGAAGCTTATGGGCTGATTTTGAGTAGGGATTGGTCTACCAAGTTGAGTGGCTACTTTGCTACTGATTGGTCTCATCTATGGCTTCCTTATCAGAACAGGCATAATCAGATTAAAGTTCTTAGGGAACCTCATATGAAACAAAACGTAACTCAGCTAGAAGAAAAGAATGAGGCTGTAGCTTTCTCTTCCTCGGTCCTGGGAAATTACTTCTTAGAAATGGATCCGGGTAACTATCAATCTGAAACCTTTTGCCATGAATCAGACAAACAGTCCGATCTCCTTCATTTCTCTCGGACTGATGAGGTTGATTGTAACATAGTCAATTTAGTTGTTAACACAGACCACAAAGAAACTAACCCAGCTGAACCTAAAGATATCTTTTGGACATTATACTTTGATGGCTCTAAAACTCTGGAAGGATCCGGGGCCGGTTGTGTTCTAATGGATCCAAAGAAGAACAAGTATTTTTTGTCTTGTAGATTAGAATTCGATTGTACTAATAATACCGCTGAATATGAAGCTTTGGTACATGGTTTAAAGAAGGCCATTGGCTTAAATGTTAAGTACCTGAAGGTTTTTGGTGACTCCGAGATAGTTGTCAGACAGGTAAGGGACACCATTCACTGTCTCTCACCTCACTTGAAAGGTTATCAGGCTGAGGTATGGGATTTAATCATGCATTTTGACGCTTTCAATATAAAATCAATTCCTAGATTGCAAAATTCTGCTGCTGATTTGTTAGCAACCTCTGCTTCTAGATTGGTGCCGTCAAATAATAAATGCTCAATTGAATTGATTTTCAGGCCTTCCATTCCCGATAACATCACGAACTTCAGAGTCTTCGATGATGATGAGCAAATTATCAGCTTCCTGACAAACGAAGACAGTTTTCAAGGAGCTGCAATAGATGAGGAAGAACATGATGCTGATTTGATGAAGAAAGAAGACGAGAAAGGAAATTTCATGCCAAAGGGGGTAAGGTCCCTCGAAATACTTTTTCGATCTTCAAAATAAGTTCAAAAGACCAGCTAATACCAAAACTAACAGCTCCTCAATGCAACATGAGTTGGTTAATTTGGGTACCGAGGCAGAACCAAAATTTGTCAACCTTGGCAAATGTTGTTCACCGGGAGAAAGAGATAGGTTCATTAAGTTGTTTAAACAGTACAAGGATGTTTTTGCATGGACCTATGAAGATCTGAAAACCTATGACATCCGCATCATTCAGCATGTTATACCAATGAAAGTGGGTGTCAAGCCATTTCAGCAGCAATTAAGAAGGATGCATCCCACTCTTGAACCGCTCATCCAAAAGGAATTAAAGAAGCTCCTGGACGCTAAGATAATCTTCAAAGTTCGGCATTCCGAATGGGTTGCAAATTTGGTGCCCGTAAGGAAGAAATCGGGAGAGATTAGGCTGTGTGTAGACTTCAGAAATTTAAACAAAGCTTCGGATAAAGACAACTACCCCGTGCCTTCAATGGAGCAAATCCTACAAATGGTGTCAGGATCTGAATTGTTTTCTCTCCTCGATGGTTTCTCTGGCTATAATCAAGTGTTAGTGGCCGAAGAAGATCGTCTCAAGACTACTTTCAGGACTAAGTGGGGAACTTTCGCTTACAGAAGAATGCCATTTGGTCTGATAAACGCTGGGGCTACATTCCAAAGGGCGATGGATATTGCCTTCCGAGGATTGGGTGGGCAATGTGTTGTTGTTTACTTAGATGATGTGACAGTCTTTTCGAAGAAAAGGGAAGATCATGTTGTTCATCTGAGGCACATCTTTGACCGTTGCCGGAAGTATGGCATTTCCTTAAATCCCAAGAAGAGCGTGTTTGTTGTACCCGAAGGTAAGCTCTTGGGTCATATCATCTCCAAAGGGGGAGTGTCAATCGACCAGGAAAGGGTCCAAGCCATTAATAAGATTCCAATGCCTCACAACAAAAAATCTATGCAGTCTTTCATGGGCACCATCAATTTTGTCCGCAGATTTGTTCCAGATTTTGCACAAATTGTTAAGCCATTGCAACAGATGGTTAAACAAAGCATACAATTCAAGTGGACAGATTTGGAGAAGGACGCATTTAGAGATATCAAGGCATTTGTAGCTAAAGCTCCTTCCTTAAGAAGTCCAGATTTCGACAAAGATTTCATCTTGTATACCTTCGCTTCGGATGACTCTCTCGCGGTCGTACTCACGCAAAAGGTGGAGTTGGGGGATGAATACCCAATTTCGTTTATGAGCACTGGTCTGCAGGGGGCTGAGCTGAACTATCCCGTGGTGGACAAGCATGCCTATGCGGTCTTCAAAGCAGTCAAGCAGTTTAGGCCTTACATTTTGAAGAACAGAACTAAAGTCATAGTTCCCCATCCAGCTGTCAGATCCCTTTTCGTTCAAAAGGAATTGGGAGAGAGGAGAGGGAACTGGGTCACAGCGCTGCAGGAGTATCATTTGGAATTTAAACCGGCTATAATCATCAAAGGACAAGGTCTATGCAAGTTACTGGCGGGAAACTCGACTGATGAAGAGCACCATTGGAGAAATGAAGCTGAGCTCAATTCGGTTGAGGTATGCCATATCTTTACAACTCCCCAGTCATGGTATAGGGATCTAGTGCACTATTTACAGCAGGGATATCTACCCGAACACTGGAATTCTAAACAAAGAAGGGCACTCCGCTTGAAATCGGCACCCTATCAAATCATCGATGGGATTCTTTTTAGAAAGAATTATGATGGAGTCCTTCTTAGGTGTTTGGAAAAGGAGGATGCAAACAAAGTTGTCAAAGAATTGCATGATGGCCCCGCAGGTGGCCATTATTCAGGAGAGACGACAGCACACAAGATACTGAGAGCTGGTTATTACTGGCCCACTCTGTTTCGAGATGCCCACACATACGCACGAAATTGTGATGTATGTCAAAGAAGCGCTGGGAAGTTACCTAAGGCCGTAAGCCCATTGCAGCCGGTCATCATCTCTGAACCTTTTGAGCAATGGGGCATAGATGTCATCGAAGAAATAAATCCAAATTCTTCATTGCAACACCGATACATTCTGACGGCTACCGATTACTTCACCAGGTGGACGGAGGCCATCCCGTTGCGCAAGACCAATGAAGACGCAGTTCTCAGCTTCTTGAAAGAGAACATCATAACCAGGTTTGGGGTTCCAATTTCCCTTGTTTTTGATAATGCTACTTATTTTTCATCTTGCAAGATAAATGAATTTGTTTATGAATGGGGAATTAAGTTGCATTATTCAGCCAATTACTACCCTCAGGGAAACGGATTAGCTGAATCCTCAAACAAGAATCTGATTCGAATCCTTAAGAAAACTGTGATAGAAAACCAGAGAAGTTGGCATGTGGCTCTCCCAAACGCCTTATGGGCAGATAGGGTAACCCCGAAGAATGCTTTAGGTGTCTCCCCTTTCACTCTTGTCTATGGCAAGGAATCCATACTTCCCCCAAACATCTTGCTGCCATCCTTGCAATTGTCCCAAGCCTCTCGGGGCTCTGGTAGCCAAGCCTTACGATCCAGAATCAACACCCTGCTTCAACTGGAAGAAGCCCGACACAAAGCTAAAGATCGATTCCATCAACACCAGGACATAGTTAAGAGATGGTTCGATAAGAGGAAGTCCGGCAAGAGGGATTTTGAAGCCGGGGACTTAGTCCTGAAATGGGACCATAATCATGAGGGCAAAGGAATGCATACAAAATTTCAACATCTATGGGTAGGCCCGTACCAAATTTCTGCAAAATTAGGCCCATCCACTTATAAATTGACAAATCTCGAGGGAGAGGAAGTGGACCTCCCTCTCAATGGCCTCGCTCTGAAACAATACTTTGCATAGTCTCCTCGAGACTTCCTGTACATAAATAAAGTTGTCTTTCGCTTTCGCTTTTAGCTGTTTTTATTTCGGCCATGTTGTTTCTTTCTTTGTTATTTGAACTTTTCGATAAGCTTTGTTTTCTGAAGGCCCCTTTTTGTTGAGTTTCCCGTTGAAGATAGCTCTCTCAAAGAAAAACTCGCAACCCATGAGTCTGGAACCTTGCTCGGTGAACCCGGTCTGCTGTTCTCTCGTTGAAATGTTCAAACGGGGGGGAAGCCTACCCTGCTAGTCACACTAATCCTGTTCAATAGCAGAGACCCATGGCCATATTCACTACTATCGTTGGGCTCCACCCACTCTCACACTTTAAAGGCATCTCAAGAAGGTTACCTAAGTTGGACCCATGGAAAGTGGCACCTCTCAAGGACATGGGGTATTGAGATGACTCCATGCTGCAGATTTAAAAGCCAAAATGGCCTACATTCAAGAGTCTGTTTTCCAGGGATTCTCGCCTCAATTAAAGCATGGCTGAGACAAAAGCAAACAGACATGTAAAATCAAGAAGGCTGTCCAAAAGGCCCAGCTCAAAATGGGTTCCTCTCCGTCCGTGAAGTTTGATCAAATCAATAAAATCTCTAACTCACACAAAAGGACATTATGGATTGAGGAGCCCAAATCAAAGATCATGTCCAAAAGAAAATATCCCTGGAAGGCTCAAACAGCTAAGTTGTCCAAAGTACAAGCATCCCAAAGGATGCCAGCAGCATGGGAATGAGGAACAAGAACAATAAGGTCCATGAGAAAGTGTTGCAAATCCTGTGGAGTCCGGAAGTAGTGACCTTTTGAAAGATGACTCTCCTAAAATGAATCTCATATGCTGGCCCTCTGAGAGTGGTGAAGATGTCTCGGTCAAAGCTCCCCTTTCCCCAATGACTAGCAGGAAAAGTGCCTCTTTTCCCCGCATGAGTCTAAAATGCTCAGCTGAGTAGTACGCCCGAGGTGGATGTTGTTCATGAGGTTTCGGACCATGAAGAGGAATTTTTCAGAGATCTGTATTCGCCAGCGACTCGCCATTGTTGTTGCAGCAACACCCCTCCCCAAAATTTTTGTACATGTTGGGGCCCCTCCTGTATTTTTTGTAGAAAGTTTGCCCGAAGAGCCATACCAGCCGTCAGCTCTGTTTTCAACATAAAATCTTACTTCCCCACTGAGCACTTTGCCATCAATCCTCCCGTGTTTTCCCCAAGGAGCCTAAGAAGAACTCAGTTTTTCCCAACGTTTGGAATGATTTGGACTATCTCCCCGACTTCAAAGACAAACGTCCAATCTTTCCGAAAGAAGGACTGAAATTTTCTTTGTCAAAATCTGCGGAAGCCATTGAAAATTAGTTCCCGAAACGCCGGAAGCTTTCACTCAAGCCTTCCGCAACCGCGGAAAGGTTCCGGTTTTGCTCCCGAAGTTGCGGGACTCATTCACCTTAAGTCTCCCAAAAGACTTGGTTTCCCTTCCGATTAGAAAATGCGGGAACAAAGGGACTTAGAGAACTATTAGTTTCAACCGCCCGAAATGGCGGGGGAATTCAGTCAACCGCCCGAAACGGCAGGGGAATTCAGTCAACCTCCCGAAACGGCGGGGGAATTCAGTGAACCCTTCCGAAACAGCGGAAGCCGCCGTGATATCTCCCCGAAAAGAGACTCAGATTGTGGCTATAAGTTGCGGAAACCACTGGTATAACCTCGCCGAAACGGCAGAGCGATTCAAGCCTGTCTCCCGAAACGGCGGAAGCCATTCGAATAAGACCCACGGAGGAATTCACGATTTCCTTCCGAAATTATGAAGAGGACTTAGAAATTTTTCAAGAAACTACCGCGGAATCCTTCGGGCTACCCTCCCGAAACGGTGGAGGAATTCAATAAAACCATCCGAAACAGCGGAAGCCATCCGCATAAGTCCCGCGGAAGAATTCACGATTTCCTTCCGAAGATATGAAAGAACTTAGAATTTTTCGGAGAACTTCGGCGGAAGCCTTCAGCCTTTTGCTCCTGAAACCGCAAAAGCCTTCGGACTACCCTCCCGAAACGGCGGAACCAAACCACTTAAACCGCTCGAAAAAGGGACTTCGAAACGATCTCGGGAAACTGCGCGGAAGAGTATAAGTTCTCCTTCCGAAACGGCGGAAGCCATTCACAAAAGCTTTCCGAAACTAGCGGGAGCCTTCGCCAAACCCTCCCGAAAATCAACGAAACTTCGAATTTTTTGGTTCGCGGAAGCTTTCGAAAAAGCCTTCCAAAAAACATCGGGAGCATTCACTATATCGTTCCGAAAGGGCGGAGGCCTTGGCGTTACCCGTCCGCTACGCGGCGGTCTTTCGCGGAAGGCTTCGATTTTCCTTTCCGCAGTAAGCTCCGAAACGTCGGAAGCTTTCATCGAACCCTTCCGCAACGGCGGATATGATTCGCAAACTGGCCCCGCGAGTGACGGTTGCACGAAAACCGAGATCGTTTGACATGACCGCTACGCGCGGCGAATTAAACCTCATTTTAACCGTGCCACCTACCGAATTGAATGCTCACACGTGCCTTTTTTTTATATAATGCGGTAGGGGCTCGACCCAATACACCATTGTTTTTTGAATTCGCCAACGACGTGCGACGCCGTGCAAATCGCTCCAGCTCACCTCGCTCGTCCGTGCTCACGGCCACCTCGCTCAAGCGATCCCCACGGTGCCAGGTAGGATTCTGACTTGGGATTTCCCCATTGGGTTGTCTTTGGTAGGAAAACATTGGGTTTTAGTGGGATTGTGACGGGCAAAACACCCGTCAAGGGCTATGTTTTGCCCGTCAGATATAGTGAACGGAGTTTTCGCCATACAAAATCGTCATAGACCTTCGTTAAAACATTAACTTTTTATTTCAATGGTGGTGGGTGCGGGCGGTTAATCATGTCCCATATTTTTTAAAAACCTCGGGCCGCGCCCCTCGTCTTGGGAGAATTTGTCGAAGCCCCATGGGCTTTCCATGTCCCCGGCCGTAAACCCGGACTTAAAACCCTAGGCCGTTCCATAAGCCTCAGCCCCTACACGCGAGCCGAAACCCATGAACGTTGAAGCCACGCGAGTCGAAACCTGAAGCCATGGCCGCCCTAGCACTCCCCGTCAGCATATCCCCGGCGCCGTCACCTTCGCTCGGACTAAAGTCTCCCGTAGTGACTCGGCGAGTGGCCGCGCGTGACGATAGCATTCAAAGCCCTCACCGAGTCAATCCGCGTCTCCCCGCCATCAACCTCTCCAACCGCGGCTATAACGAAAACATCTCCCTCCGCAAGGCGGAACCGGAAGCCAATTGCTTCCGCAAACCACCTATCGGTCCGAAAACCAATGGCTTCCGCAACATAGCTTATCCCCTCGGGAGCATTGCAGACTCGTCTTTTAAGAGCTTCAAATGTTTCAATTTGTATCTTATGTTGAAATAATGTTTTGCTTCCTAAATATTTGCTTCATTGACTTATCTCATTAAAACGATGTTGCTCTCTGCTAAAACTTTACAGCCTGTTGCTCAAATAATGACTTTGATATGGATGTTATCAGGGATAAATCAGGATGCCGAAAACCGGTAAGAAGAAGGTGAAGATGACAGAAAAGAAGCCTGCCCCTCCCAAGATTGAAACCTCGCTCCAGGACACTAGGTGCACTACTGGCGTCCCTCCAGAAATCAGATGGGGAGACATCTACAGAATGATCCGGGACCAAGAAATCCAAGATATGTTGCTAGAGGAAGCACCAATCTATCTTAACATCAGAGCCTCAGGCATAACTAGAGCCGCTACCCGCCCTGAGCTGTTCCCCTGTGCTGAAGTGATCGAGTGGATACTCCAACATGCAGCTGCTGAAGGGAGAGTGATAAACGATAGCGGGAAAATGGCTATCGCCTCGTTTCAACCCGCGTATATTGCGGCAGCCTACAGATTTCCCCGTGTCCAACAAGCTCTGACTGACGAATGGTTGGGCCAAATGGATAACGTCGAGATGGCCAAGAAGCTATTGAGGGGAGGGAAGCATTTGAGGAAGAAGGGAAATGATGAATATGACGTGCAGAACCTGAGGGCCCCTTTCAGATTGATCGCTTTAATGCTGTGCAGAATCTTCGGCATGCCCGATGGCACAGTATACAAGATTCAGTGGGTCCCTATCATTCATTATGTGTTATTTCAGGGGACAGTGTTTGACTGGGCCACTATCTTGTCAGATAGTCTGGCCTCAATGATAAGTGCTGCTAAGCCCGGGCTGGCCTTGAAGAAGGCTGAATTCTTCATGTCTTCATACCTGATAGATTGCATCTTGGCCAAGATAGAGTTCCCCAAATTGGGGTGTGCATGGGATAGGGCCACCGCCCCGGTCTACGTCGCATTCAAGATGTTGTGGGCTCAGAACTACAAGCCTAGCTACAAACTCATCTGTGAGGGGTTCATCATGCCCCTATACGAGAAAATGTTCAAGGAAGAACCAAATTGCCTGTCACAAAATGCTTTGGAAGTCCTTGGGGATTATGGGGACTTTTACTTTTCAGAACAAGGTACCTACCTGAGAATGTTCGGAGGGACTAAGCCCCCATACATATTGCCGCAGTATGCCACAGACTATGTGGTGCTCAAGGAAGCAGTAAGACAACTCTTCTTGGATGGGATTGGAGCATTCCTCCACAAGCTACACAAGGCTTCCTTTCCCCCCTTACCTTTCTGCATAGGTGCTTACAAGTTTTCAGGGGTGGCCTCTGCCGACGAATTTGTTCAAGAGTTGAAGGCCTTCCACTTCGGTGAGGTCATCTTCCACAGGAACGACAGAAAGGATAAAGTGGCCGAGCATTGCAAGGGGAACTATGCTAACTTCGAATACTCCCACTACCCCGATGCCGAGGAGGAAGCATTCAGAGGCATCAGCAACATGACTGAGCTACGGATCTGTCGCCAAAGTACTGGAGCGAGCTCTAGTTCAACCAAAGCCCAGAAGAACATCCAGCAAAAGGAGAAAGAAGCCAAGGATGCCCGAGCTCAGGAAGAGCTCAGATTAAGAGAAGAGGCAAGGTTACAAAAGGAAGCCGAGGAAGCAAGAAAGCAACAAGACGCTGAAAATGAAAGACTGCGGAAGGAGGCTGAAGAAGCCCAAAAGCAGAAAGAAGCAGAGACTGAGCAAGCTGAAGCAAGGAAGAAGGCGGAGGAAGAATTGAAGGCAAGAGAAGATACCGAGGCAGGTGGGTCCGGTGTACAAGACATGGAGATAGACACCTCTCAAGCAGGTGGCTCTGGTACCCAAAAGGAAGGAGCAGACCCCGCTCAGGAAGTCCGAACCCCACCTATGGAAGAAGACATAGACATCATAAACCGACCAATTGTCCCATACACTCCATCTGGGAAGCGTACGGTGTCCAAATGGAATGAGTTTGTCTATGACAAGAAAAGGAAAACAATGGTCCTCCAATCAGAAGAGAGGATTAAAAGTCCCTTCCATGATGACATAGTTACTCACCGAGAGGTCGCTGTCATGCAGAACACAGATGCAGATCCCATCGCCATGGCATCCGCAGTTATAGCAACAGCACAGGCATCATTTGCCAATGTAGGGGTTATAGTCAAAGAAAATATATTGACAAAGAAGAGAGCACGCACCCTGCAACAAAATGTGGCTAATGAGCAAGCCCAAAGGGACCTGGCAGTAAACAAATATAATTGCTTGTACGCTGAGCATAGGGAGCTGTCAAACAAGTACAGTCACCTGGAGGAGGAAAAGGACCAGCTAGCACTCCAGATAATGATTGCAGAAGCGGAGAAGAATGGAGCAGAAGAAAAGGCTTCCCAGTTAGAAGCAGACAAGCAGACATTAGCTGAGCGTTTAGAACAAGCGGAGAGCAGAACCTTGGACATGTCTCCCTTCCACGAGCTGTCATGCAATATCCTGCAGCAAGTGTATGGCTCTCAAGAGCTAATCACTGACGAGGTATGCAAACTCAAGGCCATGATGGGTAGGCTAAAAGAGGTCAATACGGAAGCCCACAGGCTCAAAGCTAAGAATACCCGTGTCAAGGCAAATGTCATAAGTCAGATGGCATGGAGGGAAGGGAAAGGAGGTTTCCCCCCGCATCTTCCTTTTAAGGCCGTGGAAGATTTTAATGAAGATATAGCCTTGTTGGAGTTTGGTAGGAACTGTGCCAATAAGCTAATGGCCAGTGTGCAGAGGACAACAGATAGAATCAACAACCTATACCAAAAGCTCAAAGGAGTCCATGACAACTGCACATTGAGTTTCCCTCAGACCCTAGAAGACTTCCCGGAAAAGGAGCAGCGGTTGTCTCAACTGAAAGAAGAGCTAGGCGTCCAGATGGAGTATGTGAAAAGCATTGATGTCCTGGCCATGGATGATCTCCAACATTACATCGGTTCATCAACACTTCACAATCATCTGCTGAAGGAAACATATCAAGTTGCTGAAGCAGAAGTACAAAGCATTAAAATAGAGCTCGGGAAGAATGTAACTTCTCAGAAAATCCTGTTTCCTGCTGCAGCAAACATAATCATCAGGGACACAGGTGTGTGGCACAGCTACATAGAAGAGGAGGTCAGGAAAGCTGCAGCAACAGCAGGAGCAGCATCAGCAGGGGATTCGAGGGCCTCTTCCCAGGCAGCATCAGTGACCATCAACTTGGGTGACCCTGTGCCAGCAGAAGCTCGCGCACAGGAATGAAGAGGCTGAATTCAGTGAGCCACTCTCTGCAGCCCAAACACGTGCCCAGCAGGGAAAGCTTTGATGTTAACAAATTTTCTGTTACGTCTATTTTGAATATGTAAGGCGTAAGCCATGGGACAGCTGTCCCTATTTTTTGTCAAAATATTTTTGTAAAGGAAGTGGCCATTTTTGGTGGTCGATTATAGTAGAAATCCCTGTAAATGACAGGTGGAACGTGCTAGGTGTCAGCCCAAGGGCAAAGTTGTAGCTATAAATAGCATCTAGGAAAGATTTGAAAGGACTTTTTGCAGGGAATGAAATTTTGGCAAACGATATGAGCTATCTTGTATCGGGTCTGTAAATTGATTTTTCTAATAGAAGCCACGGGAGATGGACGTTTTGCATGGATTGTTGGATTGCTGTATATTGGACTATTCTAATGACTGCGGTCCTATACTGTGAGATCATTCTTATCATCCAAACTACTTCTTTGTATTAATGATTTTGCCCCTTACTGTGCATACGAATTTTTCCCATTTTCATGGACAATGAATGCGTTTCATATTAAATCAGGAGCTACCTGCTGATGCTTTTATCATTGCTGTAGATTTCTCTTCTAGATCGAATGGCTAACTGTTCTTTCTTCAGGATAATTTGTATGGCTCATTGTTCATGCCTTTAAATTGCTCCTTGCAAGGATCTTTTAGTTTAATTCCAGTTTCGTTGCATCTAGATCTGTTTCTTTATTCTTGTTACGTAGATCAAATAATTTTGCTTTCTTCTGTTCGTGAGCAATAGATGCGTTCTTCAAGTTTCATTTTAGATCTGTTTCCTTATTCTTTAGCTTTCCTCTGTTTTCTGAGCAATAGATGCGTTCCATGTTGAATGAGAGGCTACCTTCTCAAGATCCTCATCTTGCTGTAGCTTTGACCGTGAGAAATAATAGCTATCTGTTCTTTGTTTACGATATCTGTTACAGCTGATTGCTCTCCCCTTAAGCGTGTTCCCCTGCAGGGATAGATAGGTCTGTTCTAGTTTTAAGTTTAGATCTGTTTTAATTGCATTTAGATTAAGTATAGTTTAGGCACTTGCATCTCATATAAAAGACATAAAAAACCCAAAAGAAAGGTGGATCGGGCCATAACCGGTAGAATCGGATTTAAAGTCCAAAACCACGGTTGCCGGAACCGCTAACCGGACGGATTCCCTACACCAAACGGGAGATAGTCTAATTGGGACCGTCTTTCGGGGAGAATCCCTTTCTGATTGATTCTACGATATCCGAGGCATCAACACAACATTAAGGTGGTGCCAACAATACCATATTTGTATCTAGGCATCACTTCTTATCCAATTTATCCTACCACGTACTTTGAGCACCAAGGAGTTATCAATGTATATAGACATGTGTTGTTTCATTTGCATGCAAGTTACGAGCGTTAAAGGTCTGTTGAGGCAATTGTTGGGAAATACATAGTATTGTTTATGCCCCAATTTTGTGGGATTTAGTGGCTTGTGGCTAAAATGACAGTAGTGGCAGCAAGAAAACCCACATCAAAGCTCCCACAAGGTGCCAAGAGGTCATCTCTCTTGAGAAGGAAGCAATAAGAAAACCATCCGCTAATTAAAAGATGGTTTGTCTTGTGTGGCTAATTTACATGGTAGAGAATTACTTTGTGTCTTTTATAATTTATATTAACATAAAATTATTAGTTTATATTAACATATAATTATATTAAAAAATATTGAATTTAATAAACGTATTTAAATTTAAATGTAATATTTAAATATTTATTTTTAAAATGTTATATAATATATATTATTAGAAATTTATATATATGTGTGTGTGTGTGTGTGTGTGTTTATTATATAAACATTTATATGATATTATGTACAACTATAAAAATATACATGATAATTATGGGATAAAAAATAAAAATGATACTTCATCTCATTAAATAAATTAATAATAATGATGCTACTTACTTAATTATGGATTTTCCATTAGAGAAATTGTAGGTTGTTTTCCAAAGTAACATTGAATCTAAGATTATAGATGGACACCAAATGAGTTTTCTACATGTCACTATGGTGTTGTTGAGTATTTTTTAATGTTAATGGTTTTTGTTAAATCGGCAACCTAATATGATTATTTTTTTCAATCCTCTTGGCGTTCTTAGAGGATTGAAAAAAAACAGGCAACATTTTTGCTTGTCAAAACACATTTTAAAATAAAACTGATAGCATTTATGCAGTGAAATGCTACCGGTTGACATAAACAAAAACTATTATTAATTTAAACAAATAAATACAACATCAATTTGGTTTTTGTTTTTGTTTTTTTTTCAAATAGTAGTATTTGGTTTCAATGGTGTCTTTTAGTTTCAATGGTTTTTGGTTTCAATGGTGGTTTTAGTTTCAATGGGTTTTGGTTTCGATATCGATTTTTCGTTTTCAATGGTTACATTCACAAATTGATAAAAACTAAATAAAAGTACGTTTTAAACACAGAATTTTATATACAAAACAAACCAAATTTAGGGATTTTTTTCAAAACAAATAACAAAAGAAAAGAAAAAAAATTAAGGCTTTTTTTTAAAACAAAAAACAAATAATTTTTTTTTTTTTTAAAAACGAATTGGGTGGGGTTGAATTCCACTTAACTCGTGGGTTGGAAGCCATGGCGAGGTGGACAAAGGTGAATGTGGGTCATGGGGTGTGATGTGCTGGCTACGGATGCTCGGTCGAGGGGCTTCCTCCCATTGTTATCACCAATGTTTGTTGTATGTTTCGAACAAGGCCGGCCGACAAGCTGGGCCCTGTTTTTGTTTTTTTTTTTTTCTGTCTCAAACCCTCGATCGAGCAATAGCTCAATCGAGGGTTTAACCAAGCCCTCGATCGATCCTTTGCTCGATCAAGGGTCTAACATAGCCCTCGATTTGAGCAATTTAAAAACCCTCAATTGAGGTATTTTCAAGCCCTCTATTGAGGTATTTTCAAACCCTCGATCGAGCATTTAAAACCTTGATCAAGGGTGCGAAAAACAATTTTTTGTCTCCTGCACGCCAAAAATGGTGAACCACCTTCGTGGAATCACCCTCATAAACACAGAATAATGAACAATAACAATATCATACAATGAATAATGAATGTAAAGAATGTGGTTACAATATTAATTGTGATGTAGCATCATATAGGATTCGAATTAGCCAAGTACGGCATTCGAATATGAGCTCAAAGTCTAGCTTGGATAACTATGGAGACATCATCCAGTTAGTAGTATCAGTCATAAATGGTAAGAGTCAGTCAAGTGTGTCCAACTGAGTCTAACAGAACCATCTAGGCACAAATCAGGGAATTGAGACTCCAAGGGGGGTGCATGAGGTTGTCTATCTTAAATGAAACTCTAGAACTAGCTAACTAGAAGCTACAAGCAGTCAGCATGAGCAATCAGTGGAAGAACTACTCAATCAATGCACTAACTGAATGATAACTCCCGGTAGGTGAGATAAGGAACCCTAACTGAGTGATAAATTAAGGTAGGTGAGTAAAGGCACACTAACTGAGTGTGGTAGGTGAGAAAGGCGCACTTGACATGTAGAACAGTCAAGAAGGGTGCATCAGGTAGGTAGGAGGCCAAATGGGGGCTAAAGACAGGCTCTGGAGAGCTAGAAGCAAGCTCTAGGTGCTGGGGAGACCACCATGATGATGATTGGATGCATGCAGTGGCATGCAAATGCATGCAGCATGTAGATTTGCATGCAAGCATGCAAAATATAAAAATGATGGTGTGAATATTCCAACAAATCCTAGATATATTACAATGTTTTGCACATCATCAATCAACACAAATCTTTTGAATTCTCCCTACCTACTCATATCTATAAAATTGCAGATAAAAATATATGAACCAAAAACAACAGTATGAATAAATAATATGTCCATATTTATTACAGTAATACGAACAAACATATATATTCACAGGAAATGCATGAACACACAGTGGTTGAAGGTGCCCCCCCCTTCAATCGTTTCCAAACCAGAAATTGAAAGATTAAGGCGAACGCAATACTGGATAAATGGTTTGAATTGAATTCTTACGGCATTTCCATATGTCTCCCTTCCCTTAGCTTCAAGAGGCCATTTTATACATAAATTCAATGGAGGAATGGATAATATCGATCCCCCAACTCAACAATTCGATCAACAAATTATTGATTTTACAAAACTGGTCATAGCCCTGATTCTGGAAAGATTACATCTGTTCGGGAATGGTTTTCTCCAGATCTGTTAAGAAATTCCACAAACTGCCCATTGATAGATGTAAATTTCCATATTGTGAAGTGGGTTTCAAACGGTTTCACTAGATTCCTCATAGATTGCTCAGAAATCGATCCTGAATTTTGCTTCCTGGAGAGATGACGGGAAACACCACTACCCGATCAAGTGTCGGAACAAATGTTAGATCAAACCACTAGAGAAAAGAAGGAAACTGCATGGGAAAAAAAGTCTACACAAAGTAATGAGATTTAAGAATGAATTTAAATACATTAAAAGTGAATAAAATAACCAAAATAGTAAGAGTTTTACCTTGTTTAAAGCTTTGAAATATATTCTTCAAAAGCACATGATTGCAATTAAAATATATAGTCAGATTAGATTAAAATGCCTGGTTCCCATGTAGAATTGAATTATAAATTGGAAAATAGATGGACAAAATTGGAGGACATCAATAACTGTTCGACCATTTCTTGTTCCAAGCTGCTTTTGCACTCCCAAAATTTGTCCAACTAGTTCTATTGCTTTCTTGCGCACTCCCAAAGTTTGTCCAATCAACTCTTTGGATTACTTGTGCACTCCCAAACCTATCCTTAATCAACTCTTTGACTTTTACCTTGAAGGACTTGATACCTACACCATGTATCACATGTACTGGATGTATTCCTTATGTACTTCTTCAAACTGGATATGGTTGATGTTCCTATCGATATACTTATTTAGCACAGCATCCTGTTTACGGACAATCTATAAGTGTAGACACAAAAATATCTCCCTAGTCTGAATGGTTCAGATCTAGAACAACATAAATACACAATACATATAACTTTCCTAGATTGATCAAATTGCGAAGTATATCAAGAGATAACTCACCTCATGAGCACAATTCCTTTCTCCTTGTTTGATTCAACTCATTGATCTCCAGATCTTCACGTGCAAAATGACATGAAACAAGTGGAAACAAATGAGTAGTGATAGGATATAATCATAAATCAATCCAGATTAGTGTTGCGCCCCCAAAAAGCTCCTTTTTTCCTACAGCTATCTACACCTTTTTCCCTGTTTTGCCTCACTATTCCCTGATCTAAGCATAAATCTTCCCAAGCAGAGCATGGATTGAAACCTTAATATGTTAATGTTTTATATCATTAATGCCTGATTTCTTTATGGTTTTGCACACTATCTTTTAAGGTTGTGCTAATATTAATTGATTCGATAAATATATCCTAGAAGCCTTTAGAAGACTGCAGGTGTAGCCCCTTGCTAACCTTTGGAGAAGATGCATACGTTGCGCCACCTACCCCTCCCTGAGTTATGTTCCACATATCGCTGCAATAGTTCAAGAATTCCTCCACATGGCCAGCTACGACTGAGTCACAACAGAGCATCCGAGTACCAGCCAGTCCAATCCATTTGAATCTATTCTGGGCTGCGACAACATGTAACAGCTCTGTCATGCCCCCCCCCCTAGTGACCTTGGTCACCACTTGGATCTTCCTATCCCTAGGGGTCTAAGTTCACTATCAATTGAGTATTTAATTCATGGGGATATTTTGAGGCAAGTACACCTTAGGAAATAATTGATTATTGAGTTATTTAATTAATTATGAAGCTGGAATTAATATTGAGAAGTATTTTGGTGTTTTTATTATTTAAATGCTAATAAATGTTTCCAAGTTGGATAATGAAGGCTAGGAGGTCGAATTGGTGATAAGAGGATAACCTTGCCTAAGTGGAGGATATTTCAGAAAGGAAAGAAAGTCAGAATGGAATTAGAAACTGGAAAAAGATGGAAAAAGTTGGCAAAAGCAGAAAAGTAGAAAGTAAATGGAATGGAAAGAATCAGGAAAAGCATTCAGAAGATAATTAGCAACATCCAGAAAAGCAGATAGGGTGCACTTGCCAATTCTAACTGAAGGAGGTTGAGGAAAGAAAGTGGAGAAAGCTCAGAAATTGCCAATCTCAGAGAGGATGCGCCCTACCTCACCCACATGTGTGGTCTAGCTTTCCAAGCAAGCGATCTCATCTATTTAAGCATGATTCCAACTTCAAAAGAGAACTTTTGATCATTTGAGAATTTTGTATGAGAGCTCTAAGCCCTCCAGTTGAGTGATGTGCCTTAGCTACTTTTCTTCCGTGACGTGCCCCAAGGCCATGAGAGTTTTCTTGTGAGTGTTAATCAGATCCAGTATTCAGTATTGCATCCATTGTTATTCAGTATAGGTCACCATTGAATATTTAGTTCCAATTTGGAGAGGAGATCACCAGCACAGCAGTTTACTAGCTAGTTTTGGAGAAGGTCCATCAGCAGATGAAGATAGGTAAGGAGGAGAGTGCCCAGGACCTCCAGTGATCTCTAGAAGATGTTATCAGCATGTTTCATATGCTGCCATGTCCAGAGGTCGAATTCAGACCTGATCTGCCATTCCTCTCATTGCTCCAAGTTCGTCCAGCTAAATTTGGAGGCATTTCCCCTGATGGAGGCATCTGTTTGAAGGAGGACGTACCAGTGAAGACTACCAGCAGAAGGAGAAGCAAAATCATACCTATTATTCATATAGGCTCTGATCATTACATCAAGAATAGATCTACTATAAAAATCCTCCTCTCTATTCATCTTCTCCACCAATGTAATGCAATTTATAGCCTGTGAGGTACCATGTTTTGAGAAAGGAGCCACTAAAATAAAAACAAGAGTTATGTTTTGTCTATTTCGATTCATTAATATTGTTAAAATTATATCATAGATGTATAACCTTCCAGAACAAAAAAAAATGAGTTAATGAAAGTCATTTGTCAAGTTAGATTCCAAGACTAGCCCTTTGAGATATTTTTCTAGACTAGTTTCACTGTTTCCTTTATAAAATGCAATATGAGCATCCATTCAACCTCCCGTTTGTTGCAGTAGGTTAATAACTCAATATGTTAACCATATCATCCCTCAAAACCAGAATTTGGAAGCTTCTGCCTTATGTTTGGGAAGCCAGCAAAATTCCTAGCCCGACAATACCCGGTGAGCACCTATCACACAAATCTTTCCAAAATTTGTCCAATCTGTTCCAGAATCCTCCTGAACATATACAGCCACCATTGGACTGATATATACATTGTTTCCAACTCCAATAACCCCTACCTGTCTAGTATGCATATGCCAGCTACCCAGGAAGCCTCGAAGTAGGCAATGGATTAACTCCATTGCTGAAAAGTGAAAGGTACTAGTACATGGTGCATAGGACATAACCGATCTGCACTTTGAACTGCTGCTGCACCTAACTCCATACAAATTCCAGAATTGAACTTTCATCCCACCATTCTCAGTCTTTAGCCCAGTACACCTCACTTACTCCTTGCACGGTTCGAAGAGTTTAGCAGAAAATTGACTAGTAGAGTTTAAAGGAATCTTAATTGAGTTAATATTCTTGGTAAATTATGCTTAGGATATTACAGTGGTAGATTATGATGAGCTCAAGAAAAACCCCTGGCACCAAAGGAAAAGGCCACAAAGACACTAGGGAAGAAGAGGTAGATTCTACTGAAGGAGAAATACAAGGGGATAGAGACATGTCTGAACAAGAAGCTAATGATGAGTTTAGAAAACTACTAATTAAAATGGTTAGAGGAATAGAAAATCTAACACATACTGTAGCACATAATGGTCATGAAACTAAAGAAATCCTTAGTAGACAGTTTGCACACAAAGAGGTAGAAGGGAGTGCTAGTGTTTCTCACCAGGGTGAAAGAAAAACATTTGGAGAAACCATTTTTTCAAAGACTAGTCCATTCAATAGGCCTAGAGAATTTAAAATGGATTTGAAAGATCAACCTCGACAAACCATGCCTACCTTGTTTGAGGAAAACAAAGAAGCACCCGGTGCACCTATAGCTACCTGTGAGGAGAGACATGCAGTATATCTGACCTTGAGTGATGAATGCAGAAGAAATCTCACTTTCAAAGATTTTTCTGAGATTTACCTTAAAATTCATCCAAGGGGATATAATAGGCAGCCAAAAAGAAATTTTGAGTTGAGGAATGTTGCAGGTAGGGTCCAGATACCATACTTTGATGGGACTGCAAAATGCAATGCTAGTTCCTGGGTGCAGAAACTAGACATATATTTTTAGCTGCATCCCATGACAGAAAAGGATGCCATCAAGATGGCAGTTTTGCATTTGGAAGGGGAGGCTAGTGATTGGTGGTTTCAAGGCATGAGAACCTTAGGACATGATTTAGTTGAGTCTTATGAAGATTTCACCAGGAGGTTGGTGGAAAGATTTGATAGGAGGGATCCTGAGCTGTCTTTCCGTGAGCTGGCACATTTGAAACAAACTAGCACACCAGAAGCATATATATTAGAATTTCAAAAGTTGGCAGTGATGGTCACTAATGTATCAGAACCTAGGTTGATCCTACTATTCACAGAAGGATTAACAGAACCTTTGAAAGGGTTGGTTAAGGCCTATCGACCAGTCACCCTGCAAGAAGCTATGTGCAGAACGAGGGATTTGCAAGATGCAATCCTAAGAACCAGATACCCACCTAAGTTTAATCCACCTACAAAATTTCAGAATTCAAAGCCACCATTCAAAAATAATTCTGCCCCAAATAAGAAAGAATACTCATTCCGAGATCGGGATGAGTTAAGGAGGAAAAAGCTGTGTTTTTCCTACCAAGAACCATGGGTTCTAGGGCACAAATGTGCAAAAGGAAAAGCTCACTACATAGAAGTATTTTTTGAAAGTGATGAAGAGGAAATGAGTGTAGAAGCACAAGTGGAAGAACCAGTAGAAGAAGGGTATAATACAATAGAAGAAGAGGACCCAACACAAATAGAAGCAAAATTTGCAGTTTTGAGTGGAGTTCCCCGCTACCACACTATGAGATTTAAAGCAGTAGTGCAATGGAAGAAATTTTCAGTGCTGGTCGATGGAGGGGACACACATAATTTCATTGATGCAGCCATGGTGGAGAGAAGAAAACTCCAAACTGAAATTTTTTTGGGGTTTCACAGTTATTATTCCTGGTAAGAACAACACTATGAAGTGCAACAGATGGATTCCCAAGCTGTAGGTAACTATTAGAGACCATATTGTAACTGATAGTTTTTACATTGTTGATGTTGCTGATACTAATATTGTGTTGGGGGTACAATGGTTGTTCTCACTTGGGGAGCTTGTGGTAAATTATAGGATTCCCCAAATGTGCTTTAAATATACTAAGGGTAAGCAAGTGGTTTTAAGGGGTGTTAACACCTACCCAAAACAAGTGATTTCTGCACATAGTATGAGATCTGTTTTGAGGCATGGAGACATAGAGTGGGTTGTTGAATGTTTTATCTCTACCAAACGAACCACCATTGATGTGTCACAACATCCTGAAGATATCCAAAAACTGCTGCAAAAACACAAAAAAGTGTTTGAGGATCTGCCACATGGAAAGCCTCCTGATAGGGGTACTGAACATCGGATAGAGTTGGAACCTGGTACTTTTCCCATAAAAACCCATCCCTACAAACACCCGAAGAGATTCAAAGATGAAATAGAAAATACCATCAAAGAGCTGCTGGAAATGGGGTTCATAAGACCAAGCTCAAGCCCCTTTGCTTCATCGGTGGTTTTGGTCAAAAAGAATGATGGAACAATGCGCATGTGCATTGATTACAGAGCTTTAAATAAGAAAACCATCAAGAACAGATATCCTATTCCAAGGATTGATGAGCTGATGGATGAGCTGCATGGGGCCAAGTATTTTTCTAAGATTGACCTTCGTTCTAGTTACCACCAAATCAAGAATGAAAAGTGAAGATGTGCAGAAAACTGCCTTTCGGTGCCATTTTGGGCATTTTGAATTTCTGGTCATGCCTTTTGACATGACAAATGCACCAGCAACCTTTCAATCTTGCATGAACAGAATCTTCATCAAACAACTCCGTAAGTTTGTACTTGTTTTTTTTATGACATTTTGATTTATAGTAAGCCATGGGAAGATCATTTGCAGCATTTGGATAGTGTACTAACTCTACTTGCAGAACAATTCTTTTATGCCAAATTGTCAAAGTGTGAGTTTGGTATGAAGGAACTCCTCTATCTTGGACACATCATTGGGCAATAAGGAGTAAAGGTACACTTGGAGAAGATCCAAGCCATCTTAGATTGGCCCAGCCCAAATAATATAACTACTCTAAGAGGGGTTCATAGGCTTATGCACATATTACAGGAAATTTGTTAAGGGATTCTCCAAACTCACTTCTCCCTTGACAAACCTTACTAAGAAGGGAGATTTCTACTGGAATGAGGAGGCTGAAAAAGACTTCAATAAAATGAAGGAAGTTATGAGCAGCTACCGAGTCTTGGCACTTCCAGATTTTAGCCAGCCTTTTGTATTGGAGTGTGATGCCTCGGGTGAAGGCATAGGAGCAATTTTGATGCAAAATAGACACTTGATTGCTTATGAGAGCATAAAGTTGCAGCCCCATGAGAGGCTGTATTCGATCTATGACAAGGAGATTTTAGCCATCATGCATGCATTGGAAAAATTCAGGCAATACCTGGTGGGAGGTAAATTCATAGTTAAAACAGACCACAATAGTTTGAGGCATTTCCTAACCCAGAAGGAGCTGAATGACAGGCAACAAAAGTGGGTAAGTAAAATTCAATCTTATGATTTTGATATTGAATATAAGAAGGGTAAGCTGAATGTAGTTGCTGATGCCCTTTCTAGGAAGCCTGTTTTTTCCTTGCTGCAAGTGCCTACCAACTGGAAGGCATAACTAATTAAAGAATATGCAAAAAATTAGTTTGTTAGTGAATTGCTAGATAGAGTAAATCAGGAATATCATTACCAGGTCATCAATGATGTCATCTATTATAAGAACATAATTTTTTTAACTCCTGAATCTAAGCTGAAGGAGCATATTTTGATGGCTTCCCACAATGCTCCGGTAGCAGGCCATCCTAGTATTTTCAAAACTTACCGGAAGTTGAGAGAAAGATTCACCTAGAAGGGACTCGAGGAGGATGTTCTAAGACATGTTAGTGAGTGTACTGCATGCAAGTAGAACAAGGTGGAGCACACTCGTCCTGCCGGTCTCCTACAACCTTTGCCAATTCCTAGACATAAATGGGAGAGCATATCAATGGATTTCATCACAGGTTTGCCCAAATCCCAGGGTAAAGACAGTATTTTTGTAGTAGTTGACAGATTAACCAAATTTGCTCATTTTTTTGCTGTCGCATCTACTATTTTTGCTAGTCAAGTTGCTGCACTCTTTTTTAGGGAAGTATTTAGATTGCATGGGCTGCCAAAAATCATAATCAGTGATAGGGATAGTAAGTTCACCAGTTCCTTTTGGCAATCTTTGTTCGAATTGGTAAATACTAATCTAAACCTCAGTACTAGCTACCATCCCCAGACAGATGGGAAAACTAAAAGAGTTAACCAATAGCTGGAAGGGTATCTCAGGAACTATGTGATAGGGTAGCAGAAGGCTTGGGTCAACTGGTTACATCTAGGGGAATTCTTTTATGACACCATATTCCACATGTCCATTGGAATGACCCCATTCAAAGCTTTGTATGGGTATGAGTCGACTACTTTTGCAGATCTGGTTTTTGGAAACTGCAAGGCACAAAAGGAAAAAGATTGGATACAAGAAGGCCAGGACATCCTTAGAGCACTGAAAGAAAATTTACAGGTTGCACAAAATCAGCAGAAAATTAATGCAGATAAGAACAGAACAGATCAAACTTTCCAGGAAGGAGACTTGGTTTATCTGAGATTGCATCCATACAGGCAAACCACTCTTAAGACAAAGGGGGCTGAAAAATTATTGCCAAGGTTTTATGGGCCCTACAAAATAACAATGAAAGTGGGTGAAGTAACCTATGAGTTAGATTTGCTAGCAGAAAGAAAAATACACAATGTCTTTCATGTGTCCTGTTTGAAGAAGGTAGTTGGCCAACAGGTTAAGGTTTCAGAAAAAATGCCCCCCCTTGATGATGAAGGACATCTGGTACTAGAGCCTAAATACATCTTGCAGACCAGGGAGAGGAAGTTGAGAAGCAGAATTATTAAAGAATACATGGTACAATGGAAAGGTCTGCCTAGTGAGGATGCCACTTGGGATGATGAACAGATTCTGGAGCATCCTAGTTTGAAACTGCTTGAGGACAGGCAGTCTTGGGAAGGGAGGACTGTCATGTCCCCCCCCTAGTGACCTTGGTCACAACTTGGATCTTCCTATCCCTAGGGGTCTAAGTTCACTATTAATTGAGTATTTAATTCATGGGGATGTTTTGAGGCAAGTACAGCTTAGGAAATAATTGATTATTCAGTTATTTAATTAATTATGAAGCTAGAATTAATATTGAGAAGTATTTTGGTGTTTTTATTATTTAAATGCTAATAAATGTTGCCAAGTTGGATAATGAAGGCTAGGAGGTCGAATTGGTGATAAGAGGATAACCTTGCCTAAGTGGAGGATATTTCAGAAAGGAAAGAAAGTTAGAATGGAATTAGAAACTAGCAAAAGGAGAAAAGTAGAAAGTAAATGGAATGGAACGAATCAGGAAAAGCATTCAGAAGATAATTAGCAACATCCAGAAAAGCAGATAGGGCACACTTGCCAATTCTGACTGAAGGAGGTTGAGGAAAGAAAGTGGAGAAAGCTCAAAAATTGCCAATCTCAGAGAGGATGCGCCCTACCTCACTCACATGTGTGGTCTGGCTTGCCAAGCAATCTATCTCATCTATTTAAGCATGATTCCAACTTTAGAAGAGAACTTTTGATCATTTGATAATTTTGTATGAGAGCTCTAAGCCCTTCAGTTGAGTGATGTGCCTCAGTTGATTTTCTTGAGTGATGTGCCTCAAGGCCATGAGAGTTTTCTTGTGAGTGTTATTCAGATCCAGTATTCAATATTGCAACCATTTTTATTCAGTACAGCTCACTATTGAAGATTCAGTGCCAATTTGGAGAGGAGATCACTAGCACAGCAGTTTACTACCTAGTTTTGGAGAAGGTCCATCAGCAGCTGAATATAGCTAAGGAGGAGAGTGCCCAAGACCTCCAGTGAGCTTTAGAAGATGTTATCAGCATATGTCATAGGCTTCCATGTACAAAGGTCGAATTCAGACCTGATCTCCCATTCCTCTCATTGCTCTAAGTTCGTCCATCTAAATTTGGAGGAATTTCCCCTGATGGAGACATCTGTTTGAAGGAGGACGTACTAGTGAAGACTACCAGTAGAAGGAGTATCCAAATCATACCCATTATCCATATAGTCTCTGATCATTACATCATGAACAAATCTACTATAAAAATCCTCCTCTCTATTCATCTTCTCCACCAATGTAATGCAATTTATAGCCTGTGAGGCACCATGTTTTGAGAAAGGAGCCACTGAAATAAAAAGAAGAGTTATGTTTTGTCTATTTTAATTCATTACCGTTGTTAAAATTATATCAGAGCTATATAACCTTTCAGAAGAAAAAAAAAAAACAGCAGTTAATGAAAGTCATTTGTCAAGTTAGATTCCAAGACTAGCTCTTTGAGAGATTTTTCTAGACTAGTTTCACTGTTTCCTTTATAAAATGAAATCTAAATGAAAAAAAAAAAAAACCAGTTAATGAAAGTCATTTGTCAAGTTAGATTCCAAGACTAGCTCTTTGAGAGATTTTTCTAGACTAGTTTCACTGTTTCCTTTATAAAATGCAATCTGAGCATCCATTCAACCTCCTGTTTGTTGTAGTAGGTTAGTAAATCAATATACTAACCATATCAGCCCTCAAAAATAGAATCTGGAAGCTTCTTCCTTATGTTTAGGAAGCCAGCAAAAATCCTAGCTCGACAATCCCCGTTGAGCGCCTATCACACAAATATTTCCGAACTTTGTCGAATAAGCTCCAGAATCCTCCTGAACATATCCAACCACCATTGGACTGATATATAAAATGTTACCAACTCCCAGAACCCCTACGTATCTAGTATGCATATGCCAGCTACCCAGGAAGCCTCTAAGTAGGCAATGGATTAACTCAATTGCTGAAAAGTGAAAGGTACTAGCACATGGTGCATAGGACATCACCGATCTACACTTTGACCTGCTGCTGCACCTAACTCCATATAAATTCCAGAATTGAACTTTCATCCCACCATTCTCAGTCTTTAGCCCAGTACACCTCACTTACTCCTTGCACGATTTGAAGAGTTTAGCATAAAATTGACTAGTAGCGTTTAAAGGAATCTGAATTGAGTTAATATTCTTGGTAAATTGTGCTTAGGATATTACAAGCTCAGACCTGAATGCAACGATTTCATTTAAGTTCACTTATGGCCGTAACTGTTCCATTGTAAATCGAAATCCTGAAGATCGTAGATCTTCATGGCTGCCCGATATTTTGTGAAACGAATTCATGTCAGCAGGGTATAAATGTAAAGAGGCATTCTGAGCCTGGGGTTGGAGAATTTGTAATTGCATAAGTTGAAACAGAGAGTTGTGACTGTAATTCATCATTTTTAATACAAGGAGCATAGTTTCTTATATCTTGGTGTTTTAATTTGTGTTAGTCCACGACATCTCTGTTATAAGGCCAGGGCCCACCTTCTCACAGAGATAGTTGAGTTAAGTAGATAGATTAGTTTATTTTCTATTGTGTGGTGTGGAATTGCAATAGGTACCTTTTATAGATTAGCTGCAACAGTAATCATTGAGAATTTCATCTTCCTTTGTATAGTTTATGATTACATCATGAATAGTTGTAATTGCATGGTGTGATAGTCGACTGTGTAGGTTAGTTCCTTTTCTGCAAGTGTGCTAGTTAGCTGTTACAGTCAAGCTTAGCTCAGATTCTTTACAGTCATTTATCTTTCTTAGGATTTCTAACTTAGTCAAATTATGGTTCTAGTTTAATTCTAGTTCTTTCTTGTTGTTATATTTCTTATGGATTATTAGATTAGACATTTTATGATTGAGTTTTAGTAGTTAATAATAGAATTAGACAGGTTGTGATTGGATACTGTAGTTTGATATCTTTAGGATTCAACTTCTTGCAAAAGTAAATCTAGTTTATTCATTCCTAGATCAGTAACTGTTGGATTGGTATTTGCAGGAAGCTAATTGTACTTTTGATTTCTTAGATGGATACAATAGATTAAGTTTTAGCCATGAGATGAGTTTGACTGAGCAGATAGGTAGGATAGTTTATCTCCATTTATTCAATCAGCTACTTGAAATTTTTTATACATAGATTGTGCTTATTGCCATTGAAATAAAAGACCTACCCAGGTTGACAATTCATATTGAGCATCCTGTGTGTTAGTGGTAATTGATTAGCATATAGGGTGACCAACAATTAGCGGTCAAAGAAGCCAATCCTAAACTCTATAATGACAAGATTTTTATGGAAAGAATTCACATTAATGTAATTACATAAAGTACAAAGAGAGAGGTTACAAATGAGCCTTGACATCGTAACACCTTCCGAATGATCTTAGCCTCAAAGATCAAATATTTTCCTCCTAATGTATGAAAGGGATCTCCTAACAGAATTCCACCAGCATGTAGGTACTCTATCCTTCCTCCATTAACCATGGAGAGGGGGTTTATATTGATAGGCCTAAAAGGATAGGAAGGGTTGAGGATTTGTGGGAGAATCTTAAGGGATCATCCCACTAGGGAAGGGGATCAAGTGCCACCTTTCATAACGTATAGGGATAAGCCTCCACACAATCAAAGGTTCGAGAATTCACTCGAAACTTCTCTTTTTTCCATTTTAACCAATAGGGACGCACCTTGCACACTAGAAAACTGCATCTTTTAATGATGATGCAGCTTGTGCGAAGGAATATAGCATCACCGATGCGCTCTGTCAATGTGCAGAGCACGTCACCTAAGGTTTGATGCACCTTGCCAACTAGCAAGGAGAGTCAAGGTGACAACAAAAGGATAAAAGGGTCAACAACAACAATAATTTTAATCATTCATCCCAAGTTATTTAGTAATTAAGGCATATAGAGGACACATAACTCATGATTAAGAGATTTTGGTGTAACAAAATCCCCCCCAAAGCATGAAACTAGCAAAATAGGGTAGGTGAGATGCTTTGAAATATGAGAAATTGAGGCAAGGATCATCGGTTGGAGTGACAAACAAAGACTCCTGCAATACAACATCCTCTAAGATATATGTCTCAAATGACTCATAACATGGATGTCGACCAATACATTGCAAATCCATGGTAGTATGGACGAGCTGAACACAATCATGGATACTAGACACAAGCTTAGATCCATGATGAGATAATTACACAACCGCAACCAATACAAAAGAGGATTCGTGTGATATGAATATGAAAATATCCATCTCATCCTAGGTAAGATACATGAGTTAACCCATGGTCTTCAAGCCGAACCCACAATTATACGAATCTAACAATGTGATTAAAATGTTTTAAAGTCGACATGGTAGAAACCACTTGATTACCGATCATTAATATATACCGTTAACAAGCACGAGGGGAATCACCATTGATGTCGATGATCCCCAAGATATCAGAGTACATACTGCCGAATGTGAATCAATGAGTTGAGGTCAAACATTCGATGGAATATTTCAATAAGGATTCAATGATGTGAAATTGTTGTTGAAAGCGAGGTATCCTGCCATTGAGGCATGTAATCCCAAGGTATTCGATTGGTTTCTAGGTTTAATCCTCGGATGATGTGTTGAAGTCGACAAGGATAAATCCGTCGAAGGAGCACCATGATGTTTCCCCCAGCATTGACACGAAACAATATCAAATATGTTTTGGAGTAGAACTGACTGTAGAGTGTTTTTTTTAGACTAACTTGGGGGTAACTGACATAAAAGAAGGTATATTGAATGCAGAGATCGTCTCGATCAACAAAATCCTCTTGAACATAGAATGGCATGACTTAGTACCATTGACATGACGAGATTGACACTGGTACCTAATGCAACTAATGATCGATGCATTCTTTGGATGAATCAAAGGATTAAAATGACTCAATAAATTGGTGAGACTCGAAGAGAAGCATATTATCCAAGTGGTTTGAATGAGATGCAAACGAGTGCCATGTTCAAGAGTGACTACATACTTCCATTACTACGAGTAAATGCAAACTCTTCCCATTATTCCCCATCATGATTGATGAGTACCTCTTTGTTTATTAACGAGCTTGAGGAGGGTAACAGATGCTTGGTATAGGTCATCCTTTGGATGAGTCCAATTTCATGTGTTTTACGAACCTGAGATAGGAGAGGTTCGTCCCTAAAAGGTCCCTTCAATTTCAGATTTTAACGAGTCCAAAGAAGGTAAACTCAACGATGTTTCATATTTAGAGAATCTGAAACGGTCAAAAGAAAACTCCAAATGGTTCTTTTTCATAAAACTTAGTATCCTCATCTGAAAAAGGATAAAACCATATGAGGGAGAACTCTTGTAGTCATGATTAACTAGAGTGCTCCTTTTCCGTAAATAGTCCTACTAGTCTGAAAAATGGGTAAACTATCACCAGAAAGAAGACCTTTCAAATACTTTTACAAGCGTGAAAGAATCAAGTTCGCATGGCAGTATTTTCCTATTTAAGGGTTCTAAAAAGAGCTTAAAGAAGGAATCCAAGGGGGTTCCTTTTTTCGTAGGATTTTTACAAGCCCAGAAAAGAGTTAAAATATAACTCGGTGACTTATTCTCATGTATTTACGAGTATGACAAGGAAAAAAGACTAAGCTCGATACCTTTAATGCTTAGTTTTAACAAGCATGACAATGATATAAAAAATGCTCAAAGACTTGTTCACACTTGATGAGAAGCACGAAAAATCTATGATCGTCACCAACATAGTCAAGACACCATTTTACACTATTTGCAAGCACCATGAACCAAGTTAGGATCCATTATAAGGTTTTAAAACATAAAAAATAATTCAACTATGTTAGGATATTCCTATACTCCATCTTAGTCCCACCAGTATTTTGATCATTTAAATTCTCAGTCATGCATGCACTTTTAGGGTTTGCATGCATTTGCATGCATTCCAGTCATCAGTCCCAACACCTAGCCCTCAGTTAGCTAGCCCCCAAAGCTTCCTCCCACTCAGTTTCAGCCCTCCTATCATGTCATGCGCCCTCCTTTCACCTACTGCATGAGAAGGGTGCCTTTCTCACCTACCAGTCCAGTTTACTTCAGTTAGCCACCAGTATTTCCTTGATTTGAGGCCAGACTGACTCCTCACTGCTATTATCACTCTGATTGACCTCCGATGAGACATGACTACCTGTTCTGACTCCAGTTAGCTCCTCATGCACCCTCTGTTGAGCCTCCTTCATTCAGTTAGTGTCTCCATGCGCCAGTTACATTCAGTTACACCTACCACACTCAGTTAGACTCAGTTTGACTGATGGTTGATAGTCACTTGTGCATTGATGTCTCCACTGATGATGAGATAGACTAGTAGTTGCACTCCGATGACCCTCCAGTGATCTTTTGATCACTCCATGAAGGCTAATTCGAATTTCCACCTTAGGCATTTGAATCCTCATACACTGTACTATTTATTTGTCCATATTGTGATTAATTAATTAGTGTGTGTGAAGTATTTTTGCTTCTATTTGAGTTCTACTGTATTATTATTCTGTTGCTCATTATACTGCATTGATCACTCTTCTTCTATTTTCTTGCTTAATCATAATTACTCTTGTCACATATACATCATCTCTTAGATCTACTGTGAGGATTTTCACATGGTATCAGAGCATGTTGAGAGTATTTTTTATCTCCATTCCTGAGAGTTTTTTGCAGGTTATTATCAAGATTTCAAGTGTAGTAGTTGCAGCAATTTCTGCATGTATGCAGCAGTAGTAGTTGCAGATATTCTCTATTGTTTTTGTAGGTCTTCTACAGCTTCAATGTATTCAAAAGAAATATATCCTCTTTCTCCATTCAACCATGATCCTCATTTTACATTCAACTATGATGAATGGAAACCACTGATGATAGCACATTTGAAGAAAAATGGTCTCTTTGATCATTGTTTTGAAAGAGAGTTCGAATCCTCTAAAGAAGAGTATGACTTGTTAGTTGAAGGTGACAGAGCTATTGCAGCCATGATGTTTGCTATGCATGAATGCATGTTATGTGACCTCCCTGATATTTCATCACCAAAAGAGCTATGGGCTCACTTGGATGTAATATTTGGTAGACAGAATGAAGGAATTGGTCCAAACCCCTTCAAGAGCAAGCAAAGTGATGCATTCACCCTACTTGATGATCTCATTGATCATGAACCAGTATCAAACACATCTCATATTGAAGTTGTCCAAAAAGAAGAAGAACTTGCAGATTCTACACGCATGCTCCAAATTTCTTCTCTTTCTTTGCCAGCTCACACTCTAGATATTGCAGAAGGTCCTAAATCCTCTCTTGCACCAGAGTCTGTTGGTTTGCATCATGATCACATGATTATTTTGGAGGTAAAATCAGCTATTGGAGGTAATGCATTCGCTCTCCTCGAGCAATCACCTCTTATTTACTACTATATGATCATTATTCCATGCTTTCATAAGGTTATTGAAGAATATGGCCATTGCCACCCGCTTGGGATAATTTCTCATGCATCCACTAGTTTTGATCTCACCTCTTATGGTTCAAAGGAGATCTCAAGAAACCATTGCCATTCGCTTGAGATAATCTCTCATGCATTTACTGGTTTTGATCTCACCTCTTATGGTTCAAAGGAGATCTCAAGAAACCATGATTCAAGTCTTGGATCTAATTTGGATTCTAAGCAAACACTACTTGAGATAATTTCTCATGCATATGATGGTTTTGATCTCACCACTGTTGGTTCAAAGGAGATCTCAAGAAACTATTCTTCAAGTCTTAAATCTGATTTGGATTTCAAGCAATCATTATTATTTGATGGTTCTTTTTGGCATAATCTCACCCATGATGGTTCGAAGGAGAAGACAAAAGACTATCTGCATATTCATGTTTTTGATCCTACCTCAACTGATTCGAATCACAGGTTCAAGGATCATCCTCATACTTTTGTATTTGTTCTCATCACATTCGATCTGAAGAGAAAGTACAAGCACACGCTTTTTGAGCATGATCCACTTCTTCCCAAGAAGAAGATACCTCCAGACATATGACCAAGCATCACACCTGCTTGAGTTTGGAGAATTTATTTTTTGTGTGTGCCTTATAGTCTGTTTTGAGGGGGGGTATTTTTCCCATGAAATTTTCCCCACTTCCTTGGTTTATTGACTGTTATTATTCATTGTATTAGGTGACCTTTTGTCTTAGTTACTAGGGCCTAGAATGGATTAAGGGGGGGTGTTAGGATATTCCTATACTCCATCCTAGTCCATCCATATTTTGATCATTTACATTTTCAGTCATGCATGCACTTTTAGGGTTTGCATGCATTCTAGTCATCAGTCCCAGCACCTAGCCCTCAGTTAGCTAGCCCCCGGAGCTTCCTTTCACTCAGTTTCAACCCTCCTAGCCTGTCATGAACCCTCCTTTCACCTACTGTGTGAGAAGGGCACCTTTCTAACCTACCAGTCCAGTTTACTTCAGTTAGCCACCAGTCTTTCCTTGATTTGAGGCCAGACTGACTCAAGTTAGCTCCTCATGCGCCCTCCACTGAGCCTCCTTCATTCAGTTAGTGTCTTCATGTGCCAGTTACATTCAGTTACACCTACCACACTCAGTTAGACTTAGTTTGACTGACGGTTGACAGTTACTTGTGCATTGATGACTCCACCAATGATGAGATAGACTAGTAGTTGTGCTCCGATGACACTCCAGTGATCTTTTGATCACTCCATTTGATGACAGTTACTTGTGCATTGATGAATCCACCAATGATGAGATAGACTACTAGTTGTGCTTCGATGACACTCCAGTGATCTTTTGATCACTCCATGAAGGATAATTCAAATTGCCACCTTAGGCATTCGAATCCTCATGCATTGTACAATTTATTTGTCCATATTGTGATTAATTAATTAGTGTGTGTGAAGTATTTTTGCTTCTGTCCGAGTTCTACTGTATTATTATTCTGTTGCTCATTATACTGCATTGATCACTCTTCTTCTATTTTCCTGCTTAATCATAATTACTCTTGTGAGGTATACATCATCTCTTAGATCTGCTGTGAGGATTTTCACAAACTATAGTAAATAACCCACAAAATAAATATTAAAACATGAACATTCCATTTTTTTATATAAAAATGGTGAATCGTAAAAATTATTTACCAATTCATTCTACCAAGTTGAAAAGTGGAGAAAAAACCTCTTTGGAGCTCAATCTTTCAATGATGATTGGAGAACCCTCGGTCATCCTATAAACCTCCCGTAAGTTGTAGGTAAGCCTGAATCTCATAGTCTTTTGATGGTTTAAACGCAAGTTTTTGGGTTTTTTGGGTTCATTTTGGAGGGGAATTTGTGCACCTTGGGTGATGTGCTTTCCCATTTCAGAAGTGTGTCACTAAGGTTCTGATGTGCCTTCCCTATGGGAAAAGCACGTTGGTGGAGCACTATCTGAACATTTAGGGTGCGTCAACGTAGTTTGACTTCCAAAAATGAAAATAGGGCCCAAAAAACAAGATCTAAAGCATTGAAGGGGACCTAATATTTATCTTATTGATGTTTATGTAGGTCTCATCCATCAAAATGGTCCAATGGAAGGATCATGACCATGAACTAGAATATGAACAAGTAGAAAATGACCCACACCCCATCAATGCTTTGCAAGGGTGTGGATTGTTTAAATTTTTTCATGTCCAAGGGATTAGGGCCCAAGTACAGTTATTAGACTACTTTATCTGATTATGGGACCCAGATCAACAGTTCTTCAGGGTGGGGTCCCACATTCTTACTTTGCATGTGGAGGACATATAATTCTTGATGGGATTGTCGAGGCATGGGGCCCCTGTATCACTATCTGGACCTTAGGGTACTGACCATTCTACTCAGATTCTTATTGAACAATTTTGTACACCAAGCACAAAAATGTTAGGTGGGAAAATTCCCATAAAAAATGTACGAGAATGACCTTTGAGGATCGTTCTTTTTACTATTGAGTGAGTGGCAGGCAGCAGGTTTGCTCATTAGGCCACTGAGACCCATATGTTATAAAACATTGAGTGCATGGCTCTAACTGTGTTCAACTGGTGTGAGGGACTCCTCGTGAATATGGAATATCAACTGACTAATTGTTGTAGGGGTGAGTTGAAACAATTTGGATATGGTTCCATCATGGTATCCTAGATCTTGAAAAGGGTTCCACTACTTCATCCCTAGATTGAGCTTGACGATATGGATCCATGAGACCTGCATTTGGTGAGGTGGTCCGAGGTGATGGACCGCCATGGAGGAAGTGGGCCTATGATCACATACAGGTCGACCTTCTTCAAGTGGCTACATGGGCAGCTCCTCATGGTTGAGGACTATGCTTATGCGGGTACTGATTTCAAAGGGGATCTGTTGAGATATTGTAACTTCAAAGAATATTATATTTGTACTTTATTATTTCGGAGATGATTCATTCCTCCGTGAAGTTGTTATTGTATATCCGGAGATGTTTATTCCTCCGTCGGAATGTGGTAACTTGGGTTATTAGACTTCCCTAGTGGGGGTCGGCCTTGTATGTGTTATGTGGGTCAATGGGTTATTAGACCAGCCTAGAGGGGTCGGCCTAGTCAGTTGTAGTGGGGTATTTAACCCATTGGTTAAATACGAGCCTACATGTCTTGTGTTAAAGACAAGTCAGAGTAGTGTATAAATAGAGGAGGTGTATTCCTCATTTAACACACACACTCACTTGAGAGTGGCGCACTTGTGGAGGAGAGGTCTGCTATGGAGAAGGAGGAGCTTATGCTCATGGTTACATCTTTGTATATTGCTGGTCATCTATATTGAGGAATCTTTACTGGGTTTTCTACCCCATGAGGGTTTCCGAGGATAAATTTGTGTCTCTTGTGTTTATGCTGTGCTTGTTGTTTCTTCAGTGATCCTGTATATGCTATTATTGTTAAATGGAATGTAATGCTGCTATTTTCTATCATATCATATTAAATCTTAACATGGTATCAGAGCTAACCTAAAGGAAGGCAATGTATGGCACTTACAACACTTGCTTCTCTTGCGACAATTTGAAGGTTAGGGTTTTATATAGCAAAAACCAGTCATCGTGGAAATTTCGCCATCAATCCATTTTGGAGAAGGTTCAGGATCTGAAACCTTTACAGGTCGTAGATAACATCTCCAGGCATCTTGTGTCCAAAGGGAAACCTCAGATTCGCTGTACTTTGTAAGTTATGATCAGTACAAGTTAGGGTTTCTTCCTCTTCCAGATCTCAGTCAAAATCAGGTGACCTAGAAAAAAAAGGTCATAAATTGGGCTAGGAAGCTCCAAATGAAATTGCCTAAAAAATGACAGGTAGTACACAGACTGTACTATCTCAGAAAAAAATTTCAGAGGCCAAAGTTCAACCAGTGACACGTGGCACGCCGTACAAGTTCGCTCTCCTGTTTTATCCCATAAACAGGTCACGTTGCGACACTTGGCATAACATGGGCTAGGAAGCTGCAAATGAAATTTCGTAAAAAGTGGAAGGTAGTACACAGACTATACTATCTCAGGAAACGTTTTTAGAGGCCGAAGTTGAACCAGTGACACGTGGAACGCCGTACAAGTTCGCTCTCATGTTTTATCCCATAAACAGGGCACATTGCGACACTTGGCATAACTCTCTCTCAGAAAATCCAATTGAGGTCAGACCTATCGGGATGGAAAGATGACTAGTCAGGATACCACATAAAAAAAATTTAGACCTTGTGGAACAAAAGGTTCAGAGTTACAACAGAAACAATCAGATACATATTTCTGTCAAAACAGCATTATTTTTGGAGCACCTTCATTCATGGCTTCCGGAATTTAGGGTTTCAGAGAAAGTTAGAATTTTTGGAATCGGAATCCACGGCTGGAAGCTCCTCACAAAAATAAGAGTTTAGAACCTTGGATCAAACCTTTTGATTGGACAGAAGGGTGGGCTTCATCAAACCCTAGTTCGGGTTCCTGTCCAGAAGATCCAGAAGTTTCGAAGGCAATTTTGAGGGGTCAAATTTTGGAGATTTCAAAATTGATGTATGCTAGCAAGACACATCCTTCCATCCATTCAAAAGTGTGAAAGTAAAAGATTGAATTTTTAGGTTTTCTCTAGCAAACCCTAATCAAGCTCCAGATCAAGTTTCAGGGTTAATTGAGGCTAAGGCTTTACATAAGAAGACTACAAGAAGTCTCGACAGGTATGACTTAAGGAGGTTCAGGTATGTCTTGAAATCTAATTCTTGATTAAGTTCATGATGTGTTTGTCTTCATATTATTTATTAGTACAATCTTGATTAATGTTAGAATTGTCTTATCACCCTAGTAACAGTATGAATTCATGTGAATGATAAAAGACATTCATTGATTAGGGCTATATGATTGTACTAATGCATTATGGTGTTGTGTGAGGTTGATGTTGTCTGCTAACAAGATACAGGTACATCACAAAAGACAAATCAAGTTCCATGACCATGACAACATGAAGACAAAGACTCATCCATAATCTTTGTTCTACTTACGAGGTATGTATGACTTTGTTATATTATGCTTAACCTATGAGACATGCAGGTTCTATCTCAGGATCTCTAAATCATTGAAGAGATTGTTTAGGTATGTTGTACATAACTAAGCAGGTATACTAATCCAGGTATGTTTTCCTATGTCAAGTTAGAATCCTACCTTGTGTTAGGATCCCTTATATAAGTATACTTGGTATGATTGGTTATGCTTATTCATAAAGTTAGTAATCAAGGGCTTATGCATATCATGTCTCTTATCTTGATGATTTAATTAACCAGAAGAGTACTATGATCAAACAAGAATATGCATGAGTAAAAGAAGACTTCCTTGAAACCCTGAATACTAATGATCATGACTATACATATTCAAGATTATTTAGAATTAGAATGTTTTGAGAATATACTAATGAATGTATGTTTGTGTATGAGATCATGAGGATGACACTAGTGCACACTTGAGCATGCACAGTGGTACAGAATGAATAGAAGTTCAAAAGACATATAGAAGATCAAGCGGGAGGCAACCACACAAACATAAAAGATAAGTATTTGAGTTGTTATTTGAAATAGTAAATGATCTTGCTTGTATGCATATTTGTATTCCTAGAATATATCATGCTGAGTGTAAACATTCATAGAGCATTGAACAGCATACTACTAATATGCATATGATTGGTAAGTTGGACAAACATTCTATTGTTTCTTGTCTAGAATGAAACCTCTTTGCTGACATGCTGAGAGCTGTGCACACTCTCGATAGTATGCACTGGTAGAGATGGAAGGCATCTAGATAGCCACTGTATGCATACAGGATATGGGAAAGTGTTGTGCCAAAGTATTGGTCAAAATAGTTGCATAACTATGTAAACGATATATGTATGCATAATAGGTTATCATGTCAATATGATTTGATGATTATGAAGTATTACTAATCATGTACTTAATTTTGATTTGTAGGAAAGATCATGATGAATGATGAACACTGAACAAGCAATGGATGTTCAACAAAAGATTTACAAATCAAACACACTATAGAAGGCTTGTGGCTAGAAGATTCTCTTAGAAAGAGGAAGAGAATCATGACGAGATGTTTACTCCAAGTGGCTAGATAAGACCATTCTCTTAATGATGTAATTAAAGAAGAAGTGCGAATCAGGTTCTGTATGGGTTCCCAGGATCGATAATCAATTGATGAGCTTAATGATCACCATGGGTGATGTGGATCTCAACCTTTGCTACAAGGTTGAATATGGTTTCTATACACAGATGACATGGATGCAAGAAGGAACTCACCACAGAGTTCGAATGATATTGAGGCTCATATCAGTAGACCCATCTAACAAGAGATGACACAGATAGATATGCAGAAGATCATTCAATGCAGAGTGTGAAAGATGTTCAGTCAAAAAGGGATAATTGACAGTTTCTTGATAAGCTTGGGCTTTACCAAAAGTAAAGTTGTTCGTAACCTTTACCTTAAGATTGTGGATGATGAACCTATCATACCATTATTGTATGACGATGATCTCTTTCTGGCAAAGAATGAGAAACAGATCATGAAAAGAAAGAAGAAGATGGCTGCAGAAATGAAAATGAAAGATCTCAGATTGATGCATTACTTCCTAGGTCTGGAAGTATGGCAAGGCTCAGAAGGAATCTTTCTCAACCAAGGAAAGTATGCTGAGAAATATTAAAAGGACGTGATGTGTTGGTATGGCCACTCTTGAAGTTGTTAGCAGATGACTCATCAGAGTTAGTGGATAGAACTCTGTACAGACAAAATATTGAGTCATTGATGTGTCTAACGAATACTAGGTCAGATATATGCTTTGCTGTGAACACCTTGAGTCAATATCTAGTGGAAACTAGATGTGTCCACCTGATAAGCTGCAAATCATGTGATGCGGTACCTAAAGGATACAATAGACTTTGATCTATGTTATCTTGGAGATCATGACTTCAGATGGCTACACAGATGTTGATTGGGCAGGAAGTGTATCAGACAGGAAGAGCACATCGAGAGGATGTTATTGTCTGGGATTAGCCATGATCTCGTGGTTGAGCAAGAAACAATCTAGTGTGGCTCTTAGCACAAGCAGAATATATGGCTGCTTGCTCTGCTAATTGTGAAGCGGTATGGCTTCAGAATTGACTTAGAGATGGACCCAACTATGATCCTATGTGACAAACATAGTTGTACCAAAATGGCAGAGAATCCAGTGTTCCATGATAAGTCAAAGCACATAGAGATCTGACATTTCTATATACAAGATATGGTTAATGTTCGAATTCGTAACAAGTTACCAATGCACTAAACAAACCTCTACCGATCCGATGTACTAACCAAACCTCTACCTCAAGTAAAGTTTTCCAAGACAAACTTAATATAGTTAAGAAGGACCCTCCTCGAAAGGGGGAGTGATGTGATCACTTATGATGACATTTCCCACATCAAAAGTGAGGTCAATGATGTGGATACCTATATTGGTGATGCCGACAGAGAGGTTGGTGGATGGTCCTTAGACAAGGTCTAAGGTGACAAGGGGATTGCATCATCCTTGAACATATATTCTAAAAGAAGCCGTAGACAGGTGTCTCCGAGAAAGAAGAGGGATTGCATCATCCTTGAACACATGTTATAAAGAGAGCCGTAGACGTATGTCTTCGAGAATGAAGTCCTTGGTGGACATGATAGGATTGCATCATCCTCAAGAGAGCCGTAGACATATGTCTTCGAGAATGAATTCCTTGGTGGACATGATAGGATTGCATCATCCTCAAGAGAGTCGTAGATGTATGTATTCGAGAATGAAGTCCTTGGTGGACATGATAGGATTGCATCATCCTCAAGAGAGCCGTAGACATGATGTCTCCGAGAATGAAGTCCTTGGTGGAGATTTGGGGATTGCATCATCCTTGGACTTCAGTCCTAAAGTGAGCCGTAGACAGATGTCTCCGAGAAAGAAGAGGGATTGTATCATCCTTGAACACATGTTCTAAAAGAGAGCCTTAGACATGATGTCTCCAAAAATGAAGTCCTGAATGAACAGGTAGGGGATTGTATCTTCCCTGGAATTAGGTCCCAGAATTGATCCATAGACTGATGTCTCCGAGAATTGAAGATAGGACTGCATCGTCCCCGGACCTCGGTTCAAAATGTACGTGTCGGGATTGCATCATCCCTAGACATGAAATTTGTCTTAAATTGATAAGGAATGATCATCCTGGAACTGGATCAGGATTGCCTCGTCCCTAGACATGAGATTTGTCTTAAATTGATAAGGATTGATCATCCTGGAACTGGATCAGGATTGCCTCATCCCTAGACATGATATTTGTCTTAAATTGATAAGGACTGATCATCCTGGAACTGGATCGGGATTGCCTCATCCCTAGACATGAGATTTGTATTAAATTGATAAGGATTGATCATCCTGGAACTGGATCGGGATTTCCTCGTCCCTAGACATGAGACTTGTCTTAAATTGATAAAGACTGATCATCTTGGAACTGGATCGGGATTGCATCATCCCTAGACATGAGACTTGTCTTAAAGTGATAACGACTGATCATCCTGGAACTGGATCGAGATTGCATCATCCCTCAACATGAGACTTGTATTAAAGTGATAAGGATTGATCATCCTGGAACTTGATCTGGATTGTATCATCCATGGACCCATGTCCTAAAGAGAGTGGGATTGATCATCCTGTAATATGATCGTGTGTGTTGCAGGATATGCTGCTATGTATTGATGATAGATGTATTAGTGAGAATACATGCTTTTGATAATAGATGTATTAGTGAGAATACATGTTTTAATGATAGATGTATTAGTGAAAATCCATGCTTTTGATGATAGATGTATTAGTGAGAATACATGCTTTTGATAATATATGTATTAGTGAGAATACATGTTTTAATGATAGATGTATTAGTGTGGATACTAATCGTGATGATCTAGATGCTGTAGATCGAGATGATCCAGATGCTGTAGATCATGATGATCCAGATGCTGTAGATCGAGATGATCCAGATGTTGTAGATCGAGATGATCCAGATGCTGTAGATCATGATGATCCAGATGCTGTCGAGATGATCCAGATGCTGTAGATCGAGATGATCCAGATGCTGTAGATCGTGATGATCCAGATGCTGTAGATTGAGATGATCCAGATACTGTAGATCGTGATGATCCAGATGCTATAGATTGAGATGATCCAGATGCTGTAGATCGAGATGATCCCGATGCTGATGATCGTATGATGACGATGCTGATGATCGTGAGGATCCAGATGTTGATGTTGCTGTAGCTATTTGAGTGTTGCAAAAGATAAAGACTCAGTACTGAAGATGTTGATGTTCCAGTATTGAAAATGTTCCAGTAATTGGTTGAGTTACTGATGATGTTGAGAAAGCTTCCAATGATTTATAGATGTATCATGTATGATGTTGATGACTCCTTGTTCGTGCAGATGCTATTATAATATCCTTCTCGTTAAGGGGGAGTGTTGAGATATTGTAACTTCAAAGAATATTATATTTGTACTTTATTATTCCAGAGATGATTCATTCCTCCGTGAAGTTGTTATTGTATATCCGGAGATGTTTATTCCTCCGTCGGAATGTGGTAACTTGGGTTATTAGACTTCCCTAGTGGGGGTCGGCCTTGTATGTGTTATGTGGGTCAAAGGGTTATTAGACCAGCCTAGAGGGGTCGGCCTAGTCAGTTGTAGTGGGGTATTTAACCCATTGGTTAAATACGAGCCTACATGTCTTGTGTAAAAGACAAGTCGGAGTAGTGTATAAATAGAGGAGGTGTATTCCTCATTTAACACACACACTCACTTGAGAGTGGCACACTTGTGGAGGAGAGGTCTGATATGGAGAAGGAGGAGCTTATGCTCAGGGTTACATCTTTGTATATTGCTGGTCATCTATATTGAGGAAGCTTTACTGGGTTTTCTACCCCATGAGGGTTTCCCAGGATAAATTTGTGTCTCTTGTGTTTATGTTGTGCTTGTTGTTTCTTCAGTGATCCTGTATATGCTATTATTGTGAAATGGAATGTAATGCTTCTATTTTCTGTCATAGCATATTAAATCTTAACAGGATCTTGATCTGGTTCTTCCGGAAGGAGACCAATGGGGATACATTGGTAAGAAACATACTCTTCTTTTTTATGGATTTTGGAATTTTTATAATTTTTGTGTATTAATGATATCTCACATTTGGTTCATGCAGATATTGGTCCATCCCGACCGGCGGGTTCCCCTACGATTGAGAGGAGAGGACTTGTTTGAGATATGGAGGCAGTACATCAAGAGGTATTGGAGGAACTAGATGAGCTAGAGGAGAACCTCTGATGATTGACTGTCTATATCCTAGATATTTCTATCGATGATCTGCCTTGGCACTACCAGCGTAGGACAACTAGAGTCTCTGGACGATTTGGTTGGCTACTCCGTCGAGTGGCTAGGGCCATTATATCCTATCATGAGCATCCTTAGGGATAGGCTACATGTATGATTATGTACTTAAATCCATATGTTTCATATTTTGTATATGTGATCTACTGAAATCTTATGAGATTCATATTTTTGTATCAGTACCAATTTTGTATAACATTTTTCTAGATATGATATATATATAAAAAAATTATCTAGCGATTTTATACATGTGTTTCTATTATGGATTTTGGATCTTATACATATTTTCCTATAGACTATGAGTAGTTCACATGTTTTTTTCATTTATGCATCCTTCATAAAATGTTTATGAATGTGTAATATGCCAATCTAACACAAAATTAGCCAAGGAATCAGAAATTGTATTCATACTTCTTGGAATATGTAGGTATTGAATGGACTCAAAAGACCTTTACAAAAGGTGTACCTGTTGAAAGAATCATAGTAAAATGGGGTCATAGATAACGTAGACACAGTTCAAATGAGATACCACTAATTGAGAATCAAGGTAGATAACAATGTGGTCCACACCGAGGGAAAATGCATCGGTCAATAATCCAATCACTGTATGATATTAAACAACATTATTGGTTGCAGAACATGGGAAAGTTCCTCCTAAGCTTATCAGTTCACTGGTAAGGGAATAGAGTATCCATGCCGCTGAAGCAAGGCTACGGGTGTGCCGACTAGCACCATCAGCGAATCCATAACATGTTTCCATCTGCACATCCAGGAAGAGCATGGTATATGAAAAAATTAGGATAAGATCCTAGCACACTAAAATAAAGTGGCACACCAAACATAAACACACGTCATGTACAATATATACAAAGTACTAGTGCAAAATAACTTAAGCATAGTACCGCTTTAGGTAGATCCCATTGCGAGGCTCCCCCAATGATATTACATCATAATCGACTAATTCATAGGCTCCATTTTCCATGTGAGTATTCTATATAGTTTTAATACCATGAAATAATTCTAATAGCCAAGAATATTGAAGCAAATTAGTCCTCACAAGAATTATTCAAAGATATGTAAGAATACGAAGAAGAAATATTGAGACAGAGACATAAGAGAAGGAACTCAATTGATGGAAATATCATCTCATATATTATTCTTCAATATTAATACAATATATAATACATCTCAAGAGAGAAAATATAATGCCTTAAAGGCAAGTTGTAAAGCATAAAAAGTAAGGCTTACAAAAAGCATAAAAACCCCCTACGTGTCAAAAGAACTTTCCAAAACACTCTAAAGGCTCATGAATTGGATGAATATGGTATGGAATCTCATGAGTGATTTAAATGGTTGTCATCATGAATTTAGGAGAAAATAAAGTGGTGTAGTTCGAATTGGTCAAGTGGAGAGAGTTTCCAAGTCAACTAGCTTTACCTTATCCACTACAAAGTAGAAAAAACAGGATAAAGCTGTCTAAAGTAGGAAAGTGTCTTTCTAATTCATGAATGGAATAAAATCAGACACAATCCAAGGAAATATTATCCAAAATCTATCCAAATTTGGTTTTGTGACTTACGATGGCATATGGAGGCACAAAAGACAAAACTAGGCCAACTACATAGTCTACACCTAGGAAAATTAATCTAGATGACTAATAAAATATATCCTAAGTATGGGATGTGTTTTTAAATGTTCCAACACCCCCCCCCTTAATCCTGACTGCATGTGAGTAAAATATAAGAAATATAGGGCCCAAGCAACAAGGCTTATGGTCACCCCCATACAAAAATAATTATGCCCATGTAAACTGAGGAAATAGGGAAAATCTCATAGGAATAAAACCCTCCCTCAAAAATGGACATGTGCACACCAAAATTGTTGCCGCTCCAAAATCAAGTAGGTGTGAAGTTGATAAGCTGTCTAGAGGAATATTCTTCTTGGGAATAAGTGGATCATGCTCCAAAAACATGTGCTTGAATTCTCCCGTAGTGGATACAAGCGAAACTGGAGGCTCTCTAAACTTGCTCTTGAAGAGAACAAATCCATGAATATGTAGACCATTATGGAACTTGAAATTTCAACCAATTGAGGTAGGATAAGCTCCAATCAGATTTGATTTGTCTTGAAACTTGAACTTCTGATTAGTGGAAGTTAAATCAGCTTCGAGAATTGGTAGATGGTACCTTGAGATCTCCTTTGAACCAGCATGGGTGATATTAGAACCAAAATATACCTAAGACTTGAATCCAAGAGAATGGTAGTGTCCTCCATCTTCAGTGAAACTTTGAGAACATGTTCCAACCATCATATACAAGTACATAAGAAGTATATGATCAAGGAGGGTGAATGCATCACCTCCAAATTCTGATCTAACCTCCAAAACATTCAGAAGATCATCATTTTGGACACTAGCAGACTCATGTGAAAGAGAGGATACAAGAACCTCTTCAGATTCTAGAGCATAAATTGGCTTATCTTCCTTAGAATTTAGAATAGAATACTTATGGGAGAACAAGAGAGAGAGATGGAACTCTTCATCTTCAACAATTGTATGTATTGAAGAAATTTCGGCCATTTGATCTTCAGTACCTACATAACAAATGCTCTGGAATATTATATTGGAAGACTAATTTATTCAAGAGCTACCAAGGCTCTGGTACCATGTGAAAAATCTATATAGTTTGAATACCATGAAATAATTCTAATAGCCAAGAATCTTGAAGCAAATAAGTCCTCACAAGAATTATTCAAAGATATGTAAGAATAAGAAGAAGAAAAATTGAGACAGAAACATAAGAGAAGGAACTCAATTGATGGAAATATCATCTCATATATTATTCATCAATATATAATACATCTCAAGAGAGAAAATATAATTCCTTAAAGGCAAGTTGTAAAGCACACAAAACTAAGGCTTACTAAAAGCATAAAAACCCCTTAGGTGTCGAAAGCACTTTCCAAAACACTCTAAAGGATCATGAATTGGATGAATATGGTATGGAAGCTCATGAGTTATGTAAATGGAATGTAATTATGAATTTAGGAGAGAAGAAAGTGGTGGAAGTCAAATTGGTCAAGTGGAGACAATTCCCAGGTCAACTAGTTTTACCTTATCCACTAGAAAGTAGAAAAAACAGGATAAAGCTATCTAAATCAAGAAACTATCTTTCTAATTCAGGAATTGAATAACAAATCAGACAAAATCCAAGAAAATATTATCTGGAATCTATACAAATTCGTTTTTGTGACTTAGGATGGCTTATGGAGGCATAAAATACAAAACTAGACCAACTACATAGTCTACACCTAGGAAAATTAATCTAGATGACTAATAAAATATATCCTAAGTATGGAATGGGTTTTTAAATGTTCCAACATTCCAAAACACGTTTCACGACATATGGACCATGCCACATGGACTCAAGTTTTCCTACCCCCATATTATAGTGTTTTTGGTCGTAAGTAAGGACCAAATCACCCTCGTTGAAGATATAGGATTTTACAGATTTATCATACTAGGCCTTGATGCATTTCTTATGTGTTTCATTAGCTAGAGTTGCATCACAGCGAGTTTCATTGATTTTTTCCAAGTATAAGAATCGTTCTTCCTTGGCAGTTGTGTTCGGTAAAATTTAAACAACTAGTTTTATAGATGGACTCTGGCACTCAATAGGTAATACTTACTCTAGTCCATAGACCAACAGTCCAACTGGAACAGTGTGAAACGAGTGGCAGTTTTGATGAAAGTCCTATATTCCCAAAGGGATGAAAAAATCATCACATGCCAATTTCATTTGTGTGTACCCACCATGCACTGAATCATGGTTTTCAAGACCTTGTTAATGGCCTCTACTTTTCCATTTGATTGAGGATAGTAGGGGATTGAGTTTTCATGTTGAAAACCCAACTTAGCGCTTAGTTCATCCACCATCTTGTTTTGGAAATGTGATCTGTGATCGGTGGTGATGGCTTGAGGGACTTCGAATCAAGAAATGATGTGATTAAACATAAAGAGTGCGGCAGTTTCATCACCTTCCTTGGATGTAGCCATAGCCTTGGCCTATTTGATAAATTAGTCAACTGCCAAAATGACATAACCATGCCCCCCATCCAAGGTAGGATTACAGTGCATGAAATCAATGCGCCATGTTGCGAAGGGACCAACGACGATAACTCGATGACGTGGGGATGGGTATGAGCACTTTTTATAATGGAAAAGATGGCAATGGGGACACTTCTTGACTACGTCCATACAATATGTGAAAATGGATGTCCAGTAGTATTGAGCACGTAATATTTTATGGATTGTATCCATATCAGAAAGATGACCACGACATGCCCCAGAGTGGAAATCATTTAAGACATGCTTGACCTCCTGATGAGTTAAACAACGTCAGAGAATGAAATCAATGGCAAGATGGTATAGTGTATCACCAATGATTAGGTAATATTTGGCGTGTGATGGATACAACGACATTCATCATGGGATAAGTGCAGACTGAAGCGTTGGGTTTGGATATACAATGTGATATATCAATACCAGGGGTCAAAAGTACTAATTAGAAATAAGGACTCATCGGGGAGAGATTCAATGGGCTCAGATTCTTGATTAGCATGGGGAATATCACAAATGAGCTCCACAAATACCAAATACTTTTTGGATTTGTCCTTCTCAAATTAAAGATCGAATTCTTGGAGAATCACGATCCAACGTGAATATTTTCCCCCTAATACCTGACACATAAGAACGTGGTACATAGGGTTAAAGTCATCAATATTGGTGGTAGTGAGGAGAAGGATATAATGATGGAACTTCTGAACAGCAATAACTACTACCAGAGCTAACTTCTCTAAATGAGCATAACGAGTTTCAGATTCAATGAGACCCTTAGTAATGTATTATATCACATGTTCCTGTGCGTTGCTACCTTCCTCTACTAAATCTAAAGTGATAGTTGAAGTAGAGGTTTCAAGATAAAGCATGTAATCCTTTGTACAATCTGGTGGTTGTAACACGGACGCATGGGTAATAATGTACTTGATATTGTCAAAGGCCTGTTGGGCGTAGTCATCGAAAATAAATGGGACTTACTTCTTTAATGATCACATGTATCCCTATGTTTTCTCTACAAAATTACACACGAAACGACGCAAGTAGTTTACCTTCCCCTGCAAACTTTGAAGTTTCATAATATCAGTGGGTGGGGGTAGGGAAATGATGGAATCCACCTTGAGGGGATCAATGTGGATTCCATATTTGGAAATGATGAAGCCAAGGAGGCATCCGTGTTAGGATATTCCTATACTCCATCCTAGTCCCACCAGTATTTTGATCATTTACATTTTCAGTCATGCATGCACCTTTTAGGGTTTGCATGCATTCTAGGGTTTGCATGCATTCTAGGGTTTGCATGCATTTTGCATGCATCCCAATCATTAGTCCAGCACCTAGCCCTCAGTTAGCCAGCCCCCAGGAGCTTATCACTATTCAGTTTTAGCCCTCCAGTTGCTTAATGCGCCCTTCTTCCTTGATTTTAGGGAGCAACTCGCCCTCCTTCACCTACCAGTCCAGTTGTCACTCAATTACACTCAGTTACAGTCAGTTACACTCAGTTACATTTAGTTACACTCACTTACATTGAGTTACACTCAGTTACACCTACCAGAGTTAGTTTGACTGATGGTTGACAGTTACTTGAGCATTGATGACTCCACTGATGACGATGAAGACTTCCAGTTGCGCTCCGATGATCATGAGGACACCTAGTTGTGCTCCGATGGCACTCCAGTGATCCTTTGATCACTCCATGAAGGCTAATTCGAATTGCCACCTTAGGCATTCGAATTCCTCATGCATTGTATTATTTATATGTCCATTTGTGATTAATAATCTAGTATGATCGAAGTATTATTGCTTCTATTTGAGTTCTATTGTACCATGTTATTCTGTTCATTATACTGCATGTATCACTCTTCTTCTATTTTCTTGCTTAATCAAAATTATTCTCTTGTGAGATACATCATCTCTTAGATCTGCTGTGAGGATTTTCACATGGTATCAGAGCATGTTGAGAGAATTGTTTATCTCCATTCTTGAGAGTTTTTTTTTGCAGGTTATTACCAAGATTTCGAGTGCAGCAGTTGCAATAGTTTCTGCATTTTTGCAGCAGTAGTAGTTGCAGTTATTCTATATTGTTTTTGCAGGTCCTCTACAGCTTCAATGTATTCATCAGGAATTACTCCTCTTGATCCACTCAACTATGATGAATGGAAACCAAGAATGATAGCAGACTTGAAGATCCATGATCTTTTTGATTGTTATTTTGAAAGAGAGTTCGAATCCCCTGAAGAGAAGATTGACTGGTTAAATAAAAGAGACATGCACTTTGCAGCAATAATGTTTTCTTTGTATGCATACGAGAGATTCCAATTCAAATACCGTGATGGTGTTGAAATTCCAAGAGAGTTATGGACTCCAAAAGAGATATGGGCTCACCTGGATGGAAAATTTGGCAGAGAGAATGAAGGACTTGGTCCCAACCCATTCGAAAGAAAACAAAGTGATGCATTCGCTCCTCTTGATGGTCTCTCAGATCATGAACCAGTATCATCTCATATTGAAGTTGTTGACAAAGAACTTGCAGATTCTCCGCTCATGCTCAAACTTTCTTCTCTTTCTGTGCCAGCTCACACTCTAGATATTGCAGAAGGTCCTAAATCATCTCTTGCACCAGAGTCTGTTAGTTTGCATCATGATCACATGATTATTTTAGAGGTCAAATCAGCTAATGGAGGTAATGCATTTGCTCCTCTTCAGCAAACATCTCTTTTATACTACTATATGATCATAAATTCATGCTTTCAGAAGGTCATTGAAGAATATGGCCATTGCCATTCGCTTGGGATAATTTCTCATGCATCTACTGGTTTTGATCTCACCTCTCATGGTTCAAAGGAGATCTCAAGAAGCCATGATTCAAGTCTTGTATCTAATTTGGGTTCTAAGCAATTACTGCTTGGGAAAATTTCTCATGCATATGATAGTTTTGATCTCACCCCTGCTGGTTCAAAGGAGATCTCAAGAAACTGTTTTGAAAGTCTTAAATCTGATTTTGATTTCAAGCAAACATGTAATAGTTCTTTTTGGCATAATCTCACCCATGGTGGTTCGAAGGAGAAGACAAAGGACTATATGCACATTCAAAAATTTGATCCTACCTCAGCTGATTCAAATCACAGGTTCAAGGATCATTATAATACTGTTGGATATGTTCTCATCACATTCGATCTGAAGAGCAAGTACAAGCACATGCTTTTTGAGCATGATCCACTTCTTTCCAAGAAGAAGATACCTCCAGACATATGACCAAGCATCACACATGCTTGAGTTTGGAGCTTTTATTTTTTATGTGTGCCTTGCAGTCTATTTTTGAGGAGGGGGTATGTTTCCCATGAAATTTTTCCACTTCCTTGGTTTATTGATTGTTATTATTCATTGTATTGGGTGACCTTTGGTCTTAGTTACCAGGGCCCAGGATGGATTAAGGGGGGGTGTTAGGATATTCCTATACTCCGTCCTAGTCCCACCAGTATTTTGATCATTTACATTTTCAGTCATGCATGCACCTTTTAGGGTTTGCATGCATTCTAGGGTTTGCATGCATTTTGCATGCATCCCAGTCATCAGTCCAGCACCTAGCCCTCAGTTAGCCAGCCCCCAGGAGCTTATCACTATTCAGTTTTAGCCCTCCAGTTGCTTAATGCGCCCTTCTTCCTTGATTTTAGGGAGCAACTCGCCCTCCTTCACCTACCAGTCCAGTTGTCACTCAATTACACTCAGTTACACTCAGTTACAATCAGTTACACTCAGTTACATTCAGTTACACTCAGTTACATTGAGTTACACTCAGTTACACCTACCAGAGTTAGTTTGACTGATGGTTGACAGTTACTTGAGCATTGATGACTCCACTGATGACGATGAAGACTTCCAGTTGCGCTCCGATGATCATGAGGACACCTAGTTGTGCTCCGATGACACTCCAGTGATCCTTTGATCACTCCATAAAGGCTAATTCAAATTGCCACCTTAGGCATTCGAATTCCTCATGCATTGTATTATTTATATGTCCATTTGTGATTAATAATCTAGTATGACCGAAGTATTATTGCTTCTATTTGAGTTCTACTGTACCATGTTATTCTGTTCATTATACTGCATGTATCACTCTTCTTCTATTTTCTTGCTTAATCAAAATTATTCTCTTGTGAGATACATCATCTCTTAGATCTGCTGTGAGGATTTTCACAATCCGAACTCTACACATAATATTTACTTATGAGGATTCAAATGGATATTGTACCGTCGACATCTCAAGAAAAAAAGTCATCATATGATTGATGTGGAAGTCATGATGATTTGAATGAGCAGGAAATGAGCAGGAATATCATCGAGATAAGGTTCCACAAAATCCTCGACATCATGGAAGGAATATGACATGGCCCACTGGAATGTGGCACCAACATTTTCAAGGACAAAGGGGAGTTTGTGATATGCGAACGTACCCCATGGGAAGATCAAAGCAATTTTATGTTGGTTAGCTCGGTGTATCTCAATCTGATTATAGCCAGAGAAGCCATGCATGAATGAAAATATGACACTTCCAGCACAATTTTCTATTATTTGGTTGATAAACGTTGTAGGGTAATTGTCCTTAGGACAGACCTTATTCAGATCCCTCTAATCAATGCAAACTCTAATGGTTGCCTATTTCTTTGCAAACGGGATGACATTGGAGACCCAATCTATTAAGGGAACAAAATAAATGAACCCATCTTTCAACATCTTTTCAATCTCTACTTTAATAGTCGTAGTCTTCCTAGGGTGCACGGGATGGCTTTTTTGTCGGATAGTTTTTGCATCAGGATATGTTTGGATTTCATGCATGACAATAGCATGATCAATCTCAGGAATTTCCTCGTATATCCATGCAAATACATTGCGAAATTATTTAAGCAGGCCGTAAAATTCTTGAGTTCACTAGGAGAACAAGTTTGGACTATGTGAATATGTTCCATGATTCATAGTTTTACCGAGATGTCTACAGTTATGGTAGGTGTGACGTTTTCCAAATTCCCCTCGGTTACTGTATCCTGGGTAAGAATAGGATATTGAGGGTGAAAAAATACATATGGTGAAGCAATAGTATGAATTGTGTTCTCTACCATGTCAAGAGGTGGAAGGAATGACGATTGATGATAAAGGTATTCCCATGGGGGCTCATCCAACCTCATAATATCCATGATTGATTCATCTGAATGAAAAGTATGGATTAGAGGATCAGGTGATGATAAGGATGAGTTCCATTGTGGTGGCATAGAACCTGGGTTGGATTCCACTGAAGAGTGAGCATCTGGTAAATCAGGTGTTGATTGGATGGACTCATAAGTGGCTTCATCATGGCTGAGAGGCATCACATTTCCAATCAAATCCATATGAGTAGGATCAAGCACAACCCATTGGTCTGTTGAGTTGGAGGAGGTTGGGATCATAGATGATATCATGTTCACCATGGAAATGTGGTTTGGGGGATCTGGTGTTGGAAAGACTCCCATCAGAAATGAGTCTTTGAGTATTCCTGTTGATGTATATGTAACTTCGAAATGTATTTCACCTATGTATTTCATCCATGTATATTGTACTCCTATAGAGATGTTATTATTCCTCTATACGGAAGTGTCATCATTTGTATTGACAAGTGTCGCAAGTGTCGTAACTTGCCGATGGGTTATTAGACCACCATGTGTGGGGTCAGCCTTGATTAAGTTAACCATGGGTTATTAGGCTAAGCTAGACAAGTCAACCCGATAGGTTTATTGGGAAGGACAGGACAAGTATAAATAGAGAACGGGATCTCTCTATTTGATAATCTCAGTATTGAATTTTACACTACTCGAAAAGTGGTGCACATGTCAGGAGGAGGATCACCTACTAGTAGAAGACTATCTCTTGTACTTTGGTTGTATCATTGCTCTCTCTATCTTTGAGGAAGTTGTGGGGTTTTTCACCTTTATGGTTTTCCCCAGTGAAACTATGTGTGTCTCTTGTCTCATGTGATTGCTTGGTGTGATTGATATGCATTGTTATACTTGATATGCTGTACATGTTATTCTCTCAGTAAATATCCTAGAGTATATTGAATTAATGCTAAAAAATTAACACGGTATCAGAGCTTCTTTGAGAAGAAGACATTATGCAGTGGCGAAAACTAGGGTTTCTTGTTTATTGGGTTTCTCTCCACAGATTTTGGAAAGGAAGTAAGGTAGATTGACTCTAATAATTAAGGAGAATCTATCTATCCAATCATAACTCAATTCTGAGCACTTTCAGTTTTGGCCCTAAAAATTAGGGTTTCCACAAAAATAGGAATTTTTGAATTCTGAGGGCATAGCTGGAAGCTCCTTGAAAAAATCAAAGTTTAGAGATTTGGATTGAGATTTTTTGTTGGGTGAAGCTCTGGGAAACTCAAACCCTAATTCAGGGTCCTCCCGAGTGAATCCGAGAAGACTAAAAGGCATTTCTGAAGGGTGAAACTTTGCAGTTCTCAAATTCTGAATATACCAGGCTGATCAACTCAACAAGGCGCACCTTTCTATCCTTTCAGAAGTTTGAAATTCACATTTTGAATTTTTAGGGTTTCTCTAACAAACCCTAATACGGGACCAGATCCAGTTTTCAGCAATTCAAGTGGTAAGACCTAAATGTTTTATATTTCCATTTGAAGTACTCTTTAAAAGATGTCTCACCACACCAAGCTTGAGGATAAGCTTCAAGAGGCTGATAAATTCTGAGCATGGAAGTATAGGATTTGGTTAATCCTGGAAGAAAATGTGTTGGACACTTATATAAGTGAAGAGGTCCCTGTCCCAGAGGGAGAAGAGGCTAAGGCTATTCACAAGAAGAACTTGGTCAAGGAAAAGAGAATCATTGATGATTCAATCAAGGACCATCTCATCCCACATGTGTCATCTCTGAAGACTCCCAAGGAGATGTTTGATTCCCTGACCAAGCTATTTGAAGGGAAGAACATAAATCGGAAGATGACCCTACATAACCAATTGAAAGGGGTAAAGCTTCAGAATGGAGAGACCATTTAATCTTATTTTTCTAAAGTCTCTTAGATCAAGGAACAACTTGAAGTTGTGGATGAAATTGTGGACAATGGTGAAGTTGTCATGACCACACTAAATTGTTGATGTATATGTAACTTCGGAATGTATTTCATCTATGTATTTCATATATATTTATTGTACCCTTATTAGAGATGTGTTATTCCTCTATAAGAAAGTGTCGTCATGTTTATTGACAAGTGTCGCAAGTGTGTGTACTTGCGGATGGGTTATTAGACCACCATGTGTGGGGTCGGCCTTGAAATATATATTATATTGTGGATGTATCTAGATAGACAAGTCGGCCCCATAGTGTAACTGGGAAAACAGGTTAAGTATAAATAGAGATCGGGAGATCTCTATTTGGATCATTCGGACAGTCATACTTCTCTCACTCGGAAAGTGGCGCACTAGTGAGGAGGAGGATCATCTGCTACTAGGAGACTATCTCAGTGTATTTTGGTTGTACTTTGGTTGAGCCATTGCTCTCTCTATCTCTGAGGAAGTTGTGGGGTTTTTCACCTTAGGGTTTTCCCCACGAAAACTCTGTGTCTCTTGTCTCTCATGCTTTTGATTCTTGTGATGCTTATTGTGATTGTTATGCATTGATATACTGTACATGTTATTCTCTCAGTGAATATCCAAGAGTATTGTGAATTAATGCTTAAAATTTAACATGGTATCAAAGCTAACCTGAGAAGAAGACATTTTGCAGTGACGGAAACTTGAATTTCTTGTTTATTGGGTTTCTCTCCATAGTTTTTGGAAAAGCAGTATAGCAGATTGACTCTACTCATCAAGGAGAATCTATCTATCCAATCATAATTCAATTCTGAGCATTTTCAGATTTGGCCCTAAAAATTAGGGTTTCCACAAAAATAGGAATTTCTGAAATCTAAAGACATAGCTAGAAGCTCCTTGCCAAAATCGAAGTTTAGAGCTTTGGATTGAGATTTTTGTCTGGGTAGATATCTGGGAAACTCAAACCCTAATTTAGGGCTCTCCCTAGTGAACCCGGGAGGACAAAAAGACAAATATGGAGGGTAAAGCTTTGCTGATCTCAATTTCTGACTACACCAGGCTTATCAGCTCATCAAGGCGCATCTTTCTATCCTTTCAGAAAGTTGAAATTCACATTTTGAATTTTTAGGGTTTTCCGACAAACCCTAATCGAGGACCAGATCCAGTTTTTAGCATTTCAAGTGATAAGACCTAAATCTTTTCTATTTCCATTTGAAGTACTCTTTAAGATGTCTCACCACACCAAGCTTGAGGATAAGCTTGAAGGGGCTGATAACTTCCGAGCTTGGAAGTATAAGATTGGGTTAATCTTGGAAGAGAATGAGTTGGACTCATATATAAAAGAAGACATCCCTATCCCAAAGGATGAAGAGGCTAAGGTAATGCATAAGAAGAACTTGGTCAAGGCAAAGAGAATCATTGTTGATTCTATCAAAGACCATCTCATACCCCATCTGTCTTCTCTAAAGACACCCAAGGAGATGTTTGACTCTTTGACCAAGCTATTTGAAGGGAAGAACATAAATTGGAAGATGACTCTGTGGAATCAATATGTTGAATGGAGAAACCATTCAATCTTACTTCTCCAAAGTCTCTCAGATCAAGGAGCAACTTGAAGCTGTGGATGAAGTAGTGGACAATGGTGAAGTTGTTATGACCACTCTGAATGGCCTACCTAGGTCATGGGACTCCTTTATTCAAGGAATTTGTGCAAGAAAGAAATTGATCTCTTTTAGTAAACTGTGGGAGGAATGCTCTCAAGAAGAGGATAGACTTGTAGCTCGTGAGGAAAAGATGGGAGGTGAAGATCAAGCTCTCGCAGCTCACACCAAAAGAAGCAAGCCTAAGAAGGAGCACTCTCGCTACAAGAGATCCTATCAAAAGAATAAGAAGGATCTAAGATGCTTCACATGCAATGAGAAGGGTCACTTTGCCTCAGATTGTCCCAAGAACAAAAGGGATAATAACAACAACTCCAGCAAGAAGAAGAAGGGCAGCAAAAGAAATTTCCATGCTCATGCTGCCGAGGATGATGAACCTCCAAAGAAGAAGGCTAGGGCTGAAAGTGATGATAGTGATGAGGACTCATCAAGTGAAGAAGAGTATGTTCTAATCTCTGCTCTCACAGGTACTATCTCCCATGGTTGTAATGATTGGTTGATTGAGAGTGGGGCTTCCAAACACATGAGTGGGTTTAAGGAATCTTTTGTAAACCTATCTGAACATGAATCACCTCATAAGGTGAAACTTGGGGATGATTTTCAATACCCAATCAAAGGAAGTGGTGAAGCCTCCTATAACCTAGATTCTGGAAAATCTTTGAAGATGAAAGAAGTCCTTTATGTACCTGGGCTCAAGAAGAACTTACTCTCCATCTCTGCATTGGATGCAAAAGGTATGAGGGTTGCATTTGTGGATGGCCAAGTCTTAATGTGGCCAAAGGGAAAGACCATAGATGATGCAGTAGTGATTGGAGATCAAGAGGGAGGTTTGTATAAATTGAAGGGACAACCTGAACATGCTATGGTGCATGAATCCATGGAGCCAAGTGAACTTTGGCATAGAAGACTTGCTCATATGCACTATAGGGCACTTCCAATTGCAAGCAAGGCTGTAGAGGGTCTTCCTGAAATCAAGACCAAACATGAACGTGTTTGCAAAGAATGTGCAAAAGGTAAGAACATTAAGAAGGCTTCCCCAAGCAGTGAAAGCAAGGAAAAAGATATCCTGGAAATCATCCACTCAGATGTATGTGGTCCTATGTCATCCAGTTCACTAAGTGGGTATGTTTACTATGTCTCATTTATTGATGACTTCTCCAAGAAGACTTGGGTATACTTCTTGAAGAATAGAGATGAGGTGTTTGATAAGTTCAAGGAACTCAAAACCTTGATGGAGAATCAAACTGACAAGAAGATCAAAACATTCAGATCCGACAATGGTGGAGAATTCACCTCAGGTGACTTCAAGAAGCTTTGCAGTGATTCAGGGATTAAGAGGGAGTTGACTGCTCCTTATAATCCTCAACAGAATGGAGTTGCAGAAAGGAAGAATAGAACAATCATGGAAGTAGCAAGGGCAATGCTACATGACCAGGATCTACCTATGCATCTATGGGCAGAAGCAGCTAGAACATCGGTATATGTGCAGAACAGAACACCCCACAAGATATTGGACAACAAGACATCAGAAGAGGTCTTTTCTGGTAAGAAACCTGAAGTCAGCCATCTTAGAATATTTGGTTGTCCAGTATACGCTCATGTCCCAAAGGAAAAGAGGACCAAACTAGATCCTTCAGGAAAGAAGGGTATCTTTGTGGGTTACAGTGAAAGCTCAAAGGCTTACAGAATATACTTTCCAAGGTTCAAGAAGATTGATGTCAGCAGGGATGTAACATTTGATGAAAACTCAGCATTCATCAAATCAAGGAAGGCACCTATTGAAGTTTATGAAGAACCTAAGGAAACTAGATTTCAAGACACTACCATGACTGAAGCAGTTCCAGAAGTTGTTCATGAGTTTGAAGATCCGCAAGAACCTGTAGATCCACCCCGTGAGGATAACTCTCACAAGAGAAAACCTGCATGGGCTAGAGAGCTCATTCAAGATGCAGAAAGATTTGGCATTCCAGAAGAAGAACACAGAGTAAAGAAGAGAACCAGATCACATACCAGCTATGTTGCTTTACTCTGTGACATCATGAACAAAGAACCTTCCAGATATGAAGAAGTAGTGGAAAATAAAGAATGGAAGGATGCCATGGTTGAGGAATACCAATCAATAATGAAGAATGATGTTTGGGATGTTGTCCCAAGACCTAAAGAGAAGTCTGTTGTGACTTCCAAATGGATCTACAAAATCAAGCATGCTACAGATGGTAATGTAGAGAAATACAAGGCAATATTTGTAGCTCATGGCTTCTCTCAGAAAGAGGGAATAGATTATGAAGAAACTTTTGCACCTATAGCCAGGTATACTTCCATCAGAACAGTACTTGCCCTGGCTACAGCAATGAAATGGTAAATACACCATATGGATGTCAAGACTGCTTTCTTGAATGGTGTAATTCAAGAGGAAGTATATGTGGAGCAGCCACTCGGTTTCGAAATACATGATAGGGAGTCATATGTGTGCAGATTGAGGAAAGCCTTGTATGGCTTGAAACAAGCTCCCAGAACTTGGTATGGTAGGATGGACAGTTGCCTATCTAGTTTGGGCTTTACCAAGAGTAAAGCAGATTCCAACCTTTACTACAAGGTTGAGGAAGGGAATCCTATGATTCTACTCCTGTATGTGGATGTTAGGAACCCATGTCAACCCTTCTCTTTACTATGTTAGTATATTGTTGTTGGACGCATATGCTTTGTAAGTCGTCCCGTAGTATTTATTGATCCGTAGTTTATATTAGCCCATAGTATTGACCCATAGTATTGGACGCATATGCTTTGTAAGTCGTCCCGTAGTATTATATGTCCCATGGTTTTGACTCATAGTATTGGGCATAGACTTAGTATATAAGTGTGTGTTGAGGTCATTGAAGGCACCGTGAAGTTAATTGTATTGAGCTTGCTCAAAGGAGGTTGCCCCCTCGAAGTGGCCCGTGATCAATATAAAAGCGATTCTGTTCTATTATTTCTGATATCTCGTGTATTTGCATTAATTAATTATTGCAGGTACATCTCATCTGGTATCAGAGCACTTTCCTTGGCACAAGTGGGAAATTTGTTTTTCTTTTTTTTTGGGCGGCGACTTTCAGATCAATTTCTGAAACTTTCTGCACAAAATCAGAAGAAACCGATTGCATATCTGAATTCCTCTTTCAAAAATACGCAGTTTCAAAAAAAAAAATCATCTCAATTGGAGTTCTAAAAGTGGAGATATCGCGGATTTAAAATCAGCAATTTTTCAGAATTTCGGTGACGGCCGCGGAAATTGCGGCGAGAAAATCTTTTGACCGAGTGCCCAGATTTCTATTCCGCTTTCATGGGTAGAAGCAGAGTGGTTGTTCCAGTTCCGGAAACATGTTATAATAGCGATTCTGAGCAATATAGATCCGGTTTTTGAACATTGGGTGGAATTTCTGCCCAAATTTTTTCTGTTGCAGGTTCGGATCTGGGAATAATCCCTATCCGCTTAACTGTGGGAAGTACTTGGGCATAAGCCCTAAAACTCATTGTGAGGAGTACCACAGGAACCCCGAAGTAGGTGGCCATTGAGAGGACCTGCCAAGCGAAAAGGGCAACGACCCCTACCTGATTGACTAGTTCCCACCCGTGAGGTAAACCAAGAGCTGTCGTTTGTGGCCAAGTGGTTATCAGTTTTACCTGAGCCGTGGAGTGAGGGGTACTGCCCAAATACGCAAGCTGTCAGACAGCATTGGTGGCCGAGTGAAACACCTGAACTGTTAGGAAGCCGTTCATACTTGGGGTCCATATCTATTTAACTGTTGTCGATCACTTCCGCTCCAGCTCCAGCCGTTCAGATCTATTCTGAAAGTTGTTCCAGATCCAATCGCCATTTCAGATCCAGCCGTTTTCGATCCCTTCCGCATCGCTGCAGATCCATCTGTTGCGGATCCCTTCCGCGCCGCTATTGCCGATCCATTTCTGGAAAATAAAATAAAATAAAATAAAAATAAAAAATAAAAAAAATTTGCAGGAGCACACACCATGGAGGAAGCACTTGTAGCCATCCAAACCAAACTCCAAGATCTGGATGAAAAATTTCTCAGCCTCCATCTTCAGCATTCAACCATGAACAATACCAGACAACCAAAATCTTTTGCAGCCACTGGGTTCTCTTCTTCCAGCAGTTTTCGTAGGCCGAAGCTTGATTTTCCTCGCTTCAATGGTACGGATCCGACTGGATGGATATACCGAGCAGAACAATATTTCAGTCTGCATAATACTTTTGATGTTCAGAAAGTTCCACTTGCATCCTTTCATTTGGAACAGGAATCCCTTCAATGGTACCGTTGGTACATCAAAGCTCATCCCGAGCCACACTGGACAGATTTTTGCCAACTCCTTTTGTCACGATTTGGTCCTAGTTCTTTTGATGACTTCACGGGAGCACTCACTAAACTTCACCAAACTGGCACAGTGAGAGAGTATCAGACGGAATTTAAGAAACTAGCCAATCACACAGAAGGATTGTCTGATGAATTCTACAGGAGTTGTTTTATCAGTGGTCTCAAGGATGAAATCCGCTCAGAGGTCAAAATGTTTTGTCCCAACACAATGATGGAAGTCCTAGGGTTGGCTAAGCTGGCCGAGGACAAGATCGCAGGTCAACAACGCTCCAGACCCACCTTTGTTCCCTTCAGAAATATGGGTTCCCAACGACCTTCCATCACGCCTGCTCCTCAACCAACTCCTATCAAGCATTTGTTTGAAATAGAAATGCAGGCACGCCGAGAAAAAGGGCTTTGCTATAATTGTGATGAGAAATTCACTCGGGGACATAGATGTGTTCAACAAAAGCTCTATCTCTTGGATGTGGATTCTCTGCCTGCCTTAGAACTTGGTGAAGAAGCTACAGATACAGTAGATGATCAGGTCAACACTCAACACCTGCCTGTTGACACCCCATCTCAGGACGACCCACCCGATATCTCTCTCCATGCTGTAACCGGAGTCACCACCCCACAAACAATGCGAGTCAGGGGATACTTCAAGAAGCTCCCTCTTACCATCCTCATTGATTCTGGTAGCACTCATAACTTCATTGACCCTCGGATTGCCAAACAGGCTGATTGTTTTGTCCATCCTTGCTCCAACTTTGAAGTCATGGTTGCCAATGGGGGTACCTTACCTTGCAAGGGGAAGTGTCACAATGTGCGTATCTCTATGGAACATTATAACCTACGCTCTGACATGTTTGCCTTGTCCTTAGGTGGATGTGATGTGGTTTTGGGCGTTCAATGGTTACGCACACTTGGCCCCATCTTATGGGATTTTGCGGAACTTTGGATGCAGTTCAAATTCAATGGGGCACAACACAAATTTATGGGCTTACAACCAGGGTCTCTTTGCATCATCAGTTCACATCGCCTGGAAAAAATCCTTAAGAAGAATTCACATGGTGTCATCGCTCAGCTCAATTCCATTCAGATGCACCCATCAACAGTCTCCACTACTTCCTTGGATAGATATGAAGGTATCTTTGCTGAACCAATGCGCTTGCTGCCTTCAAGAGACCTTTCCAGTAAGAATGTAGCCACATCTACCTCTCAGCAGGAAATGATGGCTATTTTGCATGCAGTACAGAAGTGGCAGCCATACCTATTAGGGAATTATTTCTGCATCAAGACTGATCTCCCGAGTCTGGAAATTTTTTTGGAACAATGGGTCTCCTCCCCAACACACCTGCAATGGGTTATCCAACTCATGGGTTGTCCCTATGTGATCACTTACAAGAAGGGTAAGGACAATATGGTGGAAGATGCTCCTTCTCGCACAATTGATGACCCAGTTTCTCTTACAGCTCTTTCTCTGCTTGTTCCAAATTGGTTGCAATATGTTCAACAGGGCTATCTCTTCTATGAACTCCATGCTTCTTCCTCAACAGGGCACTTTGGGTTCTGCAAAATGTATGACCGGGAACAATGTAACTTCTTCTGGTCGGGACTAAAAATGACAATTCAACAGATGGTGGCTGACGATGATACTTTCCAAGTCAACAAGGGGGAACCGACACTCCTTTCGGGATTGCTCAAACCCGTGCCCATCCCTACACAGCTTTGGCTAACTATTTCTATGGATTTCCTAGCAGCGCTCTGGTGGTACCATACCACATCTCAAAGGACACCATATGAAGCAGTCTATGGAAAAACACCGCCTGTTCTTCTTCCATACACCCTTAGCAGCTCTCCAGTTCAAGAAATTGACTCGGTTCTTCGAAACCGCGATCAGATTCTTCTCATTCTGCAGGACAATCTTCACATGGCCAGAATTCGCCTGAAACAACAAGCTGATCAACACCATTCTGAGCGCATTTTCCACACAGCTGACAGGGTTCTTCTTCGTCTACAGCCTTCCAAGCAATCCTCCTTGACACTCCAAAGGCGTCAGTGGCCTGAAATGCAAACCGAGGATGCTACCCGGGGAACCACTCCTTCCGATTCTACAGCAATTTCTCCAACCAAAGCTTTGAGGACAAAGCTTTTTCTAAGGGAGAGGGGATGTTAGGAACCCATGTCAACCCTTCTCTTTACTATGTTAGTATATTGTTGTTGGACGCATATGCTTTGTAAGTCGTCCCGTAGTATTTATTGATCCGTAGTTTATATTAGCCCATAGTATTGACCCATAGTATTGGACGCATATGCTTTGTAAGTCGTCCCGTAGTATTATATGTCCCATGGTTTTGACTCATAGTATTGGGCATAGACTTAGTATATAAGTGTGTGTTGAGGTCATTGAAGGCACCGTGAAGTTAATTGTATTGAGCTTGCTCAAAGGAGGTTGCCCCCTCGAAGTGGCCCGTGATCAATATAAAAGCGATTCTGTTCTATTATTTCTGATATCTCGTGTATTTGCATTAATTAATTATTGCAGGTACATCTCAGTGGATGACTTATTTGTAACAGGAGATGACAGATTGATTGCAGATACTAAGAGGAAGCTTGCTGCTGAGTTTGATATGAAAGATTTGGGAATGATGCATTATTTCCTAGGTATGGAGGTGTGGTAGAGTGCAGGTGGGATCTCCCTTATTCAAGGGAAGTACACAGTAGATATCCTGAAGAGATTTGGGATGATGGATTGCAAGGCCATGGCCACACTTATGGCATCGAATCTGAAGCTTCTATGTGATGCTTCATCTGAGCCGGTTGATGTCTCTATGTATCGTCAGATGATTGGATCCTTGATGTACCTGACGAACACGAGACCAGATATTTTCTTTGCGGTGAACACATTGAGCCAGTTCCTGACAGATCCGAGGAGTGTTCACCTGGTTGTTGTAAAGCATGTTCTGAGGTAACTGAAGGGTACAGTGGATTATGGGCTCAAGTATGAAGTGAATCAAAAGTTTAACCTGCAAGGTTATGTTGATTCAGATTGGGCTTGTAGTGCTACAGATAGGAAGAGCACATCTGGGTGTTGCTTCAGTATGGGATCAGGTGTGATCTCTTGGTTTAGCAAGAAGCAGTCCTGCGTAGCACTGAGTATAGCTGAGGCAGAATATGTTGCAGCCTGTTCAGCTAGTTGTGTGGTAGTATGGCTACGGAAGCTACTGTCTGAGTTATTTGATCTCCCATTGGATGCTACTGGTATCTTTTGTGATAACCAGAGTTGTGTGAAGTTGTCCGAGAACCCAGTGTTTCATGAAAGGTTGAAACACATAGAGATCAAATATCACTATATCAGGGATATGGTGCAAAGAGGAGCTGTGAAGCTCTTGTATGTTGCGACGGACGAGCAGATTGCAGATGTGCTGACAAAGCCACTAGCTACGGTGAAGTTTGAATAGTTCAAGGAGAGGCTTGGCGTTCTTCAAATTGATGACACTTTAAGGAAGAAGTGATGGACACATTTGCTGAAGCCATTCCAAGCATGTTGGAAGGAGGATCCTTCACATGGCTGTGGATGTAAGCGCTGGATGATGAGCATCAGGATGATATTCTGGTTTCTGCTTTATATGATTAGTTGGATCATTTATATATGTATGTATGCATCATGTTGGATGTTGGATATGATCAGTTGGATCATTTATATGTATATGTATGTACGCATCATGTTGCATGCTGGATATGATCAGTTGGATCATTTATATGTATGTACGCATCATATTGGATGCTGGATATGATCGGTTGGATCATGTGTATGTATTTTGTATATGCATCATGTTGGATGCTTGGACCATGTATCTGTATATGTATCAAGTGGATACATTGTATGATCAGGTAGATCATGTATGTTGATATGTATCATGTATTTATAGTTGTATCAGGTGTATACACTGTGTGATCAGGTGGATCATGTATGATGATATGTATCAGGTAGATACTTGGTATGCATCAAGTAGATGCATTGTATGATCAGGATGATCATGGATGATGAGCTTCAGGATGTTGTTCTAGATGACATGCAGCAGGATGTTGCAGTGATGATGATCAGTATGATCATGTGTACATCAGGATGATGTATGGTGAGTATCAGGTTGATACTCTGTGGCCATGGAACATGTTGTGCAGATAAGCATGTAATTTGTTCCTTGGGATATTCGCAGATAGTCTTTCGAGGTTTTTCCTATGGCATGTAATTTGTACCCTGGGATATCTGGAAAATGCTCTTTCGAGGTTTTGCTTGGGAGGACATATAATTTGTGCCCTGGGAGATCTGCAGATAGTCTTTCGAGGTTTTTCCTATGGCATGTAATTTGTGCCCTGGGATATCTGGCAGATGCTCTTTCAAGGTTTTGTCCTATGGCATGTAATTTGTGCCCTGGGAGATCCGATAGGTTGAGCCATGTGCTCGTAATTAGTCCTGGGATGCTCTTTCGAGGTTTTGCCATGACCACATGTAATTTGTTTCCTGGGAGATCTGATAGATTGAGCCTTGTGCTCGTAATCAGTCCTGGGATGCTCTTTCAAGGTTTTGTGGTGACCACATGTAATTTGTGCCCTGGGAGATCCGATAGGTTGAGCCTTGTGCTCGTAATCAGTCCTGGGATTCTCTTTCGAGGTTTTGTGGTGGGGTCACATGTAATAACTCCTGGAGATCTGGACAGGATGAAAAAGGCCTCAGATGCTCTTTAGGGTTCTTACTAGTCAAGAGACTCTTTTAAGGTTTTGTGACGCACATAATAAGTCCTGAGATTTCCACAGTATGGCCAGTGATGACAAAGACCTGCAAGTGGTGGGCCTACATCCAGTATGAAAAAGGACTGGCTCTGTAGAACTTCCTATGACGAGTAGAGTCAGAGATTGGTTGAGATAGCAACAGAAGTGACGATGATGATGACGATGATCTGGAGAAGAAGACTTGTCTAGCAGATCTGTGTCGAGAAATACCTTCCTAGTTAAGAGGGAGTGTTGATGTATATGTAACTTCGAAATGTATTTCACCTATTTATTTCATATATATTTATTATACCCTTATTAGAGATGTGTTATTCCTCTATAAGGAAGTGTCGTCATGTGGATTGACAAGTGTCTCAAGTGTGTGTACTTGCCGATGGGTTATTCGACCACCATGTATGGGGTCGGCCCTGAAATATATATTATATTGTGGATGTATCTAGATAGACAAGTCGACCCCATAGTGTAACTGGGAAAACAGGTTAAGTATAAATAGAGATCGGGAGATCTCTATTTGGATCATTCGGAAAGTCATACTTCTCTCACTCAGAAAGTGGCACACTAGTGAGGAGGAGGATCATCTGCTACTAGGAGACTATCTTCATGTATTTTGGTTGTACTTTGGTTGAGCCATTGCTCTCTCTATCTCTGAGGAAGTTGTGGGGTTTTTCACCTTAGGGTTTTCCCCATGGAAACTCTGTGTCTCTTGTCTCTCATGCTTTTGATTCTTGTGATGCTTATGATGCGTATTGTGATTGTTATGCATTGATATACTGTACATGTTATTCTCTCAGTGAAGATCCTAATTAATGCTCAAAATTTAACATAAATGGCCTACCCAGATCATGGGACTCCTTTATCCAAGGAATCTGTGCAAGTAAGAAGTTGGTCTCCTTCAGTAGGATGTCTGAGGAATGCTCTCAAGAAGAAGCTAGGTCTCCTTCAGTAGGATGTGGGAGGAATGCTCTCAAGAAGAAGCTAGGCTTGTGTCCCGAGAAGAAAATATGGGAAATGAAGATCAAGCTCTCACTGCTCACACCAGGAAGGGAAGCAAGTTCAAGGGGGAGCATTCTCATTCTAAGAAACCTTCTCACCACTTTAAAAATAGGAAACATCTAAGATGTTTCACATGTAATGAGAAAGGGAACTTTGCCTCATATTGTCCCAAGAACAAAAAGGAGAACAACAACAACTTCAACAAAAAGAAGAAGGGAAACAAAAGAAAATATCATGCTCATGCTGCTGAGGATGATGAACCTCCCAAGAAGAAGGCTAGATCAGAAAGTGATGATTCATCAAGCAAAGAAGAAGATGTTTTAATCTCTACTCTCATAGGTACTATCTCTCATGGATGTAATGATTGGATTATTCATAGTGGGTCTTCCAAACACATGACTGGGTTCAAAGAATCTTTTGTAAACTTATCTGAACATGACTCACCCCATAAGGTGAAACTTGGGGATGACTACCAATATCCTATCAAAGGAAGTGGTGAAGCCTCCTACAATCTAGACTCTGGGAAGTCTTTGAAGATGAAAGAAGTTCTATATGTACCTAGGCTCAAGAAGAATCTACTCTCCATATCTGCATTGGATGCAAACGGTATGAGGGTTTCATTTATAGATGGCTAAGTACTCATGTGGCAAAAAGGTAAGACCATAGATGATGTCGTAGTGATTGGAAAGAAAGAGGGAGGGTTGTACAAGCTGAAGGGACAACCTGAATATGCCATGGTACATGAATCCATGGAGCCAAGTGAACTTTGGCATAGAAGGCTTGCACATGTGCACTATAGGGCACTACCAATTGCAAGTAAAGCTGTAGAGGGTCTTCCTGAAATCAAGACCAAGCACGAAGGTGTTTGCAAAGGATGTGCAAAAGGAAAGAACATAAAGAAGGAATTTCCAAGCAGTGAAAGCAAGGCTAAAGGGATCATGAAAATTATCCACTCCGATGTATGAGGTCCGATGTCATCCAGTTCTCTGAGTGGGTATGTATACTATGTCTCTTTCATTGATGATTTCTCTAGGAAGACTTGGGTTTACTTCTTGAAGAACAAAGATGAAGTGTTTGATAAGTTCAAGGAATTCAAAACCTTGATAGAAAATCAAACTGATAAGAAGACCAAGACATTCAGATCCGACAATGGTGGAGAATTCACTTCAGGTGATTTCAAGAAACTATGCAGTGATTCAGGGATTAACAGGGAATTGACTGCTCCCTACAATCCACAAGAGAATGGAGTTGCAGAAAGAAAGAATAGAACAATCATGGAACCAGCACGGGAAATGTTGCATGACCAGGATCTTCCTATGCATCTATGGGCAGAAGCAGCTAGGACAACTGTGTATGTGCATAACAGAACACCTCACGAGATATTGGACAACAAGACACCATAAGAAATATTCACTGGTAAGAAACCTGAGGTCAGCCATCTCAGGATATTTGGTTGTCCAGTATACACACATGTTCCAAAGGAAAAGAGGACAAAGCTAGATCCTTTAGGAAAGAAGGGCATCTTTGTGGGGTATAGTGAAAGCTCGAAGGCTTACAGAATATACTTTCTAGGGTTCAAGAAGATTGATGTCAGCAGGGATGTAACATTTGATGAAGACTCAGCTTTCATCAAGTCAAGGAAGGAACCTATTGAAGATCATGAGGAACCAAAGGAAACCAGATTTCAAGATACTACCATGACTGAAGCAATTCCAGAAGCAAATCGAGAAATTAAAGATCCACAAGAACCTGTAGATCCACCCCGTGAGAAGGACTCTCACACGAGAAAACCTGCATGGGCTAGAGATCTCATTCAAGATGCAAAAAGGTATGGTATTCTAGAAGAAGAACACAGAGAAAGGAAGAGAGCTAGATCCCACACCAGTTATGTTTCCTTACTTTTTGACATTATGAACAAAGAACCTTCCAGTTATGAAGAAGCAACGGAAAAGAAAGAATGGAAGGATGCCATGGTCGAGGAATATCAGTCGATCATGAAGAATGATGTTTGGGATGTAGTCCCAAGACCTAATGGGAAGTCTGTGGTGACTTCCAAGTGGATCTACAATATCAAGCATGCTGCAGATGGCAGCATAGAAAAATACAAAGCGAGATTTGTATCTCATGGCTTCTCCCAGAAAGAAGGGATTGACTTGAAGAAACGTTTGCTCCTGTGGCCAAATACACTTCCATTAGAATAGTACTTGCTCTGGCCGCAACCATGAAATGGAAGATACACCAGATGGATGTCAAGACAACTTTCTTGAATGGTATAGTCGAGGAGGAAGTGTATGTGGAGCAACCACTTGGTTTTGAGACACATGACAGGGAGTCACATGTGTGTAGGTTAAAGAAAGCCTTGTATGGCTTGAAGCAAGATCCTAGGACTTGGTATGGTAGGATGGACAGCTTTCTATCCAGTTTGGGGTTTACCAAGAGTAAAGGAGATTCCAACCTTTACTACAAGGTTAAGGAAGGAAATCCAGTGATACTACTTCTATATGTCGATGACCTGTTTGTTACAGGAGAGGATAGTTTGATTGCTGATACCAAGAGGAAGCTTGTTGCCGAGTTCGAGATGAAGGACTTAGGGATGATGCACTATTTTCTAGGCATGGAGGTGTGGCAGAGTGCAGATGGGATCTTCCTTGGACAAGGGAAATATGCAGTAGAGATCCTCAAGAGGTTTGGGATGATGGATTGCAAGGCCATGGCCACACCTATGGCATCGAACCTGAAGCTTCTGTGTGATGCTTCATCTGATCTAGTTGATGTCACTGTGTATCGTCAGATGATTGGGTCCTTGATGTACCTGATGAACACGAGACCAGATATTTGCTTTACGGTGAACACATTGAACCAGTTCCCGACAGATCCAAGGAGTGTTCACCTAGTTGCTATAACGCATATTCTGAGGTACTTGAAGGGTATAGTTGATTATGGACTCAAGTATGATGTGAATCAAAAGTTTAACCTACAGGGTTATGCTGATTCAGACTGGGAAGGCAGTGTTGTAGATAGGAAGAGCACTTCTGGGTGCTCCTTCAGTATGGGATCAGGTATGATCTCTTGGTTTAGCAGGAAGCAATCATGCGTAGCACTGAGTACAGCCAAGGTAGAGTATGTTGCAGCATGTTTGGCTAGTTGTGAGGCAGTATGGCTCTGGAAGCTACTGTCTGAGTTATTTGATCTCCCATTGGAGGCTACTGGTATCTTTTGTGACAACTAGAGTTGTGTGAAGCTGTCTGAAAACCCTATGTTCCATGATAGGTCGAAGCACATTGAGATCAAATATCACTATATCAGGGATATGGTGCAGAGAGGAGTAGTGAAGCTCCTGTGTGTTGCGACGGATGAGCAGATTGCAGATGTGTTGACGAAACTACTAGCTAGAGTGAAGTTTGAGTACTTCAGAGAGAGGCTTGGTGTTATTCAGATTGACGACACTTCGAGGAAGAAGTGATGGACATATTTGTTGGAAGCCATTCCAAGGATGGTGAGAGGAGGATCCTTCCCATGGTTGTGGATGTAAGCATTGGATGATGAGCATCAGGATGATGCTCCAGTTACTGCTCTGTATGTGCATCATGTTGGATGCTTGTTATGATCAGTTGGATCATGTATATGTATATGCATCATGTTGGATGTTTGTTATGATCAGTTGGATCATGTATATGTATATGCATCATGTTGGATGCTTGGACCATGTATCTGTATATGTATCAGGTAGATCATGTATGTTGATATATATCAAGTGGATACATTGTATGATTAGGTGGATCATGTATGATGATATGTATCAGGTGGATACTTGGTATGCATCAGGTGGATGCATTATATGACCAGGATGATCATGGATGATGAGCTTCAGGATGTTGCTCCAGATGGCATGCATCAGGACGATGCAGTGATGATGATCAGGATGATCATATGTGATGACATGTATCATGTGGATACATTACATAATCAGTTGGATTATGTGTGACGAGTTTCGAAGACAAAGATGCACATGAGATTTTCGGACGTGGTTGTAGATGTGTTCTCCCATGGTCGCGATGTAATTGCTGGGCATTTCTGACATGGTGGCAGATGTGTTCTCCCATGGTCATGATGTAATTACCAGAGCCATTCGAGCATGGTTATAGATGTGTTCTCCCATGGCTACGATATAAGTGCTAGGGCCATTCGAGCATGGTTGTAGATGTGTTCTCCCATGGCTGCGATATAAGTGCTAGGGCCATTCGAGCATGGTTGTAGATGTGTTCTCCCATGGCTGTTATATAAGTGTTGGGCCATTTGAGCATGGTTGTATATTTTTTCTCCCATGGCTGCAATATAAGTGTTGTGCCATTCTTGCATGGTTGTAGATGTGTTCTCCCATGGCGTATATGTAAGTGTTGTGTGATGTGCATCTGGGTTGTGCTTCGTGATACTCTATGGCCGTGGACAGGTTGTGCAATAACATGTAAAAGGTCCTAGGAGATCCGATAGGTTGAGCTGTGTGCTCGTAATCAGTCTTGGGATGCTCTTTCGAGGTTTTGTTGACTCACGTAATAAGTCCTGAGGATTCCACAGTATGGCCAGTGATGATGAAGACCTGCAGGTGGTGGGCCTACATCCAGTATGAAAAGGACTGTCTCTGTAGAACTTCCTATGACGAGTAGATTGGAGATTGATTGAGATAGAAGCAACAGTGACGATGATGATGATTCAATAACGATGATCCAGTGATGATGATCAGAGAAGAAAACTTGTGCTAGCAAATCTGTGTTGAGAAATACCTTCCTAGTTAAGAGGGAGTGTTGATGTATATGTAACTTCAGAATGTATTTCACCTATGTATTTCATCCATGTATATTGTACTCCTATAGAGATGTTATTATTCCTTTATATGGAAGTGTCGTCATTTGTATTGACAAGTGTCGCAAGTGTCGTAACTTTCCGATGGGTTATTAGACCACCATGTGTGGGGTCGGCCCTAATTAAGTTAACCATGGGTTATTAGGCTAAGCTAGACAAGTCATCCCCATAGGTTTATTGGGAAGGACGGTACAAGTATAAATAGAGAGTGGGATCGCTCTATTTGATCATCTCAGTATTGAATTCTACACTACTCAGAAAGTGGCGCACATGTGAGGAGGAGGATCACCTGCTAGTAGAAGACTATCTCTTGTACTTTGGTTGTACTTTGGTTGTATCATTGCTCTCTCTATCTCTGAGGAAGTTGTGGGATTTTTCACCTTTATGTTTTTCCCCAGTGAAACTCTGTGTGTCTCTTGTCTCATGTGATTGCTTGGTGTGATTGATATGCATTGTTATACTTGATATGCTGTACATGTTATTCTCTTAGTAAAGATCCTAGAGTATATTGAATTAATGCTAAAAAATGAACAATTCCTACCCCCACACTCTCATATGTTTGCGAAGAGTGGCCCAAAAGAGGGACATTATCCGCAGGATGAGTACTGGTGTTCGGTGTACAAAAATCTAACTGGTCAATAGTAAAAATTCTCTTATGGTGGGGAAATTGCACGCTGCGGAAGACAAATGAGGCCACCGCGGTCACGGAATAGAATCAATTACGACCAAGTAACAAATTATAATCCAATAGGGTGATGATCACTTCCACGTTAATGGAAACAATCTTACCTCACAACTCTATGACTAAGGATTGTAACAACCCATGGGGTTGAAATCAATGGTCATCAAATGCTTTCATGGTAGTGGGGGAATTGTTCAACTTGGGAAAGTTGATGGCTCTCCAACAGGATATCAACATAACAGAAGTAGAGGCTCTTTTGTCTAAAACAGTACGATGGATACTTTTCCCAAAAACATTGGTAACGATTTGAAACACTAATTGGTGGGAAAGCCTCGGCTTGAAATACTCTAATTTGAACATAATGGTGTTGGAGGAATTAGGATCTACTCCTCGTATAGAATATAACAAAGTATTCCATTGATTGGGGCAATTTTGTAATACTTCTAGCGTCGACATAGCACAACGGGCCTAGGGTAGATCCTCTACAATGTTGTAGTTATGAGCGGCCTAGGTGTTAGGCTTAAAAACAGTTTTTCTAATCATGCTCTTTGGCAGACACAATACTGCATCTGGTAAAGGTTTCTCTATGACTAGAGGACCTTGAGGTGAAGGAATATGGGATGTAGATGCGAAGGGTTTTTTATTATTACCTCTATTAGATTCCTTTTCATAAATAGAGTCATGTGTACATGACCTTGTCGATACATTGATCGTTTCATTGTGCATCATGAGAACATGGGTGGTTGCTGACGGTTCTCCTTGAGAAGAAGGTGGTCGTTGTACGATCATTTGCTATTTTTTTTGGAGAAGGGATCAGTTAAATTTGCGAGTGTTGGGTTTCCCTTGAGAAACTTTTGCACTTATTCATGATGTGGACATTCTTTCATGAAGTGATCTACATCACATAGTAAACAAGGATATTTGACCTTTCGTTTTTGTTTTGTGTCATCGGGATTATTTTTGGGCTCCTGCTTATTAGAAGACTTATTGGATTTACCTTTGTTCTTATTTTTTTCATTGGATTTTTGATGTGAAGCGGATTGAACTGAATTCACTTCTATAGTGGAAGCAGGGGTGGGTGATCAATTGGTGTTGTTGCTAGCCTATGGAGAGGATGGAGTCAAACTATGGTGGTTATGTGATCCACCTAATTAGGTAGCAGGCTGGGAATGAACAAAACCAAGGATTCCATCGGCGTGTGATCCCATAGGATTTTTTGTTGGGTCATGTGTAAGGTGTGGGGCATTAGGAATAATGTCGTATAATGTGTGAGATTGATCATAGACTAGGTCTAGATACTGAGCATGTGAAATATCATGTTCTTCTGTAACGACCCATCCCATAGCCACGTCTTTAGCTATGTTAGGGAGTAATGAATTCATAAACCAATCAACGAGTAGCTTTTTCAGAATGGGAGCTTTAATGAGGAGACACCTCCTTATCCACTCATGAATATGATCAGAAATGTGAGTGGAGGTTGATTGTCGGAGGGATGTCAAAACGTCCATGCCAGTTTCATAGCGGATAAGTAGTTGAAAATGAGTCAAAAAGGCCATAGATAAATATTGAAAGTTGGCAAAAGAGTGTGGTGGAAACTCAATGTACCACTTTGCAGCAGTATTGGTGAGGGTTCGTTGAGACATCCTCGGATGGATAGAATCATCCAATAAGGAGTTAGAGGAGCACCATAAATGATAATTCATTACATGGTTCTTAGGATCTTTACTGGGTTTGTCATCGAATTTTGGTATGTCTGATGGTAACTTCCGAGGAATAGTTGGCCAATTTATACCATGTTGGATGGGATCATTAGTCAAACGTGACAGATCTGGCTTATCTAGTGTAGCCAAAAATTGTAACTATCGGTTTGGTTGTGGATATTGGTAGTATTGATAAGGAATTTGGGTACCAATAGGACCATGAATCGAATGATCATAAGGTCCACCCATAGAGACTTGGCCATATGGAGGTTGGCCTCCCGGATTAGGAGGTGTACAGGAACGGGTTCCACTGCCACCGTATGAGGGTCCTCTAGGTGGAGGTGGTGGAGGTGGGACAGGTGGTTGGGGAGGAGGAGGGATAGGTGGTGGGGGTGGCACGGGTGGTCCACCGGCAAGAGGTCCAGTCGGTGGAAAATTATGATTCCCCCATTGGGTGTTCATATTGTCGGTATAGGGTAATATGGGAAAATGATTCCATGGATAGTTTTACCTATAGGAATGCTATGATTACCCGGGTACGTACACCCCCATGGGTGTTGGGTCCAAGTGGATGGTCCCCCATTTGATGTACCCATGTAGTTTTTTGAATGGATGGAATTGATCTACCAACTATATTATAGTTCATGTGTGAAGGATATCCTTCTCTCACATTTTTTCCCCCAACTGGCTGGTGCCCCCTAGTTAAATTTGGTCCACTGACTAGGCGTTTCCCCCCAGTTGAATATTGTCCACTTATTGGAGTATTCCTAGTAAGCATATACTGACCACTAATTATAGGTTGATCCATATTCATATATTTACTATTAACTAGAGGATAACCTCCACTCAAGTTTTGAGGTGGTGGTGGTGTTCCAGTTATGACGTTAATAGTAGCTAAAGGTTTCCCTCTAGTTGTTGAGGTCAAGTGAGGTGTGGAACCGACCAAATGTGTGGTGTACTAGATGGGAAATAACGTTGGACAAGTTCATAGGTGGTCATAATGGGTGTGTATATTCCTGGTGAAGAAAAAGACAAAGAATGTATGGCAGAATGTTGTTCAGGAACTGTTACTTCCAAATCGAGTCTCAGTGGAAAACTCTGGAGCCTAATGTGGTGGTCGAATGTATGTAAACATTCGATAGTCTCATAAACTAGTACAATAAATATGTCATTAGGAATCCATTGGGGAGGGAACCGGTGTGCTGGAGTTTCCATCATCAGAAGTGAACCAAAAAAAAAAAAACATGATGACCTAAACAGGTCTTCCAAAATGATGCAGTTGGACCAAAGGTGGTTTCTATCGAGTCATTCGAGGTTCGACTAAAAAGTACAATTGGTAGCTTCGGGGAGACTGTCGAGCGAGTGATGAAAATACCTGTCATGCGAAGGAGGTTTTTCCACCAACAAATGTCTCGTAGGACCAATGACGAGTGGATTTATAGGAGGAGAATAGTTCACTCCTGATTCAAAGGTAGAAGTTCCTTCTTCATGTGATTCAGATGTTGTCACTTGATCCATTCTTGTTCCTGAGTTCTCCTCCTGGTTAAGGGGATATTCAGGTGGAAAATTTAATATCCTACGGGACCTCCTTAAGGGTTGCTTAGCTAGAGCAGCTGAAATAAAGCTTCTCCTAAAAAGTATTCTAAAAAAGAAAGACACACTTCAATACCTACTCAAGCTAAAGCCACAAGCAAACTTACGTGATAGGTGGGATTCAAAATTATGGAACCTCGCGACATTATCAGGGAGTCACAACTTGTGATATAATACAAGTTCCAACAGTTATACTCGGCCAAATATTTCATAGCACTAACAAGGGAGGATAAGGACTATACCCCTAACAGTATAAACTAACTCCTGGAAGTACTTGTGTAGTAACTCCCCGAGTGCTGTTCTCAGTGTATTTCCACAACAAGACGGCCAATGGTTAACTCAGATGGTTTCATAAATCCTAGTGGGGTATCCCGATATAATCAAGGTACGTGGGAGCTCCAATCCATAGTAGTGATGTCTAATGCACAACCATACGAAAAGATCCTTTAAATATACTGTCAATTATGTGAAGTACCTTTCTATATACCTAAAGGTACATGAATGGTTGTTCTATATACCGAATGGTACGTGGAAGAACTACAAGCCCCCAGGATGTAGTGTAGGAAAATAATGACAGCTGCTACGTTTTAAGACACTAGAACACGTCTCTAACCTGGCACACAAGTTTCTATACAATTTTAACCTAGGCTACCACTTGATTTTATCTTATATGGTTAGGTGAATGCATGAAGTGTGGAATTGGAATTTAAACAAGATGCACCACTAATCTATATGAAATTCAAGTCTTCGTTTTTCCTTTTGATGAAAACTAATTAAGGTAAGGAGAAGTTTTTCTTTTCTTTCCCGATAGCAAAAATGAACAAACTACCTCTACTTACTTTCCCCAATTTAACAAAAAGAGTAAAAAGTACTCTTTCAGTAATCCAACAAAAATGAAAATAACACACCAAATCGAAAATATTTTTCTCTTTTACTTTGCAACTTAAGCCTATGAGCAGGAATGAAAAGATGAACTTTTGTTTTGATTGCAATAACTCTAATTCTAAAATGAGAATCAAAATAAGTGGAGATAAAATAAAAAATATAAGAACTTTCGCTAGCTTTTTGGAATACTTTGAGAAGTCCTAAATGCATTCAAAATTTTCAAGGAAATAAAAAGAAACTTTTTAAAACCAAGAAGTTGTAAGCATTGATAATTTTTATCTTTTTCAAAGGTTGTTAAACAATTATTTCAAAACATGAAAAACTCTTTACAACAATTTCACGTAACCCACTTGAAATGAAGATGTTAAAGAATTTTTTTATTTTCACACTAATGTACCCAATGAATCTAAAAAGATACCACTCTTTTAGCCTTAATTCAAGTAACTAGAGAATATTTGCTACTACAATCTTCAATCAATTGGAAATTCTCAAAAAATATTAATCACCCAAGACCTCGAGACAACACAAAAAAGCACACCAAATTTGCAAAAATCACAACAACTAACTATTAGAGGGATGAGAAGTAAGAGTGAACAAAACAGGTAAACTAAGAGGGAGCCACAAGACTGAATGTACTTGTGAGGGATTTAAATTTGCCACTACCTGAGTGACACTCATTTGACTAGCTAGGACTCAAATCAAACTCTAAAATTCAACAACAAACCAAAGACAAAGCACACTGTGTCTAGGAGATTCTGAGACTATCAAGGACAACATACAGACTTTAACAAACCAGGCCAAAATCAATTTGGGAGATTTTTTAAACTTATGCACCAAGTTTTGAATGGTGATGCGCTCTATATATGTACACTAGAGCATTGGAAGCCTAGTGACGCACTTTTCACACGTGGTAAGTGCATCAGTGACGTAGGCTGTAAACGGGAAAAAGGTTTCAGCGACATAGGCTTCTTGAAGGTAAAGTGCATCATAGTTACAGTGATGCAAGTTGAAAACTAATCAGGTGCATCGGGAAGGATCCAAGCATGAAAAATAAAAAATATCAACAATAAAAAAGATAAATGGATTAATAAAAAATACCAATCAGAGTATGGATCACCTAGAATCCCTCTGATAATCAGATCCAACAAAGAAACAGGCAATTAAGAGGCTTATTGGAAGGAAATCGGAAAACCATGAATTACCAACAAATAAAAACTTTTGGGCTATCTCTCCCCGATGGAGTTGCCAATTTTGTTTACGGAAAATCTATAAGTGTGGACATAAATGGATCTCCCTAGTCCGAAAGGTTTGGATTTAGAACAAAAGAAATACACAATACATATAACTTTCTGTTGGCTTGATTTTGCAACCAAGCTTAGTGCTATGGGCACCTGCTAACTAGTAGCAACAGTCTCAATATTAAGCAAAAACAATAAACTAAATCTAAACTAAACTAAACTAGCATGTGCATTTTTGAATTAAAAAACAAGAACAAGAAACATAAAAAATAATATTTGTATTGAAAATGGGGGCAAGCAAGTGCTTGCAATAAGAATACCTTCGATTGATGAAGATAGTTGAGAAGCTCCAAGGGTGAGCAGCTCCAAACTCCAATGGGTCCTTTCTCCAAGGTTGCTACAATGGCCAAAACTCAAGGGAGATTTTGGCAGCATGAGGATAGGAATATGGATGGATGTGAAATGAGGAGCCCCTACCACCTTTTTATAGGTTTTGGTGGTGGGGAATACAATTTGTGGTTTTGTGGAAACCAATGGTATTGACCAACATGGTTTATGTACTTTTCCCTCCTTTTTCCTTTTTTGAATAAAATTAATATTTTTATTCCCTTTTTAATATTTTTGGGAATTTTGGACCCTTTTTGAGGGTTTTTTATGCTTTTTTAGGAAAAATAATCTTTTTGAGTGGGAAAAGGGGTGTACTAAGGTCTTTTGGTGACCTTTTGTTGGCTTTAGAGGCTCAGATGGTGGAAAAGTGGACAAATGGGTCATGTGAATAAGGAAATGAGCTAGTGAGCACTTTTTGGGTGTTAACAGATTGCCCCCTGATGTGTGAGGGCAGGAGCTCATCGTATGGCCGATAGACATCATAGTTCTTTTGTCTTTTTTTTTCTGGGGTTTTGGGGAGGAGAAGAGACCGATTGGAGATTGGATCCGCGGCCCTTGGAAGCTGCAAAAAATAAAGAATATTACATGGCCTCAACCTGAATGAGGAATAATCTCTGATAATGGACGAGGCGGGCATACCCATGCTCGTATCAAGGCATATACATAACAATTAGTCCCAAGAAGGGGGATCTAATACATAAAAAAATTACTAGTACATCATAATGGTCCAGAGGGTACATTATTTTGGGATGTACTCATGATCATGACATAACTAGTCTCAATATCTGATACACTGGAATAACTGATGAACTGCTGGAACTGAAGGTGTCCAACATCTGTAGGGACGTAATGACTATGAGCCATCTCTTGGAAGTATATGTAACTGTATACTCGAGGGAGTATAAAACTGGGGTACATCTGAATACTGTCACCATGCGCAACCCGGATATCTATAGAAAAATTGTAACAGGTTGTTTCCATAAGTAGACTCTCGAATGTGGAAGAGTCAGGTGGTATCCGGGGTCTTCGACTGATAACTGAACGAACCAATGCCCTGTGCGAGTCTCAACGATGCGATCAAGGTGTTGACGCCGAGCATGTGAGAAACAACCATTTGGAGAGGCACTAAGGACTCTTCTCGCAATGATTCGTAGACACTCATCATAAATGGTGATGAGTCCAAGACACAGGGACCTCTAGGTCTATCCTCTGGAATAAATTTGGTTGTCATCGACAAAGGGAGACCAGCAACTAACAAGGCAATGATGTTTCCTTGATAGGAGTGCGAGGTGTAGAGTTGAAGTTTGGTAGTACTGATGGTAGGACTGACATACTTGTGGGGATGGGAAGTAACTGGGGTCATATAGTGGGTAGACTCAAACTTCCTTTGTTCAGAGCATGATGACATGGTTGACCTGGAAGCATAGGGAACTAACTTGTAGGTGTGGCTATCATTGCTTTTAAGGACTGAAGGGTATGTATTGACTCTGGGGGGGAATATGGCTGATGGGTGCTGTCGAGGGATTCTCAGGGTGACATTCTGCAGAATACTCTGAACAAAGGCGACCAAAATGGGGAAGCTCCAATATGAGTAGACGTGATCTGTTGTGGCACCGAGAAGCACCGTTGGTTCCTTCTTCGTAGTTTTAATGAGCTCCAAGAAGGTATAAAAGTGTGCTCTAAAATGGTACTGTCCTGTGGATTTGTGAGCCCAGGACTGTTCGTGCTCATTGGTGCTTTCATTTTTAAGGAGTTAGAAAACGATAAGAAGACTCTGCAGTGGTTGTGACTACTGTCCTGTTGGTTTTACGAGCCCAGGATGGTGATTGCTCGTGGTCGCTTTCATTTTTAGAGAGTCTGAAAGCGGTAAGTGGACTCCATTGGTGTTCTTTTTCATAAGTTAGTCTCCAAGGCCCGAAAAATCATAAAATGATGCAAATGGAGAACTCTTCTAGCCGATGTGACTAGAGTATTCCTTTTTCGTAATTAGTCTACAAGGTCTGGAAAAGGGGTAAACTTATACCAGGTAGACGCCCTTTCAGATACGTTTAGCGAGCATGAAAGGAAGCAAGGTTGCTCGGCGATCTTTTCATTGTTTTAGGAGTCAGAAAAGACCTTAACAGAAACTCCCTAAGTGCCTTTTTCGTAAAAGGGATTGCTCGGCCCGAAAAAGGGATAAAATTATACCGAACAAGAAGGGATTGATGGGAGCGAGAAAAGGTCTCAAGCATCATCATGAGTGTGGAAAACTGGATCCGGTGACATAAAGATTGTCAAAAAGGGACAACGGCCAATGTGGCACGCAAACTAAGGCGACGAGGGGTCATGGGAAAAATGCCCAAAATATATGGAGGTGAGAGCGAGAAATGATCTCAAGCATCATCCCGAGCGCTGAAAACTGGATCCGGCGATATAAGGTTCGTAAAAAACGGACGACGGCCGATGTGGCACTCAAACCGGGGCGACGAGGGGGCATGGAAAAAATGCCCTAAAAATCTGGATGTGAGAGCGAGAAATGATCTCAAGCATCATCACGAACGCGGGAAATTGAATCCGGCGATATAAGACTTGCTAAAAACGGACGACGACCGATGTGGCACGCAAACCGAGGTGACGAGCGGGCATGGAAAAATGCCCTAAAAATCTGGGCGTGAGAGCGAGAAATGATCTCAAGCATCATCACGAGCACGGGAAACTGAATCCGGCGATATAATACTCGTCAAAAATGGATGACGGCCGATGTGGCACGCAAATTGAGGCGACGAGGGCATGAAAAAATGGTCAAAAAATGGACCTGGTGAAAACAGGAAAAGGAAAGAACTGTTATGAAGTTCGCGTTGTTCTGATTCCAATGGTACCAATGGTTTGAGAAACGGACGTCGTATGACGCCGGAATGGTTGTTTGAAAAATGGTGGAATCTCTATAAATAGGGCGTGGGGCCCATATGACGTGTCATTGTTACGTGCGAGTTTGGCAGAGCAATCAGAGCTCTTTCTTGATTTCTAAGAGATTTCACCGTTCGTTTTCGATTCCACGAGTTTCAGGTAACTCTATTCGCCTTAGCCTTTTTAATTATGTCATTTTTTGTTAGCGGCGGGCCCCGAAGGCTGCGAAATTCCACGTTGACCTTCCAACGTGGAATATCGCGGGTTTCGGGTCTCTTCCTGCGATGAACCTCGCGGGTTTTAGGCTGACAGTCGCGATGTTCATCGCGACTGTGAGGTTGGAACCCACGATTTTCATCGCGAGTTCATGTGAGATAGTCGCGATGTTCATCGCGACTATCTGGCCAATACCCGCGATGTTCATCGTGGGTTTTTGTATGGAGGCCGCGATGGCCATCGTGGCTTTTGATGAAAAAGCCGCGATGGTATTTTTTGCAAAAGAAATTTTGATGGGGCTAAAAATTTCGTCTGTTTTTTGGCAGGATGTTGAGGAGACCGTTGACTTCATGGCGAGAGCGGGAGATAGATGATGATCTGATGCTGAGGATTCAGATTGATCCGGTGGTTCTGCAGACTTTGGCGGTGAGTGGACTTCTGAAGTTCGCTCAGATCCCACCAATGCGTTCAGTGAGATGGCTCCTGAACAAGTTGGTGAGTTGGTGGGTGCCAGCAGAGGGTGCTTTTATGATTGGGGGACAGAGGTTGGAGATCACCCTCACAAACGTATATTTTCTCACTGGGTTGCCTCATTTAGGGGAGGTGGGAGATATTCTGCCGAGGATCCCGCCAGGTGTTGATATGGAGGATTTGCTGCAGACCTTTTGTGTTGATGGGGCCATTTTGCAGAACAGAGCGTTGAGTCTGTGATCACTACGGGAGTGGGACATGAGGGCTGTTGGGGCATGTGTTCTGCGAGTATTGGGTGCTGCAGCGCCACATCGTTTGTCAGGGGGACAAACGATGATGGTGGACTCTGTGCTTTGGGGGACCTATTATGCCTGGGCTCAGATGTTTCTAGATGGTGTCCAGAGAGATCTGGACAAGTGATGTCGAGAGGGAGGAGAGTTCTGTTATGCCTCCTTTCTATGCTGCTTTTTCTTCGAGCGGGTGCTGACCTTGCGACCACGGGTGCCCATTCGTGATGGGATGGTGAGCGAGCCGCACATGGTGCGGTGGGGGCATATGATGCCTCGTGTCGGTGGTGGTGTTCGCGGGTTTTTTACGGAGGATATATATGAGCAGTGGGAGCAGATGCCCCTAGTGATTGAGGATTACCCATATGCTGGCATGGACTACCGAGGCGACCCAGAGATGCCTCGAGCCCAGGGACAGGCCTGGGGTTTAGACGGTATGTTTTGTGGTTTGCTGCTACTATATCATCTGATTTGTTTATGATGATAGCTAGATATGTATATGATGGTTTACTTGCATTGTGCAGATGTTGGGCCTGTACCACCGGCCGACTACGTGGCTTGTCGGGGGCAGGCGATGGTGGTTGCTCAACCTCCTACAGCAGTGCCACCTCCACGTGGTGGAGGATTTGCGGCTCGTGGGCGAGGGGTTGGCCCTCGAGATGATGCCATAGAGGGTGTCAGACAGACATTTGACATGATTCTAGCTAGACTCCCTGAGGATGGCTGGAGAGACTTGGACCGGGACATCGTGGAGCGTTGCTTCGGTGCACCGCGTGAGTGGTGGTCGCTCTTGTTGAGGACAGCGGTTTTTTGTGGCAGAGCACAGGGATGGTGCTCGGGATGACCCGGCAGGACCGGTTGAGAGGAGGAACCGTTTACGGGATGATCCAGCGGGGCCAGCAGAGCGGAGAGTTCAGGCTCGCCATGATCCGGCGGGGCCCGCGGAGGAGGCGCCAGAGGAGCCCAGGGACCCTGATGACTAGATGATATGTATTTGCCCCCAAATGATGGTGAGCATATGGGGGAGCACCTTTTTGTACGGCTGATGTATTTTTTGTATATTGGGTGCTGAGGGCACCTATGACATGTTTTGACTATACGATGATGTATATATATATATATATGATGTTGGTTTATAGTCGTGTATGCACATGGATGCACTTGTAGTCTTTATGTTCGCCCGTGGAGGCATGCTTGATTTTTTGTATGCCCGTGGAGGCACATGGTATGCACGTGGATGCACATTTTGTTTTTGGTATATGCCCATGGAGGCACATGGTATGCACGTGGATGCACATTTTGTTTTTTTGTATATTCCCGTGGAGGCACATGTTATGCACGTGGGTGCATATTTTGTTTTGGTATGATGTGATTAGTGTGCCAGTCTAGAATGTTGTTGTCCATATGGTCTGCGACACTATTGAGGTTTCTTGGGACATGTGTGAATGAAATGGATTCAAACTGTTGAATCATTTGTTTAGTGCGCAAAAATTTTCTGAACAGACAGGGATCGGGTACCTGGTAATCATTGTTGAGTTGGGAAACAAGGAGTTGTGAGTCCAGGAAAATGTTAAGGTGACGTATGCTCATTTGGAGAGCTGTGGCCAAGAGACCGGTCATGGCATCATATTCATCCTGGTTGTTTGTAGCGGCACCCAAACACACTCCGTCGATGTGGATCAACTCATGTGAAGGGGAATATACTACCCAAGTTGCGGAGGCCAGATTGGGGGACCATCGGCTTGCACCATTAGCGAAACCGACGTGGAAAAGGGGAACATGTGTGTGAACGGGATCAAGGGAAGGAGCCGACCGGACAGAGGGGTATCCGGTGGAGATTGTATAAATGGCGGGGTCAAGGTCAGGCATTTCGGTATCCGACCAAGTAAAGACATCAATGAATTCTTGGAAGAGTATTTGGTATTCTCCAATATCATGTTCACTGTGGGAGGCTCCTAATGTAATGGTATGAAGGGCACCAGGTGGGTCAGAGGTGTCGATGTGGATGACAGGAGGAATATTGGCCATGTTATTTTCCTCAGAGGCATCAGGAGTAGGAATAGGATCCTTCAACCAGTTGACTTTAATAGGAAGGAAATATTTGGACTCAACTACGAATTGGGTAGCGGTGGTGGATTAGACTGGAATGTAGAAGTCATCGATGCCTCGGAATAAAGTCCGGGTCCTACTGAGGAAACGAATGAGGTAGTTGCACCACAAACAGGTTGTTCAACCATGGGGAGAACATTTTCAGGTGTGGCGGGGGCCTTAGGATCGTAGTAGGTGAGTTAATCGACCTTGACCATGCATCCCTCATTGGGGAACTGCATGGTACGAAAAACGGATGAGGCAACAGCCCGCATGGAATACATGTAGCTGCGGCCAAGTAAAAGGTTATAGTCAAGTTGTGCATTGATGACCTCAATGTCAATGAGCACGGTTTTACCTGCCAGTTGGATGGGGACATTGGCTAAAAGACCTTGGGGTTGAGCCGAATGACCGTCGTAGGCTCGCAACGCAGTGGTGGACTGCTAGAGAGTAGGGGATCCCAACTTCTGCCAGATGAATGTGGACATAACGCATGTAGAGGCCCCTTCATCGATAATGCACCGATGGATGACAAGATTCCGAATGGGAACAGAAACTTTGAATGCTAAACTAGAAGGAAGTCGTGGTTCGGACTGGTCTGAATCGAATGCGATCAGTTGTGAATCATTGGGGTCAATGGCGCCAATGGCAGAGAGTAAAGTCTTGCACTATGAAGGACAGTTTTTCAAGACTTCTAAAGCAGACATGGCTGCAGGAGACTGGGATAAGTCATCCACAATGTTGTAATTTAATGCAGCACGAGCATTGGGATTACTGTTGATGCGACGAAGTGGGAAGCAAGGCGCTTTAGAAGCGCCATCCAGTGGGGCCGGAGGTATACGTAACGTCTGATTGGTGGGATGAACATTAATGTTATTGTCGGCGGGAGGGGCTTCAGAGGTGGAGCCATATTGGTTCCGACAGGTTTGGAGGTTGGCATCGGCGGTTGACATCATCATCAACTGGTGAGTACCTGAATCGAACATGGGTTGATCAGGAGCGGCATATGTGATCTATTGTGGTGGCACGTTGCCCTGAGGGGGAGCTAATGGCTGAGTGTTCACTACAACTTGGTTTGGAAAGGGGTTTTGCAGCACCAAAGGTTGAGGTGGTGGAGGGTTGGGAGGCAGCTGAGGAGCCGCTTGCCCTTGATGATGGGAATCGTCGGTCCAGAGTTGCCGAGCTCGCTCCAAATGTGGGAAAGAATGTGTGTAATGACCATAGACCCCGCAGATAGAACAAGGGTGGTTTGTTCTGAAGTTATTATTTTTAGGCTGCTTGGGGTTCCGATCCGGATTGCGGTTGGGAGGAGTAGCATTGTTATTTTGCGGAGGATTGGGAGGTGGAGGACCTTGCTGATGTTGTTGGTTATTACCACAGTTACGTCCTCTTCCACGGTTCTGTTGCGCATCTTGGTTGCGCTGGTTGTTCTGGTGCTAGGGCTGGTTGTGCTGTGTGTACACTTGCCCTTGAGCAGTGGGAGGATTTTGGTTCGCCGCAGGTGCGGGAGCATGTTGTGGTGCATAATAAGCAGGCGGGGCTGGAGGTGGTCCAGTTACCTGCTGGGGTTGTTGGTAACCCTGAGCTATTGGAGGTGTTGGGCTAGCTGTCGCAGCTTACTGCGGGTAATACATTGGTTGAGGTGCAGCTGGGGGGGTGTATGGAGGTGATGCATGACCAAAGCACTGAGGTGGACATGAAGGTCCACGGGTATGGTGGTGATGTGCCATGGGAGCATATGAACTGGTTGCTCCAGATTGAGATGTAGCCCATGAAATGTCGGGACCATGGCTAGGATGTGTAATGGAAAAGGGTTGGGGATGCGAGGCCATACGACCAATGATGCCATCAGCGGCATGAGATGCCCCCGGCACATCATGTTGGGATGACTCGCCCCGAGGGGTGTCTGGTATAATGGTATAGAGATAACCTGACTGGGCGTAAATGAGGTCAAACTGTTGGGCTTTGAGGATGGCCTCTTCTTCAGACTGGGGTCGTTCGGATGCCACATCCTTCGTAATGAGAGGGAGGAGGGATTTGAGAAACCAATCTAAGAAGATACGGTCGTCTAACTTGATTTTGCAGAGGCTTTGGCGTCGACACCACTCATGAATGTGGTCAGTGATGTGGGTGGCCGTGTTCTGTCTGCAAGACAGTAGGATCTCAACTCCGGCATCATAGTGGACAGGTAACTGGAAGAACTGCAGGAAGGTCAAGGCAAGGGAGGTAAAGGTGGCATGCGTCCCATGGGGCTGCTTGATATACCACTTAGCTGCAGAGCCAGTGAAGGTGCACTGTAATAGACGGAGGCAGACTGAGTCGTCCACTATGGAGTTGGAGAAAGACCATAGATGGAAGGACATGATATGGTTCTGTGGGTCCTCACCTGCCTTGCCCTCAAACTTAGGGATGTCGGAGGGGAGTTTGGTGGGCATTTGAGGCCACGCAGGATCGTGTCTGATAGGATCATTGGTGAGCCTGGCTAAGTATGGTATGTTCAGACTCGCCATGTATGGTAAGCTAGCAGATGAATGTGGCATAGTGACTGGGATATGACTAGTCATGGTGGTATGATGTGGGGGTCCAGTAGCGCCTAAAGTTATGCTAGGTATTGAAGGTATATGTCCTCCAATAGCTGTGGTCTGGTATGGGCCAGCGTTTCCTAATGCAACATGGGTTACACCAGGGTTAGGAATAGCAGTGGTGATTCCCGGAATCTAGTTTGTGGAACTGAGAGGGGGGTGTGACCCCTATATTCGGCATACCCATACCAGGTGGTGGCCCTACGTTGGGAATTCCTATAACAGGGGGTGGCCCTGTGTTGGGCATTCCTAAGGGTGGAGTGTTGCCCATATTAGGAATACCTAGGGGGGGGGGTGGTTGCTATGGATGGCACCACAGCAGAAGGGTCTGTGGATGTATCACCTATGGTGCTGGTAAAAAGTGGGTCGAATTGTGTCCCAGCCATGAGGTTGGTTGGGAATAACTCTGTGGGGTTTTCGGATTCTGCCTCAGAATCAGATGTGAAGTGAGGCATGTCAGAATCGGATGACTGTCTGGTTGACCGATGATGTGTCTAGTCAAGGGATAAGGCTCGGCATCGATGACGTGGCGATCCAAGTAGACTGAACTCTGGGAGTTCGCCCTGAAGACGATGAGAGCATCTAAAATTCTCAATGGTGAGAAATAAGTTTTTTGTGGAAAAATCTTATGTGTAAAATGGTAATGTATAAAAAACTCAAAACCCTAATGCAACCAAGGGTGCAAGAAGGGGAGTGAAAATGAAGGCTCTCAGGCCAAAAAATCAACCTCAAAAAGGCACTTATTATAGCAGCTATGCTATAATAAGTGGAGGGATGCAAAAAATGGTCAGAGTACCAACATGCAAACAGCTTCTCGAAAAAATAGGTGTAACTAGACCAAAGGTGGATTGTATCATGCAAACACCTAACTAAAAGTATTGTGAACCAATAAACCATATTCTCTGCAAGGTGATGAAATCCAAGTTAGACAATATTGAGTGTTGAGTCAACGGCTAGATATCCCCCTACCGGGAGGGACACCGGGTAATCAATCCTAAAGAATGGCTACTATGATACTCCGTTCATGACACGTCGAGAAAAGGTAAATATGTCGTTGGTCCTTTTACCGCAATACCCCCATACAGGGATATCCCGAGAACTGCGAATGGTATCCCTTCGGTTACTGAATGGATTTCGGTATTCCACTCAGGCTTCTGGAACCATCCTCGCGACTTCAACGCTCCTAGGGAAGAGGCCTTCCCATAAACCGGTTGTGACCGTGCCAATAAATACTAAGAGATTTTGGTTCCCTAATGGACAACAACTATGTCTCAGATGTAATAACTGAGGGGTGTTATTGGAACACCTATCCCCTCAATACTACCTAGCTACAAAGTTCTTTTAATGCTCCCCAAGTGGGGTTAAAAGTGGGTTGAAATTAGGGTAAGTTTTAAGGCTCAGTTTAAATTATGTGTTTGAGTGGGTGCACGTGTGATATTTTAAACTGAAATTGAAAAAGTAAATGCTAAGTATTCAAAAAACAAAGGATTTTTTGAATATATAAAAGCAAATAATATGACTTTTTCAATAAACGGAAATTAAATGCTTTGCAAAGACTATTCAAAAAGCAAAGGATCTTTTGAAATAGGAAAGCAAATAATATAACATCTTTAAGAAATAAATGGATTTCTTTTTCAAAAATTGCTATGGGCAAAATATTTAAAGAAGCAAACAGCAAAAAAATTTTAATCTAGATAAAATGCAAAATTAAATCCTTCTTTCAATTTCTGAAAATTTTTAAAAAGACTTTTTCAATGTGCATTCTAAATAGTAAAAAGATTAAATGGCTGTAATAATGCAGGAATTTTTTGATACTGTAAAATAGCTATGTGGGCAGAAAATATAGTAAAAAATTAATTTTTAAACGGATCGGTCGAATGGAAAAAATTGGCATCATGGGTTTTGACAGAACAGCCGCGATGGACGGTGGAGGTTTCTATCGCACAGTCGCGATGGGAAGCGCGGGTTTCGGCCGCGAAGCCGCGATGCACCGCGCGGGATTTCGTCACACAGTCGCGATGTGCAGCGCGGAAAATGTCCGCGAAGCCGTGATGTTCAGCGCGCTAAATGGTCGCGAAGCCGCGGTGAACCGTGCGGAAAAAGGCCGCGCAGTCGCGATGAGCCGCGCGACTGTTGGGAAAAAAGCCGCGAGGCGAAAGCCGTACGCGGACGCCGAAAAAATGAACTCGAAAATTGAGAATTTCGGGCTGTTAATGGCTAGAAAATGGGCCAAGATCTAGAACAGCAATGGATCTGCAATCTAGGGTGGCAGATCTATGAATTAAACTAACTAATATTATCAAAAAGTAAGATCTAAAGCAAAAGTGAGATCTAAAGTTTCAAAAAGCAGCGGAGTCGCCAAAAACTGTTGGCTTGGTTTTGCAACCAAGCTTAGTGCTATGGGCACCTGCTAACTAGTAGCAGCAGTCTCAATATTAAGCAAAAACAATAAACTAAATCTAAACTAAACTAAACTAGCATGTGCATTTTTGAATTAAAAAACAAGAACAAGAAACATAAAAAATAATTTTTGTATTGAAAATGGGGGCAAGCAAGTGCTTGCAATAAGAATACCTTCGATTGATGAAGATAGTTGAGAAGCTCCAAGGGTGAGCAGCTCCAAACTCCAATGGGTCCTTTCTCCAAGGTTGCTACAATGGCCAAAACTCAAGGGAGATTTTGGCAGCATGAGGATAGGAATATGGATGGATGTGAAATGAGGAGCCCCTACCACCTTTTTATAGGTTTTGGTGGTGGGGAATACCATTTGTGGTTTTGTGGAAACCAGTGGTATTGACCAACATGGTTTAGGTACTTTTCCCTCCTTTTTCCTTTTTTGAATAAAATTAATATTTTTATTCCCTTTTTAATATTTTTGAGAATTTTGGACCCTTTTTGAGGGTTTTTTTATGCTTTTTTAGGAAAAATAATCTTTTTGAGTGGGAAAAGGGGTGTACTAAGGTCTTTTGGTGACCTTTTGTTGGCTTTAGAGGCTCAGATGGTGGAAAAGTGGACAAATGGGTCATGTGAATAAGGAAATGAGCTAGTGAGCACTTTTTGGGTGTTAACACTTTCCTAGATTGATCAAATTGCGAAGTAGATGAAGAGATAACTCACCTCATGAATGCAATTCATTTCTCCTTTTTTTATTTAACTCCTTGATATCCATATCTTGACCTAGAAAATGGCTTGAAACAAGTTGAAACAATTGAGTAGTGATAGGATATAATCATAAATCAGTCCAAATTAGTGGTCAAAGAATCCAATCCTAAACTCTATAATGACAATATGTTTATGGAAAGAATTCACCTTAATGTAATTACAAAAAGTACAAAGAGAGAGGTTACAACTGAGATTTGATGTTGTAACACCTTCCGAATTCAATCTTAGCCTCAAAGATCAAAGCTTTTCTTCCTAATGGATGAAAGGAATCTTCTAGCAGAATTCCACTAGCATGTAGGTACTCTATCCTTCCTCCTTTAACCACAGAGAGAGGGTTTATATTTACAGGCATTAAAGGATACGAGAGGTTGAGTATTTGCGGGATAATATGAAGGGATCATCCCACTAGGTAAGGTGATTGAGTGCCACCTTTCATAACATATCGGGATAAGCCTCCATGCAATCAATGGTTCGAGAATTCGGTCAAAGCTTCTCACTTTCCATTTTAACCAATAGCGACGCACCTTGAAAAGTAGCAACCTGCGTCTTTTAAGGGTGATGCATCTTGTGTGAAGGAAGATAGTGTCACCAACACGCTCTGTCAATGTGAAGAGGGCGTCACCTAAGGTTTGATGCACCTTTCCAATTAGCAGGGCATGTCGAGGTGACAACACAATGCTAAAAGGGTCAACAACAAAAATCCTTTTAATCATTCAGCCAATGTGCTTTAGGAATTAAGGCATATAAAGGACAAATAACTCATGATGATGAGATTTTGGTGTAACAAATCCATGTCTTTCTTCATCTTGCTTTCACATATACTTCTTCAAAGTGGCTTCCATCTAGTTCTTCAAAGTATATTTCATATACTTCTTCAAATTGGAATAGGAATACCGATTCCTCTTTGACAATAGTTGACATCAATGAAAACCAATGTTCAACACACTTTTCATTAGATTTGGAGAAAAATCAAAAACTTTAAGATCAACTTGTAGGACGAAAAATTTATTTGTCTCGATCACTTCAAATTGAACACATGATAATTCCTTAGTAATGGCATCTGGAGATATCATTATTCCAACTCGAGTGTCCAATCCTTCACCATCACAACATAAGAGATATAAATCTAGGTGCAAATTAGATGGTTCATTCATTTCAACATACCATGGATGATTGAATAAACCAAAGTTGAGATATTTTAACAAATCAAGAAACATAATTTCTTTGAATTTATTAAAGGCCATGAACAAAAACATATTTTACCTACAATAGAGTAAACATTTTATGGTTAATATAAGAATCTATATACAATTTTTATAGTTATAAATTAGTTTCTAATTAATAGATGTATTGATGAAAATGTTGATTAATGAATGATTTCACCTCTCTAAAGTCAATAAATTGACCAATGAATAACTCTTCTTGGAGGATCCATGCAAGAGCGATCATTCCTTCTTCAAATCTTAGTAAATCATTGCGTGTTAGGAAGGTATCATGGCAATAGGGAAATACTTATCCCTCCTCGAGATGACCTTTGATATGTACATTGAGAATGAATAGATCAAAGAAGGAGCAAATGCTATTACCTCATAAGTGACATTTTTATTTGGTATTTGGGCTCGAAGGAAACCGAGCAATGAGATAAGGGGATATCACTCTTTTCTCAATAGCTACCCTATTGTGGTTCATCAAAAATTGATTGTTCCAAGAAAGGGTGGCTATTCCAAGAAAGAGTGACCATTCCTTCATCAAAGTTACTTAATTCATTGTTATCTATAGAGCCACTTTATCAAAGTTTCTTATTTCATTGTTATATGAGAAGGTAAACCCAATGAGAAAAATATACTCTTTGTTGTTGTTTTTTCCAAGGAATTTTGTTGGTGAAAGAGATACCACTCGTTTTGTGAGATTGATTGATTTAGATTGATCGATAAGCACTTCCTCAAATGATCCAATGCTACTGATCGATATTAAGAAATATACCACAATATTATCAACTTCTCCTTTCTCCAATGCTCACATTACATTTTTTAGTTTAAATGTATAGACTTAAGACATAATGGATTATCTTTTCCATGGGAACTAATCATAAAGAGAAAGAGCGCTTTTCCTTCCCTCGTGGGATTTTATGAAGTTGTCGCGCCTGGGGAAGGTTAGGTCAACCCTTCTTGTTTTCAATATTGTATATATTTTTATATTAAAGGAAAGGTCAGCTGAACCTTATTGTATCATAGAAATAATATAAATAGTGATCACGAGACAAGTCAATCGATATTGATTTCCATTACAAAATCTATTACATATGTATTGAATTCTCTTTTATCTAGTGGTTCCATAAGGTGGTTCTCTTGTAATGTATTAAAGGAGGGGTCATTTGAACCTTTTGGGTTTCAATATTGTTGATATTATGGTAACAAATGATCGTTTATAACAATGGGAACTAGGAGTAGTACCAATAACCAACAAAATCTAATCCAAGTACTGTTAGCATACCATGACAATAACCTATAAGGGTAGATATCATATGTTTTGGCCACTAGGAACCTTCTTCAAGCGGGGGGGAATAAGTTATCCCTCGAACAGTATTGTGTCGCTTCTTTTAAACAGGTGGTGAGCATCCCCCCTAAGAAAACATAAACATGTTACCTCGGGTTTTACCTCCTTTGGCATGGCACTTCTTTCCCCGGAAATTATTTTCTACTTGATGATAAAGGGTTTTTAAAGGTTCCTTATAGACAATACCTATGTTTCATATGAGAAATTATTGATGAGCATTATTTGGATGCCTAGCCCAACAATCCTACCTTATACTTACAAATTATTTTGTGCCCTCCTGTGGAGAAATTATTTTGGTTGGATTAAGTTGTTGTGGTTGATTGTTTAATGGCTTTATTCGCTTAGTGGAGTGAAAAGGAGAGATCATTACTAAAAATTAATCCATCCAATTTAAATTATATCTATTCTATACATGTACATGTTAAATAATAACTAAATATGAACAATTTTTTTTAACACATTCCAAAAGAGTGATTAAGCATATTTATTTAAAACATGCACACTTTCAATTTATTATTGTGCGATAACATAAGGGGTATTTTAATAAAATAATTTATTAACATGCATGACAATACGAATTTCTACTTTCTACATTTTAAAATTATAAATTTAGTACTCTACATTAAATTAACTTCTTGATTATGTTAACTATGCTTTGAATTTTAATTGAAAAATATAAAATTTAATCGATATAAATAGAACAAATTTGATAAAATTGGAAGATATATCACTCCACATTTATATAATATTAAAAAACTATACACAATTTCTATTTGTTAATATAATATATATAAAAACCAAACAATTTATCTATTCTTTATTAAATTAAATAGAGATTAAAATTAAATTTGTAAGTGAAAATGAAATTACCAAATTGATGAAACATGGGTTTCTTGTATCTTAAGAGGCGCTAATTTACCACCCCTGGTACATTTTAAGAGGAGGTGTGTGCCATTATATATTTTACAATTTTACATTATCTAGTTCACATGGAGTATTACATATTTATTCTTGGTCTCTTCTCGTATTTATTCTTGATTAATTTTATCACGATCATGTTTCCTGCTTCAACGTTTCTTACTTTCCATGTTGATTGGTGAATAAGAAATGAAAATTTCCAATTTCCTTTGAAATATTTAGAAAAATGTACACTATGAGAGACTCAAGAGGCTAAAAATGGAGTTACAATTAATAAATTTGAGTTTATATGTGTTTTTATAGATTTTTTTATATAATTCAATTCATTAAATGTAAAAGGTGGGTAGGTAATTCACGAGCATGGTCAGAGGGAAGGAAGTCAGCAGAAATCAATGAAAAAGTTGGTGAACAACAATTGGATTGATCCGTCAAGCTTGATCCAACGTTTTTCGAATGCTTGATAGAGATTTATGAAAACTCGTTCGAGCTATTACCTCAAGCAAGCTTTTGGTTAATTGTACATAAATCCTCGATCAAGGTATTTTCAAAATGCATCCAAACTCTCGATCAAGGTTTTCAAAATCCTTGATTGAGATAATAGATTAAACAAGGGAATTAAAACAATATTTTAGCCCCCTCTTATACAAATTTATTTTTACTGGCCTTTTTTCCAGATCTAAACCATGTTGGGATATATTACCCATTTAGACATTAGCCATAGAACATTATTTGTTTTTCCTAGTGCATAGACACCCTAGTTAGTTTACTAGTGCATAGTCCTCATCATTATGATTATCATCGATCTACATATTTGTAACTTTATCCTTGATTATACGCACATGCATGAATATTGGGATATAATGCACCAATTTCCTTGATTTTAGGGATCTGCAGTGCCCTCCTATATTTCATGTTATTCTGGAGTTACACTAGTAGTTGTGACATCTCCAGTTAACTAAACCTCCTTATGTGCCCCTCTTGAGATTCTCTCTCTACTATTTTTAACTTGTAACTCCCTCATGCACCCTCCAAGCCACCTACCATCAATTAAATGCAACCTAGCATGGGTTAAACTGGTCATTTGATCGAAATTGCAACTCGAACTCATGTCTAGTGATGTGAATCTTCCAATATAACCCTGCCACATGTATGGATTTCAAATGCCTCCTAAGGATCATGAATTTATCTCTTGAGAGTGTATTATAAATGTACACACATTGTTGAATAATAGACGCATGGAAAGTATTCCAATTGATTTCGAAACCTCTTGTGTTATAGCACATTTTTTCTTCTCAATTTTCCTGTGCATCTCGGTGAAATTAAGTGAGGATTATTTTTGTCTCTAGATCTGTTGTGTAAAATATCACATGCTATCAGAGATTTTCTGAGCAAAGTAGTCTTCCAGAGTGTTTTGTAGGTGTAGTTTCTTCCATTTTTGCACCAGAAGCAGTGGAGGGTTCACATAATTCATGGGGAAATTCCCTTCAATCAATTTTGATTTATCCAAAGTGGTATTCCAAAGTGTGATGCACTCCTGAATTTGAAAACTTATGAAGTAAGACATCCTTGTAGATCTTATTTTGCAGGTTATTTTCTCACCAGGAGCGCATTAGCAAAGCATGGATTAGATTCAAGCTGTGATACTATCTCCTTTCAATTATTTCGAATGGAAGGCCAAAATGGAAGTCCTACTTCGAAGTAAGGGTATCTATAGAGTCACCATGGTGTACAGAGTCACCATGGCACTAGAGAATGAACCAAATGTTGATGTTGAGAAGGATAAGTGGTTTAATAGATTGGATGAAGTTTATGGTTTGATTTGTCTCAACATCTCCCAAGATCTTCTATTTCATCTTGATGGTTTGGCAAATCCAAATCATGTGTGTACCAATATTGAGTCCCTGTTTGGAAAGCAATATGAGCTAATAGGTCATCTATTGGAGAATGAGTTGATCTCATTGAGTCCAAGCAGTTTAGACACCATGCAATATTTCATATCAAATTTCAGGTCACTAGTGCTATAGCTCAAGCAATGTGGGATTGAGAAGAAAGAGGAGCAGCTCATTCTTTCCATCCTATCAAAACTGGGTGTTGATTACTTAGTGTTTGTCTCTACATTCTATGCAACCAAGAAAGTAGTTTCAAACTGGAAGATGCCATCCTTAAGTGTATTCATAGACTATCTCACCAAATAGTGATACAATTTGGTACGTATGGGTGGTTTGAGATCCTCTAAGGACTATGCGCTTGCATATTTTGGAGCCAAGAATTCTCAAGGAAATAAAAAATTGAAAAAGAAGAATTTTTCAAATGATGAGGGTTCCAACTAAACTAATGAATGTTCCAATTCCAAGAAGAAGAAAAATAAAGGGGGATCCAAGTATTCTTACTACAATGAAGGTTTCCATTCTAATAAATCTTGTATGAAGAATAAATTGGAAATCATGACTCAATTTCTTAAAAAACATAACATTGATGTTCCTGATCTCACAAGAAATAAAGAACTAGAAAAGCCTGCTACTCACCAAGATCTCTATCTCAATGCTACTCACCAAGATAATCATTTTAATGCTTTAATTTCTCAAGTAAAACCACCTTCTTAGGATTCTAATATTTCTAATTTAGATGCACATTATGATATCTATGAATCAGAAATATCCATCCATTCTTTGGAAGAATCTCAAATCAGTTCAATGGAACCACCTCTCAATCCTTTTGTTTTTTCATATGTTTCTGACTTGCCTCCATAAATCTCTTTCCAGGTTCATTCAAATCATTCTTATTAGATCTATGAATCTGATGCATAATTTTAAAATATGGTTAAATGGAAAACACATCCATATTTCCCACCATTGGATTCAGAAAAGACTCCTCAACCCCAAGTGCGCCAGTTGACAAACCCATGGTTTCTGAAAATATGTCACTTGTTTCAGTTGTATTCCAGTCTTTAATATCTTTCAGTGGTTGGATTTCCATCACACTGGCCCTCTTTGGACTATTATTCCACATGCATGGACCGGATCTCACCTTTTTGTGTTGATATTTCAAGGTTACACAGTCTAAATACCCCATAGGTTCACTCAACAAACAATAGAATTCAATTGCACCATATTTTCTTTATGTGATCCTACTCGCTCATGGAGACACTTCACCATTTATTTTTGCTGCTCCATATAGTTCCTATTTTTTTGTTCTAGAGCCTCATAATATCTATTGTGAAATTGGGAAGGTGATCAATTAGTCTGGAAGGAAGATACATGGATACAGTGTCCTTTATGCAGCTACATATGTTACTAATTCTGATGAGTTCATTGATGCATTTCGGATAGGAGAGTGCACATATGTCTTGTCCATATTTAATTATGTATTCAGATATGATTATGTATTTAGATATGATTATGTATGTGTTCACATCAAGAGGCATTCATATGATGCTCCTTCATCAACAAAAGCTAAGTTCAAAGGGGCTCCTACACATGTTTTTTGGCTACACTACATTGAAAAATTGGTACATGATCAAGGAATCTACAACATCTTCACCAAGTCTCTCACCAAGGAGTAGTACATTCATATAATTCAAGTGAATAAGAAGACATTGTGAATACCTTTTGTTTAATTTTGTACCATGGCCTTTTTTAGGAGGGGGTTTCTCCCCACTGTGTTCACCTTCTTTCCTTGGTTGATATGGACAAATAAAGTCACTTTTGATGTAAAGGGTGACCTTTGGTCTTTGTTACCAGGGCCCTATTTTTTATTTTCCTCACATAAGTCAGACTTAAGGGGGGTGGTTGGGATATATTACACATCTAGACATTAGGCATATAACATTATTTGGTTTTCCTAGTGCATAGACACCCTAGTTGGTTTACTAGTGCATATTCCTCATCATTGTGATTATCATCGAACTACATATTTGTCACTTTATCCTTCATTATCCACACATGCATGAATATTGGGATATAATGCGCTAGTGTCCTTGATATTAGGGATATGGAGTTCTCTCCTTGATTTCATACTATTATGGAGTTACAATGGCAGTTGTGACATCTTAAGTTAACTAAACCTCCTTATATGGCCCTCTTGAGATTCTCTCTTTGCTATTTTTATCCTATAACTCCCTCATGCACCCTTCAAGCCACCTACCATCAATTAAACTGACTATTTGATCGTAGTTGCAACTGGAACTCATGTCTAGTGATGTGAATATTCTAATATAATCATGCCACATGCATGGATTTCGAATGCCTCCTAAGGCTAAAAAATTTCTCTCTTGAGAGTGTATTATAAATTTACACACATTGTTGAATAATAGATGCATGAAAATTATTCCAATTGAGTTCCAAACCTCTTGTGTTCTAACACATTTTTTCTTCCCAATTTTCTTGTGCATCTCTATGAAATTAAGTGAGGATTCATTATTTTGAGGTAAAAAATGGGCCTCAAAACAAGAAAATGTACTATAAAAATCAACCAATCACATTCTAGTAGATGACATCATCCCCCATGGTTGAGGTGGCATTGCACAACTTAAGAATGTTTATTTGTCAAATTTTCTATGGTGGATGAAAACCCATAGTTAACCAAGGTAGTGGTATAAGTACTTTTAAGTCATAAAGTAAAGTACTCATAATGAAAGTCCTTTAACATTTTTTTCGTAAAATAATATTATTGTCATTTTCAAGTAAACAACTCATAATGAATGTCTTTTCACACTTTTCTTTCATTTTACACTTTCTCATAAAATAATATTATTGTCATTTTCAAGGAAAGTACTCATAATTCATAAAGAAGGCCCTTTCACATTTTATATAAAATAATATATTGTCATTTTCATGTTTTTAATTTTAAATTATATATTCACTATATTTTATTTAATATTATAATGGCAAACTAATTTAGAAGCGTATATATATATATATAGATATATATATATATACTTTTAAAATAAATTAATTTCATGAATGATATTAATATGAAAAAGATATATTAGTTATGCAATGTTGATTATAATAATATTACTAACATTTTACATGTAAATAAATTTTCAATTAAATCACATTATATTAAATTGATGAAAAAATACTAAATATAAAAAGTCTACATAAATTAAAAAAAAATAGCTCCTAAAAAATGTTTTTTATTATTTAATTTGATTTGCAAGTTAAAGACAAATAAATGCTAAAGGACAATAATTTTTTGGGAATTTACAATCAATCTTAGTCACATCAATGTAGAGTTATTTTATTAATTTTATTTGTAGTGAATTTTGAAAAGTAACTCAACCATGGTTATTTATATTATGCATAGAAAATAGTGTAGGAAGCGACTTGTCATATATACCTACCCCATAAAACCCCTAACTCATAATATTTTAATATATCTAATATTTTTTTAGTATATCTCTTAGGAGGCCATTTTTTGACCTTAAAATCTCTCTAATAATTTTTGTCTCTAGATGTGTAAAATTTCACAAACTATGTCCTCGGATGCACCTTAGGTGGTGGACTTCATACCAATGGATTCATCAATGAATTGTATATCTATTGGCATATAATTTATGGTTTTCTGATTTCATATGATAATTTTTTTTTAATTTTTCTTTTGAAACTTACACTTACAAAACCATGTCCATAAGTTCAAATCATGGAAAAGAAAAATCAAAAACATAAAATTTACACAACCAAAAAAATTTCAAAAAATATATATGCCCTAGACCAATGCGTGCTATTCAAAAGGGTATTTTTTGTTTTTCGATGTTTCCAATTAGTAAAAACAAATTTACATGCACGCACATGTGTACGAAATGCAATTAAACTTTCAATGGTCAATTTTGAAAATTAAAAAAATAATTTTTCCATCATAAATTTTAAAATAAATATGTGTGTTCTAGTGCATTTTGTGTAGATTATGTTCATATATATTTTTTCAAAAATTATGCATTTATCACTAAATTATTTTACGTGCACACAAGCCACTTGTTAACTTTTCTTGAAATTTACAAGAAAAAACCTATCATTAAATGTAATTTTGACATATTAAATAATATTTTTTTTTAAATATAGGTGGAAAGAAAAGATAATTCCCTACAATTTGTTTTTTTTATGCATGTCGAAATTCACAAGGCATATATGAGTTTTGAGGGCTTCGATTTATTAAATGGGTTAAAAATCAAATTTTCACCATCACTTTTGGACAAAAAGTGTTACACATTTTCATGGATTCACATTTGGATTTATATCATCCAAATCCTCGCTTGCCAAAATTTGACTCTAATGCTTGCCAGAGTGTTGAATCCGTCTACAATATAATTTTCTAATTTATTTGAGAAATTATGGTCAAGAGAGATTTTCAACAAGTTATTCATGTTGTCATCAACTAGTTTATTCGGAATCACATTTTCCTAGTGCTACAAAGAAAACTCTAGATTCCAAAGCACATTTTCCATATCTAGAATTTCAACTACTTGCTCAATAAGGACATCTACTTCCCCATACTTATTAAGGACCTTGGGATTAATTTTACCTTTCAAATAAGGATCTATGATTTGTTCCAAAATTCCATTTCTCTAATAATGAAGAGCCCATTCAACAATGCTTACCTATTCTCTTAGAAGAGAAGGACTAATAGAAATTCAAGCACACAACACCTCAAAAAACACAAGGCCAAATGATTAAGCATCTAACTTTTTAGTGAGTTGCTACCTATGGTAGTATTCTGGGTTCAGGAATCCAAAGTTTCCTTTGACCACAATGCTAATATGAGTATTGTCAAGAGTTGGGACTATATTTTTTAATCCAAAATGTGAAGCTTTTTCAACTAGGTTTTCACTAATAAGTATGTTTGTGGTCTTCACATCCTGATGTATGATTTTCATTTTATTTCTCTTCAAAATTATGGAAAAATATTGCACTCCAAAAAAAATTGTTGTCTTTCAACTTCTAGGCCTCTTATAAAGAAACAAACAATTTCACTATGTAAATATTTATGTGTCCATATCTCATTATATAAATCTGCATGTTTTATTTCACAACTCTTAAGATGCTCAAGTGACTATCTGCATCATCCATGTGAGTCACCTAAACTACCAATAATCATGTGTACCTCACATATTGAGAAAACACAAACTAGAGAGAAGCAATTATCTATCACATGTCAAAGTTTTCTTATTGAACATTCTTTTTCACTACACCAAGCATTTCCCAGTCCTCTTGAGCTAAAAAAACAGTTTTACAAGGAAACAATGCTAGCAATCTTGTTCTATATGTGTCGAGCATTAGATTTTTGGTCCCTTTATCATAAACAACAAATTAATCTACTAAAGTATCTTGGCCTCCATAGAATGTCATGTTATCCTAATACAGGTTGCATGTCAATTCATCATAGAGTGTCTTGTAGTCATATGTCACCATAATCTTAGGTTTTTCTGGTTTCACTTATCACAGTAGGTTACCAAAAAATTAGGAATTGTACTTGTTGAAAATTGAACATGATTTTCTTTGCACAATGAAATACATTGTAACAAATAAATAATATATATCAACTCTTTATTGGTGGAAACATACAAATGTTTAATCCTTAGATGGGGTGATAAGGGGTGGGGAAATGGCCTCCCCATGAGGGAAAGGGAAATCAATACACACTTCAAGGACATGCAGTTGATCCATTAACAAAAGACACAAACCATTAAATCGCTCACCAACTTCCTTGAAATGATGTTAAATCCATCATGTAGGAGGGGGGTGGATGTAATCCAGCCAAATTGTCCATCAATTTGATTTCATAAGAGGAACTTAATGGGGCTTGTGTGGTGTGTTAAAGAAGTGAACTAGTCTAAATCTAAATGGAATTGGAGCACTTTGATTATCATAGTGTTGGCTCCCGCTCAAGTTGATGTGCTAGGGAAGAAGACGATTGCACTTGTTGTTTGGATCCCAGAGAAATCATTGCATTGGGGATGGTTGATCCTATTCATTCCATCCCCCAACTTCCCCCCTTCTTCCAAGAAACAATTAAGGAACATGGATAGACAAAGAGTGTGTTGTAAAAGAGGTGGGAGCACCAATCATTTTTGGCCATAGAGACTTTATCCAGAGAGGGAAATGCCTTGGCACCTCTGCCATAACATAGAGAAATGTGAAGGCCCATGTAGAGTATATTTAGTTTTGAAATGACATAATGGACCAGAGAAATCTTCAAAAAAATATGGATCCATAACAGATGTTGAATATTCTACTTGGACGCTACCTCTAGGAGTAGGAGCATACTCATGCTTTCAACCAAAGTCTCATAGCTCACCTAAGGGATGATACAAATGTGCTGCAAATTCGTCTTGACATAATTGAATGTTTGAATATAGCGATGGAACCATTCTCGACCGACTAGACAAGTCTATCTGAAGCTACTCGTGACTAGGTTCCACTACCTTAAGTTTTGGTTGATCATTTCAAAACGCCAATGTTAATTTTACTCTTTCTATGTTGTTTATGTAGCCTAAGTTTCATCAAATTTTGGGATTTTATCAGGGCTCTCCTAGTTTCTTGATCTTTTGCAGGATCCCTTTCCCCTCAATTTTGTTTGGAGTGGATTCTTTGGCATTTAGTTTTGTTTGGATGGTTTCAACTAGTTTGGTTTGGATGGTTTCACCTACAAACTCTATTTGAATTGTTATCATATGAATACATAGTATAGTATGAGTCTTTAGTATGCTTCCCTAGTTTCCATTATTGGCAGGATAGTATGTGTTGGTTGTGGAGCCTAATCTTCCTTATTCATAGGTCATGTTTCAGCTATTTCTGGATCTCAACTCATGACGGGGGGGTTTGGGGGGGCTTATCCCCCCAATATATTCGTTTCCCATAGAAAAAATCTTGGTAAAGATGCCTTGTAAAATGTTGTAATTTGAAAGTCATGACTTGGTCAGTAATGGGCGATTTACGTTCCCATGGTATGAGGTGTCCCATAGTATTTTCCCATGGTAATCCCTCTTTAAAAAGAAGGCATTGTAATACGGTTGTGTATTGTAGCAAATGTTGTAAATATCTCTATGAATGTGTAAGAGATATTGTGAGAGAGTGAAGAGGAAATTGCAGCAGATGTGTTGCATGTTGTATCCATTCATTTTGTTGGATGGTATAATAATAAAAGAACTAGAAATTTCTCTGTGGATGTACCCAGATTGGGTGAAACATGTATATTGGTGTCTCTCTTGTAATGTGTTTATGTGATTTATATTTGCATCTTGTTTATTTTTATTGCTCTGCGATCATGTTTTTCTAACAATTGGTATCTCATCCAAAGGTCTATTTGGTAGATAAAATTGCAGGAAAGAAGGGTTCCTAGTTTGAGTGGGAGCAACGGTGGAAGAATGAAAGTTTAAGGTCAAGAAATTTAACGGCCAAATCTACTAGTTATGGAAGATGCAAATGGAGGACTTTCTGTATCAAAAGCATATATTCCTACCATTAGGAGGAAAATCGAAAAAAGACGGTGACTATGAAGGATGAAGAATGGGAGGTTCTTGACAGAAAGGAATTGGGAACAATACAGTTGTTCCTAGAATCATCGTTGGCTTTCAATATCTCAAAAGAAAAGACAATGGAGAGTCTGATGAATGCATTGGGTAAGCTGTATGAAAAACCCTTGGCCTCCAATAAGGTATTTCTAATGAAGGGTTTATTTAATATGAAGATGTCAGAAGATGGATCTATTGTTTATCATTTAAATGAATTTAATAAGATTAAGAATCAGCTAAGGTTTTTAAATGTGAACTTTGATGATGAGTTTATGGCTCTTCTTATCTTGTGATCATTTCCAGAAAGCTAGAATGGATTGGTCATGGCTGTAAGTAACTTTGTCTCTGGTTCAAACACTTTAAAATTTGATGATGTTGTTGGTGTTATTCTTAGCGAGGAAATGTGAAGGAAAATCACAAGTGAGACACCAGGTAATGCGTTGACCATGGAGAACAGGGGAAGACAAAGGGAGAGAGGAAAGAGCCTAGATAATCATAGCAAGTCCAAAAAGGGAATATCCAAGTCCATACTAGGAAAGATAGAGTGTTGGAATTGTGGAAAGAAATGACATCTGATTAAGAACTGCAGATCTCTAAAGAAGAAAGGAGATGGATAGAAGGAGACTACTAAGGAAGAAAATGTAACAGGTGATGTGTTACAAGATTCTTTGATTCTTGCATTAGACAATACTAGTGATTAATCGGTAGTAGATTCAGGGGCTTCATGTCATGCTACACCCTATAAGAAATTTATTTATGATTATTTTCAAGGTGATTTTGGACATGTTTTATTGGGTGATGATGAACCATGTAAAATTGTTGGAATGGGTAAGGTACTGATAAAATTAACGAAGGGAGGTGAATGGATGTTGAAATATGTGAGGCATATTCATACTATGAAAATAAATTTGATCTCAATAGGGTAGTTGCGAGATGATGAATATTTATCTATGTTTGGAGAAACATGGTGGAATATCACTAAAAGATTTATGGTGATAGAAAAATAAGACGGGATAGGTACATTGTATTTATGTCCTCAGAATACTATCTATTCTATTTCTTTAGTTTCCATAGGAACAGATACAACATTGTGGCATCATGGGCTTGGCCACATGAGTAAGAAGGGGATGCATATTCTCCACTTAGGGAATTTTCCTCCAGATCTGAAGCAAGTAAGTTTGAAATTATGTAAGAGTTGTGTTTATGGAAAATAGAAGAGAATCATATTTCTTGGGGTTGGGAAACATAAGAAGAGAGAAAAGTTAGAGCTTGTGCATACATATGTATGGGGACCAACTCAAGTACAATATCTTGGCGTCTCTTGTTCTTATGTTACATTTATTGATAATGCAACTAGAAAAAAATGTGTTTATTGCATTCGATATAAATATGATGTGTTTGCTACTTTTAAGAAGTGGAAAGATTTGGTTGAGAATGAGACATGAAAAAGGTTGAAGTGTCTCAGATCTGATAATGGAGGTGAATATTGAAGCAAGGAGTTTGATAGTTATTATTCATACCATGGGATTGGTAGAGAGAAGACATTACCTGGAACACCACAAGAAAATGGTGTGTAAGAAAGGATGAACAGAATAATCATGGAGCGTGAAAGTTGTATGAAATTGCATGCAGGTTTTCCCTCACAGTTTTGGGAATATGTTGTAGATATTGTTGTTTACTTAATAAACAAAGGGCCTTCAAGCACTTTGGATGGTGGTATTCCAGAGGAGGCATGGGCAGGTAAAAATATAAACTACTCATTTATGAGAACTTTTGGTTGTGAAGCATTTGTCCATATTGATAAAGAAAATATAACAAAGCTTGAGGCTAAATCCAAGAAATGTACCTTTTTTGGATATGTGGTTGATGATTTTGGTTATCTCTTATGAGATTATGGGATTATGAAAATAAAAAAATCATTAGGAGTAGAGATGTGGTATTCAATGAAAATGTCATGTACAAAGATTAATTGCAGGGAAAGAAACATGAAAAGGAAAACACATAGTACACAGTGCTTGATGAAATCAAAGAAAATTAAGTCCCGAAGGTGCTGGAAGAAGAAGAACAGTAGCAGGTACCTCAAACTCCTACAATTATAAGAAGATATACCAGGTTAAGTAGAACCCTAAAACGATACTCTCCTTCAATGTATTATTTATTGATGACTGATTCTGGTGAACTAGAATGTTAAGAACTAGGAGTAAGGCATGAATGAGGAGATGGACTCATTGGTAAGAAACCGGACTTGGGATTTGGTTCAATTTCCTGTAGGTAAAAGAACATTGCAGAATAAATGGGTTTACAGGTTGAAGGAAGAAGATGAAGGAAAGAAGCGGTACAAGGCAAAACTTGTTGTAAAGGGGTTTGCACATAAGAAATATATATATTTTGAAGAAATATTTTCTCTTGTTGTTAAAATGGGGTGAAAACATGAAGTTGGGAAACAATTTTGGCTTGTTTTTGACAGAAAAAAACTACTAATTTTTATGTTTTTAAACTTTGACCTCTTCAAACCCATATCTCCCTTAGGAATTTCAACTTGAAGTAAACACAAAGGTTTTACAGAATTGAATTATCTTTTTACTCGTATTGTTTTAGATTTTTTTTATGGACATATCGTGGAACAAATTTGTTGTCAACCAACAACTTATACTTGAAAATTTTAGGTATGGATAATGAGTGACATGTGTTGACGACGGTTTTTTTGATAGATGGTTATTCATTTTCGGGAAACAAATTGTATGCTCATAATCTACACACACTAAACTTGATCCTGGACTATATTTTGAGTTTTTTAAGACTTGGGAACTATTTTTTATTATTTACCGAAACAACGTATGTTCAGAAAATGGTGCATTATCGACACATGTTTTTGTCTTCACATGTTCTTTCAAATGTTACTCTTATCAAACAAACTAAAACCAACCCATTGAAGAGGACACTTAAAGGAACATCCTTGTATTTTTTTACATTTGTTTGGCTTCGTCATTGTGATGATATTGAATTTTCATTGTGACTGATTTTTCAGTCACTTAATTTTTTAATGATAAAGTTTAGTAAAAAAATAGAAAATAATAGTAATCCTAAATGAAATTGAAAAAAACATATATTACTAGAAAGTAGATTGAATGGTGAATCTACTGGTATAAACTCCGACAGTGGGCCGACCTTATTAAAGTGACACATTTCTGAATTCTGCAGAAATGGTGCTGGAATTGTTGACCAGAAACTCTCGGGCGAGAAAATGTCTTCCAAATGCTCGGCCTAGAGTTTAGTTCAAACTCTCATCCGAGAGTTTTTTTTTAAATATAGTGTGGCGATTGCTTGAAACTCTCGGCCTAGATTTTTTTAAAACTCTCAGCCCAGAGTTTGAACTCTCAAAACTCTCGGCCTAGAGTTTGAGTTTGACTTTTTTTCGCGTGATCATCTGCTCGTGCTCCGTTTTTTCCACTTCGTTTGTCACCAAAGTGTTTCCCAGGTTCGCGATTTCACCCAATGACTTCAATTATAACTATTTTAAGTCTACTGGTGGTAGAAAATTTTCATCTTGAACAGTTATATCTAACAACAACCTTTCTCCATGGGGATTTGGAGGAAGAGATTTATATGCAATAGCCACAAGGGTATGAGGTCAAAGGGAAGGAGAATTTAGTATAGAGGTTGAAGAAGAGCTTGTATGGATTGAAACAAGATCCAAGGCAATGGTATTTAAAATTTGATAGGTTTATGACAAAACAAGGTTATAGTAGATTTTATTTTGACCATTGTGTTTATTTCAAGAGGGTAATAATGGAATATATATTATCTTGTTATTGTATGTGGATGACATGCTCGTTGTAGGGTATAACATGAAAGATATAAATGTGCTCAAAAGGAAGTTAGCTAACTCATTTAGGATGAAGGATTTGTGTGCTGCAATGCAAATCCTTGGTATGAGAATAAGAGTCTAGAGAATAAAAATTGCATTTTGACATTTTCTCAGGGTGAGTACATGTAAAAGGTGTTGGAGAGATTTAGAATGCAAAATGCAAAACCAGTTAGTACACCTTTGGTTATCCAATTCAAACTAAGTAAGAAGATGTGTCCCAAGGCACAGGAAGAGATAGAATACATGTCCAAGGTTCCCTATTCATCAACAGTTGGAAGCTTGATGTATGCCATGGTGTGCACAAGACTAGATATTGCACATGCAGTGGGAGTTGTGAGTAAGTATATGAACAATCTAGGTAAATAATATGGGAAGGCAGTACAGTGGATTCTCAGATATCTCAGAGGTACTACCACTCATGCATTATGTTTTGGAGGTTCAAACATTGTTCTAGAGGGATATGTTGATGCATATATGGCAAGTGATAAAGATAGCATGAGGAGCACAATAGAGTATGCATTTACTATAGGTGGAACAATAGCAAACTGGATTTAGAAACTGGAAAAGGTTGTTTCACTTTCAACAACGGAAGCGAAGCAGGGTGATTCCATGAACATGGGTAACTCTTTTTGGCCAAATATGACGGTGAAAAATGGAAATTTTATCCATGTATTAAATTGAAGCCCTCGAAACTCATATTTGCCAAATGAATTTTGACATGCGGTTGAAAAACGAAATGTAGAGAATTATGTTGGCTTTCTAATGATATTTTTTTCGAAATATACCAATGTCATTTATCGTGTCGAATTTTCATTTAATGAAACGTGTGTACTTAAAAATTTGAAGAGCAATTAACAAGTAGTTTGTGTTCGTGCACAATAATTTAAAGTTAAAGTAATAATTTTAAAAAATGAAATATGTGAACATGATCTAGACAGAATGCACTAGGGCTTATATATTTTTCTTTTATTTTTTCTCGAAAAATTATATTTATTATTAATTTTCAAAACTAACCAATGAATATTTCAGTCACATTTTGCATACATGTGTGTTCGTGCACGAAATCTTTTGATTGTTTACATAATTTGCAAAACTAAAAATACCCTTTTGCAGAGAATGCGTTTATCTAGGGCTTGTTTATTTTTTCAATTTTTTTGGATGTGTATTTTGAATGTTGTGAATTTATCTTTGAGCTCAATCCAAGTTATCAACAGGACTTTTTAGGGCAAGTTTTAGTAAAAATTTAAAAACAAAAGACATATAAAGATAAAAATTCATAAATTTTATATATCTAGATAGAGGATTCGTTGACGAATCCAATGGTATCAAGTCCACTCATTAATGAGCATTTAATGACATGGTTTATCTATGTGGAAGGAAGACAAAACTTTCATTCTGCAGTGAAAAGGGCTCTCGACCTATTTTTTAGGCCCTCAATCAAGCTATTTTCTCGATCGAGGGTTTTAGAATACCTCGATCGAGGGTTTTAGAATACCTCGATCGAGGGTTTTAACATACCTTGATCAAGGGTTTAACAACACCTTGATGAAGGGTTTAACAACATCTCGATCGAGGTATTTTAAAACCCTCGATCGAGGGCCTAAAACAAGCCTTTTTATGTTTTGGAAAAGCTAGATCTAGCTTTTCAAAAGCTTGATCGAGCTTTTCAAAAGCTCGATCGAGCTTTTCAAAAGCTGGATCGAGATTTTGAAAAGCTAGATCGAGCTTTTCAAAAGCTAGATCGAACTTTTGAAAAACTAGATCGAGGTCTTGTTTCAACCCTCGATCGAGGTTTTTTAAAACCCTCGATCGAGGTATTTTAGAGCCCTCGATCGAGCTTTTAAAACCCTTGATCGAGCTTGTAAAACCTCGACCGAGAGCTCTAAAAAACCGCGATCGAGGGTCCGAAAAATAATTTTTTTCCATTCCATCCGCCAAAAATGGTGAACCACCTTCGTGGAATCACCCAGCATGTTGCTTTTATAGAGGCTAGTAAAGAGATGATTTGGTTACAGAGCTTCATGGAGGAATTGGGTAAGAAGCATGAGAATCACAAGTTGTACAGTGAAATCCAGAGTGCCATTCATCTTGAAAATAACTCAGACTTCCCTTCTAAGACTAAACATATACATCTCAAGTACTATTTCATATGGTTTGTGCTAGAAGATGAACTATTGAAGCTAGAAATTATACACACTAGCCAAAATCACAGACATGTCAAGACAAAGGTAGTAATGAGAGAGAAACTGAGTTCCTACTCGACTTCAGTTGGCCTTCAAGCATGAATGTGAAGATGTGAAATTTTCAAGGTCCAACGTTCAGACCATAGCCCAGTAGATCCAGTAGCGGTGGATTTGCTATGATCAGTCTCGAAGCTGGAGATTGTTGGTTGTGGAGCTTGATCTTCCTTATTTAGAGGTCATGTTTCAGCCGTCTATGGATCCCATCTCATGACGGGGGGTTGGGGGGGCTTTCCCACACAATATAATCGTCGCCCATAGTGAAATATCCGGTAAAAATTCCTTGTCAAATGTTGTAATTTCATAGTCATGACTTGGTCAATAATGGGTGATTTGTGTGCCCATGATATTGGGTGTCCCATAGTATTTTCCCATGGTAATCCCTCTTTAAAATGAAGGCAATGTAATATGGTTGTGTATTATAGCATTGTAAAGATCTCTATGATTTTGTAAGAGAGACTGTGAGCGAGTGAATATGAAATTGCAGCGGACGTGTTGCGGGTTGTATTCCTTCATTTTGCTGGATGGTATAATAATAAAAGCATTGAAAATATCTCTCTGTGGACGTAGCCTAGATTGGGTGAACCGTGTATATTGTTGTCTCTCTTGTAATTTGTTTATGTGATTTATATTTGCATCTTGTTTATTGTTATTGCTCTATGATCCTAATTTTCTAACCGTATGCTAAGTTATAGCTCTGCAATTTTACTCTACTCTTAATACAACTTCTAGCTTATACAAAAAAAATAAAGATGTTCAATAGATCATATGAAAAATATCAGATGACTATTTGTATCAATAATCAAACTCTACCTAAGCATCCGCCAACAATGACACTTAATTTCATGAATATGTTTATGTGCCACATTTTCTAATGTTAACTTGTTGGGAACAATAATCTTGGTTAATTTCTATCTTTAGAGAGTTGGAAACTATATACAATGAGATACACCCTAACATATAATGTGAAAAAAAAAAGATTAAATTTTTTGAAGAATAGAATAAATAATGTTAAAACCAATAGGTAATGTTGAACACATTTTCACAGTGTAACTTATACAAATGAAATCTACATTCACTTGACATTACTAAATTTGTGATTGAATTAATTTTCACCTTATATTATGGGAACCAATATGACATTGATGTGAAGTACATTTAGCATATGGAAAAAAAAATACACACTCCTTCAGATGTGCATTGCAAAATAATTTATGTACTTAACCTAACAAGTGGTCTCTACTCTTGGACTCCACTAGAAACAACTACAACTACTATTGTAATAGATGCATCTTCAAGTCTGGTGCATTGCTTAGCTATATAATAGAATATTTCAATTTTGTCTCCAACATCCTGTTCATCAATGTCTTTAGCAGCAATTCCACACTCCAATGTTGCACCTACTTGTAATATTGAAGCAAAATAAAGTGTGAATATTATTACCCCCATTTCTACATGGGTGTTCCCTAGAACACTTATGGGGAATAGTTGCAGCAGTTTTAATAACGGTTTTTGGAATATCCTTGTGGCAAGATGAATTTGTTCAAATGTTTGATTGAGGCAGAGTAGCATTGGTTTCTTGTACTAAAACAATTACAACTATGCCTCAGCCTTTGTTAAGCTACAACAACAATGAAGACTCTAGCTAGTAGAAAAGTCAACATTAGAAATGATGCTTTCCTTTCACATAATAACTAGCTAAATGAAGAATATAACCAAAAATTGAACATCTAATCAAGTAAATCTTGCTATGATAGATATGCAATCAGAGCAGAAAACAAGAGGGATGTCGATTTAGGTTCTAAGGATTACAACACCCTATCATGTCAAGGGCATCATTGTTCCAACATCCCATCTCACTGCATTTTTTAACAAATGTTTGGCTTGTTGGATGAAGAAATATCCAAAAAATGAGCACAATCTTATACAACGATTTGGCACTTTGAGGATGGATAAAGGTATGAAGTAAAAGCATCTTGGAGTATGTAACAACAACCTTAAACATTAGCAATAATAGCATGCCCTAAGTGTAGCCTTGAAAAGAAGGACATGTCAAGGTATTTGATAGGTCAATTGTGGGAACAAGCGCTTGAACACAGCTCAAAGAGGGCTCTCAGGCGTAAAAAATGTGGCAGAAGCTTTCCCGAGATAGAAAGAGTTTGGTTATAAGACGATGATAAGATAAGTGATAATATCAAACAATGGTTAAACGTAGAACATACATAATACTTAGTTTGAATGAAGATCAAAACAACTTGGGAGAAAACAAAGTTTAAGGCATATTTGAAAGATTAACCATTCATAGAACCCAGATTAATTTTTAACACTCCAATGTCAAATACACAACTAAAAATACTATATGTAGTTCCACAAGAAAACTAGAGCATGCTTATTATATATACTAGATCTGAGTTAGTGCCAATATAGGGCCACTACCAATGCAACTCACTATTTACATATACATGGGTGCTCGCACGAATATGGTACCCAAAGCAGATGCAATAGAAGCGTGCAAGCGCTAAATATCAAGAGAATGTATGTGCTCCTAACATCGTGCATGCACTTTTGGTCCGACAATTGCCTAACCTCCATGAAAGCAACCACATGGGCACAAAAATGTGCACATGTCACTTACATGCACACACTATTAACGCACACGCACTAAGAGCGCGTGCACACTTCTGTGTATATTAAAAATTGGTCTGAGACCCATTCCCGCCCCCATTCCATCCAGATTTCGTTGGTCGAGGACATCCGTTAACAACATCATCCTCACTCGACAATGCTCATGGTTAATTGTTGAGTATAAACAAATATATGACGAAGATAAGAGAGAACTATTCCAATGATCTTCACTACTGACTTCACCTCAACTCACCCCCTCAGCCCTCAGTCCTCACCATGAAGTTTGAACATGTATCATGGTGGAGACCAGTGATCAAATTTGAAGGGCTAGTCTTAATTTAAATTTGAAGGGTATGTATTTGTGCACACTTCGAGGATGAAAAGCTTTATAAAATTTTGCTTTTCAATTGACAATAATAAATTATTCATACACTTCAGTAAAAAATATGTTAAATAAAATATTACATTTCAAATCAATTTTCAATTATAAATTGATTTGAAATATAATATTTTAATTTATTATATTTACTAAAACATTGAATACAGAGTTTCTGGGCATCACTGGAAACCAACCTAGTAATAGAATATTTGGAGTCTAATTTAGTTTTATTGCCTCTTTATAACATAATTTAGTTTTTGACAAACAATTCGATTTTGATAACATAAATTTGTTGAATCGTTGATATACCATGCTATGGATTTCAAGATACTATGTTTGATCTCTAGCTTTCTACTTTGTGAAATCTGCACACAAATTACCTTCAAAATAATTAGAGTTTAAGTCATTTGACCAAATTATTGTAGGCCATATATATTTATAATTGGATTGTGAGGAACTAGACATCAAGACACTAGACTAGCCCTTCAAATTTGATCACTGAACTAATTGGAATTGTGAGGAACTAGACTAAGCCTTCAAATTTGATCACTGAACATCACTTTCGCACATGAACATGAATTTGAAGAGCAATCTAAATCCACAAGTAATCAAGGTTGGATAAGCAGCTGTAGAAAAATAAATAATTACCCAAGCTAAGATTGACTCAAAGATATGTAGCTACAGAGACTTCAAGGTTTGCCAAGTCTTGAAGTATACCATCGCCAACAATTCAAGAATGAAGAACAAGGGACCTCCAGATCAAAAATAACATCAGCAGATCATTATTTAAGTTGAAGGTATGGAATAAGGAAACATACCTTGAAAGAAAGCGCCAGCAAAAGACTGCAGCAGCCACAGGTGACAGAACTTTGTCTTCAGCAATAACAATTGGAATTTGGAACACCGCAGAAAGCCAAATGACCACTAGAGTCCGGACACCAGCACTTGTCAACAACGCGACTTCTCGCCTCTGCGTTCACTGCAGCCACATCCAGCGAAATGAGAACTAGAAGCTTAAAATACCACCGGAATTTGGAAATGAATTGGGGCTTGCTCACATTTCAAAGTTTCAAACTAGGGCCCTCTTTCAAACCAGCGCACAGTATGGGAAATTGGAATTGGGGCTTTCTTTTCACACCATTCACCGAATCACCATTGAAACCAGGGTCCTCTTTCAAACCAACGCACAGTATGGGAAATTGGAATTGGGGCTTGCTTTTCGCACCATTCACCGAATCACCATTGTCGACTAGTGGATAAATTAGAATGACGGACCCATGTTGAAGCTTGAAGATTCTCGGTGATGGACGACGGTTCTCCCAGTCTCAGACTCCCAACTTTCCCAAATTTGAATGACACAATACATTGAATTTGGAATTTGGCCACGGCTGGACTCTTGGAGCTGGGTAATTTGGCAATGGGCATTGGGAATTTGGGACAATGGGAATTGGGAAATTCTGTCACGGTTCATGATTCATGAATCATAAATTTTCTGAACCACTTTCTGAACTAAAATTAAATGCAGAATTATACAACTATAAAAATGTTAAGATTTTAGCTGCATGGATGATGGATGTAAAGTAGATTTGTTAAATATCGAGGCTCCAGTCTCCAAGTTTCCAACCCCACTAAATAATCAATCAATGCCAATTATGCCATTTCCCACTCGGGAGTCGGGACTTAGTAAATAATCACAAATCAATTAATTAATGGAGAGTCTGGGACCGGGGTCACTTCTGGGGACTGGACTCCTGGAGTCTCCGAGCGAGAGTCGGTGCCGGACTGCCCGTGCCCGTGCCTGTGCTGTAAAAATTTTGATGGGCAATTTTAAACATAGCACTTCTAATGAAATTTTAACATAATTATTACATTTATTTGTAAAACTTCAAAATTAAAAATCTTTTTTTTTTTTTACGTCCATTTTTTTTACAACACTTATGGGACGTGGTGAGAGCCTTTTGACGTGCTGTGACATGTTCAATTTTGATCCCTGGTGAAGACTAAGCCCCACACATCCCAACCCAACCCAACCCAACCCGTACACCTCACTGCCATATGATATTATGTCCAATCACAATAAAGTTGACTTTATATCCGAACACGCAACCATACCAGATTCGAGTTGCCGTCGGAACAGGGTGACGGAGATGACCATTAATGGCGAAAGACTGATGCGTGTGAATGACAGTCAAACATATAAATATATTCGGTACATTATACATGCTTCTGCGATCACTTAGAGCCAGTTGTGAACGCTGATTGAAAATTTAGATAGTTGAAGGGCCCACTATGCCAGGATGATGACGCCACTGCTATCGTTTCACACGTTTTTGTTCTATATATTATCTCTCGTTAGTAGCAACACATACCGGTAGAGCCTTCGGCCTGCACAACTTATAATCTGTATTGGTTGATCCATTCATGTCAATGCTGGGAGAGTAAGTGATATAAGCTGATAGATAGACCTTGCAGCGATGTCTTCAGTCAGGTTTCTCTTTCTACTCTCATTTGTTGCTTATTTGGCTGCCATCACAAACGCAGAAACCTTGAATTATACCTTCGTTGTAATTTACCTTATTCACTATTGTCAACTTTTATTTTGCATAGCTATAATTTGGGAAAACAATGGCATCACGTACATATTAACCAATTATTTGCAATATTTCACTTTTTCCACAGATTGCACCGCAGAACATCACAAGACTCTGTAACCAGTATACAATAATCACCGTCAATGGGCAGCTACCAGGTCCAACCCTGTATGTCTACAACGGAGACACCGTTATTGTTAATGTTATTAACAATGCTCAATACAATGCCACTATTCACTGGTATGTCACTGCAACCTTAATTGAACAGTATATCTGGGCAACCTTAATATAATAGTATATATATTGTTGATTACTTGGATAGGTGTTTAGATATTACCTTAAATTTTGGGTTTTTTTGAGTGGATCAACAAGATTAACTTGAGTGTAACAAGAGTACAGCTGTGATTCATTTCATGATAGTATCTTGTTATACTTAAATACATCTTGATTAAGATTTCAATAAGCTTCAGTTTAGCAATATTCAGCAATAATGATAGAGATTCAACCATGAATTTTTTGTTTTATGTTTATCATAAACTGATAACTATAACAATCTCGTCATTAGTTTAATGAATATTTATCCTTAATTTAACAGCCAATTTATCTCCATAAAACTAAGTGACTAACTATGCCTATCTGCATTCACATACCACTTTACTACCACTTTGTACTTGTGGATGTGATAGTATACTTATTAATACTATTCACACTAAGACTCATTGTTCACCACTATTGAACAATATTTGCCAGGCATGGAGTGAACCAGTTCCGTACAGCTTGGGCCGATGGAACGGCATATATTACACAATGCCCTATTCAACCAGGTGGAAATTTTACATACAGATTCAACATTACTGGACAGGAAGGAACTCTGTGGTGGCATTCTCACGTCTCATGGCTCAGAGCTACTGTCTATGGAGCTTTAGTAATCTATCCTAAAAGAGGAAGCTTATATCCCTTTCCTGAACCCACTGCGGAAATTCCTATAGTAATAGGTAATGAGTTGCTATGGGATTTTCAATACACAAATGTTTGCATTTCTATTGGATTTGGATATTTAATATTGATTCAAAGAGGTCATGTTATTGAACAGGAGAATGGTGGAACAGTAACCCCATTGATGTTATAAATGAAGCACTCTTCACAGGTGCTGCGCCCAATGTATCCGATGCCTTCACCATAAATGGACAACCAGGAGACCTGTACCCCTGCTCTGCGTCGGGTATTAAGTTTATATAGGCTTCAGCAAACATATATAGCTTGGAGTGCTGAAAATTAACTTAGGAACTAATCAAAGGATTTTGGTGCAGAAACATTTCAGGTCTCTGTAAACAGTGGAGAAACGTACCTTTTGCGGATCGTCAACGCTGCTCTTAATAATGCGTTCTTTTTCAAGATCGCAGGCCACGAATTTACAGTCGTTGGTGTTGATGCATCTTATACGAAACCTTACGAAACGGATGTAATCGTGATCTCTCCCGGCCAGAGTACTGATGTTCTTCTCACGGCCAATCTGACGGTGGGCAAATACTATATGGCAGCCCAACCTTATACTAATCTGATATTAAGCAGTATCGATAATACCACAACTACTGGTATTCTGAACTATATTGAACAGCAAAATTCTACGTCTCCCATTTTTCCAAGCCTTCCCTTCTACACTGACACTGCAACTGTCACTACATTTACAAACGGACTGCGAAGCTTGCCAAGAGTACCCAGTGGACGTTCCGCAAAGCATAGATGAAAGCCTGGTCTCAACAATTGGTCTCGGTTTGTTTCCGTGTGCCCCTGGGGATACCTGTGCAGGCCCCAACGGAACAACAAGGCTCACTGCAAGTATGGACAACATATCCTTTGCGTTGCCCACGATCGCCCTGCTTCAAGCATATTATTTCGGCATTAATGGTGTCTTTACCACGGATTTTCCTTCAAATCCTCCGGTTGAATTCAACTACACGGGAGATAATATTCCCGAAAGTCTTTGGACTCCGGAAATCGCAACAAAAGTGAAAGTTCTGGAATACAATTCTACAGTGCAAGTAGTCTTTCAAACAACAAACATCTTAGTGGGCGAGAACCATCCAATGCATCTTCATGGTAATAGCTTCTATGTGGTGGGAGAAGGCTTCGGGAACTATAATCCACTAACCGATCCGCTTGAATTTAATCTGGTTGATCCCCCACTACGCAACACAGTAATCGCTCCATTCGGCGGGTGGGTTGCCATAAGATTCAGAGCTGACAATCCAGGTACATATTCACTTCAATTGAATTTACTTCTGTTATATCAAATTACGTCATACTTTCATTCTTATATCACCAACAAGTCAGACCTAATCAATATAACATAAGCCTTTTCTTTTATTTGGTACAGGATTGTGGTTTGTGCACTGCCATTTAGAAGATCATTTAGCATGGGGATTGAATACGGCGTTTGTGGTGAATAACGGTCCCGGTCTTTTGGGGACATTGGAGAGTCCTCCTCCCGACCTCCCGAGCTGCTAGAGAATAAACGAAGAGGGCCCATTTAGAAGTATCATCTTTTCTTGGTGTACTTTTTACCAGATTTGTTTGGGTTGATTTCATTTTAGTTTCGTTTTTATTTGTATTGTTATATTTATTAGCACAGTTATTTCGTTATTTAATGTGTGGTTACTGAACACCTATCAGTTATAAGTTTAGTGCTATGAACAAGGTATTGTTACTTGTTTTTTTATAGTTAGTTGTAATTACCTATTGTCTATGTAAGTTATATGTTATCTTTTTTAGTTAAATGACTTGTGTGACACTAAGTGTCATCCATACATGAACTATATGAGTTATTCAAGTGTCATCCATGCATGAACTATATGAGTTATCCATGCATCAACTACCAATTTATTTTTATATATTTTTTTGGTATAATAACGACATGTGTCCTATCCTCCTTCGATTTAGGAAAAACATAGATGGTAGTCCACCCTAAATTCGAAGATATAAATACTTATCGGTTTAACTAGCACAACCACTTAACTTATGGCTTATATTCTTTATTTCGAATTATTTCGAATTTTGAACTGCTGCGATAAAATCAATTTGGAAAATACACTTGTCTCATCCTCAAACAATCCTAGAAACTAGCATAAGGCATAAACCACCCCAAAATCTAAAATAAAAACATAATTTTTTTCAATTTCTCTTTTATCTCATTATGATAATTTTTAAATTATATTTTGATTTTTTTTATTAGTTATTTTGTTTCTATTATTTATTTCCCTTTTTAACTCTCGATTAATACAATACTATACCTTTATTTAAATTTCTCACTTTTCTATTTCAACCTATTTTAGAATGCTCTATTGTACAATGTTCCAGCTAACTTTGTAATATTATGTATTTCGGTGAAATAATTGTAATAAATTTTCGTGAAATGGTGAAATATTCTTGAAAATGTTGACAAAAATATTTCGAGGTTTACATATAATATATTTTCATGCCATATCTATTATATTTTTTATGATTTTTTTAATAATATTTTTATAATATATTTGTATGTAATATGTTTGAATTTTTTTATGGTTTTTTAATAATAATAATAATAATTTATTTTTAAGATTGTAATCAAATAAGATATCAATTTGATATATGAGACTTATTTGTATTTTGTTGGATAATAAATTTTTTTTCCATAAAAAATTTAAAGATTTAAATCTAAATATATAACACTACAATGATAATAAAATATTGATATCATTTTTTTATATAATTTTGTAAAGATACATAATTTTAATGATGAGAAAAATTTAATTTATACGATTATTAATATGATTAGTTTTCAATTTATAAAATTTGTAATATTAAATTAATTTATTTGATTTATGATATTGTTTATGCGATAATAAGATGGATTTTTTTATTATTATTATGTCATGAAGATGAGTTAAAGTGACTTAAATTATAAGTATTTTAAAAAATAAATTTAATATTTCTTTACATTAGAGATTTAAAGATAGCTTTTTCTATTTTCTACTTTATATTTTTTTCAAATACATGATTAATTTTTTATATGAATTTTTCATTTATAAGGATAATAATATAATAATAAAATGTTGAATTATATATATATATATATATATATATATATATAATCTTTAATGATGAAAAAAAATGATTTACAATATCATCATCTTAGAGAAGAAGGATGATGACTATGTGAGTGTTAGCATAACTTATCTCTTCCAAACAACCATCTAGCCTCACCATTACATTTTGGGTCTAAATTCGATGCCAAAGCAATGAGCTTTTTCACAATGTCAAACATTTCATTGTTGCAACGTCAAAGAGAGTATGTCCATTTCGACGTCAAATGGATGTAAGCAACGTCCATTTTTTTTCAAAAAAACATCATACGGACATCTATTAGACATACTTACAAGATCTAATGAACATCCAATGTACGTTGCAAATATATTTTTTTCAAAGGAAAAAATGTCCATAGTTTCTCCACCAAACGTCTAATGGACATTCCACAAATATCCATGTAACTTCTTTAGAATGTATAAGTTCCAGGGATAATTTTAAGGACCCATACTTATTTAAAAGTGTATAAACCTTCGCCAGTCTTACCAATTCTTAAAATGTCAACTATAAAATATTTTGCGATATTTTTCTAAAATTATTTCAATTTATAAGGATTTTATATAGTTTATATAATAATTTGGCAAATTTTAGAGTGAAAAAAGTTTATCCCATCAAAATTGGGTGAAATGGGGCTTCAAAAAAAGCAAATTGACAAATCGTTTTTTGGAAAAAAAACATGGAAAATAGCCCATGGGCTAAAATTTCGCCCCTAAAATTATCCTTGTGTCTAACGAACGTCATTTAAACATCCAACATCTATCTAATAAACGTCTTACAAAGATATTGGTCGATGTAAAAAAAAATTCCTTTTAACATCTAACAAGCATCCATCAATCGACCAATAAACATCTACCAAGCATCCAATACATGTTTACCAAGAATCCAATGAATGTCTTGCAAAGATATTGGTCAATGACAAAAAATTCCAATAAACATCTAAAGAACTATGTCATTTAAACACGTCCAACATTTTTCAAATGAATGTCTTGCAAAGATATTTCTCAATGACAAAAAAATCCATTGAACATCTAACGAGCATCATTTAATTGTCCAATAAACATATACCAAGCATCCAATAAATATTTACCAAATTTCAAACGAAGTTCTTGGCAAAGATATCGGTCAATGACAAAAAAATGCCCATTTAACGTCGATTACCTGGCTATTGCTACAACTTTTGTGGAACTTGGAGGTTGCACATACTACAACCAATGCATAAACATGAATGCACTACATGCCAATTCAAATACCTCCTTTACGGATTCACCAGTTGGGAAAACACAACACTTTGAGTTATATCATCCAAATGCTCTCTAGCCAAGCTATGGCCTCCAGTGATTGTCATAGTGTTGGGTCCATCCAAAATGTAAGTTCCTAAGTTATTTGTGTTGTTGTAGTCACAAGATATTTCCACGAAGTTATTTGTGTTGTCATCAACTAGTTTATTCCCAATTGCGGTTTTCTGGAGCTACAAAGCAAATTCTAGATTCCAAAGCACATCTCCCATACTTGGCATTTCAACCCCTTGCTCTACAAGATCAACTGATTCCCCATATGTATTAAGGGCCTTGGGATTAATTTTACCTTTCAAATAAGGATCTATGATTTGTTCCAAAATTCCCTTTCTCTAATAATGCAAATCCAATTCATGTTGAACTTTGGTTGTCATTGATGCCAACTAATGTCAAAGAGGATGCCAATTGATTCAGTTTGACTCATTGATGTCAAAGTGGATACAACATTCCTACACTAGTGTGAAGAAGTATATGGAAACCACTTTGAAGAAGTGTCTGCGCAAGATGGTGAAGGATATGGATGTCAGTTTGAAAAAATATAGCTAGATACTGCATCCATTTTGAAGATATGTGTCGAAGAATACATCATGCAGATCTAGTTTGAAGAAGTATATAACAAGAACACATCATGCATGATCAGTGTGAAGAAGTACATAAGAAGTTGCATCGTGAAATGTATCCTACTTCAAGTAGTACCTGCGCAGAATTAAAGTCCACCATGTCAGACACTTTCATGGTAACATCCAAAATATGTGTTGGACAATTGTAGTGTTAAGATATTTTAATACTCCATCCTTGTCCTACCTAGCATTATTTTTTTTCCTAGTTGTTGATGATGTCATTTTCCCCCTACTGGTGTGCAGATGTCATCCAGGATCCATCTACCACCTTTTGATCCCTGCATCCATCATTTTATGACCACTTCAGTTAGTTCCATATTTTATAGGAACGAACTGAGTGTTCCAGTACAGTCCACTTGAGTTAGCTAACTCTTGTGGGGGGTTAGAGCTCCAGATTCCACTGATTGTGGTCACATGCGCCCATTTTTTATTGACATGCATGAAAAACTCACTAGTGTGCCCTCCTTAGTCAGTTAACTAATTGTGACTTCAATTATCTGAGATTAGGTTCAGTTCAATTGAGTTTGAGTCTTTCGTAGCACTCCAGTGGTCATAATCCCTATGCTAGACCAACTGAGGTTCGAATTGTCCTGAGTGATTCGAATTCTCTCCATTGTAACATCATTGTTGATTATACTGATTATTGGATAGTGTGACATTATTCTTCTCCTATCTGAGTTCTACTGCATAATTATTTTTCTTCTCATTCTTTCTCTGTGAGGTATACTCAACTCTTAGATATGCCGTGACATAGAATTTCACATGGTATCAGAGCCATTAAGTGAATAGGTTGAGCAACTTATTTCAGTAGTGCACCAGAAGCCTCTAGATTTCCACAAAAAATCCTATTGCCATTGCATTAAATTCATTGGAGAAATCGGATGAGGTCTAGCTAGGTGTGAAGGATCCGGATAAAACTGGCTAGTGTCCTAAAGCAGTGCTCAGTAGTAGTCTACCTCCATTATTGAGAGTTTTTTGCAGTTTATTCAAGTTTTTCGAGTAGAGCAGCAGTTACAACAATTTTCTTCACTTGCAACAACTTTCTGCGCTTGCACCAGTTTTCTCCACTTGCACCAATGTTTTTGCACCTGTGTTTTTCTGCACTTGTTTTTCTACACTTAATTTGCTTAGCAACAGTTTCACCTTGTATTCACTCAAGCAATTGTAATGGACAATTTGAACTCTCCGCTCTCTTCCAGGATTCTAATACCCTTCAATTACCTTGATTGGAGGGTTGATATGCAGATGGTATTGTGCAACAAATCACTATACAAGGTGACAATGGGGAAGGATCCTCAACCACAATCATCTATGGATAAAACTAAGTATCTGAATAGATTGGATGAAGCATTTGGTTTCATGTGTATTCATATTTCCATATATCTACTCTTCCACATCAAAGGAATGAAGACTCCAAAAGAGTTATGGTTGAATTTAGAGACCCTCTTCGCCAAACAAGATGAGCTTAGAGGCCATATTCTGGAAAATGAATTGATTGTTCTTCAACCCAACATTTTCGAGACCATCCAAAAATTCTTTTCAAAATTCAAATCTCTCGTTATGAAATGTAAATAGTGTGGCATTGAGAATAAGGATGAGCAGTTGGTGCTATCCATTATGAGCAAGCTAAGTCATGATTTCTCCATCTTTGTCCATACCTTCCATTCTGGTCGAATATCAATCCATGGTTGGAAGATGCCCTCCTTTTATATTTTCACTGAATCTCTCATCTAAGGAAAATATAAGTTGATCCAAATGGGTGCCTTGATGGCCTCCAAAAATAAAGCTCTTCTAGATGGAGAACCAAAAGGTGAAAATGGTAAGGGGAAGCAAAAAGGAAACGATAAGAGGCCATCTGAACCTAAGCAAAATTCCAAGTCAAGTCCATAGGAAGGAGCCTCCATCTCCAAGAAGGGAAAAAAAGGGACGTGAGAAATCCAAGTGTTCCTATTGCAAGAAAGGAAACCACCCAGAGATATCTATGCAGACGAAGATAGATCAAATGACCAAGATTCTTGAACAACACAAAATTTCCCTCCCAAAAGGTGCAAGAGAGACTGATTTTGGAAGTGAGTCTAATGGTCATGAGAGATATCATGCAATGAAGGTTGGATTTTCAAAATCACAAGCCCTTCTCATAGATTCAGGAGCCTCAAACCACATGGTTTTCTCCAGAGAATCATTTTCTTCTCTAGATATCCAAGATGGTCCGATTATTCACATGGGAGACAACTCTCAAATCTCTACTAAAGGGAAGGGTATAGTACATATGGAGAATGGTTAGTTAAAAAATGTTTTATTTGTGCCTTCTTTGTCAGCAAATTTATTGTCTGTATATCAGATTACACACACAAGTTCACCAAAGAAAGTGGTCCTTGGTCTTGACACAGTTGATATTGCAGAGATATCTACTGGGAAGATTATAGCGAAAGGGTCTGCAAACCATGCCTCCAAGGCATATGAATTCTCACATTTTTTCCACACTCTCTGCCTACCCCATCGGGATCTGATCAATATCATAGTGATATCTCTTCTAATGAAGATGAGGATCAAGATCTTGATGTTGAGAATAGATTTAAAGGAAATTTAGATTCAAATCTAGATCCAACACATGCTCTCAATCCATGGCCAAGGACGATATGGGCTCACAAAGTCCTTGTAGATGCTGGGAACACAATTGGTGATCCATCTTACCATAGAACCACCAGATCTTAGTATCATGCAAAAATTGCACTATGTCATGTAGATCCACTTCTCTCAGAGAGGTGCTACATGATGGTGGGGTTTGATCCACAATATCTTGGAGAGACTTGCCTTGGGGGATCTACAACCAAGAAACAATCTTGGTTTTCTAATGAAAGGTACTCAAAGGATCATGATTTGGATCACAATGAGCCATTCAATCGAGTAGCAAGAAGGATTCGTGAAAGACTTGTTTTGGAAAATATAACTTCTACACAGTGGTAGGTACATCAGAGGAGCAGATCTAGATCTAGCACATGCATTGTTGTCCTACATAGGGGAAACCTTCCAATATTTTTGGAAAGGCTTTCACTAAGGAAAGTTTTTTCTTTCTCTGCTTAGTACGAAGGTTCTTTGAGTTCCCTACTTTTGTTCTTTTGAGGGGGGGTATTTTTCCCATGAGTTTTTTCCTTATTTCCTTGGTTCATGGACAGTTCTTTCTTTTTATCATTTATTTGATTGTATGGGTGACCTTTTCTCTTAGTAACCCGGGCCTAGGATGATAAAATATGGATTAATAGGGGGTGTTAGGATATTTTAATACTCCATCCTCCTCCTACCTAGCATTATTTATTTTTTCTAGTTGTTGATGATGTCATGTACCCCTATTGGTGTGAAGTTGTCATCCAGGATCCATCTACCACCTTCTGATCTCTGCATGCATCATTTTAGGACCACTTCATTCAGTTCCCTATTTTATAGGAACAAATCGACTATTCTAGTGTAGTATGCCTGAGTTAGTTGACTCTTGTTGAGGGTTAGAGCTCCAAACTCCACTGATTGTACCCTCATGCGACCTTTTTTTATTGACATGCATGAAAAACTCACTATTGCACCCTCCTTAGTCAGTTAACTAATTGTGATTTCAGTTAGTCGAGTTTAGGTTCAGTTCAGTTGAGTTTGAGTCTTCCGAAGCACTCCAGTGGTGATAACCCCTATATTATACCAACCTAGGTTCGAATTGTCCTAAGTGATTTGAATTCTCTCCATTGTAACATCAATGTTGATTATATTGATTATTGGATAGTGTGACATTATTTTGCTCCTATTTGAGTTCTACTGCATAATTATTTTTCTGCTCATTCTTTCTCTGTGAGGTATACTCAGCCCTTAGATCTGTTGTGACATAGAATTCCACAGGTACATGTGTAAAAGCAACGAAGGAGTTGGTTGATAAAATAATACAAGTGTGCAAGCATGTTGAAAGAAGTCCCTGGTATGTGCAAGCGTTGCTTGGTTAAAGTTCGAAAATGCACAAGCTATAAGAAACAACAAACAGTTGGACAATCCTAAAATCATGCAAGTTTATCCTATTAGAAGATGCTTTCAATTAGTGGAATGCGTGCAATATCCTAGAAGGGCACAACAATTGAAGTAAGTCTATGAGAAAATTTGACAACCAATGGTACATAAGGTGCACAAGTCCCACAAGTGATGACAAGGAAAACGTCAAAGTTCCACCAAGTAGAAGATGGAGTATGCAAAGAATCCACAAAGTGTCAATGCATCAAGTGAGCAATACTCACAAGTGATGAAGTGATAAGGGTCAAAGTCCCACCAACTAGAAGTTGGATTATGTGTAGATACCATAAATCATTAATGCACCAAGTGCGCATTACCCACAAGGGATGGTACAATGAAGGTTGAAGACATACCAAGTTGGAAAGAAAGAATGTGCACATACCTCAAAGTGATGGTACATCAAGAGAGCAAGAGTACACCACCAAGGTGTAAATTCCCACTAAGTAGTTGAGCACGAAGGCACAAGACACACAAATCATGACACATCAATAGAACAGAAGATGACATGTTGTAAATGCATAATCCTTGAAATATGGAAGAAAGGATGCCACGACCATCTTGTGGAAATACAATCCATGCAGGGCCTATATTAATAGAGATTCAAGTTGGAGATTTGATGTAAGCTTGAAGGCGAGAGGACAAGAGCTTCAAGTGAAAGTTTTAGTTTGATATTCAGGGCATCAAAGGGCCCGAGCATAGAACAATATGATCTAGCAAGGAGACGAATGTGCACATGCATAAGAATGAAGTTTGATGGTGCATAGTATGATGTCGTATATCTGTGATTGATGCGCAAATATTGAAATGAAGAAATATTTAAGTATGCATAGTTGTGTGATTTTTTGAAGGACATCATTACAGACAACACACTAACATTCACATATGTTGAAAAACAAAAGTGTAGAGATAGAAGAAAAGTATATCAGACAATGTGTAGTTTTCTAGCTTATGCATATGAGCAAAAGTTAAAGTGTGCAAAGTTGAGAAGACCATTTGATGCATGACAATAGAACAACTACAAGATTCAGTAAGCATGTCATGATGCATATGATATGAGACAAGTGCATTAAACTGAACAGATGAATCATTTAGTGCACATGTTGTCTTAGATTGTCTAAGAAACTATAGCACTTAAACAGAACGAACATATAAGTAAGTGTGCAGTTCAATCTATTACTAGTGCATTACTTCATAATAACAAAATATCAATTCAAGGCACAATATCGGTTGGTGAAAGAAGTAGCACCATAGTAGAACGACAGAGCATACATCAGTGGAGATTGCAGTATCAGTGAGCACATAGTATATGAAGTAAGACATCAACATAAGTGTGATTAGAGAGGAATGAGAAATCAATTGATGTATGCAGCTCAATGAGAGACAATCTATTGAATACAAAGGTAACACACAACATAACTATTATCAAAAGATCATAAGAGTGCTCGGAGTTGAATTCGAGTAATACATAATAATACTTTGGACATCAAGGAGGTGGGATGGGGAAAGGAGACAAGGATTTGGAGCTTCCTATAGGTTGGTTCCTATAAAATAACAAGGAGACAGGGGGTTGGAGCCTCCTTCCAGTTGGTGCTAGAGAAATACAAGGAGTTGTAACTTCCTTAAGGTTGGTTCCTATAAAACCAGAGGGTCGGTGCCTCCTTCTAGTTGGTGCTAGTAAACAAAGGAAGTTGGTGCTTCCTTGAATGCATCATTTCTCATTATAAAGAAGCATTCTATGGTTTTCTCCTGTTTGGGTTTCCACGTAAAAATCATGTGTTATGTGTTCTTTTCTTGGTGCATGAATGGATGAATGTTTTATTTATTGATGCATAAATTGAGATATAGATTAAGTAAAGGCTAATATATTAAAGAAGGTAAAAACTGTTGATAACTATGCTAATATTTATTCACCCCCCCTCTCAGTATTAAATCAATTCCAACAATTCAACAATGCTTAGTTGTTCTCTTGGAAGAGGAGTAATAGCAGGTCAGGCACACAACATCTCAAACAACATAAGACCAATGATTAAAGATCTAAATTTTCAGTGATTTTTTTCCTATGGTAGTATTGTAGGTTTGTGTATCCAAAGTTTCCTTTGATAACAATGCTAAAATTCAAGAGTTGGTACTAGTTTTTTTAATCCAAAATATGAAACTTTTGTAACTATGTTTTCATCAATAAGTATGTTTTTTGTCTTCACATCCCGATATATGACTTTCATTGTATTTCTCTTCAAAATTATGGCAACATATTGCACTCAAAAAAATATTGATGCCTTTCAACTTCTAGGCCTGTTATAAAGAAACAAACAATTTCATTATGTAATTATGCATATGTCCATATTTCATTATATAAATCAGTGTATTCTAATACACTACTCTTAAGATGCTTAAGTGATTTTCTACATCATCGACGTGAGTCACCTAAACTGCCGATAATATGTTGTACATCAGGTTATGAGAGAATGCACACTACAGAGAAGCAATTATCAATGACCGGTCAAAGTTTTGTTACTGAACCTTCTTTTTCCCTGCACCAAGCATTTCCCAATCCTCTTGATCTAAAAAAATAGTTTTACAAGGAAAACATTCTAGTAACCTTGTTCTATATGTGTCGGGCATTGGTTTTTTGGTTCCTTTATCATAACAAAAAAGTAATCCACTCAAGTATTTTGGCCTCCATATAATTTCATGTTATCTTGCTATAAGTTGCATGTCAATTCATAATATATTGTGTTGCATCCATATACCACCATAATCTTAGGTTGTTCAGGTTTTGCTTATCATAGTAGGTCAACCACAAAATTATGAATTGTGCTTGTTGAAAATTTAACATGATTTTCTTGGCACAATGAAATTCATTGTAACAAAGAAATAATATATATCAACTCTTTATTTATGGAAACATAAATATTTTCAATCCCAAAATGGGGTGAGCATGGGTGGGGAAATGGCTGTGAGAACTTAGATTGCCTAGAGCTATATTCAATAAGACAACTTCAGTTGGAATATTTCTGAGAATATGAGAAGAAGAATAGAGAAGATATCTTGAGAGAAATTCACTATATATTATTCATTAATATGGTTCACAATATATAATACATCCTCAAGAGATACAATATAATTGTTTGAAGGTAAGTTGTAAAGCGCGAAAAGGAAGGCTTACTAAAAGCTAGAAAACCCCCTAGGTGTCAAAATCACTTTCCAAATCATTCTAAAGGCTCACATATTAGATAAATATGGAATGGAATATAATGAGTGATTAAAATGGAATGTGATGATGTATTTTAGAGATAATAAGGAGGTGGAGGTCAAATTTTCCAAGTGGAGACAGTTTCCTAGTCAAACTAGTTGTACCTTATCCACTAGAAAGCAGAAAAAACAGGATAAAGTTGTCTAAAGCAAGAGGAAACCTTTATAACTTGGGAATGGAAAGAAACCAAACAGGATCTCAGGAAATCTTATCAAAAATATCCTCAAGTGCACCCTAGTGACTCAGGATGACATGTGGTCCACTAAAATCCAAAACTAGGCCAAATTACCTAGTCAACACTTAGGAAATCTTTAAATATGATTAATAAATTATGTCCTAAGTCTAAAGTTGTATGAATGGGTTTTTAATACTCCAACCCCCCCCTTAATCCTGAATATATGTGGTAAATATAAAAAATATAGGTCCCAAGAAACAAGGCTTATGGTCACCCCAATACAAAAACTTATTAGTCAATGTAAAACGAGGAAACAAGGAAAACCTCATGGGAACAAAACCCTCCCTAAAAAATGGACATGTTAGAATGACTTCATAATTTCTTGTTCTTCATTTGGATGAGCTGAATGAACTACTTCTGAGTAACACACTTGGTGAAGACATTGTGGATGCCATGATCATGCATCAATGCATTAATGTAGGGAAAAACCATGTGTAGAGGCCCCATGAAAATCATTATCTAATGATGGAGGAGAATCATATGAATGCTTATTGATGTTAAAACAGACATGATCTAATCCGGATACATAATCAATTATGGAAAATATATATGTGCAAACTCCTTCCCAAAGAGTATCAACAGACTCAACAAGATCAACTTCTTGTGCAGTTGCAATATGGTGAATCAAACCTTGTACCTTCTTCTGAAACTGGTGTAGAATCTTTCTGATTTTATAAATGATCTCATGCAGATATAAAATATCAAAGCATGAGTCCTATGGAGCATCAAACAACAAAGTTGTAGTGTCTCCATGATCAGATATGGTTTTGTAGGAAAAGAATGAGCAACTAGATCACCTTGACAGTTGAACGATTTTGGAGGTTTTGAGGACTTGAAATTTGAACCATGAGTGATGGGATCAGGTCCATACATGTGTAACAATAGTAAAATGATGGAAAAATACATGGACTTACAACCAATGAAATATATGGCAGACATAATAACAACAAAGACAAGTGACACAATGTAGGAAACCATGGAATTGTGTGGTTTCTTAACTGGAGAACTTGGGGGTTATAGGGTCTTTTGTGCATCCAATGGATGGTAAAATGATTTAGAATGTTTCATGAATTGCATATAAGACTATATATCATCTTCAAAATCAGAATATGAAATATTTGAATGGAGGTGGAAGGACCTTTTAGAAGACAAGTTAGAAACTAGTGAAAAATGACTATGTTTGGAAGAAGACTTTGGTGAATTGATTGGAGATTACACCAAGGAAGAGGTGAAGGTTTCTGATTCTGATATATTAGAATGTGAATCAAAATCAAATATATGAGAAATATTTTTGTCTCTAGCACTCAACGCATAAAGATGTTTACCTTTGTGAAGAGATTGGAGACACTTTTCTTTTTCTACATAAAGCTTGTCTTGCTCTTTTCTTGCAAAATCAGGAATGTCCATATTATGTTCTTCAAGCATCTTTGCCATTATTTTCAATTTAATCCTCAAACAATATTGCTCAGAATAGGTACCTTTGCAGCAATAATAAAACTTGTATTTCTCTTTCTTGCTCTTCATCTTCTTGGCTTTGGAATCTTCATCAGAGTCCTCTTAATCTGGAAACATCTTTTGTTTTCCTTTGGATTTGACATTCTTGGAGCTCTTTGCTCCATGAGTAGCAAGTGAAATTGTCCTTGGGGGGTATTAAATCCCCCATTTGAACTAGCATTTCCTTATCCTTACTGAGAGAGTCTATGAATGTATCCAAGGTTGGCATCTTCTGGTTGGGAACTGCAAGTTTTACAATATGAAATGTAGACACAAACACAGAGGATTTAGGACTCAGTTTTGACAGAATGGTAAGGATTAGATGCTCATCCTTCTTATCTATGCCACACTGCTTGATTTGAATCACTATGTTCTTGAAACTTGGGATGAATTATTCCATTGAATTGAAATTTCTTGGACTAAGTGAGATCAACTCAATTTCCAATACCGGATGACCTCTGAGCTCATCTTGATGTCCAAAGAGAGACTCTAGCTTTTTCCATACTTGATTTGGAGTGTTTAGAGTATCAATATGGAATATAATATCTAGAGAGATGGAGAGACAAAGAAAACCATAAGCTTCATCAAGCCTATTGAACCATTTAGCTTTTAGTGCAACAACTCCTAGCTCATTTTCAATCCCCATAGTCAAAGCTGGATGATCATATGTGCTTTCTAGTCAAAGTAGTTGAAGGGAGTGAGAATCACATCTTTAGCTTGATTTTGATCCATGCTGGTGCACTCCTGGTGATGAAAATATCCTGCAAAAAACACTTTGGAAATTTCTATGAATCAGATTAGCTCTGATACTATGTGAGAATTTAGATTGCCTAGATGTAGATTAAATAAGACAACCTCACTTGGAATATTTATGAGAATATGAGAAGAAGAATAGAGAAGATATCTTGAGAAAAAATAATTGTATAATATCTGTCAATATGTTTACAATATATAATACATCCTCGGGAGAGAAAATAGAATTCCTTGAAGGCAAGTTGTAAAGCACAAAAAGGAAGGCTTACTAAAAGCTAGAAAAACTCCCTACGTGTCAAAAGCACTTTGCAAATTAGTCTAAAGGCTCACAAATTAGCTAAATATGGTATGGAAGCTAATGAGTGATGAAAATGGAATGTGATGATATATTTTGGAGAGAATAAATTGGTGGAGGTGGAATTGGCCAAGTGGAGATAGTTTCCTAGTCAAACTAGCTTTACCTTATCCACTAGAAAGCAGAAAAAGATGGATAAAGTTGTGTAAAGTAGGAAGTGTTGGATGTAGAGCTTGATATTCCTGATTCATAGATGTTGTTGTTTCTGCCGTGTTTGTACCACATTTTTATATGATGTGCATGTGGATTGAACACTCATACCAGTGGGGGGTGTGGGGGGGGGTGTTGGGGGGCGAAGGCCCTGCAAGAATTTTTGGGTTGTTTGTTCAACAAAATTTTACAAGCCCATGGTATTGGGTAGCCTATAGTATTTTCCCATGGTAATTTATCTTTGAAAGGAAGACATTGTAAGACGGATCTATAATGTATTACAACATTATAAAGATCTTTGTTATTGTGTAAGAGAGACTGTGAGAGAGTGAATAGGAAGTTGCAGCAGATGTGTTGCAGGTTGTATCCCGTCATTTTCTAGATGGTAGTATAATAAAAGGACTGGAAATTTATCCATGGATGTAGCCCAGATTGGGTGAACCATGTATATTTCTATCTCTCTTGAAATGTGTTTATGTGATTTATATTGGCATCTTGTTTATTGTTATTTCTCTGCGATCCTATTTTTCTAACAATTGTTATCAGAGCCAAAGGTCTATTTCGCATATAAAATCATAGGAAAGAAGGGTTCCTGGTTCGAGTTGGAGCAATGGCAGAAGAAGGAAAGTTTAAGGTCATGAAATTTAACGGCCAAAACTACTAGTTATGGAAGATGCAAATAAAGGACTATCTGTATCAGAATTATCTATTTCTACTGTTTGGAGGAAAAGCAAAAAATCTGGTGACTATGAAGGACGAAGAATGGGATGTTCTTGACAGAAAAGAACTTAGAACAATATGGTTGTGCCTGGCTTCGTGGGTGGCTTTCAATATCTCAAAAGAAAAGACAACGGAGGGTCTGATGGCCGCATTGGGTAAACTGTATGAAAAACCATCGGCCTCCAACAAGGTATTTCTAATGAAGCATTTATTTAATATGAAGATGTCAAATGGTGGATCTGTTACTTGTCATTTAAATTAATTTAATATGATTACAAATCTTGTGTTCATTGCCACAAAGCTGGAACAAATTGGTGATGGCTGTAAGTAACTATATCTCTAGTTCAAACAATTTGAAATTCGATGATGTTGTTGGTGTTATGCTTAGCGAGCAAATGTGAAGGAAAAGAATAGGTGAGACATCAGGTAATGTGTTCACCATGGAGAGAAAGGGAAGAAAAATGGAGAGAGGAAAGAGCCCAGGTAATCACAACAAATCCAGGAAGGACACATCCAAGTCCATAATATAACTTCCTCCTCACCCAATCTGACCATCGAGAGGGGATGCTAACCAAAATTGGGATCTCAAAGTGTTCCCCAAATCCATAAGAGGATTTTCAACAAATACAATGTGTGCATAAATGTAAAATAGACATGCACAATGGAATTTAAAATCTATCCACACATCTGGCATGAAAATACAAGCCTAAACATTACAGCCATGAAATAAAAACATTTCAAATTCAAATACATGAGAATACTTATCTTTATCCAATGTATATCCAAGCAGCTAGTTGTGTAAGAGCAATTTTCCACCCAACCATAGGCACTACGTCCAACATATACTCTTTCTGCTAGGATGCCACCTCCAAGCTGGGCTATGAGGCCACCAGGGTGAAGGAAACACCTACAGGCTTCCTCTCTAAGCCCACAACCCATTATGTTTTCTATGCTTAGCCAAATTCTCATACTAATCTCTATAGGGGTCTCACTCAACCCTCACAGCCTTGGCTTCCACAATACATGCCCCACACAATACCCTTCTAGCTTAGGTATCCCCTTCATCGATTCACGGTTCTCTTGGGTGATCCATCTTGTTGTGTGTTTCTAGTGTGTGCATAGAATAAGTACAACCTGATATTGGCTGCTATAGAACCATCTGTAGCCTCAATTTGTGGCTTCTCAAGCACTTATGAGCAACAAAACTCCATAGGTAAGGGTTCCTAGACTTCCCAACCTCTTTGCTCACCTCCAACCAACAATTTTCACTTCCAAATCTGCAGCATGGTCTCCAAATTCAAATTTATGGGTTCAAAACAACATCGTAAATTCATGAAGAACAATAGAGAGCTCTGCATAGTCTAAATCTGAATGTAAGAATGAGAGAAATGAGGGTTGATTCCAAGGGATATGAGAAAATGGTGAAAATACAACTGACGTAACTTCTGTCAGTAGAAGAAAAGACTCCTGGCAACTACAAACTGACTTCTGTCATGAAAAAACTATCACAAAAGTGTAGTCAGTCCCATGTTTCAATAACTAAATGAGATGACTTTTCCCACCAACCACACACATGCATTAATGATTGCAAAATGGTAAAAAAAGGAGATAATTGATTTATTCTCATCACATGACATAATTTTGGGTGATTTCTAAGGTTGACACTTGGAAGCAAGGATTTAGTCACCCATGGACCCCCTTTCCTCTTCCCCTCTAGTGGAATCATAGCCCCTTTGGTGCTCTTTACACATCCATTATTGGACCATTTTATTATTTTTGCACATAATATTTACATATATTCTAAATTAGCATAAAAACCAACAAAACAGTCCAAATAAAAATATATACATCATACATGCCTATCCATTCACTAGTCGGGCCTTGGCCTTTAGCTCCGCACTAAGAATTCCCGCTAACATATTTACATCATTTATATAATTTTGGATAAATACATTCCAAGTCAAAACTAGTGGTATTACACAGACTAGGAAAAATAGAGTGTTGGAACTGTGGAAAGAAAAGACATATGAAGAAAGACTGCAGATATCTAAAGAAGAAAGGAGATGGAAAACAAGAGACTACTCATGAAGCAACTGTAGCAAGATATGTGTTACAAGATGATTGGATTCTTGTATAAGACAATACTAGTGATTACTGGGTAGTATATTTAGGGGCTTCATGTCATGCTACACCCTATAATAAATTTATTTATGATTATGTTCAAGGTGATTTTGGAAATGTTTTATTGGGTGATGATGAATCATGTAAAATTGTTGGAATGGGTAAGGTATGTATAAAGTTAAAGAATGGAGGTGAATGGTAGTTGAAAGATCTAAGGCATATTCCTGCTATGAAAATAAATATGATCTCAACATGAAATGGAGAGATTGTGGTTGTTTATCTACGTTTGGATAAACGTAGTGGAATATCACTAAAGGATCAATGGTGATAGAAAAAAGAGACAAGATAGGTAAATTGTATTAATGTCCTCATAATCCTGACTATTCTATCTCTTTAGCTTCCATAGGAATAGATACAACATTGTGGCATCATAGGCTTGGCCACATGAGTGAGGAGGGGATGCAAATTCTCCACTCAAGGAAGTTGCTTCCATATTTGAAGCAGGTAAGTTTGGAATTATGTGAGAACTATGTTTATGGAAAAAATAAGAGAGTTATATTTCTCATGGTTGGGAAACAAATGAAGAATGAAAAGTTAGAGGTTTTGCATATAGATGTATGGGGACTAGTGTTAGTTTTTCACCATTTAATTCAATAGATCTAGGATCTTAAGTGAAAGAACAATATGTACAACATATCAATAATAAGAGACAAGACAAAACATTTCACCGAGGAAAACCAAGAAGGTGAAAAACCCCGCAACTTCCTCAGAGATAGAATAAGCACCAATACAAAGATCACAAAGATCAAACCCCAAGAGATAGATGATTGCAGCAGCTATTCCTCCTCCACTTGTGCGCACTCATCCTCTCTCTCACTAATGCAAAGTGAGTGAGTGAGTGAATGAATCAAATGCGAGAGTAACACTCTCTATTTATACTTTTACTTTCACTTGACCTTTACTCAACTAGGTCGGCCCCAACTTAACAACTTAACATAATGCTGACTGGGCTAACCCCACTAGGGTGGTCTAATAACCATTTAATCCACATGACTCATATAGGGCCGACCCCATCAAGGTGGTCTAATAACCCATCAAGTATAAGTTACGACACTTACAATATAACTTGCGACACTTGCAAGTACAATTGATGACACTTCCAATCGGAGGAATAATACATCTCCGTTGGGGATACAATAAAGTACAAATGTAATACATACAATATACAAGTGAATATCTTTTAAAGTTACAAATACATCAACACTCCCTCTTAACTAGGAAGGTATTCTCTTGACACAAGTCATCAATACATATAGGCACAAGTCTTCAATTCTGGAGCTGGATCATTATCACTGGATCACAGAGCATCATCATCACCACTGTTGTACTCATCATCTTGATCATTGGTGCTATCTCTCAATTCTTCTCGTCATAGGAAGTTCTATAGAGACAACCCTTTTTCATGCTGGATGTAGTCCTAGCCACCTGTAGGTCTTCATCATCTCTACGAGCTGGCCATCCTGTGGAATCCTCAATACTAATTACGTACATCAACAAAACCTCGAAAGAGTATCCCAGGATCCTTTATGTGCCTAATCATGACCAGCAAGATCTCCCAGGGAGCTATTACATGTGACCATCACAAAACCTTAAAAGAGTGTCCCGGGAATGTTTATGTGCATAGCATGACCAACAAGAACTCTAAAGAGCATCCCCGAATCATTTATGTGCCTAAGCACGACCGACAAGATCTCTAGGACTGATTACATGTGACCACCACCACAAAAGCTTAAAAGAGCGTCGTAGGAACGTTTATGTGCATAGCACGATCGGAAAGAACTCCAAAGAGCATCCAAGGACTTGTAAATTCCTAGCACAACCTATTTGGATCTCTAGGACTTATTACATGTGGTCCCCACAAAACCTTAAAAGAGTGTCTTTCCCAGCAAGAACTCTAAAGAGCATCTGAGTAATTTTATGTTCCTATCACAACATGTCTGGATCTCCAAGACATATTACATGTGGTCTAGCAAAACCTTAAAAGAGTGTCTTGCTCAACAAGAACTCTAAAGAGCATCCGAGGACTTTTACATGCCTAGCACAACCTGTCCGGACCTCCAAGACGTATTACATGTTATCCTTGCACAACTTGTCCACGACCATACAGTACCATCCTGATACTCAAGATCAACCTGATCATCATTGTACAAAGCATCCTCCTGATGCTCATGATCATACTAATTATCATCATACAGTACATCATCCTGATGCACATAATCATCACATGATCATCATGATCATCGTCACAACATCGTCCTGATGCATATCATCATCGCATGATCATCTTGATCATCCTCACAACATCATTCTGATGCATATCATCTAGACCATCGTCCCGATGCTCATCACACATGATCATCCTGATCATCATAGAATCGTCCTCTTCAGATCATCTCATTGTCCACGGAGCACAGCCCAGATGCACATCATACAACACTTACACCACCGACATGGGAGAACATATCTACCACCATTCAGAGAAGGCTCCAACCCTTACATTTTCACCATGGGAGAACACGTCTACCACCATGTGAAAAATGGCCCATCAATTACATCATGACCATGGGAGAACACATCTACAACCATATCGGAAAATCTCAAAAATTACATCATGACCATTGGAGAACACATCTACAACCATGTCAGAAAAGCCCATGTGCATTTGCATCTTCTGGACTCATCAGTTCCCCTTGGAAGGAACCTCGATCTGAAGTACACCAAGCCTTTCTCTGAAGTACTCAAACTTCACTCTGGTTAGTGGTTTGATCAACACATCTGCAATGTGCTCATCTCTCGCAACATACTTGAGCTTTACTGCTCTTCTTTGCACCATATCCCTGATATGGTGATATTTGATCTCGATGTGCTTCAACTTGTCATGGAACACCGGGTTCTCTGACAACATCACACAACTTTGGTTGTCACAATAGATACAAGTAGCGTCCAACTGGAGATCAAATAAATTAAACAGTATCTTCCTTATCCATAATTCCTCACAACTAGCCGAACAAGTTGCGACATACTCTGCTTCGACTGTACTCAATGCTACGCAAGATTGCTTCCTGCTAAACCAAGAGATCACACCTAATCCCATACTGAAGCATCACCTCGAAGTGCTCTTCCTATCTACAGCACTGCCTGCCCAATCTGAATCAACATAACCCTCCAGGTTAAACTTTTGATTCACATCATACTTGAGCCCATAATCAACTGTACCCTTCAAGTACCTCAGAATATTATTTACAACAATCAGGTGAACATGTCTAGGATCTGTCAGGAACTCGCTCAAGGTGTTCACCGCAAAGCAAATATCTGGTCTCGTGATCGTCAGGTACATCAAGGACCCAATCATCTGGTGACACATCGTGGCATCAATCGACTCTAATGAAGCATCATTCAATAGCTTTAGGTTCGATGCCATAGGTGTGGCCATGGCCTTGCATTCCATCATCCCAAACCGCTTCAGGATCTCTACTGCATAATTCCCTAGTCCAAGGAAGATTCCATTTGCACTCTGCCACACCTCCATACCTAGAAAGTAATGCATCATACCCAAGTCCTTCATCTCGAATTCGGCAGCAAGCTTCCTCTTTGTGTCAGCAATCAATCTATCCTCACCTATCACAAACAGGTCATCCACATACAGTAGGAGTATCACTGGATTTCCTTCCTCAACCTTGTAGTAAAGGTTGGAATCTGCTTTACTCTTGGTAAAGCCTAAATTGGATAGGAAGTTGTCTATCCTATTGTACCATGTCCTAGGTGCTTGCTTCAAGCCATACAAGGATTTATTTAACTTGAACACATATGGCTCCCTATCATGTGTCTCAAAACTGATTGGATGCTCCACATACTCTTCCTCTTCGACTACACCATTCAAGAAAGCTGTCTTGACATCCATATGGTGTATCTTCCACTTCATCACTATAGCTAGAGGAAGTATTGTTCTGATGGAAGTGTATCTGGCTACAGGTGCAAAATTTTCTTCATAATCTATCCCTTCTTTCTAGGAGAAGCCATGAGCCACAAACCTTGCCTTGTATTTTTCCATGCTACCATATGAAGCATGCTTGATCTTATAGATGCACTTGGAAGTCACAACAAACTTCCCTTCTGGTCTTGGGACCACATCCCAAACATCATTCTTCATGATCGACTGGTATTCCGTGATCATGGCATTATTCCATTACTGCATCTCGGATCCTGGGAACTTCAGATTCTTCAATATCTTCAATCGATAGTGAACTTCGTTGCTAAAGCAAATGTTGTTGTCCTTCTTTTGTAGGTGAGTGTACACAATATTTCCTACAAGTCGAATTCAATTGCATGATTAGAAACTTCTCATAGTTTTTCAAAACAAATTCTTATGCATAAAGACATATGTCATACAGTCATGCAATTATCTTAGCCAATGCTTCAATACAACATTTATCCATATCCTGTATTCACACGGTAACTTTCTAGATGCCTTCCATATCTACCAGAACATTTGTTAAGAGTGTGCACAACTCCCAACATGTTAACAAAGAGGTTTCATTCTAGATAAGTAGCAATGGAATGTTGTACAGTACCATAGGCCACTTACCCATTACTTGCATATTAGTAGTATCTTGTTCATTAATGCAACTTTTCTAATATGCATAATATACATCCTAAATCTAGGAACATAAGTATGTACATGACTGGACAACATTATTTAAGTAATCATATGACAATTCAAATACTTATCTTTGCTTAGTTGTGGGTGGACTCCCTCTCAATCTTTGCTTCTTTGCAGGAACTACTTGGAGTGTGCTCCCTTTGCTTCCTGGATTACCTGTCCTTGAACTTATATCCATCCTGGACCACTATGCATGCTTAAGTGTGCACTAGTATCATCATTGTGTCATCCTCAAGATCTCATACATAATCATACATCCAGTAGTATAATCTCAATACTATCAAAACATTATGATTCTAAATAATATTAAACATGTATGGTCATGATCATTTCATACACAGGTAATTTATCACAAGCGTTAGTATTCAAGGTTTCAGGGAGTACTTCTTTTACTCATGCATATTCTTATTTGACCATAGGACTCTTCTGGTTTTCCATATCATCAATCAAAGTAAGAAGTATAATATGCATAAGCCCATGATTACTCAAACCTATAACTTCATGAATGATCATTATTAATCATACAAAAGTATACTTATATGAGATCCTAATACAAAGTAGGATTATAACTCGATATAGGAAAAACATACTTGGATTACCATGCTTGTCTAACATACCCAAACAATGTCTTCTTTGTTCTGTTAGAGACCTTGTGCTAGCAACCTACATATCTCATAAGTTAATAATTGTACAACCAAGTTACACATACCTCGTAAGTAGAGCTTCTATGTGATCCATGACTATGGATGAGTCTTTGTCTTCATGTCACCATGGTCATATGTTCTTGATCTAGAACTTGATTTGTACCTTTCATGTTAGCAGACAACATCATCCTCATACAACACCACAGTGCATTAGTACAATCATAAGTGTCATAACCCTAATCAATGGATGTCTTCTATAATGCATTCATACGTTTACTGGGGTGATAAGACAAGTCTAAAATTAATCAAGATTGTTACTAACCTCAATAATATGAAGACAAATATATCATAAAATTAATCATGAACATATTTCAAAACATACGTGTATCTCTTCAAGTCATGCCTGTCGGGATTGCTTGTAGCCTTCTTATGTAAGGCCTTAGCCTCATCTCCCTCTGGAACTTGAACTTCTTCACGTATGGAGGTGTCCAATTCAATCTCTTCTAGGATTAACACAATCCACTTTGATTTGTTGAAACTAGATCTGGAGTTGGATTAGGGTTTGTTAGAGAAACCCTAAAAATTCAAAGTTTGAATTTCAAACTTCTGATTGGATGAAAAGATGCGCCTTGCTAAGATGATCAAGCTGGTATACTTGAATTTTGAAATCTCCAAAATTTGACCCCTTAAAATTGCCTTTGAAACTTTCGGATCTTCTGGTCAAAATCCTGAACTAGGGTTTGATAATGCCTGGGGTTTTGCCCAACCAAAAAGGTTCAATCTTGTGCTCTAAACTTCGATTTTTCTGAGGAGCATCCATCCATGCTCACAGATTCCAAAAATTTCAACTTTTGCAGAAACCCTAATTTTCCACCTTTCCGATCAAGATCCTGAACTAGGGTTTGATAATGCTTGGGGTTCTACCCAACCAAAAACTTTGAACTTGGTCTCTAAATTTCGATTTTGCTAAGGAGATTAATCCTATGCTAATGTCACTCCAAAATTCCACTTATGTCAAAATCCCTAATTTCCTGTAGCAGTGACAAGCCAAAAATGAGAATGCTCAAAATCCAATTCTATTTCACAGAAATATGTGGCTTATTGTTTCTAGTGCATCTCTGAAATTTTGAATCCACGGGGTCTGAAACATTGGCTTGTGGTATCCTGACCTATCATATTTCCAACCCCATAGGTCTGATCTCAAATGGATTCTTTGAGAGAGAGATATACCAAATGTCGCAACGTGACCTTTTTATGGGATTAAATAGTATAACGAACTTGTACGGAATGCCACGTGTCACTGTTTCAACTCATGCCTCTAAAACCGAGACCTGTGAAACTACAGTCCGTGCTCTTACTGTTACTTTTTACAGAATTTCATTTGGAGCTTCCTAGCTCAAGTTGTGACCTTTTTTCCTATGTCACCTGTTTATGACTGAGATTTGGAAGAGGCAGACACCCTAAATTGTACGGATAAATAAAAAGAAAATACAGCGAATTAGATGTTTTGATTCGGACACAAGGTACATGGGGATGTTATCTTCGACCTGTACAAGTTTCAGAATCTGAACCTTCGCCAAAATGGATTTATAGCGAAAGTTCCAAGATGAATCATTTTTACTATACCAAGCCCTAGCTTCCAATTTGTCGCAAGTGCAACAAGTGTCATAAATGCCATACCATGCCTTCCTTCAGGCTAGCTCTGATATCATTTTATTTTTTCATCATTTAATTCAATAGATCTAGGATCTTAACTGAAAGAACAACATGTACATCATATCAAACATAAGAGACAAGAGACAAGAGACACAAAACATTTTACCGAGGAAAACCAAGAAGGTGAAAAACCCCGCAACTTCCTTAGAGATAGAATAAGCACTAGTACAAAGATCACAAAGATAAAATCCCAAGAGATAGATGAATGCAACAACTACTCCTCCACTCGTGCGCACTCCTCCTCTCTCTCACTAATGTGAAGTGAGTGAGTGAGTGAATAAATCAAATGAGAGAGTCACACTCTTTATTTATACTTTTACTTTCACTTGACCTTTACTCAACTAGGTCGGCCCCAACTTAACCACTTAACATAATAATGACTGGGCCCACCCCACTAGGGTGGTCTAATAAACCTTTAACCCACATGAATCATACAGGGCCGACCCCATCAAGGTGGTCTAATAACCCATCAAGTATAAGTTACAATACTTACAATATAACTTGTGACACTTGCAAGTACAACTGACGACACTTCCAATCGGAGGAATAATACATCTTCGTTGGGGATACAATAAAGTAAAAATGTAATACATACAATATACAAGTGAATATCTTCCGAAGTTACAAATACATCAACAACTAGCTTAGGTACAATCTCTTGGTGGCTCTCATTATTATATTAATTTGATTGATGATGCAACTAGAAAAACTTGGGTTTATTGCATTAGAAAGAAATATGATGTGTTTTCTGCTTTTAAGAAAGGGAAAGCTTTGGTTGAGAATGAGATAGGAAAAAGGTTGAAGTGTCTCAGATATGATAATGGAGGTGAATACTGTAGCAATGAGTTTGATAGTTAATGTTCATACCATGGGATTGTTAGAGAGAAGACAGTCCCAAGAACACCACAAGAAAATGGTGTGTCTTAAAGGAGGATTAGGACGATCACAGAGCATGCAAGGTGTATTATATTGCATGCAAGGTTGCCCCTACAATTTTGGGCAGATGTTGTAGATACCGTTGTTTACTTAATAAACCAAGGTCCTTCAAGTGCTTTGGATGGTGGTATTCTAGAGGAGGCATGGACAGGTAAAAAGGTAAGCTATTCATTTCTGACAACTTTTGGTTGTGAAGCATTTGTCCATATAGATAAAGAAAATAAAACAAATCTTAAGGCTAAATACAAGAAGTCCATTTTTATTAGATACAAATATTTTACATGTAGTGGGAGTTGTGAGCATGTATATGAACAATCTAGGTAAATAACATTGGAAGGAAGTACGGTGGATTCTAAATTATTTAAGAGGTATTATTACTCATGCATTATGTTTTGGAGGTTCAAACATTGTTCGATAAGGATATGTTGATGCAAATATGGCAGGTGACAACAATAGCAGGATGAGTACCACAGGGTATTTTTTTACTGTAGGTGGAACAACAGTAAGTTTGATTTCAAAGCTACAAAAGGTTGTTTCACTTTCAACAACAAAAGCAGAGTATGTTGCTACTACAGAGTCTAGTAAAGAGATGATTTGGTTATAGAGGTTCATGGACGAATTGGGTAAGAAGCAGGAGAATAGCAGGTTGTATAGTGACAACCAGAGTGCCATTCATTTTGCAAATAATTCAACCTTCCATTATAAGACTAAACATATACATATCAAGTAACATTTCATATGGTCTATTCTAGAAGACGAACTGTTGAAGCTAGAAAAGATACACACTAGCGAGAATCCTGCAGACATGTTGAAAAAGGTAGTAACTAGAGAGAAACTAAGTTCCTACTCTGTTTCAGTTGGACTTCAAGCATGATGCTGAGGATGAGAAATTTTCCAGGTCCAAGTTATAGAACACATTCCAACAAGTGTGGTAGTGGTGGATTTGTTGTGATTAGTCTCCAAGCTTGGGAGACTGCTGGTTGTGGAGCATGATCTTCCTAATTCAGAGATGTTGTTGTTATATCTGTGTTTGTACCCTAGTTTTATATGATGTGTAGGGGACTGTACAATCATCCCAGTAGGGGGGTGTGGGGGGCATCGACCCCCTCCGGGGGGGCGATGCCCAACAATTGTTTGTTGGCCAAATATTTACGGTCCCATGGTATTGGGTAGCCCGTAGTATTTTCCCATGGTAATTTTCCTTTAAAAGTAAGATATTGTAATACAGTTGTGTACTGTAGTGTAGCATTGAAAATATCTCTATTATTATGTAAGAGAGACCGTGAGAAAATGAAGAGGAATTTGCAGCAGATGTGCTGCAGGTTGTATCCCTTCATTTGATGAATGGTATAATAATAAAAGGAATGGAAATTTCTCCGTGGACGCAGGCTAGATTGGGTGAACCATGTATATTGGTGTCTCTCTTGAAATGTGTTTATGTGATTTATATTTGCATTTTGTTTATTGTTATTGCTATGCAATCCTGTTTTTATAACAGGAAGGCTCCTTTCTAACTCTAAAATGGAAATAAATCAGATATAATCTCAAGAAATATTATCCAAAATATCCTCAAGTGCACCCTAGTGACTCAGGATGGCATGCGGTCCACTAAAATACAAAACTAGGCCAAATTACCTAGTAAACACTTAGGAAATTGATAAAAAATTATTAATAAATTATATCCTAAGTCTAAAGTGGTGTGAATGGGTTTTTAATACTCCAATAATGGAATCCCCAACAGGATAAGATAAATCAAGCCACACATCAGGGACATGCGGCTGATCCATTAACATGAGACATAAAGCATTAAACTACTCTCCAACTTCCTTGAAATGGTGTTAAATCCATCACGTAGGAGGGGGATGGATTTAAGATAGGAACCGTGAACAATGTTCGTGGAATTGAGAGTATCATTGAGCATTACTTATGGACCATGAACAATTTGGTGAGTAGTGCATTAGTTGCGCAATTGTGGAATCATGAATAATGCATATGAAACCTTGAACAAATTGAATGTTTATGAAACCATGAACATATTTGGTGGTAGAATATTGCACATTTGGTGGATGAATCTCTAACAAATTTAATGGAACCATGAGCATTGTTGGTGGAACCATGATATTTATTTATGGAACCATGTGTTGATGTCTATGTAACTTCGGAATGTATTTCATCAGTATTTTATATGTATATTTATTGTACCCTTATAAGAGATGTGTTATTCCTCTATAAGGAAGTGTCGTCATGTGGATTGACAAGTGTCGCAAGTGTGTGTACTTGCCGATGGGTTATTAGACCACCTTATGGGGTCGGCCCTAATTAATATATAATATAATGTGGATGTACTCAAGTAGACAAGTCGGCCCCAGTAGGTCACTGGGCAAAAAGGTGAGTATAAATAGAGATAGGAGATCTCTATTTTACTCACTCGGAAAAGTATCTATCTCTCTCTCTGAAAAGTGGCGCACTAGTGAGGAGGAGGAGGATCATCTGCTAGGAGACTATCTCTGTATTATTTGGTTGTATTTTGGTTGAGCCATTGCTCTCTCTATCTCTGAGGAAGTTGTGGGGTTTTTCACCTTAGGGTTTTCCCCACGGAAACTCTGTGTCTCTTGTCTCTATGCTTTTGATTCTTGTGATGCTTGTGATGCTTGTCATATTATGATTGTCATGCATTGATATACTGTAGATGTTATTCTCTCAGCAAAGATCCTATAGTATTGTGATTTAATACTGAAAATTTAACATGGTATCAGAGCTTAACTAAGAAGAAGACATTTTGCAGTGACGGAAGCTTGTATTGCTTGTTTATTGGGTTTCTCTCCACAGATTTTTGAAATTCAGTATAGTAGATTGGATCTACTCATCAAGGCGCATCTTTCTGTCCAATCAGATTTCAGTTCCGAGCATTTTCAGCTTTGGCCCTAAAACTTAGGGTTTCCACAAAAATAGGAATTTCTGGAAACTGAAGGTACAGCTGGAAGCTCCTTGCAAAAATCGAAGGTTTGAGCTTTGGATCGAGATTTTTGGCTGGGTAGATCTCCGGGAAACTCAAACCCTAATTCAGGGCTCTCCCCAGTGAACCCGGGAGGACAAAAAGGCAATTTTGAAGGGCAAGACTTTGCTGATCTCAAATTCTGAATGTACTAGGCTGATCAGCTCTCCAAGGCGCATCTTTCTATCCTTTCGGAATTTTGAAATTCACATTTTGAATTTTTAGGGTTTCTCTGACAAACCCTAATCCGGGACCAGATCCAGTTTTCAGCACTTCAAGTGGTAAGTCCTAACTCTTTTCTATTTCCATTTGAAGTACTCTTAAAGATGTCTCTACACACCAAGCTTGAGGATAAGCTTGAAGGGGCTGATAACTTCCGAGCCTGGAAGTATAGGATTGGGCTAATCCTGGAAGAGAATGAGTTGGACTCATATGTGAAAGAGGACATCCCTATCCCAGAGGATGAAGAGGCCAAGGTATTGCACAAGAAGAACTTGGTCAAGGCAAAGAGAATCATTGCTGATTCTATCAAAGACCATCTGATACCCCATGTGTCTTCTCTCAAGACACCCAAAGAGATGTTTGAATCTTTGACCAAGCTATTTGAAGGAAAGAATATAAATCGGAAGATGACCCTGCGGAACCAATTGAAAGCAGTGAAGTTTCAGAATGGAGAAACCATTCAATCCTACTTTTCAAGGGTCTCTCAGATCAAGGAACAATTAGAAGCAGTAGATGAAATGGTGGAGAATGGTGAAGTGGTGATGACCACTCTAAATGGCCTACCCAGGTCATGGGATTCCTTTATTCAAGGAATTTGTGCAAGGAAGAAGTTGATCTCCTTCAGTAGACTTCGGGAAGAATGTTCTCAAGAAGAAGCTAGGCTTATAGCTCGTGAGGAAAAGTTGGGAGGAGAAGATCAAGCTCTTGCAGCTCACACCAAAAGAAGCAAAATCAAGAAGGATCACCCTCGCCACAATAGATCCTATCAAAAGAATAAGAAAGACCTAAGATGCTTCACATGCAATGAGAAGGGTCACTTTGCTTCAGATTGTCCTAAGAACAAAGGGGATAATAACAAAAATCCTAGTAAGAAGAAGAAGGGCAGCAAAAGAAGGTTTCATGCTCATGCTGCTGAAGATGATGAACCCCCAAAGAAGAAGGCTAAGGCAGAAAGTAGCAGTGATGATGATTCATCGAGTGAAGAAGAGTATGTTCTGATCTCTGCACTCACTGGTACCATCTCCCATGGTTGTAATGATTGGTTGATTGATAGTGGGGCTTCCAAACATATGACTGGGTTCAAGGAATCTTTTGTGAACCTTTATGAACATGAATCACCCCATAAGGTGAAACTTGGGGATGATTATCAATACCCAATCAAAGGAAGTGGTGAAGCTTCTTACAACCTAGATTCTGGAAAATCTCTGAAGATGAAGGAAGTCCTCTATGTACCTGGACTCAAGAAGAACTTACTCTCCATCTCTGCTTTAGATGCAAAAGGTATGAGGGTTGCATTTGTTGATGGCCAAGTACTAATGTGGCCAAAGGGAAATACCATAGATGATGCAGTAGTGATTGGAGAGCAAGAGGGAGGCTTGTACAAATTAAAGGGTCAACCTGAACATGCCATGGTACATGAATCCATGGAGCCAAGTGAACTTTGGCATAGAAGACTTGCTCACATGCACTATAGAGCACTTCCAATTGCAAGCAAGGCTGTAGAGGGTCTTCCTGAAATCAAGACCAAACATGAAGGTGTTTGCAAAGGATGTGCAAAAGGTAAGAACATTAAGAAGGCTTTCCCAAGCAGTGAAAGCAAGGCAAAAGATATTCTAGAAATCATCCACTCAGATGTATGTGGCCCTATGTCATCCAGCTCCCTGAGTGGGTATGTTTACTATGTATCATTTATTGATGACTTCTCCAGGAAGACTTGGGTATACTTCTTGAAGGGCAAAGATGAGGTGTTTGATAAATTCAAGGAATTCAAAACCTTGATGGAGAATCAAACTGACAAGAAAATCAAAACATTCAGATCTGACAATGGTGGAGAATTCACCTCAAATGACTTCAAGAAGCTTTGCAGTGATTCAGGGATTAAGAGGGAGTTGAATGCTCCATATAATCCTCAACAGAATGGAGTTGCAGAAAGGAAGAACAGAACTATCATGGAAGCAGCAAGGGCAATGTTGCATGACCAGGATCTTCCTATGCATCTTTGGGCAGAAGCAGCTAGAACAGCTGTATATGTGCAGAATAGAACACCCCACAAGATATTGGACAACAAGACACCAGAAGAAGTCTTTTCTGGTAAGAAACCTGAAGTCAGCCATCTCAGAATATTTGGTTGTCCAGTATACACTCATATCCCAAAGGAGAAGAGGACTAAACTAGATCCTTCAGGAAAGAAGGGCATCTTTGTGGGTTATAGTGAAAGCTCGAAGGCTTACAGAATATATTTTCCAGGGTTCAAGAAGATTGATGTCAGCAGGGATGTAACATTTGATGAAAATTCAGCATTCATCAAATCAAGAAAGGCACCTATTGAAGTTTATGAAGAACCTAAGGAAACAAGATTTCAAGACACTACCATGACTGATGCAGTTCCAGAAACTGCTCGTGAGTTTGAAGATCCACAAGAACCTGTAGATCCACCTCGTGAGGATAACTCTCACAAGAGGAAACCTATATGGGCTAGAGAGCTCATTCATGATGCAGAAAGATTTGGCATTCCAGAAGAAGAACAAAGAGCAAAGAAGAGAACCAGATCACACACCAGTTATGTTGCTTTACTCTGTGACATCATGAACAAAGAGCCTTCCAGTTATGAAGAGGCAGCAGAAAAGAAAGAATGGAAGGATGCTATGGTTGAGGAATATCAATCAATTATGAAGAATGATGTTTGGGATGTTGTCCCAAGACCTAAAGGGAAGTCTGTTGTGACTTCCAAGTGGATCTACAAAATCAAGCATGCTACAGATGGCAGTGTGGAAAAATATAAAGCAAGATTCGTAGCTCGTGGTTTCTCTCAGAAGGAAGGAATAGACTATGAAGAAACCTTTGCACCTGTAGCCAGATATACTTCCATCAGAACAGTACTTGCCTTGGCCGCAGCAATGAATTGGAAGATACACCAGATGGATGTCAAGACTGCTTTCCTGAACGGTGTAGTAGAAGAGGAAGTATATGTGGAACAACCACTCGGCTTTGAAATACATGACAGGGAATCTTATGTATGCAGATTGAAGAAAGCCTTGTATGGCTTGAAGCAAGCTCCCAGAACCTGGTATGGTAGGATGGACAGTTTCCTATCTAGTTTGGGCTTTATCAAGAGTAAAGCGGATTCCAACCTTTACTACAAAGTTGAGGAAGGGAATCCTGTGATTCTACTACTATATGTGGATGACCTATTTGTGACAGGAGATGACAGACTGATTGCGGATACTAAGAGGAAGCTTGCAGCTGAATTCGATATGAAAGACTTGGGAATGATGCACTATTTCCTAGGTATGGAGGTGTGGCAGAATGCAGGTGGGATCTTCCTTGGTCAAGGGAAGTACACAGTAGATATCCTGAAGAGATATGGGATGATGGATTGCAAGGCCATGGCCACACCTATGGCATCGAATCTGAAGCTTCTTTGTGATGCTTCATCTGAGCCAGTTGATGTTTCTATGTATAGTCAGATGATTGGGTCCTTGATGTACCTGACGAACACGAGACCAGACATTTGCTTTGCTGTGAACACATTGAGCCAGTTCCTGACGGATCCGAGGAGTGTTCACCTAGTTGCTGTAAAGCATGTTCTGAGGTACCTGAAGGGTACAGTGGATTATGGGCTCAGATATGAGGCGAATCAAAAGTTTAACCTGCATGGTTATGTTGATTCAGATTGGGCTGGCAGTGCTGCAGATAGGAAGAGCACATCTGGGTGTTGCTTCAGTATGGGATCAGGTGTGATCTCTTGGTTTAGCAGGAAGCAGTCCTGCGTAGCACTGAGTACAGCTGAGGCAGAGTATGTTGCAGCCTGTTCAGCTAGTTGTGAGGCAGTATGGCTACGGAAGCTACTGTCTGAGTTATTTGATCTCCCGTTGGAGGCTACTGGTATCTTCTGTGATAACCAGAGTTGTGTGAAGCTGTCCGAGAACCCAGTGTTTCATGACAGGTCGAAACACATAGAGATCAAATATCACTATATCAGGGATATGGTGCAGAGAGGAGCTGTGAAGCTCCTGTATGTTGCAACAGACGAGCAGATTGCAGATGTGCTGACGAAGCCACTAGCCAGGGTGAAGTTCGAGTACTTCAGAGAGAGGCTTGGTGTTATTCAGATCAAGGACACTTCGAGGAAGAAGTGACGGACACATTTGCTGAAGCCATTCCAAGCATGTTGGAAGGAGGATCCTTCACATGGCTGTGGATGTAAGCGCTGGATGATGAGCATCAGAATGATGTTCTGGTTTCTGCTTGATATGATCAGTTGGATCATTTTATGTATGTATGTATGCATCATGTTGGATGCTTGGACCATGTATCTGTATATGTATCAGGTGGATACATTGTATGATCAGGTGGATCATGTATGGTGATATGTATCATGCATTTGTATTTGTATCAGGTGGATACATTGATGATCAGGAGGATCATGTATGATGATATGTATCAGGTAGATACTTGGTATGCATCAGGTAGATGCATTGATGATCAGGAGGATCATGTATGATGATATGTATCAGGTAGATACTTGGTATGCATCAGGTAGATGCATTGATGATCAGGAGGATCATGTATGATGATATGTATCATGTATTTGTATCAGGTGGATACATTGATGATCAGGAGGATCATGTATGATACTTGGCATGCAGCAGGATGTTGCAGTGATGATCAGGATGATCATAGATGACGAGCTTCAGGATGTTGCTCCAGATGACATGCAGCAGGATGTTGCAGTGATGATCAGGATGATCATAGATGACGAGCTTCAGGATGTTGCTCCAGATGACATGCAGCAGGACGTTGCAGTGATGATGATCAGGATGATCATGGATACATCAGGATGATGTATGATGAGTATCAGGTTGATACTCTGTGGCCGTGGATCAGGTTGTGCATATGAGCATGTAATTCGGTGCCCTGGGAGATTTGCAGATGGTCTTTCGAGGTTTTGCCTATGGCATGTAATTCGGTTCCCTGGGATATCTGGCAGATGCTCTTTCGAGGTTTTGTCCTATGGCATGTAATTCGGTGCCCTGGGAGATTTGCAGATGGTCTTTCGAGGTTTTTCCTATGGCATGTAATTCGGTTCCCTGGGACATCTGGCAAATGCTCTTTCGAGGTTTTGCCATGACCACATGTAATTCGTTGCCCTGGGAGATCTGCAGATAGTCTTTCGAGGTTTTGCCTATGGCATGTAATTCGGTTCCCTAGGATATCTGGCAGATGCTCTTGCGAGGTTTTGTGGTGAGGTCACATGTAATTCGGTGCCCTGGGAGATCCTATAGGTAGAGCTGTGTGCTCGTAACAGCCTGGGATGCTCTTTCAAGGTTTTGTGACGCACGTAAAAGTCCTGAGGATTCCACAGTATGGCCAGTGATGATGAAGACCTGCAGGTGGTGGGCCTACATCCAGTATGAAAAAGGACTGGCTCTGTAGAACTTCCTATGACGAGTAGAGACAGAGATTGGACGAGATAGCAGCAGCAGTGACGATGCATCGATGACGATGATCCATAGAAGAAGACTTGTCTAGCAAATCCGTGTCGAGAAATACCTTCCTTGTTAAGAGGGAGTGTTGATGTCTATGTAACTTCGGAATGTATTTCATCAGTATTTTATATGTATATTTATTGTACCCTTATAAGAGATGTGTTATTCCTCTATAAGGAAGTGTCGTCATGTGGATTGACAAGTGTCGCAAGTGTGTGTACTTGCCGATGGGTTATTAGACCACCTTATGGGGTCGGCCCTAATTAATATATAATATAATGTGGATGTACTCAAGTAGACAAGTCGGCCCCAGTAGGTCACTGGGCAAAAAGGTGAGTATAAATAGAGATAGGAGATCTCTATTTTACTCACTCGGAAAAGTATCTATCTCTCTCTCTGAAAAGTGGCGCACTAGTGAGGAGGAGGAGGATCATCTGCTAGGAGACTATCTCTGTATTATTTGGTTGTATTTTGGTTGAGCCATTGCTCTCTCTATCTCTGAGGAAGTTGTGGGGTTTTTCACCTTAGGGTTTTCCCCACGGAAACTCTGTGTCTCTTGTCTCTATGCTTTTGATTCTTGTGATGCTTGTGATGCTTGTCATATTATGATTGTCATGCATTGATATACTGTAGATGTTATTCTCTCAGCAAAGATCCTATAGTATTGTGATTTAATACTGAAAATTTAACACCATGAGCATGAATGGTGGAACCATGTGTAAAATTACTCTTCTTAACCTAACTTCAAGTTTACCTTAGATTATTACTATTTGATACTTGAATGCATCCAACATCTAACAGCAGATCTAATGAACAAGTAAATCAATCACAAGAGATGAAACTTAGAAAATATGGTGTAAAACTGTGTAAAACATGCATCAATGCTCAATATCCCAATGAGGGTGAATAATTACAATACAATACAGTAACAATGACTGAGCGATTCAAATTGACTAAGAAGTTCATTTGAATTAATGAATGGTGTAGCTTGGCTCCAACTAGGAGTCCTCATCATCAATAAGTGGTGGTCATCAATGCGCAAGAACCAATCATCCAGGTGTCAATCTGAGTCTAACTGAGTGTAACTAGTGTAACTGAAGTGTGTAGCATTGATATAGGGAAGGAGACTCAGTGGAGGGCGCATGGGAGGCTTAACTAAAGTCAAAACAAGTCATCTAGTCAATATGGAGTCCAACGGAGTGAAACTAGCCTCAAATCAGGGAGAATCAGAGCTACCTAAGTGTAAATTGAGTGGGTAGGTGAGGAAGTGTGCCCTTCTCAGGCATTAGGTGAGAAGAGGGCTCCTTCATGATTAGGAGGGATAAAACTCTGATGTAAGTAACTCCTGCGTGCTAGAATGAGTGGATAAGGTGCTAGAGGCATCAACTTGGTGACTAGGATGCATGCAAAATGCATGCAAACTCTAGAATTTGCATGCAAACCCTAGTTGTATGCAAGGTCCTAAAAATGATGATGTGGATATCCGAACACCCCCCCTCAAGCTAGACTATGATGTGCAAAAAATAATGTAGGGCCCTGGTTACTAAGACCAAAGGTCACCCCAATACAATAATCCAAAAAAAAATGCTGAAAATAAGCTAAGTGAGGAAAGAGGGAAAACCTAGTGGGAAGAAAGCCCCCCCTCAAGCTAAAACATAATAATGGATCAATCTATCTCCACCATGATGGAACTCACCCCCAATAGTGAACGGAGGTAAGAGAACTTCTTCTCAGTGAAGCTCTTGGTGAAGATGTCTGCAATTTACTCATCAGTAGGGCAATATTGCAGAATGATGGTGTGATCATGCACCAACTTTCGAATGTAGTGCATATGAATATCAATGTGTTTGGTCCTCTGTCGCTGAACAGGATCCGTGGAGATCTTGATAGCACTTTGATTGTCACAAAAAAGGACAGTCGAAGTAGTGCCACCAAAACCAAACTCGGAAAGAATACCCTGCAACCAAACTGCCTGAATGCAGGCATTGACTGCCCCTCGATACTCTGCCTCTGCTGAAGAAAGTGCAATGGCTGCCTGCTTTTTGCTGGACCAGCAAATAGGGCCATGACCAATCATGAAAACATAACCGGAAGTGGACTTCCGATCAATGCTATCACCTGCCCAATCTGAATCAAGTATTCTATCATTTCTCTCACCTACTTATCAAGTATTCTATCATCTCTTTATATCTCATAAAGTGCCACTAATTTCACATCACATGAAATTAAATGGAAGGGTCATGTTATTTCCCCCCTTTTAGCGACTTATGAAGAAATCACGAGGGGAACACTTTCCTAGGTACAAAATCAACACCTTCATCTCTATTTATGGAACCATGAGCATTGTTGGTGGCACCCTGAGATCTATTTATGGAACCATGCGCATGAGTAACCTTGAACAATATTGGTAGATCCGTGAATATCATAAGCATTAGCATACATGGTCACAAGGTGGTGGAATCCTAAAGAATGCCTATGGAACCTTGAACAAAGTTAGTGTTGATGAAACTAAGAACATATTTGGTGGCAGAATGTTGCACATTTGGTTGTTGAATCTCAAACAAATTTTATGGAACCATGAGCATTATTGGTGGAACCATACAAGGAACCTTGAACAAAATTCATGGGAAATGAGCATTTTATGGGTGGAACCACAATGAATGTTTATAGAACCATGGCCAATTTTGATGGAATTGCGAACAATGTGAGCGGAACCATGTAAAATGCATAGAAAACCAGATACAATTTAAGAACCTTGAACAATATTAGTGGAGCTATAAATTTGGTGGTGGAATCATCTATAGCCAAGTTAGAGTTGCTGGAACCATGAACACATTTGGTGGTGGAATATTATACATTTGGCGATTAAGTCTTGAACAAAGTTAATGGAACCATGATTATTGTTTGTGGAACCACGTGCTCTATTTATGGAACCATGAGAATTAGTGGTGGAACCATGAGTAATGGTCACAAGAAGGTAGAACCATACACGGAACCTTGAAAAAAATTCATGGAGAATGAACATTTTAGGGATGTAACCATGATAAATGTTTATGGAACCATAGATAATTTTGATGGATCTATTAACAATGCGAGTGGCATCATGTACAATGCATACAAAACCACATTTAGTTAAGGAAAATTGAACAATTTTGATGTGCTTAAAGCCAATCCAAAATGCAAGTATATTTATTTAAGATTATCAAATCATACAACCAAGTTAAATGAAAAATGAAATAGACTCAAATGTGGGTGCAGGTGTGGGATGATTTTACTGACAATGGTATGTTAAATATGTTCAGGTTTTCCAAATCTCTCCATGTGCAAAGCCTCAGTGACCTAGAGACCTTTCACTCAAATGATAGGGGTCATATGGACGTGGGGTGTGTGGATTTCTGAGGTTTGTGACACATCAAAATCATGGTGGCTAGTGGATCATTAATGATCCCTCAACTCAACAAAAAGGAATTTCAGGAGAAATTAAGAATTGCAGGTACGTACGTAATAGGTGATCATGGTCCTTTGCGGTGGTTGGATATGATGGAACCCAAAAGTCAAATTTCTATGCAATCGTTCTCAAGAGGAGCAATTTATTGGGATGACGAGACACTCATGCGAATTAGTGGGAAGTATATTTGTAATCCCCAATGACCACAAACGATGCCACGATCTGTAGATTGCAGAGGAGAAGAGGATTTCAGGTGTAAAAGGATTTCCAATTTGTAGAGTAGGCTGAGGTGCGAGGAGAATCAAAACAGTACATGTATTAATTTTCCCATATATGAAAGTGTAAGTACTGCGGACTACTATCTGGTTCATGGAGTTCGACATCTCTTAGCTAAGGTCAATACGCTCAAACACAAAGTCTCCAATTTGAAGAATCATTTGCGTATATCTGAGCACCACCATGAAGACAGTATCTTGAAGCTTGAGTGGAAAGTTGAGAAGGAAAGACGATATCACCAGGTCTAGGAGCACCACTCTTCCAGTTCTCTTGAATCCCAAGAGAGGAAAATTTAGGAGCTGATATGCCGAGTTGATCATCTTGAATACTAGCTGGTAAATCCTACTGGAAATACCACTCCAATCAAGTGTGAATCAGAACGTCTATGCATTTTTTTGGAGAAAGATATTTCTCCAATTTTCCTTAGAATGTCTTGTATTTTGCAAGTATACTAAGCTTTTAGGTGTTTTTGTAAGAATTTATTGTAATCATACTATCTTCAGTATTGTATTCTTCCACCGGGTTTATAGGGGATATTTTGAACAATGTAGTGCTACGATAGGAATCTGCTGCAAGTATGGAATGTTAGATGATAGAAAGACATGAATCATCAAAAGTATTTTTTCTTTGTGGCTCAAATACCTTTTGAATATAAATACTACTCCCTCTTTTAAAAACCAAAACAATAATCATTCAAAAATATTTATATATAAAAAATAAACTTATAGAAATCAAATAATATCAACGATTAAAAGAGGATGAATTTATTTGTCATTCTAAGTGGTTCTTCTCTATGAATTCACACTATCATTAGAGTTGATACCAATCACTTATATATATATATATATTCTTATCACACATTTAGGGTCACAACACTAAAAACTACTTTTCACATATAGGATATTACCACTTGTTGTTTACCCATTAGAAACAAGAAAATAAATAAAACAAACATACTAAAAGGCAATGTCGTTGTTTCTCTAATTAGTCCATCTTTATCTTTGTTCATTGATACAATGATAGGAGACCAATCGTAGTGATATTAGATGAACTTATTGTCAAATCAAGTTTGTGTACTAGCCATAAACGTCAAATGGGGCATATTGTTATTTCCCATCTCCTCAATTTACCTCTATTCATTTTGATTTCTATGAGTTGGATGATTTCTATGAGTTGGATTCAAGTTATCATGAGAAAATGATTCATCAACTATCAAGATATATTTTTATTCATAAAAACTATGTCAATAATATAATATTGAGTTTTTCACTTTTTCAAAAAGTAATTGATCATTACCATGTTACCAATATATATTGAATTTTTAATGGCAATTCATATATATATATATAAAAGTTGAAAGAGAGTGAGAATAAAAAAGTGTTGGATTTAAAAAACAAGTATAGATTGTGTTCCTTTATTTTTCTACTCCATTGTCTTATATCTCTAGTTACATTGAAAGAAATTTGGAATCAAGAATGGTTCTTATACCTTTTTAAACCAAAAATAAAAATTTAATTTCAATCAATAGAATTTGAGATGATAGTGTTAACCATAGTGTTTGATGAAGCAATTTAAAAGAAATCTCAAAATCCAAATATCCTTTTTTTAATTGAGTAGTAATTAATTATGGTTAAACTCTTAATGGTTTCATAAATAATATATACTAAAAATATATTACAAGATTTAGATAGATTTTGTATAAACTTTAAAATATTAAAAACTATTTATAATTGCAACATCTTAAAATACAAAACTTATGTCTAATAATTTTTCACATTCTTTAACAATAGCTCGCAACATCTTAAAATACAAAACTTATGCTAATAAATTTTCACATTATTTAGCAATCATTCTCTTTTATTTAGTATGAAAATGAACAAAATTGTTTAGCCATTCCATTTATTTATAATTTGTTTAGAATAATTAAAAGTTAAATAAATAAATTTGTAACATTTGTTTATTTTAATAAATTAGTTATTTTGAACATTAAAATAAATTTTCACATTATTTAGTTATAATTCTCTTTTATTTTGTCATTGTGAAAATGAGTGAATGAAACCATAAAATTATTCTCTTTTATAATGTGAAAATGAAAAGAACATTTTAGTTGATATTTATTTGTAATTATCATTCAATTAAATTGATCATTTATTATGTGTCCACAACAATTTAATTTAATTATTATTACTTCTAGTGTTCTACATTAATTAATTGAAGGTGTATCCAACACTCCCTTGTTGAATTTACCTTACAAGCCAATTTAATCAAGGTAGAAAATGGGTTTTTACTTTTTTAGGGTAAAATAAAATAATGCTAGCTTATTGGCAATTTATTAAAAGCTTTTAGGTGGATATTATTAATGAAAAAATTCATTTAATTGTTAATTGGAAGAGTATATACAATTTTGATACACATTGATTGGGGTGTGATTACTATTTCTTGCTTGGTATTCCCCTCCTTCCTGCATGTGGTTTGTGTGCATGTGTGTGAATAATAACAAGAATGTGCAAAAACTTGCATAATAAACTCTTTAGTAATAAGAGCTATCAAGGTTTTTGATGAAAAGCACTTGGAACAAAAAATTGACCCCCAAAATATCTAGAGAGGTGCACTTTCCCCCACAAATAATATAATGATTGATTGGTTGCATGGTGATTAATCTCTCTTGCTCAATGTTCCCCTCTCTCCATCATGTGGGGCTTGTGTCCATATGTAAGAATAGAAAAAGATAATAACATGTGGGATGCACATAGCTTGTGATCCTTGGAATACGTTTTATTACTATAAAGTCTCATTCCTTCTCTTGTTAGTAACTACAATGATAAGAGAATGCTTAAATGAAAAAAAAAGTAGACATTTAAGCATGTTTCAAGCACAATACTTATATGTCTAGTGCGTCATTAAAAGATGGTAGAGATATAGGGTTATAGATCACGATTTATGTCGAAAAATGCTTGTGTTTATAGGCACATATTTTAGATGCACATGTTATGGTCCTTGTACATCGTTGTGTAGGTGACAAATTGACAATTACATTAATATTTTGTTGGATGTTAAATCTTAATAACTTAATTTAAAAAGAGCATGCATTTATTATGGTGCTTCTATATAGTTTTTTAGATGATAAATTGATATTTACATTAATTTTTTTAGTTGTTAGATTTTATTAACTTCATTTAACAAGAGCATTCACCTCTAAATTTCAAAAACCCATCAAAATCATAATTTCTATTTCCAAAAATAATCCTCCCCTTGATATGTTTATGAATTGTTTCTCTTGTAGTTTGAGATCTAATATAATATCCTTCGCCATTATGTTTGCTTGTAAAATTTTTATACAAGTTTCTTGTAGTTATGGTTATATTGGAAGATGCTCCAAAATGTTATTTGGTTCTACTCCTTAATATTAGGATTCAAATGATTTTCCTCATAGGCCCAATATTTAAATATCCCTTGAGATTTTGTTGCAAACCATTAACATTGATGTTCTTGAAATTTTTGTGTGAGTAGATATTCTCAAATTGGAACATGCTATTTTGGGGTTTACTTTGTTTTAATGACCATTAGAGAAGGATCAATCAATGATGTGTGTATCTTCACAATGTACAATTTGACTAAAAATAAACATTAATTAGTGATTTATTAAATGCATTGAACAATTTAACTAAGAATTTAAACATCTAGTAATGATTTATTAAATACATTGCACACTAATATATATAACATTTTTATAGTAAATATATAATGAGATGTTAAATCATGTAGTCTATGGCCTTTGTATACACTAACATGTAATGTATTTAATAATCAACATTCAAATGTGTTTATGATTAAAGTGCTATATGATTAATAAGTGGGATAAAATATGTTATTCTTTTAAAATATATTTTATGTATTCTTGCCATTAAAATTAGTAAATTTATTATGGGCTAAAAAGTAAAAAGCAATATTATGAGGGAGATCTTGTAACTTTACATGTAACGTTTCATAATTAAAAAAATTCATGTCAGATAAAATAAAAAATTATGGAAAGTATTTAAAAAAAATCCATGTAGGCTCATAAAATAAAATATTATAAAAAGTAATTAAAAAATAGATGTTCGTTTATAAAATAAAAACCCAAAACTTAAACCCAGATCTATCAATCAAGAGACATTAAATTTCTTGAGTTTAATTTAAAAAAAATAAATACACCTCTTCTTGAGTTTAATTTTAAAAAAATAAATACACCTCAAGAAATTGGATCCCTCTCCGTGCTTGATAGATACGGGTTTAAGATGGATCTATGCTAGTTAAATACATTGCACACTAGTATATATAACATATGTATTTAATAATCAACATTCAAATGTGTTTATGATTAAAGTGCTATATGATTAATAAGTGAGATAAAATATGTTATTCTTTTAAAATATATTTTACGTATTCTTGCCATTAAAATTTTTCAATCAAAATAAAAGGAATGATACCATTCAAATAAAATAAAAATAAAAAAATCTATAGTCAATCACAAGATTCCAACAAACTCGAATCAATTAGATAGAAATATTTGTATAAGTGGTTAATATGGAGCTGTGTTAATATATTATTAAAACATGAAAATGATTTTAAGTCAAAATTGAATTTTCATCCAAATAGTTAAAAATTAAGTATAATATTCACAAATAGTTAAATTATCTTTTCTATCATATCAAAATAAAAAAAAATAGTTTATAACTAAAGAAAAAAATTATAACCAAAATAATTCACCAAACAAAGCAATTTCACAACAAACCTCACATTAATTTGAAACTTTTTCCATAACATTCTAAATCCTCTACTCCAAATTTTGAATATGTTGCAAGAAGTTATATTATATCAAAGACTTCATTAGAGAGTGTTTGAAGACCTATCCCAATTTTTTTAAATTTTTGCCCTTTTAAAAAACCGAGTAATTCTAAAATTCTCCGAGCATATTGTAACTTTACATATTCACAATAGTATAAAACATTTATCGGTAAACCAAATGTTTGCACCAAAATTTTGAAAATACTAATAAAATGTAAATCCCAATCTAATTTCTCTACAAGAAATTGGGAGTTGGTGGCCAACATATTCTCTTTCGGGGGAGGAGGGGTTATATATTTTGCTCAAGACTCTATCTTGTTCCACCTATTCCTCATAACGTGGATTCATCTTATATGGATGCTTCTTGATTAGTTAGGTTGCAAACTTTAATTATATCTTCATCTCCCCAAGTTCTCCTACCACACCCATTATCTCAGTGAAGCTACACGAGGATAGATGGACATACTCAATTAAATCAATCCAAGAAAGAACGGAGATATAAAGGTGTCCAAATACTGGAGCCTTCATTGAGGATGTCGGAGTTCAGTGAGCAAGAAGGAAAAGTTCAATGAGAAATAAGGGAGGGAAATAGATCACAAACATCATTTTTGTGCTACAATCAGTGATACAATTTCTCACAAACATCTTTGGCTTGGATCATTCAACACACCATACAAAGTTGTGTATCTGAAGCAAGAGCCATAAGGGAAAGACTCTTGCATCCCGATTCAAAATCATGTGTCCATCGATCAAATCCTGCTACACCGCGCCCTGATAGCATGGGGATAAAGGATTGATGCAAGTGTGAAGGTATCAAGGGTGCTTGGTATCCAGGAGAGCCAAGCATAACTAATTCCATGCCCAAGCGTTTTTTATAACAGTTTTGGAGGTAAATGTATTCAAATTTGAATTTGAACTTGAATAGAATCACTTTACTATCCCAAATGATGCAATGCCACCAATAGCCGCTTTACCATCCCATCGATATAAATGGTACAATTGTGTCGATTTGAAGGTACCTTGAGGATTAATTTTCAGAAATTGGGGAGGGAACGTACACTGGAAAAAGCCCAAATCCTCAACCCATGGATTTGATGCCTCATGCCATGGATGGTTGGTCTGAAACCTAACATGATCATCTTAAAGGTGACTGTATCTCGTGGATAATTATCACATGTAGAATAGTCTAGGGTTCGATCACCCCTCAATCTTATCTTTTAACCACTTTACATTAAAAAATAAATATGTGGCACGTCAGTCAATGTTGGATTGACTTACTCGTTCATAGACTGACCTAGGTTCTGTTTAGTTTAGAGAGCTAACAAAAACCTCTTTTCACCATCCCTTTCGGCAACAACCTGCAAACAGACTAAGGTATCACCCGAGGTGAAGTTATGGGGTGGATACAGAAGAAATTTTCTAAAACACTGTGATGCACGACTATGGAACCGATCCACTGAGCGGAGTCACACTCACTCTGCATCCACCTCTAACACCACAGCATACTTCAGAACCGCGCACTAGCGATAGTTACCCACACTGCACTACCACAACGCGACTCTGGGACTACACTTCTAGGAAGTCGCACTCACTACAGGCTGCACTGAATAGTGTTACTTCTCATTTGCTTAAGGATATGCAATTTAACACATTATAATAGTGCAACTATGTGACTGCGTACTTCGTTATTCCAACAATACAGACTCTGCTGAATTATTTTTATTCCTTATCTATTCTAACTCAACAACTACGCATTCATCATATTCATTAACACTTATCATATCCAGTTATATGTGTCCAACATTTAACATATTGTTCTCATCATCTATACATGTGAAAATACATATAAAATCATGAACACACATAAACATGAACAATCACACATATGAAATCACATAACACATGTATTTACGTGGTTCACCCCCCAGATGGGAGCTACATCCACGGGAATTGTTGTTTATATTAATGGGAAGGGTTAACAATTTCAGTCTGTGCACACAACTGCAGACTCTTCTCTACAATAGGTCTATGCATGCATAGCTGCAAATCCTTTCTCTCTTTTTTCTCTCACCACATATATACAATGAGTCTTACAATATTGAACATCACCCACAAAATATCTAACCCTTCCCTATGCAAAATTTCCCTTTTTTATAGATTGGTCCCGAAGGTCACATATTTACAATATTTATGGTCCAAAGCCCCATAGTACGCTTAACCTCCCAAAATGGTGCGGTTACCCCGCTAACCACTCTTTTCCATAAATTCTCAGCTACTTCGCTTGTCCTTGGTCATCCTTTGCACCGCTTCCTAGGCTCCGATGTCCTTCTGACAATCGCTTTTTTTGACTATGCAGCACTCACTGCACTGTGGTGCATACTTTGCACTTCTCGCCTCATCAATGTTGTTCTTGTAGCTGTCAGGCCGTCGCTTCTTCTTTAACTGCTCCAACTTCCCTGACCGTCCTTTGCACTTCTGCCTTTACTAAGGAAGCAAGCCCCTCTCCGCCATCTTCATGTCGCTCCATACCCTGTTCCCAGGAATCATGGAGTTGCTTCTCCCCAAAATAGGCCAGTAGCAGGCCTCGCCGAGTTCATACTTCTGCCTCAAAACTGCTATGCTTCGACAAAACTGCACTAACTTAAACTTTGCCTCACCAAAACTGCACCAACTTGGGTCTTGCCCAACAATCAAGGATTTGAGATTGTGTAGAATAGATCTTATCTTTTACAACATTGTAGGAATACAACCATCCATATGTCACACACGTACAAAATTTTTCCATGTATATGGGTTGAACTTAGGATTATCCCATATTTTGGGGGATTTAAATATATGTAACCTCCTCCACGCCTTTACATGAATCATTTACATGAGGACAAAATCTTGGTGCCACGTTGAGCCATGAAAATTTGACTATCATCCTTGCCATATGTTAGCATGTGATTCATCCATGTGTCAGCATATAATTAGTCCAGGTGTAAATACTGTGAAATTCACAAGAACTCTTAGTGCCTGAGAATACCTCACAGTGAAAGAATTAGGAAAAATGATGAATTAGAGTGAAAATTGCAATGGAATGAGCAGTAAAATTAATCATGCATTGAAAACCAGATGTGCACAGAAATGTGTTTCATTAACCATTAATCAATATAGTCCAAGAATATATTACAATGGAGAGAATTTGATTTTCTAAGTAGAATTCAAATCCATGTCAGTCCACCTAGTCTAGGAAAGGAAATATCACCATTGCAGTGCTCCAGAGGTTCCAAACTCAACTCAACCAATTCTCACTGAATTGAAGCTATTGTTAGTTAACTGATCAGGAAGGGTGCATTTGTGAGTTTGGCATGCAAAATAGCTAGAGAGGGTGCGTTAGATCACAATCAGTTGCAATCGGAGCTCAAACCCCCCACTAGAGTGAGGAACTCAAGTGGAACTCGGTTGGATTGAACTAGATTACTGAGTTAGCTCCTACGATGTAGGGAACTAACTTTGGTGGTCCTAAAATCATGCATGCAAGGTGCATCAAGTGGATAATAGGTCCTAGATGACATTTGTACACCACAAGGGGACTAGAAACATCATTAACTACTATTAAAAGGTAAATAATGCTAAGGTAGACAAGGCTGGAGTATTAATTATTCTAACACCCCCCATTAATCCAAACTTAGACAATCCTAGACCCTGGTTACTAAGACCAAAGGTCACCCATGCAATCAAAATAAGAAAAGGTAACTATTTATGAAACTAAGGAAATGGAGAAAAACCTCATGGGAAAAATACTTCCCCTAAAAAATGAACAAAAGGAAACTCAAACATCCTTCACACCAAGCAGATAAGGAAAACCTCTTCTGAGTGAAATACTTTTTAAAAATGTAGGCATTCTGCTCCGATGTAGGATAGTAATGCTGGTTTTGGATATGGATCTAGATCTGGATCTTCTCCTTTGATGTACCTCCCACGATTTTGAATTTGCATTTGCCAAAAAAAGTATTTCAAAATCCATTCTTTCTACTGGGGTGAATGACTCATTGTAGTCCAAACCATGAATATTTGAGTACCCTTTTTCAACCAATCGAGATTTGTAATTGGTTTTATATCCATCATGGAAAGTCTATTTGAAGGATTGTGGATCAGACCCTACCATCATGTAGCACATCTCTCAGAGAAGTGGATCTGTATGACATAGTGAAAGGTTTGCATCTCGATATTTATATTTAGTTATTCTATGGTTAGACGGATCCCCAAATATGTTCCAAGAAGCTTTGAGACCGTGTGAGCCCGTATTGGACTTGGACATGGATTGGGAGCAGTGGGCGGATCTGGATCTGGATCTTCTTGAACTTCATACTCAACATCAGTATCTTAGTCCTCATCTTCAAAATATGAACTTGGATCATCATAAGAGACATGATTTTGATATTCATATTATGCAAATGGAGTAGGAAGATTGTATGGAGAAAAGTGAGAGAATTCATATTCCTTGGAGGCATGGTTTGCAACACCTTTCGCTATTAGATTCCTATATGAGATATCTACAATCTCAACAGTGTCAGGTCCAAAAATAAATTTCTTCAGTGAAGCTGTGTGTGTCATATGATAAACAAATAACAATTTGTTGTCAAAGAAGGCACATGCATAACATTTTTGAACTTCTCATGCTCTAGTTGTATTGTGCCCTTCCCTTCAGCAGATATCTTTAAATTATCTCCCATGTGAATACTAGGACCATCAATGAGATCTGGAGAAGAAAATGACTCTCTGGAGGCAACCATGTGGTTGGAGGCTCCAAAATTAATGAGGAAGTCTTGTGATTGTGAGAATCCATCATTCAGTGCATGGAATCTATCATGATCATCTATTTCACTTCTAGAATCACTCTCCCTTGTGCCTTATAGGAGGGAAATGTTGTGTTGTTCAAGAAGTTTGGTCATTTGATCTATCTTCTTCTTCACGTAAGATCCCTCTGGATTGTTTATTTTCTTGCAATAGGAACACTTGGTATTCTCAAACCACTTTTGCTTATCCTTGTTTGAGCTAGAGGCTCCTTCTTATGGATTATGCTTCTCATATGGTTTGGATTCAACTTGATTCTTGTCCATTCCTTTCTGCTTCCCTTTAGCATTCCGAATTTTTGACTCCCCTGCCATAAGAGATTGATTTTTGGAGGCTTGCAAGGCACCCATCTGTATCAGTTTATCTTGTTCTTGGATGAGGGTTTTAGTTAATGCATATAAAGAAGGAATTTTACAATTGGAGATTGGAAAACTCGTTGAATGGAATGTAGAAACAAGTATTGAAAATTTAGGACCAAGATTTCTTAGGATGGAGAGCACTAGCTGCTCATCGGTCTTCTCAATGCCACATTGTTTACACTGCATGACCAAGGACTTGAATTTAGAAAATAATTGTTGTATGGTTTTGAAATTGCTGGCTTGAGCAACAATTAATTCATTCTCCAAAATGTGGCCTCTCATCTCATCTTTATTTCCAATGAGAGAATCAAGCTTCAACCAAACCTCTCTTGTTGTCTTCAATCCATTAAGGTGGAAGAAAAAATCTCTAGAGATGTGAATACACATGAAACCAAAAGCTTCATCTAATCTGTTCATGCACTTTTCCTTCTCAACAGTTGCCTGAGGTTCGACCTCCTTTCCCATTGTGACCCTGTACAGACTCTTGTTGCGCAATACCACCTTCATATCAGTCTTCCAATCAAGATAATTGAAGGGTGTCAGGATTCTTCGAGACAATGGAGCATTCAAATTCTCTATGTAAAATTACTCAAGCGAATACAAACGGAAACTGCTGCTACTACTGCACTGAAAAGCTTTCAAAATCCTGCAAAAAAATATCAATTTTGGAGATAAAATAGTTATTGAATTGATCCACATGGATATCGGTGGCGACCCACCTATTCCACTTGCTCAAAACAGTTACCCATCTTGGCAATTTTCAAGTAATGTTTCTACGGTGTTCCGGGGTACCAAACTTCCGAGACTGTTTTAAGGCCCTAAACGATGTTTTTTGGCGATTTGGGGGGCCAAATGGTATCCAATGGAATGCATTTGACCCTAGTCAAAAGTTTTAAATCTTGGGTATACCTTTCCAACGAGTTATCGAGTGCCCCAAATGGAGATCAAATGCAAAAGTTATGACCCTAGGAAGTTGAATGTTCAACTAACCAACTTGGGGCCGCAAACTTTATGATGGTTCATCTTCTAGGGTTAGGTTTTTGGATGCTTGGGATTCTTTCCCTCATTCTTATGATAAATAGGCCCATTCAATGCCTTTTTGTATTCATCTTGGCACGAATGAGCATGATGGACACATCTCTTATCAGAGATAGCTACCACCATTCTAGCTGTTGTATTTTACAGTTTGTTATATTTCAACTATTTAATAGAATACGTGTTTACTGTATCATGGTGGTCTTTGGGGCTCTGAAGTTGGCGATCTCTGGGTTTGAGAGTCGATTTCTTGTTCCAGCTTGGACCAGGGTTTGGCCTAGCCGCCACTCCCCCTCGGTGCTTTGCTGCTGTTTGAAGCGATTTGCCAGTGCGCCGAGACGTAGGGTGTGAAGAGTTGCAGAGTGGATGAGGCAGGGGCTTGTCCGAGACCAGACGGTTTTGGCGATCATCTGCGCCGGATCGTGTTGATGTATATGTAACTTCAGAATGTATTTCACATATATGTATATTGTATTCCTATAGAGATGGTATTATTCCTCTATAAAGAAGTGTCGTCATTTATATTGTAAGTGTCGTAACTTATACTTGATGGGTTATTAGACCACCTTATTTGGGGTCGGCCCTGTATAAGTCATGTGGGTCAAAGGGTTATTAGACCACCCTATTGGGGGTCGGCCCACTCAGCATTATGTTATGTGGGAAAGTTCAAGCCTACATGAGTTAGGTAAAAAGGCAAGTCAAGTCAAGTATAAATAGAGTGCGGGAGGCACTCTATTTGCTCACTCACTTCTCACACATGCACTCAAGGAGGAGTGGCACACTTATGGAGGAGGAGGATCTGCTGCTAGGTTATGGCTATCTCTCTTGGTTGGTTGTATCATTGCTCTATCTATCTCTGAGGAAGTTATTGGGGTTTTTCACCTTTCTGGTTTTCCCTAAGTAAATCTTTGTGTCTCTTGTGTGCTTGCATTATTGTCTCCATGATTGATATGCTATAGATATGCTATACATGTTGTTCTCTCAGTTAAGATCCTAGATCAGATTGAATTAAATTCAGAAAATTTAACATGGTATCAGAGCTAGCCTGAAAGAAGGCATGATATGGCATGTATGACACTTGTTGCACTTACGATGCTAGGGCTTGATATAGCAAAAACCAGTCATCGTAGCACTTTCTCTATAAATCTGTTTTGGTGAATTTTTCGGATCTGAAATTGTTACAGGACGAAGCTAAGATCTCCAGTTACCTTGTGTCCAAAGGACAACCTCTAATTCGTTGTACTTTGTGATTTATGATCTGTGCAATATAGGGTTTCTGCCTCTTCCAGATCTGAGTCAAAATTAGGTGACCTTGGGAAAAAGGTCATATCTTGGGCTAGGAAGATTCCAATGAAATTTAGTAAAAAGTGACAGGTAGTACACAGTCTATAGTATCTCAGAAAATTTTTTCAGAGGCCGAAGTTGAACAAGTGACATGTGGCACACCGTACAAGTTCGCTCTCCTGTATTATCCCATAAACAGGTCACGTTGAGACACTTGGCATAACTCTCTCTCAGAGAGTCCAATTGAGGTCAGACCTGTCAGCATGGAAAGATAACAGGCCGAGCTATCTCAGGAAACGTTTTCAGAGGCCGAAGTTCAAACCGTGACACGTGGCACACCGTACAAGTTCGCTCTCCTGAATTATCCCAAAACAGGTCACGTTGCGACATTTGGAATAACTCTCTCTCAGAGAATCCAATTGAGGTCAGACTTGTCAGGATGGAAAGATAACAAGTCAGGCTATCTCAGGAAACGTTTTCAGACCCTGTGGATCAAAAAGTTTTAGAGTTACACCAGAAACAATCAGGTACATATTTCTGTCAAAACAGAATTATTTTTGAGTACCTTCATTCATGGCTTCCGGAATTTAGGGCTTTGGAGAAAGTTGGAATTTTTTTAATCGAAGACCACGGCTGGACGCTACTCATCAAAATAGAAATTTAGAGACCAATATCAGAATTTTTGGTTGGGAAGAAGGCCGGGCTTGATTAGACCCTAGTTCGGGACTTTGATCAGAAAAGTGGAAAAATTAGGGCTTCTGTAAAAATGGGAATTTTTGAAATCTGTGACCACGGCTGGAAGCTCCTCAGAAAAATAGAAGCTTAGAGCTTTGGATCAAACATTTTGATTGGGAAGAAGAGTGGGATTCATCAAACCCTAGTTCAGGGTCACGTCCAGTGAATCCAGAAGTTTCAAAAGCAAAATTGAGGAGTGAAACTTTGCAGTTTTCAAATTCTGAATATACCAACTTGATCAGCTCATCAATGCACATATTTCTATCCTGTCAGAAGTTTGAAATTCAAAGTTTGAATTTTTGGGGTTTCTCTGACAAACCCATATCCATCTCAAGGTCCAGTTCTTGCAAATCAAGTGGATTGGGTTAATCCTAGAAGAAGATGGATTGATCATCTGCATGAGTGAAGAAGTTCCTGTTTCAGAGGGAGATGAGGCTAAGGCCTTATATAAGAAGATTACAAGCGATCTCGACAGGTATGACTCATCGAGGTATGTTTCGATATTTTTCCATGATTAAGTTTATGGTATGTTTGTCTTCATGTTATTACGGTTAGTACAATTTTGATTTTAGATTTGTCGTATCACCTTAACAAAATTATGAATGTATGATAGAAGATATTCATTGGTTAGGGTGTTGACACTTATGATTGTACTAATGCATTATGGTGTTGTATGAGGTTTATGTTGTCTACTAACATGAAAGGTACACCAAGAAAGACAAATCATGTTCTGGTCCAAGAACATATGATCATGATAACATGAGGACAAAGATTCATCCATTGTCATGGATCTCATAGAAGATCCATTTACGAGGTATGTATAACTTGGTTTTGTAATAGTTAACCTATGAGATATACAGGTTACTAGCACAAGTCATTGAAGAAGAACAAGAAGACATCATGTGAGTATGTTAGACATAAATAACTAGCATGCTAATCCAGGTATGTTTTTCCTATATCAAGTTAGAATCCTACCTTGTGTTAGGATCTCATACTGTTGTTGATAATGATTATTCCTGAAGAGTCATAGGTTTGAATAATCATGGTTTTATGCATATTATATCTCTTATCTTGATTGATGATTCAACTAACCTGAAGAGTCATAGGTTTGAGTAATTACAGGTTTAGACATGTTATGATTTGACTAACCATAAGAATCCTACATAAACCTTGAATGCTAATGCTTATTATTTCTGTTTGAAATGATCATGACTATACATGCTTGAGATTATTGTGTTTTAATAGTATACTAATGAATGTATGATTTTATATGAGATCACAAGGATAACACATTCATGATACTAATAAGCATGCATAGGGACCAAGGATGAATATGAGTTCAAGAACAGGTAATCCAGGAAGCAAAGATCAAGAGGGAGTACACTCTAGTAGTTTATGCAAGGATGCAGATATTCAGAGGGAGTTGTTCATCTCTCTACATTCCACAACAGAAAGGTGTAGAAGAAGCTACTTCAGATTAGGACTCCAGCAGCTCCTGCAAGGAAGCGAAGACTCAGAGGGAGTCCACCCAATGAACAAACAAAGATAAGTATTTTAATTATCATTTCTTACATATTTGTTTGTTTAAATAAAATTGTTCAATGATGTATATGCTCATGGTCTTAGACTTAGGATATGTATTGTGCACATTAGAATAATTACATTAATGAACAGTATACTACTAATATGCATGGGTAAGTAGCTTATGGCACTGTACAACATTCCATTGCTACTTATCTAGAATGAAACCTCTTTGCTGACATGTTGGGAGTTGTGCACACTCTTAACAATGTTCTGGTAGAGATTGGAAGGCATCTAGAAAGTTACGGGATATGGATAAATGTTGTATTGAAGCATTGGCTAAGATAATTGCATGACTGTATGACATATTTATTTATGTGTAAGAATTTGTTATGAAAACTATGAGATGTTTTCTAATCATGCAATTTAACTTGTTGTGTAGGAAAGATCGTATGCCATCTCCTACAAAAGAAGAACTACAACATTTGTTCAGCAACAAATTTATTTATTGAAGATATTGAAGTTCCCAGGATCTGGGATGAAGAAATGGAATGCCATGATCCGTTGATCATGAAGAATGATGTCTGGGATGTAGTCCCAAGATGTGAAGGGAAGTTTGTTATGACTTCCAAATGGAACTATCAGATCAAGCATGTTGCAGATGGCAGCATTGAGAAATATAAAAGTGATGAAATAGAAGATGCACCAGATGGATGTCAAGACAGCATGGTGTAGTCATATATGTGTGCAGAACTTGGTATGGTAGGATAGACAGCTTTCTATCCAGTTTGGGCGTTACCAAGAGTAGTGCAGATTCCAACCTTTTCTACAAGGTTGAAGAAGGCAATCCAGTCATACTACTTTTGTATGCAGATAACCTGTTTGTTACAGGTAAAGATAGATTGATTGCCGACACGCAGCGGAAGCTTTCTTCCAAGTTCGAGATGAAGAACTTGGGGATGATGCACTATTTGTTTTTGGCATGGAGGTGTGGCAGAGTGCATATGGAATCTTCCTTGGACAAGGGAAGTATGTAGTAGAGATCCTGAAGAGGTTCGGGATGATGGACTGCAAGGATATGGCCACACCTATGGCATCAAATCCGAAGCTTCTATGTGATGCTTCATCTGAGCCGGTTGATGTCTCTTTGTATCGTCAGATGATTGGGTCCTTGATGTACCTGACGAACACGAGACCAGACATTTGCTTTGCTGTGAACACATTGAGCCAGTTCCTGATGGATCAGAGGAGTGTTCACCTGGTTGCTGTAAAGCATGTTCTGAGGTACCTGAAGGGTACAGTGGATTATGGGCTCAGGTATGAGGAGAATCAAAAGTTTAACCTGCAGGGTTATGTTGATTCAGATTGGGCTGGCAGTGCTGCAGACAGGAAGAGCACATCTGGGTGTTGCTTCAGTATGGGATCAGGTGTGATCTCTTGGTTTAGCAGGAAGCAGTCCTGCGTAGCACTGAGTACAGCTGAGGCAGAGTATATTGCAGCCTGTTCAGCTAGTTGTGAGGCAGTATGGCTACGGAAGCTACTGTCTAAGCTATTTGATCTCCCGTTGGAGGCTACTGGTATCTTCTGTGATAACCAGAGTTGTGTAAAGCTGTCCGAGAACCCAGTGTTTCATGACAGGTCGAAACACATAGAGATCAAATATCACTATATCAGGGATATGGTGCAGAGAGGAGCTGTGAAGCTCCTGTATGTTGCGACGGACGAGCAGATTGCAGATGTGCTGATGAAGCCACTAGCCAGGGTGAAGTTCGAGTACTTCAGAGAGAGACTTGGCATTCTTCAGATCGAGGATACTTCGAGGAAGAAGTGATGGACACATTTGCTGAAGCCATTCCAAGCATGTTGGAAGGAGGATCCTTCACATGGCTGTGGATGTAAGCGCTGGATGGTGAGCATCAGGATGATGTTCTGGTTTCTGCTGGATATGATCAGTTGGATCATTTTATGTATGTATGTACGCATCATGTGGATGCTGGATATGATCAGTTGGATCATTTTATGTATGTATGTACGCATCATGTGGATGCTGGATATGATCAGTTGGATCATTTTATGTATGTATGTATGCATCATGTTGGATGCTTGGACCATGTATCTGTATATGTATCAGGTGGATACATTGTATGATCAGGTGGATCATGTATGGTGATATGTATCATGTATTTGTATTTGTATCAGGTGGATACATTGATGATCAGGAGGATCATGTATGATGATATGTATCAGGTAGATACTTGGTATGCATCAGGTAGATGCAGTGATGATCAGGATGATCATAGATGATGAGCTTCAGGATGTTGCTCTAGATGACATGCAGCAGGATGTTGCAGTGATGATCAGGATGATCATAGATGACGAGCTTCAGGATGTTGCTCTAGATGACATGCAACAGGATGTTGCTCTAGATGACATGCAACAGGATGTTGCAGTGATGATCAGGATGATCATAGATGACGAGCTTCAGGATGTTGCTCCAGATGACATGCAGCAGGACGTTGCAGTGATGATGATCAAGATGATCATCGATACATCAGGATGATGTATGGTGAGTATCAGGTTGATACTCTGTGGCCGTGGATCAGGTTGTGCAGATGAGCATGTAATCCGGTGCCCTGGGAGATTTGCAGATGGTCTTTCGAGGTTTTGCCTATGGCATGTAATTCGGTGCCCTAGGACATCTGGAAAATGCTCTTTCGAGGTTTTGCTCTGGGAGGACATGTAATTCGGTGCCCTGGGAGATCTGCAGATAGTCTTTCGAGGTTTTGCCTATGGCATGTAATTCGGTTCCCTGGGATATCTGGCAGATGCTCTTTCGAGGTTTTGTCCTATGGCATGTAATTCGGTTCCCTGGGAGATCCGATAGGTTGGGCTGTGTGCCCGTAATCAGTCCTGGGATGCTCTTGCGAGGTTTTGCCATGACCACATGTAATTCATTGCCCTGGTAGATCCTATAGGTAGAGCTGTGTGCTCGTAACAGCCTGGGATGCTCTTGCGAGGTTTTGTGGTGGACCACATGTAATTTGTGCCCTGGGATATTTCAGGTCAGAGTTGTGTACCCGTAACATCCTGAGATGCTCTTTCGAGGTTTTGTGGTGGGGTCACATGTAATAGCGCCCTGGGAGATCCTACAGGTCGGAGTTGTGTACCCGTAACATGCTGGGATGCTCTTTCGAGGTTTTGTGACGCACGTAATAAGTCCTGAGGATTCCACAGTATGGCCAGTGATGATGAAGACCTGCAGGTGGTGGGCCTACATCCAGTATGAAAGAGGACTGGCTCTGTAGAACTTCCTATGACGAGTAGATTCAGAGATTGATTGAGATAGCAGCATCAGTGATGATGATGATGAGTCGATGACGATTATCTAGTGACGATGATCCAGAGAAGATGACTTGTGCTAGAAGAACTGTGCTGAGAAATACCTTCCTAGTTAAGAGGGAGTGTTGATGTATATGTAACTTCAGAATGTATTTCACATATATGTATATTGTATTCCTATAGAGATGGTATTATTCCTCTATAAGGAAGTGTCGTCATTTATATTGTAAGTGTCGTAACTTATACTTGATGGGTTATTAGACCACCTTATTTGGGGTCGGCCCTTTATAAGTCATGTGGGTCAAAGGGTTATTAGACCACCCTATTGGGGGTCGGCCATGTGGGTCAAAGGGTTATTAGACCACCCTATTGGGGTTCGGCCCACTCAGCATTATGTTATGTGGTAAAGTTCGAGCCTACATGAGTTAGGTAAAAAGGCAAGTCAAGTCAAGTATAAATAGAGTGCGGGAGGCACTCTATTTGCTCACTCACTTCTCACACATGCACTCAAGGAGGAGTGGCGCACTTATGGAGGAGGAGGATCTGCTGCTAGGTTATGGCTATCTCTCTTGGTTGGTTGTATCATTGCTCTATCTATCTCTGAGGAAGTTATTGGGGTTTTTCACCTTTATGGTTTTCCCCAAGTAAATCTTTGTGTCTCTTGTGTGCTTGCATTATTGTCTCCATGATTGATATGCTGTAGATATGCTGTACATGTTGTTCTCTCAGTTAAGATCCTAGATCAGATTGAAGTAAATTCAGAAAATTTAACAGATCGGTGCCGGCTAGGGCGTCCACATTGCGCAAGAGGTGAAGCTCTTGGCCGGGAAGGCAGATCGACAGAGTGCTGGGATCCAAGAAGGTCGAGTCATTTTCTTGTTTAAGATTGGGCGGCCAGGGTCTGGCCCAGCCGCTCCTCCTCTCTGTGCATAGCTGCTGCTTCTTGCAGGCTTACTGAAGGGCGGCGACCTCTGTTCTTGGAGGTCGGCGGGTGTTTGTGGCACCTTTTCTCCAGAGTTTCTTCCAGTGGAGGCTCCGACGGTGGTCTGCTCTAGTTTTCTTCATCTGGGGTCTGCTTGCTGGCCGTTTTCGCTGGTTTGGGAGGTCTATCGAGTTTGTTGCTTGTCCACAGACATAGATCTACTGCATACTTCGATGAGGGTTTCGGCTGGGATGGATTTTCTATGGAGGGATGGCTCTGCTCTGGGTTTTCAGGGTTTGTCGCCTATTATTGTTGTTGCTCCCTTTCACGTCGCCATCTCTCCTTTCACGCTGTAGGGAGCTCTGTCTTAAAGACTGCCTCTGCTGCTGAGGAGGCCGGCGGCTACATGATGGAGAGGTGCCATTAGTGGAGGCGGATCCTGGGAGATGCTGATTCTCTGGAGTTTGGGGTTTGCCGTATTGACGGAAATGTTCTGTTTACAGTTTTTTTTCTGTTTTCCATTTTTCTGGGCAATGAGGGTTTGTTCCCAAACTCTTTTTCTGTAACTACTCATATGTGACAATGTATGGAGCAGTTTTTTCTCTCCATATATTTGCAAAATGTAATTTTGTATCTTCGATAATAAAATTACGACTTTTTCCGAGGAAAAAAAAAAAAAAAAAACCATGGTGGTCTTTGCAATATATATCTGTATATGATTCTGTATATGCTCTTCTATTTCGTTCCCACATAAATATGGATCTGTGGTATTAGAGCAATCTACTCTTTGATTGTTTCTCGGTGCATGTCCTCAACAAGGTCAAGATATAGTGAGTTGGGTATCAAACTAGTTTCACTTGGGGAAGACCACTCTCACCGCCCCAAACGGCCTCCCATGGAAGAAGAAAAGAGAGATGACGGAGCAAGAGATCCTATCAAGTTGTTGCTCGAGGAATCCCTCGTGCGACAGAGGAACGAGATGATGGATAATTTCACCCAGATCCTTCTACGCATTCTGACGCCGAAAAATACACCTTCAACGAGAAGCCATTTCGGAGATGAGACTCCATTCAAGGTATAAATTAATTTTTATATCCCTTTATTTGAAGGCGAGATCGATGCAAATGGCCTAGATAAATGTTTGAATCTACTATAAGGGTATTTCTTTGTCCATAATTTTTCGGACAGGGAAAAGATCATCGTTGCGGTCCTCAAGGTTGTCCCCCATGTAAAACAACTCAACTCGGACTAACTCATCTCGGACTAACTCAACTCAATCATGGAGACGACTATTTATAAGTTACAATAGGTGAGAAGGTTGACAAAGTCGACCTCTCTAATAATAGAGGTGTTTAAATGATTATAACTATTGATTGAATGGTGCATGCCAATGTAGAGAGCATCTACCCAGCTTACATGGGGGTGGTTTCTTCATGCAGGTGCTGCAGCGTCGATCTACCCTTGACATGGGACGAGCTGTATATTAACGGACTAATCGTTGGCAGACAGGATTATTCCAGAACGCTAGCATGAATGAGCGTGAATAGGTATGAGAAAAACGAACGGAGGGGAGGCTACTGGAGCACTATTATGGAAATGCATTGTGCTGGCAAGCTGAGCGTGTGCAACCTGAACTCCTTCAAGAACAATATCGTGAACAGGAAACATGATTCCAGGATGAACATGCGGCTGAATCGACGTGTTGGAGTGTTAACATGGGCGTGGTGATGCATTGGCAAGCTCATCAAACTTGGGGACGAATCTTCTAGAGAGACAACTCATTAACCATCAGCTCCACCTGGCAAACAGAACCCACGTGCCCTTCTTCTGCTTTAACGGTATGAGATTTTCCAACCGTGGATTTCGCGAGCTGAACTCGGCGTTGAATGACGAGATGAATGTGTTTAAGCTTTAACACGTAGCACATATTCTGAACGAAGGGTCATTCGCAAAACATAGTCTGTAAATAAAAACATAAATGTCAATAATGTCCAGAAATTGTCATTTGAATATAAACAAACCATAATATAACGAATTATAAATAAGATTTGCGTCATAGGTAAATATATGCATACCTGGACTGTTTGATGGCCTGAATGATAGTAAAACAACCTAATATAACAAAGAATGACAAAAATAACACCATTTTGAGTAAATTGAATGATAAAAAATAGTGACAAAATGGACACCAACATTCCCCCAAACCGAGGACATGCCAGGTCCCACTGAGCAAAAGAAAAATTAGGAAGAAGGCTGAGCTACGACAACAGCTGCCTTTGACTTGGATGATTAAGACATAGATTTGGTCTCGTGCTTCCTGAATTGGTCCTTTAGAGAATTATTTCTCATCTTCAGGGAAGTATTGGATGTTGTTTTGACGTTAACCAAACATTCAATGTCTTACTTGCACACGTAGTGCCTTGTCTTCTTCATGAAGCTCATAAATTGTTTCCACATAGCTTTGATTTTCATCTGTTAGTCGTGCTATCACTTGGGTCAACTTATCCCATTTCTGCTGACTCGCAATAGGTTGTTCTATATCATGCTCCATGTCCAATTGAGGACTTGTCTCTTTTGGAGATGTCTCAACATTAATAGTTTGTTATTCAAAAATTTTGTCTTTATTATATGCAGGAGAGCTTCTGGCAGCAGGGGTTTCACTCATCTGAGCAGATGCATTAGCTAGTGTGAGGAGGGTGTTAAATTTTGAGCATTAATTCACAATACTCTAGGATCTTCACTGAGAGAATAACATATACAGTATATCAATGCATGAAAATCACAATAAGCATGACAAACATCAGAAGAATCAAAAGCATGAGAGACAAGAGACACATAGTTTCCGTGGGGAAAACCCTAAGGTGAAAAACCCCACAACTTCCTCAGAGATAGAGAGAGCAATGGCTCAACCAAATTACAACCAAAATACACTGAGATAGTCTCTTAGTAGCAGATGATCCTCCTCCTCACTAGTGCGCCACTTTCTGAGTGAGAGAGATATGACTTTCCAAATGATCTAAATAGAGATCACCTGATCTCTATTTATACTAATCTGTTTCCCCAGTGACCTTATGGGGCTGACTTGTCTAGCTAGGTACATCCACATTATAATATATATATTTCAGGGCTGATCCCACACATGGTTGTCTAATAACCCATCGGCAAGTACACACACTTGTGACACTTGTCAATCCACATGACGACACTTCCTTATAGAGGAATAGCACATCTCTAATAAGGGTACAATAAATATATATGAAATACATAGATGAAATACATTCCGAACTTACATATACATCAACACTCCCTCTTAACTAGGAAGGTATTTCTCGACACAGATCTGCTAGACAAGTCTTCTTCTCAGGATCATCATCATCAATGCATCATCATCGTCATGGTCGCTGCTGCTGCTATCTCAACCAATATCTGACTCTACTCGTCATATGAAGTTGTACAGAGCCAATCCTTTTTCATACTGGATGTAGGCCCACCACCTGCACGTCTTCGTCATCACTGGCCATACTGTGGAATCCTCAGAACTTATTACGTGCGTCACAAAACCTTGAAAGAGCATCCCAGGCTATTACGAGCACACGGCTCTACCTATAGGATCTCCCAGGGCCATATTATATGTGACCTCACCACAAAACCTCACAAGAGCATCCCAGGCTATTACGAGCACATAGCTCTACCTATAGGATCTCCCAAGGACAGATTATATGTGGTCACCACAAAACCTTGCAAGAGCATCCCAGGCTGTTACAAGCACGCAGCTCGACCTATAGGATCTCCCAGGGACAAATTATATGTGGTCATGGAAAAACCTCGCAAGAGCATCCCAGGACTTATTACGGGCACATAGCCCAACCTATCAGATCTCCCAGGGACATATTATATGCCATAGGACAAAATCTCGGAAGAGCATCTTCCAGATATCCCAGGGCACAAATTACATGCCATAGGAAAAACCTCAAAAGACTATCTGCAGATCTCCCAGGGCAGAAATTATGTGTCCTCCCAAGCAAAACCTCGAAAAAGCATTTTCCAGATATCCCAAGGTACAAATTACATGTTGTAGGAAAAACCTCGAAAGACTATCTGCAAATCTCCTAGGGCACAAATTACATGCTTATCTGCAGAACATGTTCCACGACCACAGAGTATCAACCTGATACTCACCATACATCATCCTAATGTACACATGATGATCCTGATCATCATCACTATAACATCCTGCTGCATGTCATATGGAGCAACATCCCAAAGCTCGTTATCCATGATCATCCCGATCATACAATGCATCTACCTGATGCATACCAAGTATCTACCTGATACATATCATCATACATGATCCACTTGATCATACAATGCATCCACCTGATACAAATACAAATACATGATCCACTTGATCATACATGATACATATCAACATACATGATTTACCTGATCATACAATGTATCCACCTGACACATATACAGATACATGGTGCAAGCATCCAACATGATGCTTATACAAAATACATACACATGATCCAACCGATCATATCCAACATCCAACATGATGCGTACATACATATAAATGATCCAACTGATCATATCCAACATCCAACATGATACGTACATACATATAAATGATCCAACTGATCATATCCAACATCCAACATGATGCGTACATATACATGTAAATGATCCAACTGATCATACAAAGCAGAAACCAGAACATCATCCTGATGCTCATCATCCAGCGCTTACATCCACAGCCATGTGAAGGATCCTCCTTCCAACATGCTTGGAATGGCTTCAGCAAATGTGTCCATCACTTCTTCCTCAAAGTGTCATCAATCCGAAGAACACCAATCCTCTCTCTGAAGTACTCAAACTATACCTTGGCTAGTGGCTTCGTCAGCACATCTGCAATTTGCTTGTTCATCGCAACATACAGGAGCTTCACAGCTCCTCTCTGCACCATATCCCTGATATAGTGATATTTGATCTCTATGTGTTTCGACCTGTCATGAAACACTGGGTTCTCGGACAGCTTCACACAACTCTGGTTATCACAAAAGATACTAGTAGCATCCAACGGGAGATCAAATAACTCAGATAGTAGCTTCCGTAGCCATACTGCCTCACAACTAGCTGAACAGGCTGCAACATACTCTGCCTCAGCTGTACTCAGTGCTACGCAGGACGGCTTCCTGCTAAACTAAGAGATCACACCTGATCCCATACTGAAGGAGCATCCAGATGTGCTCTTCCTATCTGCAGCACTGCGAGCCTAATCCGAATCAACATAACCCTGCAGGTTAAACTTTTGATTCGCTTCATTCTTGAGGCCATAATCCACTGTACCCTTCAGGTACCTCATAACATGCTTTACAGCAACTAGGTGAACACTCCTCAGATCTGTCAGGAACTGACTCAATGTGTTCACAGCAAAGCAAATGTCTGGTCTCGTGTTCGTCAGGTACATCAAGGACCCAATCATTTGACGATACATAGAGACATCAACTGGCTCAGATGAAGCATCACATAGAAGCTTCAGATTCGATGCCATAGGTGTGGCCATGGCGTTGCAATCCATCATCCCAAATATCTTCAGGATATCTACAGTGTACTTCCCTTGACCAAGGAAGATCCCACCTGCACTCTGGCACACCTCCATACCTAGGAAATAGTGCATCATTCCCAAATCTTTCATATCGAACTCGGCAGCAAGCTTCCTCTTTGTATCACACCAAGTTCTGGGAGCTTGCTACAAGCCATACAAGGATTTCTTCAATATGCACACATGTGACTCCCTGTCAGGTCTTGGGACTGCATCCCAAACATCATCTTCATGATCGACAGATCATGGCATTCCATTTCTTCATCCCAGATCCTAGGAACTTCAATATCTTCAATATATATCTTTGTTGCTGGAACAAATGTTGTAGTCCTTTTGTAGGTGAAGATATACGGTCTTTCCTACAAAACAAGTTAAATTGCATGATTAGAAACATCTCATAATTTTCAGAACAAATTCTTTACACATAAAGAAATATGTCATGCAGTCATGCAGTTATCTTAGCCAATGCTTCAATACAACATTTATCCATGTTCCACAACTTTCTAGATGCCTTCCAGTCTCTACCAGAACATTGTTAAGAGTTTGCACTACTCCCAACATGTCAGCAAAGAGGTTTCATTCTAGATAAGTAGCATTGGAATGTTGTACAGTGCCATAGGCCACTTACCCATCACATGCATATTAGTAGTATACTGTTCATTAATGCAATCATTCTAATATGCACAATACATCTCCTAAGTCTAGGAACATAAGCATAATATTATTTAAACAAACAAAATAGGCAAGAAATCATAATTGAAATACTTATCTTTGTTTATTTGTTGGGTGGACTCCCTCTGAGTCTTTGCTTCCTGGCAGGAGCTGCTGAAGTAGCTTCTTCTACACCTTTATGTTGTGGAATGTAGGAAGATGGTCAACTCCCTCTGAAAATATGCATCCTTGCAGGAGCTGCTGGAGTGTGCTCCCTCTTGATCTTTGCTTCCTGGATTACCTGTTCTTGAACTCATATTCATCCTCTATGTGATCCATGACTATGGATGAATCTTTGTCTTTATGTCACCATGGCATGTTCAGGTTGTCCCTTCAATTTGTACAAACCTCCCTCTTTCTCTCCAATCACTACTGCATCATCGATTGTTTTACCCTTTGGCCACATTAGGACTTGGCCATCTACAAATGCAACCCTCATACCTTTTGCATCCAATGCAGAGATGGAGAGTAATTTCTTCTTGAGCGCAGGTACATAAAGGACTTCTTTTATCTTCAAATATTTTCCAGAATCTAGGTTGTAGGAGGCTTCACCACTTCCTTTGATTGGGTATTGATAATCATCCCCAAGTTTCACTTTATGAGCTAATTCATGTTCAGATAGATTCACAAAAGATTCCTCAAACCCAGTCATGTGTTTGGAAGCCCCACTATCAATCAACCAATCATTACAACCATGGGAGATAGTACCTGTGAGAGCATAGATTAGAACATACTCTTCTTCACTTGATGAGTCATCATCGCTTTCTGCCCTAGCCTTGTTCTTTGGAGGTTCATCATCCTCAGCAGCATGAGCATGGAACTTTCTTTTGCTACCCTTCTTCTTCTTGCTGAAGTTGTTGTTATTATCCCTTTTGTTCTTGGGACAATCTGAAGCAAAGTGACCCTTCTCATTGCATGGTTATCATCTTAGATCCTTCTTATTCTTTTGATAGGATCTTTTGTAGCGAGAGTGCTCCTTCTTGGGCTTGCTTCTTTTGGTGTGAGTTGTGAGAGCTTGATATTCACCTCCCATCTTTTCCTCATGAGTTACAAGTCTAGCTTCTTCTTGAGAGCATTCCTCCCATAGTTTACTGAAAGAGATCAATTTCTTTCTTGCACAGATTCCTTGAATAAAGGAGTCCCATGACCTAGGTAGGCCATTCAGAGTGTTCATAACAACTTCACCATTGTCCACTACTTCATCCACAGCTTCAAGTTGCTCCTTGATTTGAGAGACCTTGGAGAAGTAAGATTGAATGGTTTCTCCATTCAACATCTTGACCCCTTTCAATTGATTCCGCAGAGTCATATTCCGATTTATGTTCTTCCCTTCAAATTGCTTGGTCAAAGAGTCAAACATCTCCTTGGGTGTCTTTAGAGAAGACACATGGGGTATGAGATGGTATTTGATAGAATCATCAATGATTCTCTTTGCCTTGACCAAGTTCTTCTTATGCAATACCTTGGCCTCTTCATCCTCTGGAATATGGATGTCTTCTTTTTTATATGAGTCCAACTCATTCTCTTCCAGGATTAACCCAATCCTATACTTCCAAGCTTGGAAGTTATCAGCCCCTTCAAGCTTATCCTCAAGCTTGGTGTGGTGAGACATCTTAAAGAGTAATTCAAATGGAAATAGAAAAGATTTAGGTCTTACCACTTGAAATGCTGAAAACTAGATCTGGTCCCAAATTAGGGTTTGTTGGAAAAACCCTAAAAATTCAAAATGTGAATTTCAACTTTCTGAAAGGATAGAAAGATGCGCCTTGATGAGCTGATCAGCCTGGTGCATTCAGAATTTGAGATCAACAAAGTTTTACCCTTCAGATTTTCCTTTTTGTCCTCCTGGGTTCACTGGGAGAGCCTTGAATTAGGGTTTGAGTTTCCCAAAGATCTACCTAGCCAAAAATCTCAATCCAAAGCTCTAAACTTCGATTTTTGCAAGGAGCTTCTAGCTGTGTCTTTAGATTCCAAAAATTCCTATTTTTGTGAAAACCCTAATTTTTAGGGCCAAATCTAAAAATGCTCATAATTGAATTCTGATTGGACAGATGGATTTGCCTTGATGAGTAGAATCAATCTACTATACTGCTTTTCCAAAATATGTGGAGAGAAACCCAATAAACAAGAAACTCAAGTTTTCGTCACTGCAAAATGTCTTCTTCTCAGGTTAGCTCTGATACCATGTTAAATTTTGAGCATTAATTCACAATACTCTAGGATCTTCACTAAGAGAATAACATATACAGTATATCAATGCGTGACAATCACAATAAGCATGACAATCATCACAAGAATCAAACGCATGAGAGACAAGAGACACAGAGTTTCCTTGGGGAAAACCCTAAGGTGAAAAACCCCACAACTTCCTCAGAGATAGAGAGAGCAATGGCTCAACCAAAGTACAACCAAAATACACTGAGATAGTCTCCTAGTAGCAGATGATCCTCCTCCTCACTAGTGCTCCACTTTCTGAGTGAGAGAGATATGACTTTCTGAATGATCTAAATAGAGATCACCTGATCTCTATTTATACTAATCTGTTTGCCCAGTGACCTTATGGGGCCGACTTGTCTAGCTAGGTACATCCACATTATAATATATATATTTCAAGGCCGACCCCACACATGGTGGTCTAATAACCCATCGGCAAGTACACACACTTGCAGCACTTGTCAATCCACATGATGACACTTCCTTATAGAGGAATAATACATCTCTAATAAGGGTACAATAAATATATATGAAATACATTCCGAAGTTACATATACATCAACAGAGGGGTGACTCACAGGTATGATCGTCTGAATGAATATTTGAACATGATGGCTGAGCGACAACCTAAGATACAGTCTGATCAACGGACTGGTCACAATTGATCTCTCTAAGTTCGGTAGGTATAGATGAGAAAAGTGGAGATTCGAGAGCAATCTCGAGAGAGTGTAATGAGTGGACAACATGCATATCATCTAAAGAACTCTCATCAAACTGTACACATTTAGAGTTTGGTTCTTCTTGGGTAGAAGAGTGCTTTTGAGAAGGGGAATTTTTAACAATAGATAAATGAGGGTTCAGTATTTCAAAAACAAAGTGATCCCAAGTTTGACCTCTCTCCCCTAATTGATGAATGATCAAAAGCTTAATAAGACAATGGTGATACAAGCTACTAGAAGGATTAATAGTATTTCTTCTAACTTGAGTCGACATCTTTTCCAAACTATTTAGGAAGTAAAATGGGAAATTTAAGGTCTGATTATTGACAAAATGATCTAATAGTCTGACATGGAAAGATTTAAAAATAGTAAACTTACCTTCGCAGGTGATTAAGTGGATGATAATAGTTAAATGATCCAAGTACTCTAGCTTGATCCATTCTCTATGGAACTCTTTGGTTCTAGTAATGTGTTGAAAATCAGGCTTGAGAGAGAACTGGTGGTCTATTCGTGGAAGAAACAAATGCTTGTGCCAATGGGCACCTTCCCTTGGGAGCTTCGTAGCTCTAGCTATTGACTCTTCTGTTACAGAGAAAACAAGATGACCAAGCTTGTCCATCTTGCCATCAAAACCTTTGGCAAACAATAACAAAATCTCATGGTCGTAGCCATCAAGGCAGTGGAGAAACAGACTCCAGCCTGCTTGAGAGAATAACTCATGGAATCTTTTAAACTCATGGATACGTAGAAGATCTTGATAACTTCTAGGTTTGCAGCAGTTAGGAATTGTCGATGGAAGAGGGGGGATGCAATGAATAAGTGCAGAAAATACAAGAAATTGTAGGGGATGCAGTTCACATAGAAGAAATGAAGGGCGAACAGAGTGAAGTAGAAGTTCATGCAACTATCAGTTAAATTAAAGTTTGTTTGGATGGCTGAATGGTCATAGGTGAGCATGCTTAAAAGGATCACACTTGAACTTCAAAGCTCTTGAGTAAAGTGCTAGTATTGAAGTGTGTGTATTCAATGGATGCATGTTTGGCATAGTGTGTTCAACCTTGTCCAAATCCAAGCTTTGGACATGTTGAATGAAATTCGCATAACATGATAGATTACAAGTGGGAGATCATAGCGATTTGGTCCCGATGCTGGTGATTCATGTGTTATCTAGGATCACGGTGGTCATGCAATAATTCGAAAGATCAGAATGATATATGACACAAGATTCATTCGTTCAACCAAAGAGAGATGGGCAAAGGAATAAAACCAAGTGTGAGATTTGACGTTTGATTGATCCCTGTCATCATTGGTTAGTCATAATTTTCAAAATATCTGCCATGCTATTTGATATTTATTCAAGCTAAGATTTCATTTGGCAATTTTTATTCAAAACATCGCTCATCTGCTGCATTCGTCATTTCATTCGGACCGGTGTTTGACCCGTCATTCAATCCTTCATAGAGACTTTTTTTCTGTACAAGATTTGCATACTAATACTTGACTGAAACATTTTTGCAAATAATTTCTAAAGCTATTAATGCACAAATGCTGTAAACTTTGCTTTTCTGGGTCTTCTAATTGTGTTCCTCTTTGTTCTTGATTATTTCAATTTTCTTCTGCTTTTTGCATAACCTAAAAAACACCTATCATTCTATCAGAGATAAATGAAATTTCATAAATATTCAATGAGTAAGAACAATTCTAATCTCCCCCCCCCCAAGCCAGAGATATGGTGTGTCCTCAAGCCACAAAAAGAATGTTAACTATTCAATTATTTTCCCTTAGGATGTTTACCGATAGTTGAATGTGTTGTGATATTTTTCTTAAGAAAAGGAAATATTAGATAAACATGTAGATGATTCAGATATGTACATTCATCAAAAAGAATAGAACAATGCTTAAAAAAAAAGACCATAAGAAGGATAATAGTACAATTGATATGAAAGATGCCATAGGAAAACTAGCCATCCATAACTCATGTTAAAGATTTCTTGTAATCCCAAGATATAGATAAGGTGCACCATAAAGCTTCTGAGATTTTTATAATTATGGGTACCATTTCTAGGATAATCACATCCTAGGTATTGTTTTGAATTAGATGACAAGTTCCAAGTTCAACTTACAGTTATTCTCAAATGACAATATAAATAATTGGCCAAACAAATGTTTGTATACTCAGGTTTATTATATATGAATTATGTGCATAGAATTGCATTAACCGACCTCTGTTACCCGATATTGACCCACTTCCAGCAAGCCTGTTCAGTACCCCGGTGGGTTTATCTTGGTACCATAGCCCCGCTGCGAGTGAGCCTATTCAGTACCCCGATGGGTTTACTTGCATTTACCTAGCTTCCCTGTTTAGTACCCCGGCGGGTTTGCTTCGTATAATGATGTATATATATATATTCTTTTTGTAAGGAATCCAGTTGGCACTAGAGTGTGCTAAGCCTGCTAAACACATAATTCAAAATATTAGAACGAACCTTTATGAGCAACTTTATTAATAATGGCCAAAGTTCAAGATCATGTCAAAAGATAATAACCTAAAGCTATTCTTTGATCTATATCTATCTTTTTCATAAGAATCAGTAATGTTCCCCGCAAAAATAAAAACATCATTCACTTCTAAGCTACGTTTGAAAGATGCTTTAAGAGACAAGTTTTGATAATGAATTTATAGATGAGCTAGTGATCCATATGTGTAGAATAAAGATTTATAGAGATCATAATGATGAAAGTAAGTCTTTTAAGCAACTGTTCTAATGATAAATCAGAAATGTGCATGTCTGAATAAAATACTATAAGTTACAATCATAAAAGAAATGGTTCGAAATAACATAAAGAACACTTTATCTTTTGCTTAAAAAAGAGTCAATTTCAAATAATTGAAAGAGAAGGGGTAGGATATATTGGAAAATTCTTTTAAGCACTTCCCTTCCTTGAATAATATCACATGTGTTGATTACAAAGATAGGGTTCTTGTGATTAAGCTGCAAAACCACTTATCAGATGATTCAAATTTTTATTAAAAACAAAACATATGTACAAACAAGTCATGTAAAAATTTTTAAATTAACAAAAAGAAGAGAGTCTTCTTGTTTTGATTGAAAAACTTCTTATGAACTGATCATAATAATTTTCCCTGTAAAATTTCAATCAGTCGTTATAAATGACTATTATTATTGAAAAAAAAACATATTTACATATATACAAAGGAAGATAAACCAAAATAATTCAAGGACTAGGAGGAGGAGGAATTACTTCCTCTTCTACCAGTTCCATTTCCTCCTCTTGTAAAGCATTCTATACAAAATCTTGTTTCGATATTGGTTGATGATAAATTCTAAGTTTGTGTCCATTTACAACAAAGGAAATTTGAGAATCATCAATTGTCTTAATTTTAGAAAATCCATTATCAAAGGCTGTAACAATTTCATATGCACCCATCCAACGAGTAGTTAACTTACCTTTAAAATTTTTGTATCTTGAATCAAAGTGTAGTGCCCAGTCTCCAGTTTGAATTGTTTTTGTTTAATGAATCTATCATGCCACTTTTTACGTTGATTTTGTATTAAAATTGTACGTTGAATAGCATCTTGCCAAATCTCGTCAAATTCATTTATCTGCAGGATTCTTTGTCTCTGTGCTTCTTCTAAGTTCATCCCTAACTGTGCATCCATATGAAAGGTTTTGACTTGAAATTCAATAGGTAGAAGAACTTATTTACCATAAACAAGTTCATAAGGTGTGTGTCTAGTAGTGTTTCTCCAAGTTATTCTATAAGCTTAGAGAGCTTTAGGACTCCTATTTGCCCAATCTTTGTGGTGTAATTGGATAGTCTTAGTCAGGATGGCTTCTAATACTTTGTTGGTGGACTCTACATGACCATTGGATTGCGGATGATATGGTGAATATTTACAATGTCTAATACCATACTTGTTAGTAAGCTCTTTCATTAAGTTGGAGGTAAATTGAGATCCTTGATTGGTTACAATTTCCCTTGGTACACCGAATCGGGTAAATATCTCTTCAAAAATGAATTCTACTATAGACTTCTCTATGGCTCAGAAAAAATCTTTAGCTTCCACCCATTTGGTGACATAATCTATATAGACTAGGATGTACTTCATCTTATGAGACATCGGGGAAATTGGTCCAACGAAATCTAGACCTCATTTTTCAAATGGCTCAATCATAACTTGGGGTTGCAAAGGCATCTCATCGAATAGTGTAGGTCTACCCATTCTTTGACAACTGTCACATCCCTTGACATACTTGGAAGCATCTTTAAAGATGCTTGGCCAATAGTACCCAGAGTGCAATACTTTGTATGCTATTCTTTTATTAGAAAAATTCCCGCCGCAAGGTCCACCATGACATCCATGCATGATCTCTGCCATCTTGTCCTCATGTACACATCGTCTAATAATAAGATCGGGACCAGTATGAAAGAGATCATTATCTACCCAAGAAAAATTGGAACTTTGAACTATGATCCTACATTTCTCAAGTGGGGAGAGATGGTTAGGTAGCTTTCCAATTGCTAAATAATTGGCTATGTTTGCAAACCATGGGGCTCTAACAAATACAATGAACAACTGTTCATCTGGGAAGCTATCATCGACAGGGCTGGCATTATCGTTAATTTGAATTTGAGAAAGGAAATCAACTACTACATTCTCTCAAGCGGGATGATCAACAATGGTAATGTTAAATTCTTGCAACAAAAGAAGCCACCAAGTCACTTTTCCATTGGTGATGGGTTTATTCATTAAAAAACTGATGACGTAGTGGTCAGTGTGTATAAAAATTTCATATTCTGTGATATAATGATAAAAATTGTTAATAGAGTAGAATACTACTAGAAACTCCTTTTCCGTAACAGTGTACTTCGATTATGCAAGAGTCAATTTTTTACTAGCAAAATAAATGGCATGTGATGTCTGTCCCTCCTTTTGACCTAAGACTGCCCCAATAGCTATGTCGGAAGCATCAGTGGAAATATGGAAAGGAAGGGACCAATTTGGGCCCCTAAGTATGGGTGCCACTGATATCTTTGCCTTCAAAGTTTTGAAGGCTTGTTGATGGTTCAGTCCATTGAAAATCTGTGTCTTTCATGAGTAGTTTGAACATAGCTGCAACTATTTTAGTGAAATTTTCAATGAAATGTCTATAATAGCCGGCATGGCCAAGAAAAATTCTTACTTCATTCGGATTTTTCGGAGGAGGAAGATTAACAATTATTTTTATCTTAGCAGGATCCACCTTGAAGAGAGACATGATGTCCCAAGACTATGCCCTTAGTCAGTAACATATTACATTTTTCATGACTGAGAGCTAAGTTCATTTCTTGGAACCGAATAAGAATTGTTTCAAGGTTATCAAGGGCCTCTTGGAATGTATTACCATAAACTGTAAAATCATCCATATAAACTTCTACACAGTCATGCATGAGATCAACAAAGATTCCTAGAACTACATGCTAGAAAGTAGCAGGTGCATTACACAAGCCAAATGGTAATACTCGATAGGCATATGTCACCTAAGAACAAGTGAAGGTTGTCTTGTCTTGATCCTCAGGTGCTATTAGTATTTGATTGTAACCGCTACCCATCAAGGAATGAGAAATATTGTTTTCCTGATAAGGTGTCTAACACCTGATTGATGAAAGGAAAAGGGAAGTAGTCTTTAAGAGTGGCCTTGTTCAGCTCTAGAAAGTTAACACAGATATGCCATTTCCCTGTGACTTTCTTTGGAACTACCACCAGAGGAGAGACCCATTTACTATTGGAAATTGGATAAATGAATCTAGCATTAAGGATCCTTTGTAGTTCGTCTTTTACTATGTCGTTTAGTGTTCGGTTCATTCTTCTTTGGGGCTGCCTAATAAGAGGTATGGTTGGGTCTATGTAAATGTGATGGATACGGGTGTCTGGGTGTATACCTTTCATATTGGTATACTCCCATGCAAATGCTCCAGTTTGACTCTTGAGAACTTTTAGTAATTGCTTTTGCTAGTTCTCATCTAAACCTGCATTTATATGCAGAAATTTGTCGGAACTAACCTTGCATGGTATGGTATAAGATCCTAGATGTTCTTTGATTGTGAAAACACAGGGTGTAATTGTGAATGTTGAGAGGCTCATATTTTCTTGGAATTCATCTCCAAGGATATGGTCAAATTGGGAAAAAGATTGAGGAAAATCTGTACAGGTTGTCAAAGAGATAAATTGGTTCAGCACATTCTCAGTGTTTTGTTCTTGAAGAGACCAGGAGAAATCACCAACAAGGGAAAGTTCTTCCAAGTTCTCATCTTCAAAAGGACAATCTAACCAAAATAGGTTTTCAACTATTGGCTGAGCTGGTGGATATAAGGCTAGTTTTCTTGTAGAAAACCCATCAGAGATAACCATCTCTCCATCCCTACATCCTATAAATGCATTGGCAGTATCTAACCAATGTCTTCCAAAAATAATGGGGTGACCTTTGGAGGGGTCTTTTGATTTGTTAGGATATTCCTATACTCCATCCTAGTCCCACCAATATTTTGATCATTTACATTTTCAGTCGTGCATGCACCTTTAGGGTTTGCATGCATTCTAGGGTTTGCATGCATCCCAGTCATCAGTCCAGCACCTAGCCCTCAGTTAGCCATCCCCTAGGAGATTCTCACTATTAAGTTTTAGCCCTCCAGTTGCTTAATGCGCCCTTCTTCCTTGATTTTAGGGAACAACTCACCCTTCTTCACCTACCAGTCCAGTTGTAACTCCGTTACAGTCAGTTACAGTCAGTTACACTTAGTTATAGTCAGTTACACTCAGTTACACCTACCAGAGTTAGTTTGACTGATGGTTGACAGTTACTTGAGCATTGATGACTCCACTGATGATGATGAAGACTTCCAGTTGTGCTCTGATGATCATGAGGACACCTAGTTGTGCTACGATGACACTCTATTGATCTTATGATCACTATGAGAGGCTAATTTGAATTGCCACCTTAGGCATTCGAATCCTCTCTACCATTGTACTATTTATTTGTCCATATTGTGATTACTTAACTTGTGTGTGTGAAGTATTATTGCTTCTATATGAGTTCTACTGTACCATATTATTATGTTGCTTATTATACTGTATTGTTCACTCTTCTTCTATTTTCCTGCTTAATCATAATTACTCTTGTGAGGTATACATCATCTCTTAGATCTGTTGTGAGGATTTTCACATGATTCAATAACCATGAAGTCCACGGGATATTACCAAGAAGCTACTGATACAGTGATATCATCTAAGATCCCAGCAGGCTGCACCATCGTGCGATTTGCTAGTTCTAGCATTGTTGGAGTAGGGTGGAGGAATTGCCCTAGATTGAGAGTTTCGACAATTGTGGTAGTCATAAAATTGATAGAATCTCCTAGATCAATAAGTGTATTTCCTATGGCAGTGTTATTAATGATAATAGTCACCACAGGATTCCCTGGGTTAGAATATTTTGGAATTCTAGGTTGGTTTGCTATGCAATCTGATATCTCTCCTATTACATGAATTGTCAGAGGGTCCTTTTTTTTTCTCCCTGGTCTCTTAATACAGAGTTCCTTTATTACCTTGCTGTAGATTGGAATATCCTTAATGGCTTGTAACAAATGGATCTTAATGCAAAAAAAATTCAATTCGTTAATGATATCGTACTTTGGATAAGTTACAGGTTTCCTTATTATTAGATGCTCCAGATATGGAGGTGACTTTTCTCCTGAAATTACTTCTTTACGTTGATGGTTGTGTGCTGAAGGTTTAGGACTAACTACACTTTCAAGAATGGCATTATTCAAAACTTCAGTAGGTATGTCTTCTTCATTCTCTTCTTGAATAACAACTGATGACTTGGGCTTATCTTGTGAAACTCTTCCAGACCGGAGTTGTATCTCATGTATAGCTGCGGTCGAAATGACATATGATGGAAGAGGTAAAAACCCAATGCTGTTAAGAGCTTGGGTTGGTTTGTTGTTAGGATTTGGTATCGGTTGTGTAGGTAATATTGTGGGTCTTGGAGGATTCATGTTCTCGAAACGGTGAGGTTGATTCAAGATAGGGGGTAACGAAGGAGGGACAAATCCAAGAAAAAGTTGTTGAACATTAGGTGGGTAAGGATAGTTAGGAATAGGAGGTGGTGTTTGAGTATAAGTTTTTCCTCTCCATCCTTGTGGCCATTGCTGATGTTGAGCATTCTGAGGAGGGTACTGCGGTGGCCAATTCTGCCAACCTGAAGTATTCCATTGTTGAGAAGGTTGATAAGGATAGTAATAGGGTGGAATTTGGGACGAGTCTTGATACAATGGTTGATATCTAGGTTGCCAAGGCTTCCTAGATGGTTAAAGTTAACCAAAGTTTCCACTCTTGTATAAAGCTTGCAATGCGGTCAACGATGGACAATCATTGGTTGGATGTTATTTTGTACAAAGGTGACAAACTGAAACATTATTCAATGGACATTCTCGTTAAGGATGTTTAGTTCTACACCTAGGAAAAAAAACACTCATTGCTGCACGCTCTTCATCCTATCTCTTTTTAGCTTGTAGTGCATCTAATTGAGAACCCATGGCTCCTAAAATATCTGTTTTGAAATTTTCCAATAGGTTTCCCAATTCTACCCTTGTAACTCCACCAGGACCGGATGTGTTCCCTTTGGAATTCCTAGCATAAGATGCTCGAAAGTGTGATCCACCTTTCTCTCTGCTCCTATAGTAATTCCTACATAGTTCACAAATCTTTGTAAAAGACTTATGAGAAATGTCTCCTGCTTCCATGAGATTAAGGTTATCTAAGAATTCTTCTAAGATTCCTTTAAGGAAGAGTGTTCTTACTACATCTTCTTGAAGATCACTATATTTAGATTTGTGTAACACATAGTTAAATCTCTCGAGATAGTCTTCTAAGCTCTTGTCTTCAAGCTGTTGAATTTTAAAAATGTCATTGTGAGAGTCTTTACGTCTACACTAATCCTGATATTTCTGAAGAAATGCATTCTTCATGTCTTCCCAAGTTCTAATACTAGATTCTCCTAATCCCATGAACCATCGAAGAGAAGAATCTTTTAATGTGGCAGGAAAGAGTTTTAGTTTTTAGCCATCTTGTAGGTAATTGTAACTCCTACAGAAAATGGCAAACTTGAATAAGAATGTGTTTGGATCCTCACTACTCTTTCCATAGAAGGTTGGTAATGAGGAGAGAGGGTGTTTTTCATAGTAACATCTTGTGCAGTGTCTATGATAGGGAACCCTAAGGTACCTTCAGTTCTAACTTCTCCATCTTCTTCATCTTATCGGACATGATCTCCATTTTCATACGCCATGAAGATTCTATTGCCAAAGAGAGAAAATCTAGGTTGCTCCTTTCTTGGTGAATATGGGATGTCCCAATGTTCTGTTTTAGGAAGGGTATTCTTCTTTGTAGGAGGAGAATTATCAGCTACATGGGAATCCAGTTTTGGAGGTCCTACTGTTGTTGTGTCAATCTATGAGATAATTATGTTTTCAGAATTCCCTAAAAAAGCATCGACTTGTGCATGATCACCAAAGTCTACTAAGTTTGGACCACCTATTACTGAAAAAGTAGTGTCTGTAGTTTTTTGGACTAATGGAGAGTTAAGAGGTTTTGAAGTTTTATCTTTCTGAGTTTCCTCTTGTCTATGTTCAGTCTCATTATGAACTTGAGGTTCTTCTAGTGGAATTTCTTTATGAATAGACTGTTCTGATGTCCCTATAATTTCCCTAAAATGTTTCCAGAAAAGGTTTATGTTGCTTTCCAAGTAGGACTATCCCCTTTAGGTGTCTTCCGATACCTTTCTGTTGAGTTAGTAGTTGGGGTGGTATGCCCCCATATAAGTTAATAGAAATTTTAGTAGAGATGTTAGTAAGAGGATTAGTTTTAATAAATCTACCTTGTGAATATCTAGACGTATTCATGAAAACAAATTATAACTGAAATAAACTTTGATTGCATAAGTACTACTGTTGGGTTTTGGGGATGCCTATTATAACAGATGCGCAAGTTCTTACCTCTCGTCTTACCGCTCACCCGCCACCAAGCTAATCTAAGTTTCAATGAAAAGAATTGATTTTTTAAAAAAGAGTTCAACTTATCTATTACTGAATTCTACCTATTTATCTACAACTCCCCGACAACGGCGCCAAAATGTTGGGTGTGTGACCTATCTCAAATAAAAAAACTAATATTTAATTATCGACCAGGATTGGTAATCTTAGATTTGAGGCAAAATATATGCTAAGGTAGAATAGTATGTAATTTTTCCATCTTGTTAGACCTTCAAAATATTTAATAAAGAAAAGATCGAAAGATCTTTCAAAATGAAAAACTGAGTCAAACTTCAAAAAAACAATAAGAGAACCAAATCAAATCTAAATGAACAACTTACTAGAATAGTATCAAATCATACTACTCTACTGTTTATTTAAATGATGGAAAGGGATAGAAAAAAAACTGATAACTAAATAAGAATTACTAGGGAGAACTTGTAAATGTAAATAATTCTAAACCAAACTGCTTAACTTCAGATAGAGAACAAAAATAAACTATCTATGTGATAATTGAATTCGATGATAAATTACATAAACAGGATCTATTCTAATCAAAGTAAATTACAAGCTAAATAATTTCAACAACTAATTCAAGAAGAAACATCTATTCCCATGTAACAGGAACCAGAGTGAATGTATCGTAATGACTTTCAAATGTAATAGAGAAACAAAATAGAAGTAAATCTAACCTAACTTCAATAAATAGATGTATACTACAAAGAGAGAAACTGCATTTAACTTTAAACATGTTGATCTATCTACTTTCGATGAAACTAATGAGACTAGAAGCAAGTAGAAAAATTAATAAAGATATTCAATTATGAACTTGATTTGGAAGTAAGTAGAAAACTTGATAAAGATACTTATTATTGATCCAAATCTAAATATTGTGAATCTCTCATTATTTGCATGAATGGAAAATAATTCTTATGATTAACAAATTAAAACTACTTAAAGAAAGAAATTGTTAACTATGATTCGGAAGTAATCTATCTAGAAACAAACTGATGGATTGAAACAGTAACTACTATCAAATCTGATACAAAAGCCTAACTTTGGAAGAAGGTTAGAAGAATGTGAAGGAAGGAAATATAGAAGGAGGAAATAATAAGAAAAATTCAATTAAAAACTTTATGTAACATAAAACCATATTTAAATTACACCTAGAACTGTAAATTAGAAGAAGCATTATATCTAATAAGTAGTAAAGATTGGAATCTGAAAAACATTAAACTAATGCAGAAAGGGTAAAAATCCGAATGCCAATCTGAACGACAGTCCGAACGACAATCTGAATGACAGTCCGAATGGAGGAAAAATGAACTAAACTAAGGAAAATGAGAGTTTTGATAATCTTGACGTTGGCTGGTGTATGCACATGAACTTATAATGCAGAGAAAATAGTTGGAAGACTTGTTGAGAAGTTACGTTAATAGAAAGCAACCTAATTTAATCATTGTCTAAGGGAGATAAACTATTTATATAACATATGGAAGAAGAAGGTTGAGATGAAAGAAGAGAGTGAACCTACAGCTACAGGAAGGAAACTAATAGAGAGGAAGAAATTGAGGATAATGTTAACTATGGAGGAATTGATAAAAATATCTAATTATAAATGATGGAAGAAGGAAAAAATGAAAGCAAACTATGAATTATTAAACTATTGGTCGATGATTTACTAATCCTGTACACCAAATTAAATTAGCAACATAACATAAATTACAAAAAAAGAAGAAAATATCATCTACGAAAACGAAATTGATTCTAAACGCAGGAAAACAAACTAACTATTTGCAGAAAAGAAAATGCAGAAAACAAAGACAAAACCTCTGGTTGATGAGGGGCCCTTCCCAGAAATCAGAGATGGAAAACTAGATTGATTTAGCTACTCAGAATATCAACAAACTGGAACTTCCATTAACTTGATAAAATTACAGAACTCTATCTCTACGTTATCTCTGAACAACTATGAATTACTAAGACTGAAAAACTAGCTAACTCAACTTCAACTAACTCGTCTCAGTCATGGAGATGACTATTTATAAGTTACAATAGGTTAGAGGGTCGACATAGTCGACCTCTCTAATAATAGAGGTGTTTAAATGACTGTAACTATTGATTGAATGGTGCATGCCAATGCAGAGAGCATCTACCAGCTTAAACGAGGTTGGTTTCTTAGCGTAGGTGCTGCAACATCGATCTACCCTTGACGTGGGACGAGTTGTATATTGATGGAATGATCGTGGGAAGACAGGCTTCTTCAAGAACGTTGGCATGAATGAGTGTGAAGAGGTATGACCAAAACGAATGAAAGAGAGGCTGCTGGAGCACTGTCATGGCAATGCGTTGTGCTGGCAGGCTGAACGTGTGTGACCTCGACTCCTTCAAGAACAATAGCGTGAACAAGCAACACGATTCCAGGCTTAACGCGAGGCTGAATCGACATGTTGGAGTGTTAACGTGGGCGTGGTGATGCATTGGCAAGCTCAATGAACTTAGGGATTAATCTTCTAGAGCGATAGCTCATTAACCATCAGCTCCACCTGGCGAACAGAACCCACGTACCCTTCTTCTGCTTTAACGGTTTGAGATATGCCAACCGTGGATTTCGGGAGTTGAATGCAGGGCTGAATGACGAGCTGAATGCGTTTAAGCTTTAACACGTAGCACATATTTTGAAGGAAGGGTCATTTGCAAAACGTAGTCTGTTAATAAAAACATAAATGTCAATAATGTCCAAAAATTGTCATTTGAACATAAACAAACCATAATATAACGAAGTATAACCAAGATTTGCGTCACAGGTAAATATATGAATACCTGGATTGTTTGATGGGTTGAAGGAAAAGAAAACAACCTAATATAACAAAGAATGACTGAAATAATGCCATTTCGAGTAAATTGAATGATAAAAAATAGTGACAAGATGGACACCAACACTCCTCCTCTCTCTCACTAATGTGAAGTGAGTGAGTGTGTGAATGGATAAATAGAGTGTTGTTCTTCTCTATTTATACTTTACCTTTACTTGCCTTTTACTCTAATTGGGACGACCTCCCTTAGGAGAGTCTAATAACCCATTACCAGTGTCATTGGGCCGACCCCACTAGGGGAGTCTAATAACTCATGAAAGACACAACTCGGGGGTCTAATGCCCCTTCATACATGGGAGGATGCACCTCAGTGATTTTGCATGACCCAAGTACAATAATGACTTCTCCGACCAGAGGAATAAACATCTTCGTCAGATGTACACCAATAAAATACAAATACAATATAAAATATACAAGTGAATACATTCTATAGTTACAAATACATCAACACAAGAAGGAATCACCCAAACCGGTTCAAACCAAGGATAACACGACAACCAAAATTGTTGAGCAGCTCCACGACATTGATCAAGAACAATTACAACCCTCTGAAGATGTCAAATAATGGCAGCCTTCTCGCTTCAACAAACGTCGCATCCAGAGCTCAATTCAACACACAATTCAACATATGATAAGGAATTTGACTAAATGGAGACCATTTCTTCCTAATGGGGGAGGCATGTTCCATATGAATATCGATGGCCACCCACTTATTCCACTGGCTCAAAACGGTTACCCATCTTGGAAATTTTTTAGTAATTTTTCTATAGTTTTTTAGGTCCAAGACTTCCAGAGCCGTTTTGAGGCACTAAACAACGTTTTTTGGCGATTTGGTGGGACAAATAGATGCCATCAGCATGCATGTGGAGCCATTCAGAAATTTTAAATATTGGATATACCTTTCCAATGAGCTATTGAGCGACCCAAACGGAGATCGTATGCAAATGTTATGACCCCGAGAAGTTGACTATTCAACTATCTTGGGGTTGCAAACTTTACGACGGTTCATCTTCTAGGGTTAGGTTTTTGGATGCTTTGGATTCTTTCCCTCATGCGTATGATAAATAGGCCCTTTCGGCCTCTTTTTGTATTCATCTTGGCATGAATGAGCACAACGACCACATCTCTTCTCAGAGATAGATACCACCATTCTAGCTGTTGTATTTTACAGTTTGTTATATTTCCACTATTTAATAGAATATGTCTTTACTGTATCACAGTGTTCTTTGCAATATATCTTTGTATATGATTCTTTATATGCTCTTTTATTTCGTCGATATAAATTTGGATTAGTGGTATCAGAGCAATCTACTCTTTGATTTTTTCTCAGTGCATGTCCCCGACGAGGTCAAGATATAGAGAGTTGGCTCTCGAACTAGTTTCACTTGGGGAAGACCACTCTCACCGCCCCAAATGGCCTCCCATGGAAGAAGAAAAGAGAGAAGACGGATCAAGATATCCAATCAACTTGTTGCTCGAGGAATCCCTCGCGTGACAAAGGAATGATATGATGGATAATTTCAACTAGATCCTTCTATGCGTTACGATGACGATGAATACACCTTCAACAAGCAGCCATTTCGGATATGCGACTCCATTTAAGGTACAAGTTAATTTTGATATCCCTTTATTTGAATGCCAGATCGATGAAGATGCCCTCGATCAACGGTTGAATCTGTTAGAAGGGTATTTCTCTGTCAACAATTTTTCTGATAGGGAAAATATCATCTTTGAGCTCCTTAGGGCCGTTCCCCATGCGAAAAGTTTGTGGGAAACTTATTGTGAGAAAAACTCATCAGACGAGTCTAGATTGTTTGAGGCCAATTCCACCACGGCCTCTTTTATAGATGCGGTTAAGGAACAATATTACCTTGTGGGAAACTATGATGACCACAATATTGACCATTCTGCACCAAGAGAGGGACCAAACAGTGTCGGAGTACACCAACAACTTTCATGTTAGATTTTCAGAATTTACTTCAATCTGATCTAGGATCTTAACTGAGAGAACAACATGTACAGCATATCTACAGCATATCAATCATGGAGACAATAATGCAAGCACACAAGAGACACAAAGATTTACTTGGGGAAAACCATAAAGGTGAAAAACCCCAATAACTTCCTCAGAGATAGATAGAGCAATGATACAACCAACCAATAGAGATAGCCATAACCTAGCAGCAATCCTCCTCCTCCATAAGTGCGCCTCTCCTCCTTAAGAGCATGTGTAATAAGTGAGTGAGTAAATAGAGTGCCTCCCGCACTCTATTTATACTTGACTTGACTTGCCTTTTTTTACCTAACTCATGTCGGCTCGAACTTAACCACATAACATAATGCTGAGTGGGCCGACCCCCAATAGGGTGGTCTAATAACCCTTTGAACCACATGGCCGACCCCCAATAGGGTGGTCTAATAACCCTTTGACCCACATGACTTATACAGGGCCGACCCCAAACAAGGTGGTCTAATAACCCATCAAGTATAAGTTACGACACTTACAATATAAATGACGACACTTCCTTATAGAGGAATAATACCATCTCTATAGGAATACAATATACATATATGTGAAATACATTCCGAAGTTACATATACATCAACACTCCCTCTTAACTAGGAAGGTATTTCTCAGCACAGTTCTTCTAGCACAAGTCATCTTCTCTGGATCATCGTCACTGGATAATCGTCATCGAGTCATCATCATCGTCACTGCTGCTGCTATCTCAATCAATCTCTGAATCTACTCGTCATAGGAAGTTCTACAGAGCCAGTCCTTTTTCATACTGGATGTAGGCCCACCACCTGCAGGTCTTCATCATCACTGGCCATACTGTGGAATCCTCAGGACTTATTACGTGCGTCACAAAACCTCGAAAGAGCATCCCAGGATGTTACGGGTACACAACTCCGACCTGTAGGATCTCCCAGGGCACTATTACATGTGACCCCACCACAAAACCTCGAAAGAGCATCTCAGGATGTTACGGGTACACAACTCCGACCTCAAATCTCCCAGGGCACAAATTACATGTGGTCCACCACAAAACCTCGAAAGAGCATCTTAGGATGTTACGGGTACACAACTCCGACCTGAAATCTCCCAGGGCACAAATTACATGTGGTCCACCACAAAACCTCGCAAGAGCATCTCAGGATGTTACGGGTACACAACTCCAACCTGAAATCTCCCAGGGCGCTATTACATGTGGTCATGGCAAAACCTCGAAAGAGCATCTCAGGATGTTACGGGTACACAACTCCGACCTGAAATCTCCCAGGGCCCAAATTACATGCCATAGGACAAAACCTCGCAAGAGCATCTGCCAGATATCCCAGGGCGCTATTATATGCCATAGGCAAAACCTCGAAAGACTATCTGCAGATCTCCCAGGGCAACGAATTACATGTCCTCCCAGAGCAAAACCTCGAAAGAGCATTTTCCAGATGTCCCAGGGCAACGAATTACATGCCATAGGCAAAACCTCGCAAGACCACTTGCAAATCTCCCAGGGCAACGAATTACATGCTCATCTGCACAACCTGATCCACGGCCACAGAGTATCAACCTGATACTCACCATACATCATCCTGATGTATCCATGATCATCCTGATCATCATCACTGCAACGTCCTGCTGCATGTCATCTGGAGCAACATCCTGAAGCTCGTCATCTATGATCGTCCTGATCATCACTGCAACATCCTGCTGCATGTCATCTGGAGCAACATCCTGAAGCTCGTCATCTATGATCATCCTGATCATCACTGCAACATCCTGCTGCATGTCATCTGGAGCAACATCCTGAAGCTCGTCATCTATGATCATCCTGATCATCAATGCAACATCCTGCTGCATGTCAAGTATCTACCTGATACATATCATGATCCATGATCCTCCTGATCATCAATGCAACATCCTGCTGCATGCCAAGTATCTACCTGATACATATCATGATACATGATCCTCCTGATCATCAATGTATCCACCTGATACAAATACAAAACATATGATATATATCACCATACATGATCCACCTGATCATACAATGTATCCACCTAATACACATACAGATACATATCATCATACATGATCCTCCCGATCATCAATGCATCTACCTAATGCATACCAAGTATCTACCTGATACATATCATCATACATGATCCTCCTGATCATCAATGTATCCGCCTGATACAAATACAAATACATGATACATATCACCATACATGATCCACCTGATCATACAATGTATCCACCTGATACATATACAGATACATGGTCCAAGCATCCAACATGATGCATATACAAAATACGTACACATGATCCAACTGATCATATCCAGCATCCAACATGATGCATACATACATAGATGATCCAACTGATCATATCCAGCATCCAACATGATGCGTACATACATACATAAAAATGATCCAACTGATCATATCCAAGCAGAAACCAGAACATCATCCTGATGCTCATCATCCAGCGCTTACATCCACAGCCATGTGAAGGATCCTCCTTCCAACATGCTTGAAATGGCTTCAGCAAATGTGTCCATCACTTCTTCCTCGAAGTATCCTCGATCTGAAGCACGCCAAGCCTCTCTCTGAAGTACTCAAACTTCACCCTGGCTAGTGTCTTCGTTAGCACATCCGCAATCTGCTCGTCCGTCGCAACATATAGGAGCTTCACAGCTCCTCTCTGCACCATATCCCTGATATAGTGATATTTGATCTCTATGTGTTTCGACCTGTCATGAAACAATGGGTTCTCGGACAGCTTCACACAACTCTGGTTATCACAGAAGATACCAGTAGCATCCAACGAGAGATCAAATAACTCAGACAGTAGCTTCCGTAGCCATACTGCCTCACAACTAGCTGAACAGGCTACAACATACTCTGCCTCAGCTGTACTCAGTGCTACGCAGGACTGCTTCCTGCTAAACCAAGAGATCACACCTGATCCCATACTGAAGCAACACCCATATGTGCTCTTCCTGTCTGTAGCACTGCCAGCCCAGTCTGAATCAACATAACCCTGCAGGTTAAACTTTTGATTCACCTCATACCTGAGCCCATAATCCACTGTACCCTTTAGGTACCTCAGAACATGCTTTATCTGATAGTTCCATTTGGAAGTCATAACAAACTTCCCTTCACGTCTTGGGACTATATCCCAAACATCATTCTTCATGATCGACGGATCATGGCATTCCATTTCTTCATCCCAGATCTTGGGAACTTCAATATCTTCAATAGATATCTTTGTTGCTGGAACAAATGTTGTAGTCATTTTGTAGGTGAAGATATACGGTCTTTCCTACAAAACAAGTTAAATTGCATGATTAGAAAACATCTTATAGTTTTCAGAACAAATTCTTACACATAAAGAAATATGCCATACAGTCATGCAATTATCTTAGCCAATGCTTCAATACAACATTTATCCATATCCTGTAACTTTCTAGATGCCTTCCAATCTCTACCAGAACATTGTTAAGAGTGTGCACAACTCCCAACATGTCAGCAAAGAGGTTTCATTCTAGATAAGTAGCAATGGAATGTTGTACAGTGCCATAGGCTACTTACCCATGTATATTAGTAGTATATTGTTCATCAATGCAACTATTCTAATATGCACAATACATATCCTAAGTCTAGGAACATGAGCATGTACATTATTGAACAATTTTATTTAAACAAACACATATGCAAGAAATGATAATTAAAATACTTATCTTTGTTTGTTCGTTGGGTGGACTCCCTCTGAGTCTTCGCTTCCTTGCAGGACCTGCTGGAGTCCTAATCTGAGGTAACTTCTTCTACACCTTTCTGTTGTGAAATGTAGAGAGATGATCAACTCCCTCTGAATATCTGCATCCTTGCAGAAACTACTGAAGTGTGCTCCTTTGCTTTCTTGCAGGAACAACTAGAGTGTGCTCCCTCTTGATCTTTGCTTCCTGAATTACCTGTTCTTGAACTCATATTCATCCTTGGTCCCTATGCATGCTTATTAGTATCATGAATGTGTTATCCTTGTGATCTCATATAAAATCATACATTCATTAGTATACTATTAAAACACAATAATCTCAAGCATGTATAGTCATGATCATTTCAAACAGAAATAATAAGCATTAGCATTCAAAGATTCTTATGGTTAGTCAAATCATAAGAAACATAACATGTCTAAACCTGTAATTACTCAAGCCTATGACTCTTTAGGTTAGTTGAATCATCAATCAAGATAAGAGATATAAAATGCATAAAGCCTGTGATTATTCAAACCTATACCATCATGATTCTTCTGGTTAGTCATATCATCAATTATGGTAAGAAACATAATATGCATACAATCATGATTATTCAAACCTCTGACTTCATGAATAATCATTATCAACAACGCGATAGTATAAGATCCTAACCCAAGGTAGGAATCTAGCTTGATATAGGAAAAACATACCTGGATTATCATGTTAGCTAGTTATGTCTAACATACCCGTATAATGTCTTTTGGTTCTCTTCAGTGACTTGTGCTAGTAACCTGCATGTCTCATAAGTTAACCATTATAAAACCAAGTTATACATACCTCGTGAATGGATCTTGTATGAGATCCATGACAATGGATGAATCTTTGTCCTCATGTTATCATGATCATATGTTCTTGGACCAGAACATGATCTGTCTTTCTTGGTGTACCTTTCATGTTAGTAGACAACATAAACCTCATACAACACCATAATGCATTAGTACAATCATAAGTGTCAACACCCTAACCAATGAATATCTTCTATCATGCATTCATAATTTTGTTAAGGTGATACAACAAATCTAAAATCAAAATTGTACTAACCGTAATAACATGAAGACAAACATACCATAAACTTAATCATGGACAAATATCGAAACATACCTCGATGAGTCATACCTGTCGAGATCACTTGTAATCTTCTTATGTAAGGCCTTAGCCTCATCTCCCTCTGAAACAGGAACTTCTTCACTTATGCAAGTGACCAATCCATCTTCTTCTAGGATTAACCCAATCCACTTGATTTGCAAGAATTGGACCTTGAGCTGGATATGGGTTTGTCAGAGAAACCCCAAAAATTCAAACTTTGAATTTCAAACTTCTGATAGGATAGAAATATGTGCCTTGATGAGCTGATCAAGTTGGTATATTCAGAATTTGAAAACTGCAAAGTTTCACTCCTCAATTTTGCCTTTGAAACTTCTAGATTCACTGGACGTGACCCTGAACTGGGGTTTGATGAAGCCCACTCTTTTTCCCCATCAAAATGTTTGATCCAAAGCTCTAAGCTTCTATTTTTCTGAGGAGCTTCCAGCCGTGGTCACAGATTTCAAAAATTCCCATTTTTACAGAAGCCCTAATTTTCCACTTTTCTGATCAAAGTCCCGAACTAGGGTCTAATCAAGCCCGGCCTTCTGCCCAACCAAAAATTCTGATCTTGGTCTCTAAATTTCTATTTTGATGAGTAGCATCCAACCGTGGTCTCCGATTACAAAAATTCCAACTTTCTCCAAAGCCCTAAATTCCGGAAGCCATGAATGAAGGTACCAAAAAATAATTCTGTTTTGACAGAAATATGTACCTGATTGTTTCTGGTGTAACTCCGAAATTTTTGATCCACAGGGTCTGAAAAAGTTTCCTGAGATAGCCTGACCTGTTATCTTTCCATCCTGACAGGTCTGACCTCACTTGGATTCTCTGAGAGAGAGTTATGTCAAATGTCGCAACGTGACCTTTTTTGGGATAAAACAGGAGAGAGAACTTGTACGGCGTGCCACGTGTCACTGTTTTAACTTCGGCCTCTGAAAACGTTTTATGAGATATCTCGGCCTGTTACCTTTCCATCCTGACAGGTCTGACCTCGATTGGACTCTCTGGGAGAGAGTTATGCCAAATGTCGTAACGTGACCTGTTTATGGGATAATACAGGAGAGCGAACTTGTACGGTGTGCCACGTGTCACTGGTTCAACTTCGGCCTCTGAAACAGTTTTCTGAGATAGTGCAGACTGTGTACTACTTGTCACTTTTTACGAAATTTCATTTGGAGCTTCCTAGCCCAAGATATGACCTTTTTCCCAAGGTCACCTGATTTTGACTCAGATCTGGAAGAGGCAGAAACCCTATATTGTACAGATCATAAATCACAAAGTACAACGAATTAGAGGTTGTCCTTTGGACACAAGATACCTGGAGATCTTATATTCGGTCTGTAACAATTTCAGATCCGAAAACTTCGCCAAAACGGATTTATAGCGAAAGTGCTACGATGACTGGTTTTTGCTATATCAAGCCCTAGCATCGTAAGTGCAACAAGTGTCATACATGCCATATCATGCCTTCTTTCAGGCTAGCTCTGATACCATGTTAGATTTTCAGAATTTACTTCAATCTGATCTAGGATCTTAACTGAGAGAACAACATGTACAGCATATCTACAGCATATCAATCATGGAGACAATAATGCAAGCACACAAGAGACACAAAGATTTACTTGGGGAAAACCATAAAGGTGAAAAACCCCAATAACTTCCTCAGAGATAGATAGAGCAATGATACAACCAACCAATAGAGATAGCCATAACCTAGCAGCAATCCTCCTCCTCCATAAGTGCGCCTCTCCTCCTTAAGAGCATGTGTAAGAAGTGAGTGAGTAAATAGAGTGCCTCCCGCACTCTATTTATACTTGACTTGACTTGCCTTTTTTTACCTAACTCATGTCGGCTCGAACTTAACCACATAACATAATGCTGAGTGGGCCGACCCCCAATAGGGTGGTCTAATAACCCTTTGACCCACATGGCCGACCCCCAATAGGGTGGTCTAATAACCCTTTGACCCACATGACTTATACAGGGCCGACCCCAAACAAGGTGGTCTAATAACCCATCAAGTATAAGTTACGACACTTACAATATAAATGACGACACTTCCTTATAGAGGAATAATACCATCTCTATAGGAATACAATATACATATATGTGAAATACATTCCGAAGTTACATATACATCAACATTTCATACCTTGCGCAAAATCTAGGTATCAAGGACTCTGAGCGACACCTAGTCTTGAAATATCACAGTGGCCTAGACTAGTACATGAATAGAGATGTAATTCCCTGACATATCATCACTTGGATCTCCCTATCGGTATGCTGTCAAAATTGAGCAGAAATTTCAGCAAAAGAGCAAGCGTGACTTTGGACCTGCGCAAAATCAGGGCAAAGGAAACTCTGGCTCGTAGAAAATGGGATAGGGAAAGGACAACCAATCCCAACCACAAGCGAAGAAGGGTAATGGAAAGGAAAGTAAGGACAATGGGAAGTGGTATGAGTTAAAAAAAATCCCCTGGCACAACACTGATGAATGTCACTCAAAACAGTCATTGGTGGTGGATATCAAAGCTTTAGAATTAGATCCCAGTTCTGATTCTGATTCAGAGCCTAATGTCACAGTTGCAGACAAAGGGAAGCATATCATTGATGCAGAACCTAGTGTGACCCTTTCTAGAACACATATTCAACTAGAGGAACATGAAGAGTCAGAGGTAGAGGAGCGCCTCTTTCACTCACATATGTGGATGAAGGGAATTCCCTTACATTTTGTTGTGGATAGCGGAAGCCAAAAGAACCTAATCTCAGTAGAAGTCATCAAGATCTTGGAGCTACCAATAAAACCGCACCCGCAACAATACACTATTGGTTGGCTAAGTGAAGGATGAGGGATCCGCGTCAATCATCAATGCCTCCTACCATACGACATCAAGCCCTTCGAAGATGAAGTATTGTGTGATGTGGCCCCAATTGAAGTATGTGATGTTCTTTTAGGACAACCATATATGTGGAAGCGTCATGCTGTGTATGAATCACGACCTCGTAGTGTCATTGTCACATTGGTAAGACAACTTTATCAGGTACCAGAGATAGTTTTACCTACCCCAACCAAGCAGGGTAGGAAGATAATATCCCACACTTGGAAATTTTCCCTATTCACAATTGCCACTAAAGAAGAACAGGAGATCGTAAAGACATCCACAACCTCTGGACATTATCCTACTACTCAGCAGAAACAAGAAGAACACAAAGTCAATGTAGCATCGCTTATTCGGGTACCTCTACACTACAAGGCCACACGTTCAAGGTTATCCTCCAGAAAGGAATCACCCACATTGGTGCAGAGCATGGATAACACGACAACCAAAATTGTTGAATAGCTCCAGTGCATCCATCAACCTCAATTACAACCCTCTGAAGATGTCAAAGAAAGGCATCCTTTTCGCTTTAGCAAACGTTGCACTAGGAGCCAACTCGACACACAGTTCAACATATGATAAGGGATTTGAGGAAATGGAGACCATTGATTCCTAAGGGGGTAGGAATGATCCATATGGATATCAGTGGTCACCCACCTATTCCATTTACTCAAAATAGCTACCCATCTTGGTAATTTTCTAGTAATTGTTCTACGGTTTTTTGTGTCCCAAAATTTCGGGGCCATTTTCAAGCCCTTAACAACGTTTTTTGGCGATTCGAGCAGCCAAATGTTTGCCAATCAATTGCAATTAGACCTAATCGAAAGTTTTAAATTTTGGATATACCTTTCCAACAAGCTATTGAGTGGCCCAAACAGAGATTGTTTGCAAAAGTTATGACACCTAGAAGTTGACTGTTCAACTAACCACCTTGGGGCCACAAACTTTATGACGATTCATCTTCTAGGGTTAGGTTTTTGGATGCTTGGGATTCTTTCCCTCATGCTTATGATAAATAGGCCCTTTCAGCCTCCTTTTGTATTCAGCTTGGCACGAATGAGAACACTGTCCACATCTCTTCTCAGAGATAGCTACCACCATTCTAGCTGTTGTATTTTACAGTCTGTTCTATTTCCACTATTTAATAGAATATGTGTTTACTGTAATCCAATGTTCTTTGCAATATATCTCTGTATATGATTCTATATATACTCTTTTATTTAGTTCCAACATAAATCCGTATAAGTGGTATTAGAGCAATCTACTCTTTGATTGTTTCTCATTGCATGTCCCCGACGAGGTCAGGATATAGAGAGTTGGGTCTTGAACTAGTTTCACTTGGGGAAGACCACTCTCACCGCCCCAAACGACCTTCCATAGTCGAAGAAAAGAGACACGACGTAGTTGGAGATCCTAGCAAGTTGTTGCTCGAGGAATCCCTCACACGACAGAGGAACGAGATGATGGATAATTTCACCCAGATCCTTCTACGCATTTCGATGACCACGAATACATCTTCAACAAGCGGCCATTTTGGAGATGCGACTACATTCAAGGTACAAGTTAATTTTGATATCCCTTTATTTGAAGGCCATATGGATGTCGATGCACTAGATAAATGGTTGATGTTAGGAACCCAAATCAACCCTTCTATTTACTTTGTTAGTATATTGTTGTTGGATGCATATGCTTTGTAAGTCATCCCATAGTATTTGTTGATCCATAGTTTGTATTTTTTTTTTTGGATGCATATGCTTTGTAAGTCATCCCGTAGTAATTGTTGATCCATATTTTGTATTGGCCCATGGTTTGTATTGATACATGGTATTGACCCATGGTATTGGCGCCTAGACTTAGTAAATAAGTTTGTGTTGAGACCAATGAAGGTACCGTGAAGTTATTTGTATTGAGCCTGCTCAAAGGAGGTTGCCCCCTCGAAGTGGCCTGCGATCAATATAAAAGTGATTCTGAGTTCTATTATTTCTGCTATCTCGTGTGTTTTCATTAATTAATTATTGCAGGTTCTTCACAGTTGAATCTACTAGAAGGGTATTTCTCTGTCCATAATTTTTCCGACAGGGAAAAGATCATCTTTGTGCCGCTCGAGGTTGTTCCCCATGTAAAAATTTAGTGGGAAAATTATTGTGAGATAAACTCATTAGACGAGTTTGGATTGTTTGAGGCCAATGCCACTTGGGCCTCTTTTATAGATGCGGTTAAGGAAAAATATTACCCTATGGGAAACTATGATGACAAGTATAGAAAATTGACCATTTTGCATCAAGAGAGAGACCAAACGATGTTGTAACACACCAACAACTTTCATACCTTCCATACAAATATTGGTATCAAGGACTTTGAGAGACACCTAGTACTGAAATATCGGAGTGGCCTACACTGTTACATACGAACAAAGATGGAATTCCTAGACATTTCCTCACTTGGATATGCCTATCGGTATGCTATCAAAATTGAGCAAAAAGTTCAGCAAAAGAACAAGTGTGATTTCGAACTTGCGCAAAAGTAGGGAAAGGGAAACTATGGCTCACAGAACAAAGGACAGGGAAATGACAACTAGTCCCGACCACAAGTGAAGAAGGGTAATGTAAAGGAAAAGAAGGTCACCAGGAAGTGGTGCAAGTTCCACAAAATCCCCTGTCACAATACTGATGAATGTCGCTTAAAACAGTCATTGGTGGCAGAGATCAAATATTCACAATCAGATCCTAGTTCTGATTCTGATTCATAGCATAATGTCACAGTTGCAGACAAAGGGAAGCGGATCATTGATGCAGAACCCAGTGTCACCGTTGCTACCACGCAGATTCAACCAGAGGATCCGAAAGAGTTGGAGGAAAAGGAGCGCCTCTTCCACTCACATATGTGGGTCAAGGGAATTCCACTACATGTTTTTGTGGACAATGGAAGCCAAAAGAACGTGATCTCAACAAAATTCATCAAAGTAGTGGAGCTTCCACTAACACCACACCCGCAACAATACATCATTGGTTGGCTAAGCTAAGGATGAGTGATCCGCGTCAGTCATCAATGTCGCCTACCATACATCATCATGCCCTTCAAAGATGAGGTATTGTGTGATGTGGCCCCAACTAAAGTATGTGATGTTCTTTTAGGACAACCATATATGTGGAAGCATCATGCTGTGTATGAATAATGACCTCACAGTGTCATTGTCACTTTGGGGGGACAACTATATCGGATACCAAAGATAGTTTCATCTACCCCAACCAAGAAGGGAAGGAAGATAATATGCCACACTGGGAAATTTTCCCTATTCGCAATTGCCACTGAAGAAAGAAATTAGATCAGATATACATCCACAACCTCTGCACATTATCCATCTACTCAGAAGAAACAAGAAGAACACAACGTTAGTGCAACATCGCCTATTCGGGTACCTCTACAGTGCAAGGCCATGCATTCAAGGTTCTACTCCAGAAAGGAATCACCCACACTGGTGCAAAGCAAGGATAACAAGACAACCAAAATTGTTGAACAAATCCAGCACATCGATCAACAATAATTACAACCGTTCGAAGAAGTCAAATAAAGGCATCCTTTTCGCTTCATCAAGCTTCGCACCAGGAGCTCAACTCGACACACAGTTCAACATATTATAAGGGATTTGATGCAATGGAGACCATTGATTCCTAAGGGGGGAGGACTGATCCAGATGGATATCGCTGGCCACCCACCTATTCCATTGGCTCAAAACAGTTTACCCATCTTGGCAATTTTCTACTAATTTTTCTACGATTTTTCAGGTCCCAAACTATTAGGGCTGTTTTGAGGCCCTAAGCGACGTTTTTTGGCGATTTGGGGGGCCAAAAACTATCTAAATGGATGCATTTGGTCCCAATCAAAAGTTTTAAATATCGGATATACCTTTCCAACGAACTATCGAGCGCCCCCAAACAAAGATTGTATGCAAACATTATGACCCCGGGAAGTTGACTGTTCAACTAACCACCTTGGGGCTGCAAACATTATGATGTTTCATCTTCTAGGGTTAGGTTTTTGGATGCTAGGGATTATTTTCCTCATGCTTATGATAAATAGGCCCTTTCAGGCTCTATTTTTATTCAACTTGGAACGAATTAGCACAACGACCACATCTCTTCTCAGAGATAGCTACCACCATTCTAGCTGTTGTATTTTACAGTCTGTTCTATTTACATTATTTAATAGAATATGTGTCTACTGTATCATGGTGTTCTTTGGAATATATATCTCTATATGATTCTTTATATTCTCTTATATTTCGATCCCACATAAATCTGGATCAGTGATATCAGAGCAATCTTCTCTTTGATTGTTTCTCGGTGCACGATAGGGTCACGATATAGAGAGTTGGGTCTCGGACTAGTTTCACTTGGTGAATACCACTCTCAATGCCCCAGACGTCCTCCCATGGTGGAAGAAAAGAGAGATGAAGGAGAAAGAGATCCTATCAATTTATTTCTCGAGGAATACCTTGCGCGACAGAGGAATGAGATGATAGGTAATTTCACTCAGATCCTTCTACGCGTTACGACGACGATGAATACACCTTCAACAAGCAGCCATTTTGGTTATGCGAATCCATTCAAGGTATAAGTTAATGTTGATATCTTTTTATTTGAAGGCTAGATCGATGCAGATGCCCTAGATAAATTGTTGATATCCACAATTTTTTCGATAGGGAAAATATCATCTTTGTGTTCCTCAAGGCTGCCCACCATGTCAAAAATTGGTAGGAAACATATTGTGAGCAAAACTCATTGGACGAGTCTGGATTATTTAAGGCCAATCCCACCTTGGCCTCTTTTATAGATGCAGTTAAGGAACAATATTACCCTGTGGGAAACTATGATGACCAGTACACAAAATGGACCATTCTGTGTCAAGAAAGAGACCAAACGGTGTCGGAGTACACCAACAACTATCATACCTTGCGTAAAAATATGGGTATCAAGGACTCTGAGCGACACATACTATTGAAATATCGCATTGGTCTACATCAATAAATATGAACAGAGATGGAATTCTTGGCGATTTCTTCACTTAGATCTACCTATCAGTATGTTGTCAAAATTGAGCATAAATTTCAGCAAAAGAACAAGCGCGACTTCAGACCTATGTAGAAGCAGGGCAAGGGAAACTCTGGCTCACAGAACATGGGACAGGGAAAGGATAACCAGTCCAAACCAAAAGTGAAGAAGGGTAATGGAAAGGAAAAGAAGGACACTAGGAAGTGGTGCAAGTTTCAAAAAATCCTTTGGCACAACACTTATGAATGTTGCTCAAAACAATCATTGGTGGCATAGATAAAAAATCTTCAGAATCAGATCCCGGTTCTGATTCTAATTCAGAGCCTAATGTCACAGTTGTAGACAAAGCGAAGTGGATCATTGATGTAGAACCCAGTATCACCGTTTCTACCAAGCAGATTCAACTAGAGTAACCTGAAGAGTTGGATGGAGAGGAGCGCCTCTTCCACTCATAGATATGGGTGAAGGGAATTCCCCTACATTTTGTTGTGGACAACGGAAGCCAAAACAACCTGATCTCAGTAGAAGTGATCAAGAGATTGGAGCTACCGATAACACCACACCTACAACCATACACCATTGGTTGGCTAAGCCAAGGATGAGGGACCTATGTCAGTTATCAATGTCACCTACCATACATCATCAAGCCCTTCAAAGATGAGGTATTGTGTGATGTGGCCCCAATTGAAGTATGCGATGTTCTTTTAGGACAACCATATATGTGGAAGCGTCATGCCGTGTGTGAATCATGACCTCATAGTTTCATTGTAACTTTGAGAGGACAAGTCTATCGGATACCAGAGATAGTTTCACCTACCCCAACCAAGCAAGGCAGAAACATAATTTCCCACACTGGGAAATTTTCCCTAATCATAATTTCCACTGAAGAAGAACATCAGATTGCAAACACATCCAAAACCTTTGCAAATTATCCCTCTACTCATCAGAAACAAGAAGAAGACAAAGTTAGTGCAACATCGCCTATTCGGGTACCTCTATAGTGCAAGGCCACGTATTCAAGGTGCTCCTCCAGAAAGGAATCACTCACACTGGTGCAGACCAAGGATAACACGAAAATAAAAATTGTTGAACACCTCCAGCCCATCCATTAACAACAATTACAACCCTATGAAGATGTCAAAGAAATGAACTATTTTTGCTTCAACAAACGTCACACCAGGAGTTTAACTTGACACACAATTTGACATATGATAAGGGATTTGATGCAATAGAGACCATTGATTCCTAAGGGGGGAGGAATGATCCAAATGGATATCCATGGCTAGCCACCTATTCCACTGGCTCAAAATAGCTACCCATCTTGGCAATTTTCTACTAATTTTTCTATGGGTTTTTGGGTCCCACACTTTCGGGGTCGTTTTGAGGCCCTAAACGACATTTTTTGGCGATTTTGGGGGCCAAAAAGTTTTCAAGAAAATGCATTTATCCCCTAGTCGAAAGTTTTATATCTCAGATATACCTTTCCAACGAGCTATCGAGCGCCCCAAACGGAGATCGTATGCAAAAGTTATGAGCACGGGAAGTTGACTATTCAACTAACCACCTTGGGGCCCCAAACTTTATGACAGGTCATCTTCTAGGGTTAGGTTTTTGGATGCTTGGTATTATTTCCCTCATGCTTAAGATAAATAGGCCCTTTTGTCCTCTTCTTGTATTCATCTTGGCACAAATGAGCACAATAGCCACATCTCTTCTCAGAGATAGCTACCATCATTCTAGTTGTTGTATTTTACAGTCTGTTCTATTTCCACTATTTAATAGAATATGTGTTTAATGTATCACGGTATTCTTTGCAATATATCTCTATATATGTTTCTGTATATTCTCTTTTATTTCGTTCCCACGTAAATCCGGATCAGTGGTATTAGAGCAATTTGCTCTTTGATTATTTCTCGGTGTATGACCTCGACGAGGTCAAGATATAGACAGTTGGTCTCGAACTAGTTTCACTTGGGGAAGACCACTCTCAGCGCCTCAAATGTCCTCCCATGGCGAAAAAAAAAGAGAGACGATGGAGCAAGAGATCCTATTAATTTGTTTCTCGAGGAATCCCTCGCGTGACAGACGAACAAGATGATGGATAATTTCACCCAGACCCTGTACGCATCACGATGATGGCTAATACACCTTCAACAAGTAGCCATTTCGGAGATGTGACTCCATTCAAGGTGCAAGTTAATTTTGATATCCCTTTATTTGAAGGCAAGATTGATAAATGGTTGAATCTACTAGAAGTGTATTTCTCTGTCCACAATTTTTCTGACAGGGAAAAGATCATCTTTGTGCTCCTCAAGCCTACCCCCTATTTCAAACATTGGTGAAAACTTATTGTGAGCAAAACTCATCAGACGAGTTTGGATTTTTTTAGGCCAATCCCACCTGGGCCTCTTTTATAAATGCGGTTAAGGAAAAATATTACCCTATGGGAAACTATGATGACCAGTACACAAAATGGACCATTCTAAGTCGAGAGAGGGACCAAATGGTGTTAGAGTACAACAACAAATTTCCTACCTTGCACACAAAGTTGGGTATCAAGGACTCTGAGCGACACCTAGTATTGAAATATCACAGTGGTCTACACTGGTACATACGAACATAGATGGAATTCCTAGACATCTCTTCATTTGGATCTCCATATTGGTATGCTGTCAAAATTGAGCAAAAATTTCAGCAAAAGAACAAGCGCAACTTCAGACCATCGCAGAACTAGGGAAAGAAAAAATTTGGCTCGCAGAACAAGGGACAAGGAAAGGAAAACCAGTCCAAACCACAAGCGAAGAAGGGTAATGGAAAGGAAAAGAAGGACACTGGGAAGTGGTGTGAGTTCCACAAAATCCCCTGGCACAACACTGATGAATGTTGCTCAAGATAGTCATTGGTGGTGGAGATAAAAGCTTCAGAATCAGATCAAAGTTCTGATTCTGATTGAGAGCCTAATGTCACAGTTGCAAAAAAAGGGAAGAAACTCATTGATGTAGAACTCAGTGTCACAGTTTCTACCACGCAGATTCTACTAGAGGAACCTAAAGAGTCGGAGGAAGAGGAGCACCTCTTCCATTCACAGATGTGGGTGAAGGGAATTCCGCTACATTTTGTTGTGGACAACGGAAGCCAAAAGAACCTGATCTCAGCAGAAGTCATCAAGATATTTTAGCTACCAAGAACACCACACCTGAAACAATACACCATTGCTTGGCTAAGCCAAGGATGAGGTACCGACATCAGTCATCAATTTCGCCTACCATAGGGAATCAAGCCATTCAAAGATGATGTATTGTGTGATGTGGCCCTAGTTGAAGTATGTGATGTTCTTTTAGGACAACCATATATGTGGAAGCATCATGATGTGTATGAATCATGACCTCGTAGTTTCACCTACCCAAACCAAGCAGGGCAAGAATATAATCTCCCACATAGAGAAATTTTCCCTATTCACAATTGCCACTGAAGAAGAACATGAGATTAGAGAGACGTCCACAACTTCTACACATTATCCCTCTACTTAGCAGAAACAAGAAGAACACAAAGTCAGTGCAGCATCACCTATTCGGGTACCTCTACAATGCAAGGCCATGCATTCAAGGTGCTCCTCCAGGAAGGAATCACCCATAAAGGTGCAAACCAAGGATAAAACGACAACCAAAACTTTTTAATAGCTCCAGCGCATCCATCAATAATAATTACAACCCTATGAAGATGTAAAAGAAAGGAAGTCTTTTCGCTTCAGCAAACGTCGCACCAAAAGCTCAACTCGACACATAGTTTGACACATGATAAGGGATTTGATGCAATGGAGATCATTTCTTCCTAAGGGCGTAGAAATGATCCAAATGGATATCAGTGGCCACCCACCTATTTCACTGGCTCGAAACAGTTACCCATCTTGGCAATTTTCTGATAATTCTTCTATGGCTTTTCGGGTCACAAACTCTGGGTCCATTTTGAGGCCCTAAACGACCTTTTTTGGCGATTTGGGGGGCTAGCTAGTTGTGAAAGGGATGCATTTGGACTCAATTGAAATTTTTATATCTCGGATATAGATTTACAATGAGTTATCGATCACCCCAAAGGGAGATTGTATGCAAAAGTTATGACCCTGGGAAGTTGACTATTCAACTAAAAACCTTGGGGCCGCAAACTTTATGATAGTTCATCTTCTAGGATTAGGTTTTTGGATGCTTGGGATTCTTTCCCTCATGCTTAATATAAATAGGCTCTTTCGGCCCCCTTTTGTATTCATCTTGGCACGAATGAGCACATCGGCCACATCTCTTCTTAGATATAGCTACCACCATTCTAGCTGTTGTATTTTACAACCTGTTCTATTTCAACTATTTAATAGAATATGTGTTTACTGTATCACGGTGTTCTTTGCAATATATCTCTATATATGATTATGTATATGCTCTTTTATTTCGTTCCCACATAAATCCGGATCAGTGGTATCAGAGCAATCTTCTCATTCATTGTTTCTTGGTGCATGTACCCGATAAGGTTAGGATATAGAGAGTTGGCTCTCGAACTAGTTTCACTTGGGGAAGACCACTCTCACCACCCCAAACGGCCTCCCATGGCGGAAGAAAAGTGAGACGACGGAGCAGGATATCCTATCAGGTTGTTGCTCGAGGAATCCTTCGCGCGACAGAGGAACGAGATGATTGATAATTTCACCCAAATCCTTCTACACATTATGATGACGGTGAATACTCCTTCAATGAGCAGCCATTTCAGAGATGCGTCTCCATTCAATGTACAAGTTAATTTTGATATCTCTTTATTTGACGGCCAGATCAATGTCGATGCCCTAGATAAATGGTTGAATCTACTAAAAGGGTATGTATCTGTCCACAATTTTTTCGACAGGGAAAATATCATCTTTACGCTCTTCAAGGATGCTCCCCATGTCAAAAATTGGTGGAAAATTATTGAGAGAAAAACTCATCAGATGAGTTTGAATTGTTTGAGGCCAATCCCACTTGGGCCTCTTTTATAGATGAGGTTAAGGAACAATATTACCTTGTGGGAAACTATGATGACCAGTACACAAAATGAACCATTCTATGTCAACAGAAGGACCAAACGGTGTCGGAGTACACCAAAAAATTTCATACCTTCTGCACAAAGCTGGCTATCAAGGACTCCGAGCGACACCTAGTATTGAAATATCGCAGTGGCCTACACTGGTACATATGAAAAAATATGGACCTGCTAGACATCTCTTCAATTGGATCTACTTATAGATATGCTATCAAAATTGAGCAAACATTTCAACAAAAGAATAAGCATGACTTCGGACCTACGCAGAAGTAGGGAAAGAGAAACTCTGGTTCGCAGAACAAGTGACAAGGGAAACGACAACCAGTCGCAACCACACAGATTCAACTAGAGGAACCTGAAGATTCGGAGGCAGAGGACCGCCTCTTCCACTCTTAGATGTGGGTGAAGGGAATTCCCCTACATTTTTTGTGGATAGTGGAAGCAAAAAGAACCTGATCTCAGCAGAAGTCATCAAGAGATTGGAGCTACCAATAACACCACACCCGCAACCATACACCATTGGTTGGCTAAGACAAGGATGAGGGATCTGCTTCAGTCATCAATGTCACCTGACATATGGCATCAAGCCCTTCAAAGATGAGGTATTTTGTGATGTGGCCCCAATTGAAGTATGTGATGTTATTTTATGACAACCATATATGTGGAAGCATCACGCTGTGTATGAATCATGACCTCACCGTGTCATTGTCACTATGGGCAGACAACTCTATTGGATACCAGAGATAGTTGCACCTACCCCAACCAAGCATAGCAGGAAGATAATCTTTGACACTGGGAAATTTTCCCTATTCGCAATTGGCACTAAAGAAGAACATGGGATCACAAAGGCATGCACAACCTTTACACATTATCCCTCTATTCAGCAAAAACAAGAAGAACACAACATCATTGCAGCATCGCCTATTCAGGTACCTCTATAGTGCAAGGCCATGCATTCAAGGTTCTCTTCCATAAAGGAATCACCCACACTGGTGTAGACCAAGGATAACACGACAACCAAAATTGTTGAACAATTCCAGTGCATCCATCAACAATAATTACAACCCTCTGAAGATTTAAAAGAAAGGCAGCCTTTTCGCTTCATCAAACGTCGCACTAGGAGCTCAACTCAGCACATAGTTCGACATATGATAAGGGATTTGACGCAATGGAGACCATTGCTTCCTAAGGGGGGAGGAATTATCCAGATGGATATTGGTGGCCACCCACCTATTGTACTAGCTCGAAATAGTTACCCATCTTGGCAATTTTCTAGTAATTTTTCTACGGTTTTTCGGGTCCCAAACTTTCGAGGCCATTTTGAGGCCCTAAATGACATGTTTTGGTGATTTGGGGGGCCAGAGTGTTTTTAACCATGCGTTTGGATGCATTGGAAAGTTTTAAATATCAGATATACCTTTCCAACAAGCTATCGAGTGCCCCAAATGGAGATCGTATGCAAAAGTTATGACCCTGAGAAGTTATTGTCCAACTAACCGCCTTGGGGCCACAAACTTTATGATGGTTCATCTTCTAGGGTTAGTTTTTTTTATGCTTGGGATTCTTTCCCTCATGCTTATGATAGATAGGATTTTTCGGCCCCTTTTTGTATTCAGCTTGGAAAGAATGAGCACAATGGCCACATCTCTTCTCAGAGATAGCTACCACCATTCTAGCTATTGTATTTTACAGTCTGTTATATTTCCACTATTTAATAGAATGTGTGTTTATTGTACCACAATGTCCTTTGCAATATATCTATGTATATGATTTTTTATATGCTCTTTTATTTCGTTCCCACATAAATCTGGATCATGAATCTACTGAGCACTACATTAGGACACTATGCACTTTTATCTAGATCCTTCATACCTGGCTAGGCTCCAATGGATTCAATACAATGGCACCATGGTTTGATGTGGAAATCGAGAGGATTTTGGTGCAGTAATTAATGAAGTTGCTCAACCTAATCTCTCACAAGCTCTAGTACCATGTGAAACTCACAACAGATCTTAGAGCCGAAGAATATGTCATAGTGAAAGAATTAATAAAAATGATGAATTATAGTGAATATTGTAGTGGAATGAGCAATAAAATTAATCATTCATTGAAACTTAGACGTGCACAGAAATGTGTGTCATTAACCATTAATCATTTTATTCCAATTATATATTACAATGGAGAGAATTTGATTATCCAAGGATAATTCGAATCCATGTGAGTGTACCTAGTCTAGCATAGGAAATATCACCATTGCAGTGCTTCGAAGGTTCCAAACTCAAATCAACTCAACCAAATCTTAGTGAACTGAAGCTGCTATCCATTAACTGATCAAGGAGGGAAAATTTCGGATTTTGGCATGCAACATAGGCTAGAGAGGGTGCATTAGATCACAATCAATTTCATTCGGAGTTCAAAACCCCCACTAGAGTTAGGAACTCGGGTTGAACTCAGTTGGACTGAACTAGATCACTGAGTTAGCTCCTAAAATGTAAGGAATTGAATATGGTGTTCCTAAAATGATGTATGCATGCTGCATCAAGTGGCTAATCGGTTCTAGATGACATCTACAAACCACAAGGCACAAAAAATTTTAGGGGATAAACTTAGCCCACGGGCTATATTTAGGGGTTTTAAGTTTTTAATGGGCTATTTTTTACTAAACACCCATTAGGTATGATTAGCCCACATTTTATCTATTTATTTTTAATGAATAAAATGTTAGTCCCATAGAATATAAAAAGGGGAGGACAGATTAAACAATTTCGCCCCTCTAAAAATTGATTTAAACCTTTTTTCGCCCACGAAAATCGTCAGGGATCTCTCATTAGCCCCTGATTTCCATAAGCGGTAGTTTCTAGGGGCTCTTTCGCCTTCTATTGATAATGGAAATCGAAGTGGTAGTTACATTCGTCCCAATTTTATGGGTTGAATCTCGTTTTACATGTTTCTTAATGTCCACATGAGAAGCGCACTTAATATTTACTATCAGGATTTATAGTGACCCATTTGCATCTAGGAGAGTTCTGAATCCCATCACCTGAGATCAAAATTATCCCTAAGAAACATGGGAATTATGAACCATTACTATATATGGTTTTATACTTTATCCAAAAATTCACCAAGACTTCACAAGATTTAATAATTTAGTAAGAGATTTGCCAAGACTTTACAAGATTTTATAATATAGTGAAAGTTTCGCCAAGATTTTATAAGGCTTTATAATTTAGTAAGATATTCTCCAAGATTTTACAAGATTATATAATTCAACGATAAATTCACCAAAAACTTATATATACATAATATAACACTGATAAAATAGCCTTGATATTTTCCTATATATCACGAGGATTAACCCATTTATTACAGAGAGAAATTTATGGTGGGTTCTTAAAAGTTTCCTTTCCACAAGGGGGATAACAACATCATCAACTACTATGAAAAGGTAAATAATGCTAAGGTGGACAAGGTTGGAGTATTAATTATCCTAACAAATACATGATTGGTCCATGTGTCAACATTGTACATGGATCTCTCAAACTTGCGCATGCCATAAATTTTGCATACAGTGTTGGATTGACCCCATTTGTATAGCATTGGAAATATCTCAACGATCTCTTCAAAATGGAGAATTTTTCAACAGTATTTGAGAAATTATGATTGGATCGGTTGTGGAGATCCTCCTGGATCAGATACAATGCATAGAAAATCAATAAGGTGCTATTAAGGAAAAATAAAATAGTTATAGTTATTGCTCTTGCACTATGTCGAATGCATGATAAACAAGCAAAGATTGTTATACTTTATTATTGCAATGATAAAAATTTGTGCCTTTATGACCCTCCTACAGAACTATACATGTACTCAAGTGCATGCTATTTGTTGGAGCATTTTTTTCATAGTTCATAATATTATTTTAAACTTTCATTGACTTAATTTCCTATTCATCTAAAATAGTAAAGAGCTCATAATTTATTAAATGGTTATTTAAAAATATCCAAGACATAATTTTTTGAATATATGTGACACAAGAGTTCATATATTGTATTGTCTCACTAAATTCCCCTAGTATGATACTACACATGCATGTACTTTTGAATTCACACTTTGCGACCTTATATATTTCTCACACAATTTTGTGCCATAATACTTGTTACAATCGTACTGATATACTAGAAAGGTTCTTTGATGCACACAATACGAACACTTGAGGTAGTAGCTTAGAATAACAACACACATGCCCATTAAAGTAACACAGATACTATAGTTGATTTAGATTGATTGCATGTGATGAAAGATACCTAAATAGAAATAAAATTGAGTGACAACCCACCATCTCATTAAGTTCCATCTACTATAAGAAGTGATGAATATGATGTGGATTTGAAACAACCATTGTTGTTTTATAAAACTGACTATAAACTATAGTAAACTATAGAAGAATGAGAAATGCAATATCCCTAAATAACAGGAAAGAACAATTAATAATTTATCATCCATGTCTAGAAATATCAACCAAAATATTTACTTGTATCAAGACTCAAAATATATGGTTTAGGACATCCTTAAAAATTTACTGTAAATGTTAATCCAAAAATTTATTTCCCCAAGTAACTACATTCTATGAAATACAAAAATATATTCACTGAATATTTTCTAGTTTCTAAGCAAATTTAGATCATAGTAACAAAGGTGCTCATGATCTCTGCTACACTACTAATTTTTCTTCCTAGTTTTTTTTTGTAGAATATCTATAGTTCTAGTGTTTGGATCTTGTTCTTCCTCATCCTCTTTTCAACCTTTCAATTTAGATGGTTAGCTATTATAATTAGAATGCAAGATGTGTCATGTAGCAAGATGTTGAGTTTGTCGATACATGTCATCTACATTTAAATCAAACCATTGTTAAGTCACCTAATTTATTTTATACATGAACTAAAAAATTCAATTTTATAGCAACCTCATCATGCAAGTACCTGGTTTGATAGGATTAACCTCTCACTGATCATGAATAGCACCTGACACATCATGAATAGCCTTTGATTGGTCAACAGTAACCTCTATCATACTTCTACTTACATACATTTAAAGATATTTTATGACCCAAAAAACTAAAATATTTTATAATTATCTATTCATAAATCTAGAAAGGCCATAATTATTTCCTCATTGAAATTAATGTATGGCCCTTCTTTTTCTTTTTTTTTTCATTTCTAGCAGGGATTTATACCTTGACTCTAAGGCATGTTTTAGTTCTTCATCGATGGGCATGATGCCAATGTCCTTGGTATGCATAACATATTATACCACATAACAACATTTAGTAAGGAAATAATTTAAATTTTATTTGAAAGAATCAATAGCAACTATTTTTTAATTTTAGTACTGACATATCTGTCTTTTATTTTCAAATAGCCCCCCCGGCCAAGTTTGTGTTGCTCAACCTTGTCTAATATAGCATGTGTGGCCTTTGAAGTGTCTTTGATCTTGTGAGAAATGTTAATTGCATCTTAATGTGATTTAACAAGGTCAAATGCACTATTAATTACAAGCTCATTGTATGTTTTATATAATTTTATTTTCACCTTTCTAGCTATTCTCTATCTCTTGGAGGAAATCCTACCTCTTTTTCAACTTCTTCACCTTAGCATTTTTTACTAATGCAGCCCACTCCTCTATGGGAATTATCTTGATATGGTCATAATTGGGGTAGCAGGTGATATTAGTGCGGTAATTGTCCTCCACTAATTTGAGGTACTTTCCTGCCATTGCTTCAACAAAATTTTGGTTGAATATGGACACAACCTTTTCACCATGTGTTTCATAAAATATATTATTGTGTTCTTGCTTTGGTGTCTACATATTCTTCTAATTATTGTTCCAAAAATAGAAAAATCCTTTCATGCAATTCTTGGCAGAAAATGTATGTTATTCTTTGGAATTACAAGCATATATATTATGATTAGATATATAAGATCAACCAAATTATTATTCATTGTATAAATTAGGTAGAAATATTTAATGATGGAATATTAATAACCGATAATTTTTCTTCCCTTCATTGGGACCAATTCATGGTCCATATGGAAAGACACTGGTATCTCCTACGTGCTGCTGATGATTATACCTCGTATGCTCTCATCATCCTATGATGGTGGAGGCATATGAGTAATAGGAGCAGGGATAGAATGAGCTAAGAAAACACGAACACTATGTCCATAATGGATGGAATGGATAGTAGAATCCACATCAAGGGTATGGGAATCTATAACGAGAAGTGTAGTAGTAGCACCAAAGGCTCCAACAAAAGATGAAGACATGTTAGTCCTAATATCTAGTGCATGTTGTTCCATTCTCTGAGTGAAGCTCTATAGAAAAAAAAGTATATGCGATCATGTATTCATCAAACAACAATGTCGTGCTCTTTCAATCCATTAATCCAACCAAAAAAGTTACATCGAATTGTTCGAGTCTTGCAATAAATAATTTTTTTCTTGCATAACGTTTTGGAGTCTTCTCACCCATAAATGATCTTATGCATTCATTACCCCAATCTTTAATATGCTTTTAAAAGACATCAATGCAGATGGGATGATTATGATGGACTAGGATATGTCCTAGCCTACAAAACATCAAAACATATAACATCATTAGACAATAATAAAAATGATAGTATTACATCAACAAGCGTTATTCATGACTGACAAAAAAGGGTTGTATTTTAGATTTTTCATATCCTCAATCCCTTTCCTACAATCAAAATTTTGCATAAACAACAATATGTTATCTAGATAAAATATGCACATATAATTAATATTCTAAAAAACATAAAATCCATTAACTCATAAATGCATTCCTTATTCACATGAAGATAAATTGGATCGAAAGGTCAATTTTGACTCACTTACTTCTCGGACTGAAGACCCACTTTATTCTTGCACTTTTTCTTTTAAATTATAACACTTTTCCTTTAATTGGTGGGTGAATGGGTAATGTCTGGCTGACAATGGAAATCGCTGGTTGAATGAGCATCTACAATTAATAGTTGGCTTTAGGACATGCTTTATAAATCATTCTGGCTTACTTGGCTTAGACGGGAAAGAAAGGCCTAATCACTTCACAAAATCACCGCAAATGTGGAGACGATTCACACAAAATAGCATCTAAAATAAAAAATAAGAATATCATAGAATAAGCAATCTTCCAAATTAGTTCATAAAATAACCTACCTATTAATGGCCAATGAAAATGGTTGCTGGAATAAATCCATGGCTGGCTTTACACGCGATGAAATGTGTGAGGGAATTAATTAAAATTCAAGATCAATTTAAATAAATAAGAAAAAATCCCTATCGAGGTCATATTCCCCATTCCCACTTCATGTCCCTTTATCTATAGTAGAGTGGCTTCCTCTTGTTATAAATCCTATTACCAATCAAGGTATCTTGCACTATGTTTCTTGTTTTGTTCAGCTTACATATTTTCTGATTCATGCTCAAACTCTACCAATAGTTCTACCATTATTTAAAGAGTTGCTTCAGCTAAGTCTTGATACCCAAGTGGGTTACTGGTTCCTGTTCGAAGATTTCACAATCCTAAGAATTTATAGTTTTGAGGAAGAACCGTATATGTTGCCAGCTTTCCTCACCTCACTCCAAGACTGTTTGCTCTGATGTACATCAGGCAAAGATTTCGTGGTGATCATGTTCATTTCGCCAGTAGGAGAGTTACAATTATTTTTCACTTGCCTCAGGAGGTTGGCCCATTCATAGTTAAAACCAGGTTTGGTTTAGAACAATGTTTAAAGGCTGCTTGCAGAAATGCACCTTCCAAAGGTAGGGAGATGGAAATATGATCCACATGGTATTATTTTGAAGAAGAGAAAAGACAAAGAAAGAGAAGCACATCAGGACCAGCAAAATCCACTACTTGAGAAGGCTGTTAACTTGAACTCCTGGGAAGAGGTCTGAGCATTCTTAACTCCTCCACATACCCAGCTCATGCAAACTCATTCCAAGGATAAGCATCCTAATAGATAAGTGGTTTATATTACACAAGAAGGACCCACTAAGAAATCTGGGCTTATAAAGGTAAAACTTACTATGAAAGCATCAGGATCCAAGAGGTATACCTATGAGGAACTGGATATAGACCCCAGTGATGAGCGAGCAGAGTGCAAAAATAAGCCTAACACTGAACAGGAGAATCCAGATGAAAAGGCAATGGTTCCTTTTTCAGGTGAACCAGGATCATTAACAAGTGAGCTTGTCGACAACTCTAAGTAAGTACAGCCCCTAATATAAGTTGAATTTGTTACTTCAACCTTGTTGGATACATGAGTAGTTGGTGAGGAGGTTGCTTCCACTGCTGAAGATAAGCCTAAGGAGTTTCCCTCCTTGTTTACCCATTTAAAGGACTTAGCAAAACAGAGTGGTAAAGATAAGTAGAAGGAAATGAATAAAATGAGTGGACCAAGTCTACCCCAAACTAAACTACTTAGTGCTCTGGATTACTATAAGGGGTAACTAAATTTGGTAGTATTTGAATGACAAGCTAGCAAAGTAAAGTCTGCAGCAGACTACAAAGCCACTCAGATCACTTTTAATGTAGATCACGTGCATTACAAAGATAAGATGGACCTGCATAAGTAGGTTACTTATGTCTTACATAGAGATGTGACCAAAACTCATGCCAGTGTAAGAAAGTGACAAGATTCCTTAGTAAAAGAGGAAAAAACATTAAGGCAAGAAAAGGTGGTCACCCGTTCTCGAAACACCAGGGTGAAGGAGCTTGAGCAGAAGATAATTCAATTGGGAACTACTCCACATGACTACTCAAAGGTCAAGGAGTTTATAGATGATAAGGATAAGGACATCATGGCCTTATATAAAAATTGAAAGCACCAGATGCACATCCTGTGAAGACTCCTGAATTGATAGTAGTCGAGCATTAAAGGGAAAAACTTGTCAAAGAGTTGCATGAATCTAAGTAGCAATATCAGGAGTATGAAGACCAAATGAGAATTTTGGAAGCTTAAATTCTCAATTTTAAGGAAAGTGAAATACAAAAATAAACTAATTAATACCCCTGAACAACTTGCAGGGGTTGTGTATGCCATGTCCGTTTCAAATGATGAGATGAAAAATATAAAATCACTGCTGGTCGAAAAAGAGTCAGACATTTAGGTCCTACATGACACAATCAACAAGTAGGAGTATATAGTCAAAGATTCTCAAGCTGTAGAAGATTAATTAAGAGCAAAGCTATATGCTCTGAGAAGGAAGCACCCTAGTAAGTCTTCCATTAAGGGTGCTAGACACATCTTATGGGAGAAGATCTATAAAGTGATGGTTAGCTATGTTGTGATCTGAGTGATAGTTAATAGAGTAATTAACGATGTCGTTGTTTGAGCGATAGCGAGTTCCGTTTGAGCATAAGCGAGTCAATTGGTTTAAATCATTAAGCTTCCTTTTTCTTTTTTGTCTGGCCTTTCTGCTTAGACTGGCCTTCCTTTCAGTGTCTGGATAATGGATGGCTTGCAATGCCTCTGGAAATTACTTCCTTAAGAATGGATTGGCCTAGTGCTAGCATCCTGCCAATAAAAATATATAAAAGCAAGTCTCTTAAAGTAAGCCAGCTAACAAAGACAATAGAGGCTAGGGATATGATGGTAGTTAGCTAATGATCCAAGTACGCTGACAAGTCAGGTTAGCCAAAAAGTAAAAAATGTAGGTAAGGCTCCTCACTCACGCTAGCAGTAAAGAGATAAAATATTCTTAGGCGAGGCAGGAAAGATAAAAAAAACCAGGCAGTAACCCAAAATATTTCCTCAAGTCTGAGATGTCCTTCTTTCCAATCAAATAAAAATATACGGTAGTATCCTCCTATCCCTTTTGTCTTTCCTTCTTACATATCCTCTAATAACCTGGGAGCAAGGGACGGAGTGCTTGCTTTATTTTTTAAGGATACGGGGCCCTAAAACAAATGTAGGTGCGTTTATCCCGAACCCTCTTTTGTCAGGAAAGAGCGAAGTAGTACATTTTAAAGGGTAGGGGCCCAAAAAGAGAGGGGGGCTAAATTAAACCCCAAAGTAAAGAATGAAAGGTAAGGTAGGTTTTTCATTAAATTGGATCTATCTCTTTCCAGCCTATAATTCAATAGAATTTCGCTCTAGATCTCTTCCATTTCAAGGTATGTGGGGTGGGATAGGTAGGGGGGTTGAACCATGTGCCATGGAAGGGGATTTTAGTAGTGTCTTGATCAAAATTAATCTCAATCCGCGGTTTCAATTCATAAGATAAAGGCTAGCGGTAGCGATCTTCAAGCGGTATTGATCCATCAAGTGGTTGCCGGGTCCAGTGATGTGTCTTGCTTGAATGCCGCTGCGACCTGCATTTCTTCGGCTACAAAGTGAGAGGCCTTCTTTTCGCCACACCCACCACTAGTTCTTGGGGAGGGACCTGCTTTTGACCCCAATGTTGTTTCTAGGGAAATATTGAAAAGAATAAATATAAATTTCCTTGCAAACTTTTCCAGGGTGATCACCTTACCCACTAGTGTCCTAATATGGACAAGGTTCACTGATACTTTTCTCAACAGGGAGCTCCACAAAACCTTATGGTGTTAAAAACCATAGTAACAACAGATGGTTTCAACTAATCAAACACCCCCTAAGGGAGAAATCAAAGGAATTCTCTACAAGGGGAAAATGCCCCAGATACTAATGTTTTCATCTGTGAAAAAGATGTTCATATCTAGACACGAGCTTATTTTTATGACACTCTAGTGACAGAATCTGCTGACAAGGAACCTTCCACATCTTAGTCCGATGGTCGTCTTCACATTTAGAAACTAATGAATGACCCAATTCCTCACCCTACCAAGGGTGGCCTATGACGAACTTCACATCACTCTATAACTATAGTTGCCCAAAACTATAGCATAGTAAAATATTTGGCTCAAGCGCCATGTGCAATGTCTACATTAGAGGTCCTTCAAAGATGCCCTCAGCAGTTAAATACATTTAAAAATGTAATAGGTGGGTTGATCCCTCATACCCTCATCTTATAATATTTTATCCTTATTAGGTTAAGCTGCAAATTTCTTGTAAACTTACATTTTACAACTTACATTTTACATCCAAGTCTCTTATATAGGGTCGAACATCTTTTGATGTGGCATTTGTAACGCCCCATATTTTGACTAGGTGTGTTTACGAGTTAGAGACCTTTCACTTTAATTGGTTATTATCTGTTGGACTCGGCTAGACAGAGGGAACTATATTTCTGACATGTTAGACATGATGATATGTTGCTACTATGTTTATGATGTCACTATATTCATGCAAGTATTAAGTTATGATTATCATGATATTCATTGCTTTTACGATGAAAATATATGTTTTAGCGTTTTCATTGATGAAATGTGAAATATATGGTGTTGTACGTGGATGCCATCCTATGATAAAATTGATGGAACTGTTATATTCCATACATACCTGTGATGCGGTAAAATTGTGACATGAAATCAAATGATGTTGATGATATGGATCAATTGGTAATCGAATGGAAATGCTTGTTATAAAATGTGTATTTTGCGGAATACTAACCTACAGGACACGAGGGCTATGGGATAACCGGATACTTGATCTCGTATATTGATAAGATCCTATCCATGCAGTAAACCTTAGCAACCGAAACTGATGATACGATGACATGGACCGATAATCTAGATAGCAGCAGAGTATGTCTTGATAAGGGTGTAGACCCGGTATGTAGAGAGGGATGGATGTGTTTCCCACCCTATGTTCCTACAATACCCGAGGTCATGGGAGCGTCGTGCTGAGACACGCTCCCCATGTAGTTGTGATGACGATGGTCGGATGCCTGCTAGGGGAGGATAGGTCCACTGTATAGCCGACGCTATCGCTCTCAAGTTCTATGTGGTCAGGTCGATGAGTCCGACATCCACTTTTGTACTAGCATAGGAAGGATAGGGAGGATGTGGACGTAGGTTAGGATGGAAGGATATGATAGTTAGTACTGTTGAGGGTTGGGTATTCCTTGACCTGGAGTTAGTGGTAGTAGGTAGCTTCCCTTGCACCTGAATGATTGATCAAATGTAATCATAAAAATAGCAAAATGAAATCTTAAAGGTTAACTGATAAAATAACCGATGATGTTTAGTAATATTATGATGAATGTATACTTGTTCAGTTTGCATAAAGTATTATTAGTGTTAGTTAGCTGTTATGCATAGGATATATATATATGACATATGTTTATAGTACATGTCTGTCTTGTGCATACGTTGGCCACGCATGCAAAATAATATTGGTTTACAACCTACTTATCAAGATTTAACAATGTTATAAGTTATCATGGATAAGTCAATTAAGTATTTAGTGGATGACTTAATTAGTAAAAGGTTATCAAGTTCTAATGTGTAAAATAAATGTCATTAATTGTAAGTATCCTCAAGTAAAGGTGTCTTCAATGTGAAGTATAAAAGTTAAACATTAATAATAGAAGAGTGTGCTATACAATTGTTGATCATGATTAATTAAACCATTAAAGTATATTCCATTATTTATACCCAGAAGTACTATGTTGACACTTATCGAGTAAACAAATAAATATTTCTAATTTCTATTCACAATTAATTTAATTCCTATTATTATGTTATTATTGTTATTATTTAATTAATGATAATAATGATAATAATGTTTATATAAAGCATAGTGGATTGAATGATTTATTAAATAGATTATTCATTTAAATTAAGGGATAGAATCATTCCAAAATAAATTAAAAAGGATTTGTTTAAATAATATATTGAATGATCCCACTACTCGAGAGAAACTTGGGTGATTTAAACATAATATATAATCCACCTTCTTACCTTAAAAAGGGGATGCATTAATGAATTGTACTTCCAAAGACCACGACAGCTAGGGCGGTGGAGTGATAAGGAAGTTTGACTTTATGAAGGAGGTGGATTCATATAAAGAGGGGATTTAACAAAGTAGTAAGGGGGTTATTGTGGGAGAAATGTGAGGATTTTTGTGAAAAAGGAGGAATGCCGAGGAGGGGGTTAACTCGATGCCGAGGAGGGGGTTAAATCGAAACTTTGAGGAGGTGGGAAACTCAAAAGAAAAGACTGAGGAGGGGGTTAACTCAGTGAAATATTACCATGGAAAGGTTGGATGGAAAGTTGTTGTCGGGATTATCGGTCTGTGGGCTCAGGGGCTAGGAAATCCGTTGATTTCCTAGGGTCAGCACGATAATAGCTGATCGGCAGGGTGGACACATCATTTTGGGGTTGCTAAAGTAACTTACAGAATACACCACGTAAGTCTTCTGATCTTACTGCAAATCTACGGGTCCAGGTATTTTACTCAGCTAGCTTAAATAAATTGTATTTTCCTTTTATTTTCAGATTATGCATGCTAAAAGAACAGAGTTGAAATGAAAGATTTAAGTTTATGTTTACTTAAATTGCAGAGACATATAATCATTTAGATAACAGAGACATAGACGGTTGAATTTTTCCAAAAAACATAAGAGAAAACTTGGTATTTACATGAAAATACAAATAGAGACCCAGTGCCTAGAAGGGGCACTACAGCATTGATGAAGAAGCCTCCACTTGTGTCATGTGTTTTAATTGCTAGAAACCCTTAGGTCACCCGATCTTTCTCTATCTGTTACATTACTTAAATTATTTGATGGCCACTCTTTAAAACCACATGGGATCCTTGTTGCCTTCCTGGTTTAATTCGGTGATAAAATTGTCTCGATTGAAGTAGAGGTGGTACATGCTCCACTAGATTATAATGTCTTACTTAGATGAAGTTGGTCATACATAATGTCGACTATGGTGTCATCTATGTTTCAGGTAATATATTCCCCCCATCAAGGGAAGATCGTCACTATTATCCAGTTAGATTATTGCCCGCCTAGCACTAAGACCATCACTGAGTAAAATATCTCATTCGTCGGAGATTTAAGACCTTCATTTACCATCATCGGTGTTGGAGTGTTTAATGATTCATTCATGATGGGAAATTCTATTTTTCCTTGAGTTAATTGCATTGACTCTTCCCCTTATTTTTTTGATTTCATATGTAACCACTACCTAAAAGGCTCCTTCCACAACAATGCATTCATTAGACCATACTGAGTCATCACACTTAGTTCATTCAAAATGCCTCTTTGTTGGGAAATATCCCTATATAGTGACCACTCTTTCACACATGGGATATATTGGAAAAAACATGCCCTTGTCACCAGTGGAAGTTTCCTATCAAGTTATTCAAATGGCCTCCACCCATCCTAACTTGGATCCCCTCCCTTCGGAGGAATATGATCCGTTCATGTCACCCATATGGGATGTTTACTTACCCAACTTCAATGACTTATTAGAAACTGTGATGCCCTTAGATGAGGCTATCTTAGAATCTTTAAATGGCCCTGAATGCCCATGGGAAGTTTTTCATCATCGATCATATTTTATTCCTCAAGTTGGATAAGTTGGAAGTCAATCCTCAAGGGATCATTGGCCCTAGAGATGTTAATTGGTACAAAGGCCCCAGATTTACACGCAATGTGTTTACAGAGGGAAACTTGGCCAACATTTTGAAAATGATATCCATCGATATCTCCAGTAAACATGGCATTATCGGAAACATCATGATTGGAGTAGATTATTCTCTCGATGAGATTACTACTTACACTTCTCTTTTCAAAGAGTTTAATTATATTTTTGTATGGTCTTATGAAGATTTGTCTGGCATTGATCCACAGATCGTTGAGCATGATATTAAAACTTATGAAAATGCAAAACATGTCCGACAAAATTACATCCAGTCAATCCTAAGAAATGGATTTTCATTTTTCAGAAGTTTTACTTAGAGTTTGCTTCTTCCAAGTCCAAGAAGTCATTAGATTTTGTGGAGCTTATGTCTAAGATTTCATGAGAATTTGAGGATACTATGGTTACAAATTCCTTACTTGATGACCATTTGTTCCTCATTTACTCATATGATCCCTAGTGCGGTGATGTCTTGGTGTATCTCCAGACCTAGTGGTTCACTTCTCACTTATATCATGATGAGCACCGACGCATTCATCACCAAGATGCACATTACTTAATCATTAGTGACACGCAGTATGATTAAGGGGTATACTTTATATTACATCAATTCATTACACACGAGGAAACTAATAGCATTTTGAATTACTTTCATACTGGAGAGTGTGGAGGTCATTTGTCTGGGTTGGAAATAACCCCAAAAATCTTGCGCATAGGCTACTTCTGTTCATTGATATTCAAAGATTGCATCACTGCGGTGAAAACATGTCATCCTTGCCAAATTTTCACTAATAAAATGCATGCTCACCGTGCTCCTTTACACCCTGTGGTTTTTGTTAACCCCTTTACAAAATGAGGTGTTTATTTTGTGCATTGTAAGCTCGCTTCACCGAATGGCCGCAATTACATTATTGTAGCTGCAGACTACTTCATGAAGTGGTTCAAGGCCATGCTAACTTCTTCCAATGATGGTACTACAACAACCTTTTTCATTTTAAATCATGTCATTTCCCATTTTGGTGTTCCCTAAGAGATCCTCACGGATCATGGCTATCATTTCCAAAACTCCTTTATGACAAAATTACTAGCCAAGTTGTGTTTTTGACCAGAAAACGCATCACCATACTATCCTAAATCCAATGTCCAAGTTGAGGCAATTAACAAAGTATGATGCAACAGATGGTGACTAAGAACAAGTCTACTTGGCACCTTACACTTTTTCTGCTCTATGGGCTTATTGCACTTTCGTCAAGACTGCTACTGGGTTCACTCTTTTCCATATTTTCTATGGTGTGGAAGCTATACTTTTGATTGAATGTGAGATTCCTTCATTAAAACTAGCCCTCGAATTACTACCTAGTACCTCTGCTGAGGAAGAGCATTTAATGTATTTAGCTCATCTTGATGAACAACATAGCAATGCGGCTATCGCTAATAAAGATCACAAGAAACAAGTGAAAGCCCAATATGACAAGCATCTCCTCCCTTGAGTCTTAGTTTTGGTTTATTAATTTGAAAATGATAAGTTGGGACAAGGAAAATGAAAACCCATGTGGCATGGTCCATACATTGTGAGATGTGTTGCATAAAGGGGCTTATGAGTAGGTAGAATATGAAGCGATGTCGTTAGATTAGCCCCACAATTATATTTATCTAAAGAGGTATTACACGTAGGTATCAATGAATTGCAATGCCTTTGTACATGTTGTATATTATGAGAGTGTTTTTAATTCATTATAGCATACATTTTCAGTTCTTACTTATCATGCTTGGTGCATGCTTGGAAGATACCTTTCGACATCCCCATCTATGATGGATTTGTGGATGGAGCCAGTCAACATACTCGTAACCTCAACATACTCAAAACCTCACCTCAGTAGCTTGGGTTATTTACTCTCTTACTGGTCAGTTTGTGTGTTCAGGTGGCGTTTGTCTTGCTCTTGCGACCAATAATGTTACCGAGTACACTGTAATCATCGAACTCTTCTTAGTTGCCACTGCTTCGCTCAAGATACACCATTTGTATGTTCACTTGGACTCTCATCAAGTCGTATCTTAGTGAAAAATGTCTATCATATCCATGATCCTACATTAATGCGGTCCACTACCTTTGAAGGGTGAAAGTGGCGATAGAGCGCATGATAATGGCCTTTGACGTAGTAAAAAGAAAACTAATTGACACTTAAGCTGATAAGGCTGGTCACTCTATACAGTGTAAGGAAGGATCGGCTGTACATCCATGCACGTATCATTATATTTCTGGGTTGGTAAAGAAGCGCAATCATCAGCTCGTATCGGCTTATTCCGGTCAACGGGGATAATATCTTTATTTCTAAAGCATAACTTTATAACTTTATATAGAAAAAGGTAGGTTATCCCAAGGATGGGGTGGTGTGGCCCACCTTGATCTATCAATAAAAAATACTACTTCCTTTACCTAGCCAATAGGTTACTAGCAACTGATCCAACGACTTGAAGTGGGGGCAGCATCCCCACGAGCACCAGTCCGGGCATTATAATTCTTCCCAGCATTATAACTTCCCAACCATCACCTCATCATGATACTGATCACGGGAGCATCGAACCGGGTAACCAAGTGTAAAGCATTGAATCAGGGTATACCCAAATACCCAAAATATTTTATCGAGATCATTGCTTGCATTGCACATTACATTGTATAATCCCTGTTTCCCTACGAATGCAACACTCCAATTAACAAAGAGTGGAATCTCACCCTTCAATTTCCCATTTAGTGAAATAACTACAATACATATTCTAGTAAGTTAACAAGAATTCAAAATCATATCTACATATAATTTCACGTCCATCATCTATATCAAATGGAACTAACTTCTATATACATAAGTGATATTATCCTTGTGCATATAATTTATTTAATAACCATAGGTTAGCAAAGTTCTAAAAAGTTCATGGATCATATTCATATTCATATGAATTGTTCACCCCACTACAAATTTGTTAAAATTAATGTAACTTCAAAGAATATTCTACTTGTACTTTATTATTGTAACTCCGTCGGGGATGTCATTATTACATTTGTTCATGTAAAGGTTATGAGGTTAACCCTCCATTGTAAGTCAAGTCTTTAGCACCCAAGTAAATGTAATATAAGTTGTAATTGAGTTTCTCTAGAGAAGTCAGCCAAGTTAGGATTACTGGGGCTGACCTAGCTGAGTTAAAGGTTAGGTAAAAAGTAATGTATAAATAGAAGGAGAGACTCCTTCATTTATTCATTCATTCACTTGTGCAATTCACATTAGTGGAGAGAGAGAGAGATATCTGCGAAGGAGAAGGAGGAGTGGCTTGAATCCATCGTTTAGTATTTTTGTCTCTCTTATTTGTGAGACATATTTTGGGGGAATTATACTTGATCATATATATTGAGGAAGTTCTTGCTACATTTTGTTCCCCTTGAGGGTTTCCTAGGGTATATTGTTTTGTGCTTTGTGATTGTGTATCTTTTAGAGATCCTGATTATGCTTCTATTGTGAATAATGTATTGAATGCTAATGAATTTTCAATCTAGTCTATGGTAGCATATATAATATTAACATGGTATCATATCTTTCCTGAAAAGAGCAACTTTCACAAGGTAAAACTCTCTTTCTCTCCCCAGAAGTGAAAAATTAGGGCTTTCACAGAAGTGGAATTTATTAGTGCAATAGGAATAGGGAAGTGCACCTCTCCAAAAGTGAAATTTGGAACCAAGATCGAAATTTTTGAGTGGGTGAAACTATCAAAATGTCAAAACTTAGTTTGACTTTGGATGAAAAAAACCAGAAAAAGCCAGAAAACCGTAGATCCAAAATTCGCAAGTCAATTTTGAAGGGTGAAATTTGGAATTTTCAAAATCCAAGTACACCAACATACTTGCCTCAGTCAAGCGCATCTTTTGGTGATTTTAGTTTTTCATTTTGAGAAATTTTTATTTCTTGATTATTTTCTACTCTCCGGGTTGCAATGGCACCAAGCACCAAGCTTGATGACAAGTTGGAAGGAAGAGAGAACTTTCGATCTTAGAAGTATAGGATTGGTCTCATTCTAGAAGAGAATGACCTTACCAAGTTTGTTAAAGAAGTTGTACTTGAACCCGAATAAGTTGAAGCGAAGGAGAAGCAGAAGAAGGATGTGATTAGGGCTATGAGGATCATAACATACTCCATTAAAGATCACTTGATTCCTCAAGTGTCCTCTAAGAAGACTCCAAAAGAGATGTTTGATGTCCTAACCAGAATGTATGAAAAAGAATAATTCGAAGAATATGTCTTGTAATAGTGGTGCTTCAAAGCACTCTCTCCAATATTGAAGAAAAGGACTCCCCTCAGAAAGATTCACTAGGAGAACAAGAGAAGAAACATACAAGATTTGTTTAGGAAATCTGATGATAAAGTATAGCTCACCATCAGACATTTCAGTAATCCCTGCAAGGAGACTAGGATCAAAAGAGATCCTACCAAACAAACAAAGATAAGTATTTGAATTGTCATGATAGTGTCCAGTTGTGTACACATTTATTTAGGATGCATGTTATGCATGTTTGCATTGATATGCATGTGATGGGTAAGTAGCTTATGGTGCTATACAACACTCCATTGCTACTTATCTAGAGTGAAACCTCTTTGCTGACATATTGGGAGTAGTGCACACTCTTAATAATGTCCTGGTAGAGATGGAAGGCATCTATAAAGTTACCATATGAATGCGGAGTATGAATAAATGTTGTGTTATCGATAACATTATGATAGTGTGACTTATGCTTTATGCATATGTTTTCGGAAACCATGAAATGTTTCTAACCATGCTATTCAATTTGACTTGTAGGAAGTATCATACAACGATCACCTACAAATTAGGAACAATGAGACTTTTTCCGTAGAACAAGTGACAATGGTTCAAATATAAACAAGACTTGTGGAATCAAGTAGACAAAGTCGACTATGATTAGATAGCCAAACTCATGGTGTGATCGAAGCATATGAAGAAGATGTGCCTCCTAGATTCGCAGAGGTTGCACCCTCTCACGATGATGAGACTCTAGAAGATCATGATATGTTGGATCCCCAAGAGCTTCCATCAATGACTATATTTCTCGCAAGAGAAAACAAGGTGGGATCGTGTAATTATTTAAGATGCAGAGAGGTATGGAGCTCCAGAAGGCTCCACAAGAGAAAGAAAGAGGCCAAAGCCATCTTTGAGTTATATGGATTTGATATGTGATTATGTAGATAAAGAACCTACCTGCTTCGAAGAGGCCATTCAAAAGAAAGAATGGGTAGAAGCTATGATGGAAGAATACCAATCAATAATGAAAAATGATGTATGGGACATAGTTCCAAAACCAGAAGGTAAAAGTGTGGTATCTTCCAAATGGATATACAAGATAAAACATCCTACGGATGGAAGTATTGAGAAATACAAATCTAGGTTTGTGGCTCAAGGATTCTTTCAAAAGAAAGGAATCGATTATGATGAAACATTTGCTCCTGTGTCAAGGTACACTTCTATCAGAACGATCATGGAACTGGAAGCCATGATGAAGTGGAAGTTACACCAGATGGATGTGAAAACAACTTTACTGAATGGTTTTATTGAGGATGAAGTGTACATAGAATAGCCACAAGGTTTTTGAGGTTGAAAACAAAGAAGGCTTTGTATGGGTTAAAGCAAGTTCCAAGAGCTTGCTATGGAAAGATTGATAGTTTTCTGATGAGCTTGGGATTTACTAAGAGTAAAGTTTATCCTAACCTTTACTTCAAGGTTATGGATGATGAACTAGTCATATTATTGCTATATGTGGATGGCTTGTTCCTAACAAGTAATGATAAGAGAATCTCAGAGTGCAAAGAGAAACTCGCTGTAGAATTCGAGATGAAATACCTTGGCTTGATGCATTATTTTGTAGGTCTCGAGGCATGGTAGATCCCAAAGGGAATCTTCCTTAACCAAGGGAGGTATGAAGTGGAAATCTTGAAAAGGTTTGATATCTTGGAGTGCAAATCCATGGCCACACCCATGGATACTAACTTGAAGTTATTATCTAATACTTCGTCGGAATTAGTGAATGTGACTCTATGCAGGAAGATTATTGGGTCGTTGATGTATCTGACAAATATGAGGCCAAATATATTATTTATTGTGAAAACCTTGGTTCAGTATCTGGTTGATCCCAGATAGGTGCACATTGTAGCTCCAAAGCATGTGATGAGGTACGTAAAAGGTATAATAGACTATGGTATCAATTATACTCGAGACCATGAGTTCAGAATGTGTGGTTATACATATTTTGATTGGGATGGAAGTGTCTTGGATAGGAAAAGCACTTCAGGTGGATGTTACAGTCTGGGGTTATCCAAGATCTCACGGATAAGCAGGAAGTAATCCATTGTGGATCTCAACAATATAGAGGCAGAGTATATTGCAGCTTGTTTTGCGAGTTGTGAAGCCATATGGATTTGGAAGTTGTTATCAGGTCTGTTTGATCTGGTTGGATACCACAGTGATTCTATGTAATAACGAGAGTTGTATAAAAATGACAAAGAACCCTATGTTCCCTAAAAGGTCAAAACACATAGAAATATAGTATTTCTACATCCTTGATATGGTGCAGAGGGGAGCAACAAAGCTCTAGTATATCAGCGTGGATGAGCAGGTTGCAGATGTGTTGACTAAGCCTCTGTCTTGAGTGACGTTTTAGCACTTCCGTGACAAGCTTGGTATATTCCAAAAGGACTTCCATCGAAAGGGGGAGTAGTGCTGATGATAGTGTGATGCAATGGGATTGATCATCCTTAGAGAGAGATTGTCTTAAATGTTGATCTTGAGTTGCAGTGGGATTGATCATCCGTAGACAAAGATTGTCTTAAATGTTGATCCTAAGTTGCGGTGGGATCAATTGTCCCTAGACAGAGATGTCTTAAATAATTGTGTTGGGATCGATTGTCCCTAGACAAATATGTCTTAAAAAATTTTGTTGGGATCGATTATCCCTAGACAGAGATGTCTTAAATAATTGTGTTGGGATCGACTGTCCCTAGACAGAGATGTCTTAAATAATTGTGTTGGGATTGATTGTCCCTAGACAAAGATGTCTTAAATAATTGTGTTGGGATCGATTTTCTGTAGACATAGATGTCTTAAGTAATTGTGTTGGGATTGATTGTCCCTAGACTGAGATGTCTTAAATCATTGTGTTGGGATCAATTGTCCCTAGACTGAGATGTCTTAAATCATTGTGTTGGGATCAATTGTCCCTAGACAGAGATGTATGAAATAATTGTGTTGGGATCGATTGTCCCTAGATAGAGACATCTTAAAAAATTGTGTTGGGATCGATTGTCCCTAGATAGAGATGTCTTAAATAATTGTGTTGGGATCAATTGTCCCTAGACAGAGATGTCTTAAATAATTGTGTTGGGATCGATTGTCCCTAGACAAAGATGTCTTAAATAATTGTGTTGGGATCGATTTTCTGTAGACATAGATGTCTTAAGTAATTGTGTTGGGATCGATTGTCCCTAAACTGAGATGTCTTAAATCATTGTGTTGGGATCGATTGTCCCTAGACTGAGATTTCTTAAATCATTGTGTTGGGATCGATTGTCCCTAGACAGGGATGTATGAAATAATTGTGTTGGGATCGATTGTCCATAGATAGAGACGTCTTAAAAAATTGTGTTGGGATCGATTGTCCCTAGATAGAGATGTCTTAAATAATTGTGTTGGGATCAATTGTCCCTAGACAGAGATGTCTTAAATAATTGTGTTGGGATCGATTGTCCCTAGACAAAGATGTCTTAAATAATTGTGTTGGGATCGATTGTTCCTAGATAGAGATGTTTTAAATAATTTTGTTGGGTCTGATCATCACTAGGAAAATATAGTCTTAAATGATTTTGTTGGGTCCGATCATCCCTAGACTGAGATAGTCTTAAATGATTGTGTTGGGTCCGACCTTCCCTAGACTGAGATAGTATTAAATGATTTTGGTAGGATTGATCATCCCTAGATAGAGATCCCGAGTTACAAAAGGAAGGAATTAGTCTTAAATGTTGATCTAGTGTTGAACTTAATCCTTGGTTCTGAAAGGAAGGATTTTCCATGATCCTTAGTTTCGAAAGGAAGGATCACATGTGTATTGCAGGTGATTCTCCTGATGATATTCTAGTACTGTAGATGAGGATGCTCCAGTGCTGTAGAAGATGAGGTTCTAGGATGCTCTAGTGCTGCAAATGATGATGTTCCAGTACTGAAGATGAGGATGCTCCAGTACTGTAGGTGATGTTCCAGTACTGAAGATGAGGATGCTCCAATGTTGCAGGTGATGTTTCAGTACTGAAGATGAGGATGCTCCAGTGCTGCAGGTGATGTTCTAGTGTTGAAGATGAGGATGCTCCAATGCTGAAGATGTTGATTTTCCAATGCTGAAGATGAGGATGCTCCAATGCTAAAGATGAGATGTTGAAGAACTTCCAATGATTTATAGATGTATCAAATGATGTCGTTGTTGATTCCCTCCTCTCTCCGATGATGTTGTGTATAGTTACATGTTAAAATGTTGTTGTTAGTAGAATACCCTTCTTGTTAAGGAGGATTGTTAAAATTAATGTAACTTCAAAGAAAATTCTACTTGTACTTTATTATTGTAAATCCGTCAGGGATGTTTTACCTCCGTTAGGGATGTCATTATTACATTTGGTCATGTAAATGTTATGAGTTTAACCCTCCATTGTAATTCGGTTCGATAGCACCCAAGTAAATGTAATATAAGTGATAATTGAGTCTCTCTAGAGAAGTCGGCCCAGTTAGGATTACCGAGGCCAACCTAGCCGAGTTAAAGGTTAGGTCAAAACTAATGTATAAATAGAAGGAGAGGCACCTTCATTTATTCATTCACTCAGTTGTGCAATTTGCATTAGTGGATAGAGAGAGATATCCGCGAAGGAGAAGGAGGGGTGGCTTGAGTCCAAAGTTTGGTCTTTTTATCTCTCTTATTTCTGAGACATATTTTTGTGGCATTGTACTTGATCATCTATATTAAAGAAATTTCTTGTTGGTTTTTCTTCCCCTTGAGGGTTTCTCGGGGTATATTGTTTTGTGATTTGTGATTGTGTATCTTTCAGAGATCCTAATTATGATGTTATTGTGAATAATGTATTGAATGCTAATGAATTTGCAATCTAGTCTATGGTATCATATATAATATTAACACACTAATGTATCAACCCATTTAATGGATTCAATTACGATAATTTATCTATATAATTAATAAAATAAAATATAACCATTTTTATGGATAGTTAATTATTGAAGCAACAAATGAATAAGATCCCATCTCCACATTGGGCACTACTGTTGTATAGGAATTCTACCTTATAGTGAGGAAAGAGACACTATCAACTTCTGGGGTGACAGGTAAACACATTGATTATATTACAGAAGCATCTATAAAGGGAAAGAGATTAAAGATCTTGAAGACATACCTTGTTAATGACGTTCGATCCTAGCTTTGCTTGATCTTGCGCTCAATGTTCAACTTGATCTTCCACTCAATAGACCTGCAATACAAAGATACCTTCCTCAGCATATCTTGACTGATATAAAGATGATAAAATTGAAATACAACTTAAACATCAAGAAAAATCAAGCATTCAATCAAATAAATACACAATCCATTAGGCATTTGATTTGGGATGGGAAGGATGTTTCAACCTTTATTGTCAAAAGCAAATAATCAGTACAAATTATAGCTGATCATGCAACATGCTTGTGTAACCGGATTCTGGGCTCCTACTCTTCTCTGACTTTGGAATTCTTCCAGCATAACAATCCTTAATGCAAGTTTCGCCTCTTGTGAGTGAGAGTCTCCATATGTTTAACCCCTCTCCTCAATCCTCCTTGTATTTATAGGACAAGGTAGGCAGTTTAGATCGAGAGGTGGTTGAATGGGAAGTTGGGGAAGTTGCAGAACCAATTGCAACTAATCCCAATTCGTCAAATTAATATATTTTTGATCATATTTTAAGGTGTGTGCGAGTTTTTCACAGTGGAGTAGCGCACAATATGCAACTTCAGTGTTTAATAACCAACACTTGCATGTTTTTTGAGGGTGTGCACTAGTTTACTGAAGTGGAGTAGTGCATACTAGGTCATGTGCACTACTATTGAGCATTTGGAGTAGGGCATGAGCGCTAGTATGCTGAAATAGAGTAGCGCACAGGTTAAAACATGAGGTTTTTCAGGGTTTTTCTAGCTTGCAGAAGGGTAAGTCAGGTCAAATTATCATCTAAGGTCATCATGCTCTTCAATCCAGGTTGTCCTTTTATGTGATCGACAACTAAAGGTGATCACGGACAGAGAAGTGCAGATTTGACCTATAAAAGATGCCCCCTAATGTGTGAGGTCAGAGGGAAACTATGGCCGAAATATATTATAATTCCAAGTCAGAAGAGGAGCAAGAAACCACAGAACCAAGTCACAGAAACACCTGAAACAAAGATCAAGGTCAGGGAGCAATTACAATCTTGACATCATATAGATGTATAGTGTGATACAACATGATCCCTGATACATAGCGAGGAGATGTATATATAGCATGGCCACTTGAAATACAAGCATGGATCCATGTCAAACTGAGAGATCATAGCCATAACAACAAACTGGATCTATGTCTCATGGAGAGCCGAATATGAGTGAGGCTCAGTCTTGCGCAACTTGGGTGATAACATAATGAGGTGATGTCCTCAACATCCCAAGGTCTTCATCCAAAACAACCCAAGGTAAAAACCCTAACCATGTGAATAGATGAGCTGAAAGTCAAACATGGGTGGTATCATTTGATTACCAGTCTCTGATGTATACCGTTAACAAATGCGAGGGCTTCCACCGATAATGATAATGGGGCCCAAGGTACCTAGTACGATCCAACAAGTGTGAATTAGTGGACTTGGAGTCAAACAATTGAGGAACTTGTCGAATAAGAGATGTTGATGTACTCTCATAATTCAACAGCGAAGAAAATTGCCACTGGTGACTGCAATATCCAAGGTACTAACCGGAACTCTAAACTTCAATCCCAGAGAAAAATGAGTTGATGTTGATGGGAAGAAGTCCATTGGAAGGGAGGCCTTGAGGCATCCTCCATCATCCAACATGAGGGACATTCAACTGGTATGAGCTGATATGGAGTAATATATGTAACAAGACTGAAACTAGGGTGGCTGACACATGAGGTCAAGGTAAACTACAGAATGGCCGACTCGGGCTATATCCTTGAAAGGTGAGCACGACACAAAGTGACTTAGGCAGTTTTCAACATAATGGGGAAAAAGATATAAGCCTGTAATGTAGGAGACATTAGCAGACCCTCCATATGGTTGGAAGAATAACCAACTGGGGGAGTAAACAAACTCGGAGATCAGGTTCACCCTAAGGTTAAAAAATAAGCCCAACTGACATTATAGACTCAAGTAGGTGTTGTATTCAAGGATAGGACTGACTGAACTGCCTTTGAAACTGAAGATATGATACATCCTTCTTATCCCTTATTAGTTTTAGATAAAAGAATACCTTTCTTGTTATTTTAATGAGTCCAAAAAAGAATGAAAACTCAGTAGATCCAACCATGTAAAAAATTTAACAAGCCCATGGGAGGAAGACTCAAGACCTTCTTCATTGTTTACAGAGTTCAAAGAAGAGATAGAAGATTACTCTATATTATAGATCTCTGGATTTTAATATCGAGCCGAGATCTGTTCTTGCTCACCGGTGTTTTCAATTTTAAGGAGACTGAAAAACTTAAACAATAACTCCATACACCTACTCGTGTATTTTAATATTGAGCCCAAGTAGGTTAATGCTCGCCGGTGTTTTCTTGTTTATAGAGTCTGAAAAACTTAAACAATCCTCTATTCACCTACTCGTGGATTTTAATATCGAGCCCAAGTAGGTTAATGCTCACCGGTGTTTTCCTGTTTATAGAGTCTAAAAAACTTAAACAATCCTCTTTTTACCTTTTCGTGGATTTCACATCGAGCTGGAGTAGGTGAGTGCTCGCTTGGTGTTTTCATGTTTAGAGAGTCTGAAAACCCTAAAGATGACTCCAAAGGTCCTTTTTCATAAAGTAAGTCTCCTCCCCCGAAAAAGTGTAAAACAATGGAAGAAGAACTCTTCTAGCGTATACAAGAGCATACCTAGAGTATACCTTTTCCGTAAATTATCCACCAAGGCCCGGAAAAGGGGTAATTCTATATCTAGGTGGATGAGCCTTCAGTTCCTTTAATGAGCTTCAAGAGGAAAAGTTTGCTCAGCAATCTTGTTTAGGTTTCAATAGTCCAAACAAGAGCTTAAAATGACGTAAATGTTAGCTTCTAGGATCACGACTCATGATCTGCCAAAGACTAGGACTTCAAAAAACATATTAGTAATCGCAACAAAAAAATCTTAAATGTTATGTAATTTTAACCATGAACTAGTTGAAAAGGTCTATCATCAAGAAAATGAGTCTTTAATGGATTGGTACTACAAAATTTTAGTGAAAATTTGAGAACCATTGGTTGAAATTACCTTAGTACCATATGTAGCTATTCATTGATTAAATAGAACATTTTGATAGAATTTGAAACTATAGAGATTTTACGAAAGTGGGTAAAAATTAAAATCAAACTCATATATGTAATTTCAAATTAAAAACTCAAATATCATTTTGGAATTGTAGGGCAAAATTTGGGAGCAAACCCTTGGATTTCAATCCTTTGTGGCGATCAACTCAAGCAACCAATCAACTTTTCACCTCCACCAAGTTAAATTCATCCTAACTTGCATTTCCATACTTTATTTGTCAAATTTTATGCTCAAATTTCATTTTAAGGCCATGCTCAAAGCATTCAAAGAATGTGTGCTACTCTGCAAGAGGCAAAGTAGGGCATACGGAGGTATGCGCTACTATTGCTCATGCACAGCGCCCATGCGTGACTGTGTAGCTATAGAGTAGCGCACACCCCTGAAGATTGTGAAAAAAGTGTCGAGACTCTAAAATTTGACTTTTATGTGGCAAGATGGTGCTTGTTTTGAGGGAGAGAGAACATGAGGAGATGGATATGGTGGTAATGCAAGATCCAGAAAATCTCCATGCACTTCGAAGGTGTGGTTTGTTGAATTTTTATCGAACCGTGAACATGAGGGCACTCAATCGATTGCTTCAAAGACTCATTCAATACTGAGATGTAGATGCCAATGCATTTAATATCTGGGGAGAGACCCTGGACCTTACTGTTGAAGACATATACTTCATTACCAGCCTCTCTAGGAGGGGAGATGTGGTAATCTTGAAAGGATCTTCACGCAATATGGGTGCCATGTTAGTGCAAGAATATGTGACTGCATATTGTGTGGTGGGAACCGAGAAATCATGAAGCCAGATCCTAATTTCTACCATTGATAGCCTCCCTTTGAAGGTTATTGTAAGTATGTTGAACTGTCTGGCGGGAAGTGCCACACAACATTTAGCTTCAAGGCCTTCCATGCATATTGGTATTAGATGCTTGCAAGGTCATGTGTACGATTGGTGCACTAGGATACTAGCAAATATGAACCTTCAACTTACAAGTTGTAAGGCCAGGAGAATGAAGAACTTTGGATACAGAAACATTCTTTGTACCTTCTTCTTCGAGAGGGTACCTACTCTTAGCTTGGGCATGCCTCTACCTCCAGTCAATCCTTGTGAGCCGATAATAGGCCTTTGGGGTGACATTTTTCTTCGCCAGGGTGGTGGTGAAAGCCACTTTTTCTATCATACTGATGATTTCTGGGGATGGTGGGAGAGACAGGTGCCGGCATTTGAGCAATTTTCGTATGCTGGATTAGACTTCCATCATGATCCAGAGCTAGTACTTCCTCTAGGTGGTGCCTGGGGAGATATAGGTATGTTTTTGTTTTGAGAATTATTTAATTTTTCAAATTTTTCAAGTTATATGATTTTTATAATGAGTTTTGAAGTACTAAAGAAGTGTCATATGCAGATATTGGACCTATTCATCCCGAGGGACATCCTACTATTTTCGTGAGGCCAATAGATGTGGGTGCAGCTGATGCTATGTTAGGGACCCTAGAGTGAGTCGGCTGACTCATGATGTTCCTACATGCCGCATGGAGCTGATACCTATTGATATGAAGGAGGATGTAGTTGGTGTGCCCCTAGCATGGCTTAGCATGTTGCAGAAAATAGCTAGGTTGGTTATATGTTATCGGGAGGTAGTAGATGCCGATGAGGCCCCTCCTTCTCCTTAGGAGATGGGTACTTTATGTGTATATTTTTTAGGCCACCGAGCCTAGTTTTGTACCTTATGACATGACTTGTGATAGACTTATGATCCAAAACTCATATTTTATTTTTTGATACAGTATCAGATATAAATACAGTATCGGTTATTTACATGTGTGTGTGTTTAAATTTATGTATGAAATGCTACTTATAAAAATGTATGATACAAATGCCAATCTAAAACATAATTTGCAAATGAATCAGATAATTCATTCAAATTTCATGGAATGTGTTGATATATAATGGAATCAAACTGTCTTTCCAATAGTCTAACTTGCAAAAACTGTCGTAGCAAAACATGATCTCTTGTTAAATTTTGACCATTAATTCACAATACTCTAGGATCTTTGCTGAGAGAATAACATATACAGTATATCAATGCATGGCAATCACAATAAGCATGAAAAGCATCACAAGAATCAAAATCATGAGAGACAAGAGGCACAGAGTTTCCGTGGGGAAAACCCTAAGGTGAAAAACCCCACAACTTCCTCAGAGATAGAGAGATCAATGGCTCAACCAAAGTACAACCAAAATACACTGAGATAGTCTCCTAGTAGTAGATGATCCTCCTCCTCACTAGTGCGCCACTTTCTGAGTGAGAGTGAGATACTTTTCTGAGTGATCTAAATAGAGATCACCTGATCTCTATTTATACTAATCTATTTTCCCAGTGACCTTATGGGGCCGACTTGTCTAGCTAGGTACATCCACATTATAATATATATAATTCACGGCCGACCCCACATGGTGTTCTAATAACCCATCGACAAGTACACACACTTGCGACACTTGTCAATCCACATGATGACACTTTATTATAGAGGAATAACACATCTCTAATAAGGGTACAATAAATATATATGAAATACATAGATGAAATACATTCTGAAGTTACATATACATCAACACTCCCTCTTAACTAGGAAGGTATTTCTCGACACAGATCTGCTAGACAAGTCTTCTTGTCGGGATCATCATCATCGATGCATCGTCATCATCATCATCACTGCTGCTGCTATCTCAACCAATCTCTAACTCTGCTCGTCATACGAAGCTCTACAGAGCCAGTCCTTTTTCATTCTGGATGTATGCCCACTACCTGCAGATCTTCGTCATCACTGGCCATACTATGGAATCCTCAGGACTTATTACGTGTGCCACAAAACCTTGAAAGAGCATCTTAGGTTGTTACGAGCACATGGATCTACCTATAGGATCTCCCAGTGCCATATTATATGCGACCTCACCACAAAACCTCGCAAGAGCATCCCAAGATGTTACGAGCACACAGCTCTACCTATAGGATCTCCCAGGGACAGATTATATGTGGTCACCACAAAACCTTGCAAGAGCATCCCAGGCTGTTACGAGCATGCAACTCTACCTATAGGATCTCCCAGGGACAGATTATATTTGGTCATGGAAAAACCTCGCAAGAGTATCCCAGGACTTATTACGGGCACACAGCCCAACCTATCGGATCTCCTAGGGATAGATTATATGCCATAGGACAAAACCTTGAAAGAGCATCTGCCAGATATCCCAGGGCACGAATTACATGCCATAGGAAAAACCTTGAAAGACTATCTGCAGATCTCCTAGGGCCAAATTATATGTCCTGCCAGAGCAAAACCTCGAAAGAGCATTTGCCAGATATCCCAGGGCACGAATTACATGCCATAGGCAAAACCTCGAAAGACTATCTGCAAATCTCCCAGGGCCAAATTATATGCTCATCTGCACAGCCTGATCCACGGCCATAGAGTATCAACCTGATACTCACCATACATCATCCTGTGTACACATGATCATCCTGATCATCATCACTACAACATCCTGCTGCATGTCATCTGGAGCAACATCCTGAAGCTCGTCATCCACGATCATCCTAATCATATAATGCATCTACCTGATGCATACCAAGTATCTACCTGATACATATCATCATACATGATCCACCTGATCATACAATGTATCCACCTGATACAAATACAAATACATGATACATATACATATAAATGATCCAACTGATCATATCCAGCATCCAACATGATGCATACATATATAAAATGGTCCAACTGATCATACAAAGTAGAAACCAGAACATCATCGTGTTGTTCATCATCCAGCGCTTACATCCACAACCATATGAAGGATCCTCCTTCCAACATGCTTGGAATGGCTTCAGCAAATGTGTCCATCACTTCTTCCTCGAAGTGTCCTCGATCTAAAGAACACCAAGCCTCTCCCTGAAGTACTCGAACTTCACCCTGGCTAGTGGCTTTGTCAGGACATCTGCAATCTGCTCTTCCGTCGCAACATACAGGAGCTTCACAGCTCCTCTCTGCACCATATCCCTGATATAGTGATATTTGATCTCTATGTGTTTTGAACTGTCATGAAACAATGGGTTGTCGGACAGCTTCACACAACTCTGGTTATCACAAAAGATACCAGTAGCATCCAACGGGAGATCAAATAACTCAGACAATAGCTTCCGTAGCCATACTGCCTCACAACTAGCTGAACAGGTTGCAACATACTCTGCCTCAGCTGTACTCAGTGCTATGCAGGATTGCTTCCTGCTAAACCAAGAGATCACACCTGATCCCATATTGAAGCAGCATCCAGATGTGCTCTTCCTATCTGCAGCACTGCCAGCCCAATCTGAATCAACATAACCCTACATGTTAAACTTTTGATTCGCTTCATACTTGAGCCCATAATCCACTGTACCCTTCAGGTACCTCAGAGCATGCTTTACAGCAACCAGGTGAACACTCCTCGGATCTGTCAGGAACTGACTCAATGTGTTCATAGCAAAGCAAATGTATGGTCTCGTGTTCGTCAGGTACATCAAGGACCCAATCATCTCACGATACATAGAGACATCAACCGGCTCAGATGAAGCATCACATAGAAGCTTCATATTCGATGCCATAGGTGTGGCCATGGCCTTGCAATCCATCATCCCAAATCTCTTCAAGATATCTACTGTGTACTTCCCTTGACCAAGGAAGATCTCACCTGCACTCTACCACACCTCCATACCTAGGAAATACTGCATCATTCCCAAATCTTTCATATCGAATTCAGCAGCAAGCTTCCTCTTAGTATCTGCAATCAGTCTGTGATCTCCTGTTACAAATAAGTCATCCACATACAGGAGTAGAATCACATGATTCCCTTCCTCAACCTTGAAGTAAAGGTTGGAATCCGCTTTACTCTTGGTAAAGCCCAAACTAGATAGGAAACTGTCCATCCTACCATACCAAGTTCTGGGAGCTTGTTTCAAGCCATACAAGGCTTTCTTCAAACTGCATACATATGACTCCCTGTCATGTATTTCAAAACCAAGTGGCTGCTCCACATATACTTCCTCTTCAACTACACCATTCAAGAAAGTAGTCTTGAAATCCATCTGGTGTATTTTCCATTTCATAGCTACAGCCAAGGCAAGTACTGTTCTGATGGAAGTATACCTGGCTACAGGTGCAAAAGTTTCTTCATAATCTATTCCCTCTTTCTGAGAGAAGCCACGAGCTACGAATCTTGCCTTGTATTTCTCTATACTGCCATCTGCAGCATGCTTGATTTTGTAAATCCATTTGGAAGTCACAACAGACTTCTCTTTAGGTCTTGGAACAACATCCCAAACATCATTCTTCATGATTGACGGATCATGGCATTCCATTTCTTCATCCCAGATCCTGGGAACTTCAATATCTTCAATAGATATCTTTGTTGCTGGAACAAATGTTGTAGTCCTTCTTTTGTAGGTGAAGATATACGGTCTTTCCTACAAAACAAGTTAAATTGCATGATTAGAAACATTTCATAATTTTCAAAACAAAATTCTTTACACATAAAGAAATATGTAATGCAGTCATGCAGTTAACTTAGCCAATGCTTCAATACAACATTTATCCATGTTCCATAACTTTCTAGATGCCTTCTAGTCTCTACCAGAACATTGTTAAGAGTTTGCAGTACTCCCAACATGTCAGCAAAGAGGTTTCATTCTAGATAAGTAGCAATGGAATGTTGTACAGTGCCATAGGCCACTTACCCAGTACATGCATATTAGTAGTATACTTTTCATTAATGCAATCATTCTAATATGCACAATACATATCCTAAGTCTAGGAACATGAGCATATACATCATTGAACAATTTTATTTAAGCAAAAAAATATGCAAGAAATGATAATTAAAATACTTATCTTTGTTTGTTTGTTGGGTGCACTCTCTCTGAGTCTTTGCTTCCTTGCAGGAGCTGCTGGAGTCCTTCTACACCTTTCTGTTGTGGAATGTAGAGAGATGGACAACTCCCTCTGAATATTTGCACCCTTGCAGAAACCACTCGAGTGTGCTCCCTCTTGATCTTTACTTCATGGATTACTTGTTCTTGAACTCGTATTCATTCTTGATTCCTATGCATGCTTATTAGTATCATGATTGTGTTATCCTTGTGATCTCATACAAAATCATACATTCATTAGTATACTATTAAAACACAATAATATCAAGCATGTATAGTCATGATCATTTCAAACAGAAATAATAAGCATTAGCACTCAAGGTTTATATAGGACTCTTATGGTTAGTCATTTCATAAGAAACATAACATGTCTAAACTTGTAATTACTCAAACCTATGACTCTTCTGGTTAGTCATATCATTAATTAAGGTAAGACACATAATATGCATATACCCATGATTATTCAAACTTATGACTTTATGAACAATCATCATCAATCATGCCATGCATACTTATATGATAGATCCTATGATATAAGAAACACATACCTGGTCACCATATTTGCTAGTTATGTCTAGCAATGTGTTTTTGTTCTCTTCAATGGCCTGCATAACTCATTAGTTAACTTTTGCAAAAACAAATTATGCATACCTCTATGTGATCCATAACTATGAATGAATATTTGTCTTTATGTCACCATGGCATGTTCAGGTTGTCCCTTCAATTTGTACAAACCTCCCTCTTGCTCTCCAATCACTACTACATCATCGATTGTTTTACCCTTTGGCCACATTAGGACTTGGCCATCTACAAATGCAACCCTCATACCTTTTGCATCCAATGCAGAGATGGAGAGTAAGTTCTTCTTGAGCCCAGGTACATAAAGGACTTCTTTTATCTTCAAATATTTTCCAGAATCTAGGTTGTAGGAGGCTTCACCACTTCCTTTGATTGGGTATTGATAATCATCCCCAAGTTTCACTGTATGAGTTGATTCATGTTCAGATAGATTCACAAAGGATTCCTCAAACCCAGTCATGTGTTTGGAAGCCCCACTATCAATCAACCAATCATTACAACCATGGGAGATAGTACCTGTGAGAGCAAATATTAGAACATACTCTTCTTCACTTGATGAGTCATCATCACTTTCTACCCTAGCCTTCTTCTTTGGAGGTTCATCATCCTCGGAAGCATGAGCATGGAACTTTCTTTTGCTGCCCTTCTTCTTCTTGTTGAAGTTGTTGTTATTATCCCTTTTGTTCTTGGGACAATCTTAAGCAAAGTGACCCTTCTCATTGCATGTAAAGCATCTTAGATCCTTCTTATTCTTTTGATAGGATCTTTTGTAGCGAGAGTGCTCCTTCTTGGGCTCGCTTCTTTTGGTGTGAGTTGTGAGAGCTTGATCTTCACCTCCCATCTTTTCCTCACGAGCTAGAAGTCTAGCTTCTTCTTGAGAGCATTCCTCCCATAGTTTACTCAAAGAGATCAATTTCTTTCTTGCACAGATTCCTTGAATAAAGGAGTCCCATGACCTAGGTAGGCCATTAAGAGTGGTCATAACAACTTCACCATTGTCCACTACTTCATCCACAGCTTCAAGTTGCTCCTTGATCTGAGAGACCTTGGAGAAGTAATATTGAATGGTTTCTCCATTCAACATCTTGACCCCTTTCAATTGATTCCGTAGAGTCATCTTCCGAGTTATGTTCTTCCCTTCAAATAGCTTGCTCAAAGAGTCAAACATCTCCTTGGGTGTCTTTAGAGAAGACACATGGGGTATGAGATGGTCTTTGATAGAATCAACAATGATTCTCTTTGCCTTGACCAAGTTCTTCTTATGCAATACCTTGGCCTCTTCATCCTCTGGGATAGGGATGCCTTCTTTTATATATGAGTCCAACTCATTCTCTTCCAGGATTAACCCAATCCTATACTTCCAGGCTCGGAAGTTATCAGCCCCTTCAAGCTTATCCTCAAGCTTGGTGTGGTTAGACATCTTAAAGAGTACTTCAAATGGAAATAGAAAATATTTAGGTCTTACCACTTGAAATGTTGAAAACTGGATCTGGTCCTAGATTAGTGTTTGTCGAAAAAACCCTAAAAAATCAAAATGTGAATTTCAAATTTCTGAAAGGATAGAAAGATGCACTTTGATGAGCTGATCAGCCTGGTGCATTCAGAATTTGAGATCAGCAAAGTTTTACCCTTCAGATTTGACTTTTTCTCCTCCCGGGTTCACTAGTGAGAGCCTTGAATTAGGGTTTGAGTTTACTGGAGATCTACCCAGCAAAAAATCTTGATCCAAAGCTCTAAACTTCGATTTTGGCAAGGAGCTTTTAGCTGTGTCTTCAGATTCCAGAAATTCCAATTTTTGTGGAAACCCTAATGTTTAGGGCGAAATCTGAAAATGCTCGGAATTAAATTCTGATTGGACAGATAGATGCACCTTGATGATTAGAGTCAATCTACTATACTTCTTTTCCAAAAAATGTGGAGAGAAACCCAATAAACAAAAAACTCAAGTTTTCGTCACTACAAAATGTCTTCTGCTCAGGTTAGCTCTGATACCATGTTAAATTTTGAGCATTAATTCACAATACTCTAGGATCTTTGCTGAGAGAATAACATATATAGTATATCAATGCATGACAATCACAATAAGCATGAAAAGCATCACAAGAATCAAAAGCATGAGAGACAAGAGACACAGAGTTTCCGTGGGGAAAACCCTAAGGTGAAAAACCCCACAACTTCCTCAGAGATAGAGAGAGCAATGGCTCAACCAAAGTACAACCAAAATACACTAAGATAGTCTCCTAGTAGCAGATGATCCTCCTCCTCACTAGCCACTTTCTGAGTGAGAGTGAGATACTTTTCCGAGTGATCTAAATAGAGATCACCTGATCTCTATTTATACTAATATGTTTTCCCAGTGACCTTATGGGGCCGACTTGTCTAGCTAGGTACATCCACATTATAATATATATAATTCAGGGCCGACCCCACATGGTGGTCTAATAACCCATCGGCAAGTACACACACTTGCGACACTTGTCAATCGACATGATGACACTTCCATATAGAGGAATAACACATCTCTAATAAGGGTACAATAAATATATATGAAATACATAGATGAAATACATTCCGAAGTTACATATACATCAACATCTCTAATCTGGTAAACACCCGTTAACTGAAATACAACTAGTTGTGAATCAAGTCTTACCTCCAAATGTGAAATGCCATGAATAAGAGCATCTCGAAGAAGCTCTATAACCACACTGTTCTTAGCCATATTATTCGTAGTGGGACCCAAACAAACCCCCCCGAAGAGAACAGTTGACCAGCTGGTGAGTAAATGACCCAAGTTGCTGAAGCCAACTGTTGGGTGTGGCGACTGGCGCCATCAGCAAATCCTAAGAAATGTTCAGTTGACATCTAATACACGAAATGAAGACACACATAAGGTTGACTAACAAGCACAAGCAAAACAAAAACTAGCTCTACAAAATATATAGCTATGTTACAAGAAAAAACACAAATGCCTAAGTGTAGTACTTCTTCAGGTAGAGCCCATTTCTAGGCTCAGGAAGCTTATTACCCTCGTAATATACTAGCTTGTAAGCACCTTTCTTCAGTACTATAGAAATTATGTAGGGCCCAAGCCACATGGACTTGAACTTTCCAGGTCCTAGACGTTGCTTGGCCTGATCCCAAAGTAGAACAAGGTCTCCTTCAAGAAACACCCTAGGTCTGAGAGACTTGTCGTATTGTCCTTTGACTCGTTTCTTATGAACTTCGTTTTCTATGAGCGCGTCGCGGTGCTGCTCATGTAGATGCTCTAAATGAAACAAACATTCTTCCAGTCCTGAAGTATCTGATAGTACTTTGAAAACCAATTTTAACGAAGGAATCTTGCATTCAATCGAAACAACTGCTTCTATCCCATGCACAAGTTGGAAGGGAGAGAATCCAGTAGCAGTCTTTGCATTTGCTCGATAATCCCAAAGAGCACGGTATAGCATGATGTGCCAGTTATTTCGATTGGCATTAACAGTTCTTTACAGAATTACCTTTAAATTTTTCAGAACTGCTTCGACTTGTCCATTCGCCTGTGGATAATATGAAGACGAATGTTCTTGCCGAAAACCTAACATCGTATACAAATCAGTCATCATGCTATTCTTAAAATGATTGCCATGGCCAATCGCAATTTCTTTGGGTATGCCGAACCTTGCAATAATATGATTGAATACAAAATAAGCAGCAGTTTCTCCATAAGCCTTGACAGTAGGCATTGCCTCGGCCCACTTGGTGAAGTAATCGACAACAAAGATGATATAATGATGTCCTCTAGCAGAAATTGGATTGCACGTTATATAATCAACCCCGCATTTTGTGAAGGTACCTGTTGTAATCACAGGATGAAGAGGAGCTAGATGTGCTCTCATTGTCTTGGTGATAAACTAACACGGACGGCAGTGTTTCACAGCTTCCACACAATCCTTAAAGATTGTGGGCCAAAAATACCCAGCACATAGTATTTTCTGAGTTGTTGCTAACCCAGAAAGATGACCCCCACAAGCTCCACTATGAGAGTCATTTAATACTGGTTCTGCTTCTTCTAAAGTCAAAAAACGTCATAAGATGGAATCTATCCCACATCTATACAAACTATCAGAGATGATGAGATAGATTTTCGCATGACTTTTCAGTTTGCGTCGTTCTTCTCTAGAAAAAGTGGTAGGACATCTCAAAGTCTGGAGATATACTAAAATATCTCTGTACCATGGGTCAGAGGAGGCAATAAGGAAGATATGCTCATTCGGGAATGATGATTCTTCTTCAATATGCTCTAAGTCACTCGAAAAATTTGAGATTAACTCAGTGAACACTAGTGATTTCTTTAACTTGGCTGATTGAAAGACCAAATCAAACTCTTGTAAGATTACAATCCATTTATTATACTTCCCACCGATGATGCGTCGAGTGAGAACATATTGAAAAGGATTGACTTCTGCTATAACAGTAGTTGTTCGTAAAATAATGTAGTGACGAATCCTCTTTACCACATAGCCCACAGCTAGTGCTAACTTCTCAACATGCGAATATTTAATCTCAGGAGCTATCAATGCACGTGAGAGATAGTAAAAAACATGCTCTTGGAGTGTGTCGTCCTCCTGAACTAGTACTATGCCAATTGTGTAAACAAACGCCGCTAGATATGAGAGAAAATCTTTTGCATAATCTGGCAGGCTTAACAACAGGGTTGAAAGTAGTGCGTTTTTCAAGGCCTCAAACAATGCTTGAGCAACCTCATCCCACAAGAAGTAGGTGTCTTGTTTAAGCAGTCTCATAAAACCTTTTGTGATCTTAGAATAGTTTATGATAAAGCATCATAATAAATTAGACATGCCTTGCAGACTTTGAAGTTGTCGCAAGGTGCGAGGAGGAGGCAGATTTACAATCACCTCAAGTTTCAATGGGTCGACCATTATGCCATGACTGGATACAATGAAACCCAGTAATTGTCTTGATTCGACATAGAATACCCACTTATTGGGATTCAATCGAATCTTATATTGTCTGCATCGTTCAAACACAAGTCTCAGATGAGCTGGATGATCCCGTCTCTTTTGAGAGCGCGTTGGGAGGTCATCCAAGTAAGGTTCAACTATGTGTTTGATATCGTGAAAAGAGAAATTCATCGCTCACTGGAAAGTAGCTCCAACATTCTTTAAGCCAAACAGAATCTTCTGATAAGCAAAGGTTCCCCACGAGCAAATGAAAGTTGTTTTATGTTGATCTTCGGGTTTGATTTGAATTTGATTATATCCCGAAAATCCATCCATGAAAGAAAACATCTCATGTCCTGCATAGGCATCTATGATCTGGTTGATAAATGGTGTGGGATAGTTATCTTTTGAACAGGCTTTATTCAAGTCCCAGAATTCGGTACAGACTCGGATAGTACCTTTCTTTTTATCAACCAGAACAGGATTTGAAACCCATTCCGTCATGTCAATCGGGTAGATAAATCCGGCTTTAAGCAATTTTTCAACCTCCGCCTTAATGGTAGCCGCTTTTTGAGGGTTCATAGAATGGAGCTTCTGTGTCATAGGCTTTGCATTAGGGTATGCTGTGATGACATGCTCAATGATGGCTGGATCGATGCCTGACATCTCCTCATAAGACCAGGAAAAAATGCCATGGAATTCTTTAAAAAGCTTGGTGTATAGAGCGATTTCTTCTGGAGAACAGTTTGCTCCAATAAAAATATTTTCCATGACCCCGGGTTTGGTGGAAATGTTAATCAGGATTGTTCTCGATATATTAGCCATATTCCCTTCAGCGTAAAAAACTCTCGAAGTAGAAGGAAAAGATGACAAATCAACAAATCCACCGGGTCTCATGGATAATTCTCCTCTCTCTATCCTGTCTATATTTGGAAGCAAGTAAGACCTGTGATGCATATGTTCCCATGGATGTCCAAGCCCATCATGGCTTCCAAAATGGCTTCATCAGATGGTAAAACCGTGTCTAAATAGTCAAAAGAGTGGGTAGAATTCAGTGAACATGCAGTAGCATAGTCCATATCCGACTCAGCAAAGACTGGCAGAGTCACAATATGTTCTATTGCAGCATGTTGCGCTTCTATGTATGCTATTTCTGTAATGGTTAAAGGCACTGAAGGTTCTGATATAGTAGGAAGGATCCATGGATCAGTCCTTAGACCAACTATGAAAGTTTCCGTAGAAGTACCTACATCAAAACAGATGAAAAGAACGGGAGAGGGAAGGTCAAAAGTGCCTATTAATGACCCGTAAAGCCCCGCTCCTAAAGTTTCGCTTACTGGGGTAGATTGATCAACTAAAGGAACTGTGGATTCCAATGAAGTCTGGTTGTTTCACTGAGAGAAAGAAAGCTGATCAACTGTAACGATCTTACCTTCGTGAGGGAACATAACAACTGAGAAAACTGCCGATGCAATAGCTCGCATGGCATACATCCAACTCATGCCTAATAACATGTTGTAATCAAGCAGAGCATCCAGAACTTCAATCTCTACAACATCTGTCTTACCTGTTGCGTCCCCTTCTCCATAGAACAACAGGGAAGGAAACATTAACAACATACCGGGCTTATGGCAAACTTAGCCCCAATATTTCTGCACATAAATTCCTAACCTTTTTAAAACTTCCATATGCAAATTCGTTTCAATATAAACACAGCGGAATGAACATGCTAACAAGCACTCAAACAGACAGTAATTGCAATCATACCAATCACAGCAAGGAATGATTCAACATACAGAGACCCAATCTCATTCGTATGCCATGCATGGATTCTATATTAATTCATTTCATTAAACATGGGCAATTTAACATATTGCAGAATGCAAAAAGGAATAATTTATAATCCACAGAACACTTATCTTGAGAAGATGATGTCCAACAACTGGCTACGTGAGAGCAACGTTCCACCCAACCATAGATCTCTGTCCAGCCTGTATTCTTTCAGCTGAGAGATCACCCCCGAGCTGGGCTGTGTATCCACTAAGGAGGAACTAGATGGCTCACTCACAGTCAGGGTTTCACTCAAACAGCCATGCTAAGCCAACACACGGTTGGGTTTCTCAAGCATGCAATGGGAGATGGAGGAGGATGCTAGTCCACTGAGCTCAATTCCAGAGCCACATATCCTTCAAGCTAGACTCAGCAATCCCATCCTCTATTCATACATCCACAATCGGATTTCTCACAAATCTGTCACAAACAACCCCAAATCCGTCACTGATTTTCTGGGCCATTAAAACTGGGTTTTTCCCATGGCTTTTGGGGTATCTATTGCTCCCAAATTCGCCCCAAGGTTCCTACCAATGGATCCCCCATTGGATTTCTCTATCCAATACCAAATCGGGACATTTTTGGCTTCCCAAAACGTGGGTTCTCTCACAGTCGCGATTTTCCATTTTCTCACTGTTGGGAGCTCGTTTTTGGGTGGGCAAGATGTCCCATACTTCCACAATGGAATGGGGATAAGGATGGAGCAACCCCCAAGATGTAGAGTGACTTGTGGGACAAGTCAAAAGAGCCCATACCTTCCCATACGAATTTCAGGGCTACCCATACTCCATCAAAGTCATGGACTGAAATCTCCACCACTTCCTTACAATTGGCATTAATGTCACCTAAGGAAGTCAATGGGTTCACATAATGACAAATGGCAACCTATGGGTCACTCCCATAGCCCCCTCACCACTCCCTAGTGGATACACGTGGCCCCTTCTCATTTGTTTCCTCCGTAGCCAGCTTTGGACATTTTATATTTCCTGATGTCTAATTTACATCCTATTACAATTTCCATGGCTTAAGAGCACATGGTATCAAAATATCAAATACTTGCCCTTTAAATAAAATTCGGCTTTCACTAGCGGGGCCTTGGCCTTGAGCTCCACGCTAGGAAAACATACATCACATGTACACATTATTTACATTTAAGGATAATATATCCTAAGGGTCGAATTGGGGGTATTACATTACCAGCCATTGTGATGTCAAATGATGGGAAGACTCCATGTGGACGGAAAGTTATACCATCAAATGCAGTAAGTAGTGTGTTAGAGGGGGCTAACTCGGTGGAACCCAATGCTTTCTAACAAGAAATCGACATTATGCACGTAGACGGACCCTCATCTACGAAAACTCATCCAATGGTCATAGGACCATGAACTACCTCTATCTGAAGGGAAACGTGGTACGAAAACCGGTATTTGATATCGGACATATCAAAGTGCACAGACATGTTGGATGCTTCCATACTTCCAATTGCTGCCAGAAGTGCATTACGTTGTAACGGACAACTTTGCAAAAATTCTAAGGTGGACATAGCACAAGGGGTTTGGGCTATATCTTCAACCACACTGTAGTTGGTAGCATCCCATGAGTTGGGATTGTGCGATGCACACTTCAAGACACCTTTCGAGATCTTGGGCTGTGGGTCCACAGGTATGTGGAGAAAAGTGGAAGATTTTGGAATCTCTTTATCCTTTTTATGTGCATCCGAGGTATAATTTTTTGCTCATGTTTGCAAGAGTGCATCCGAGTTAACCATGTTAATAAAAGTTTGATCAATTGAAGCATGAGTAGTGCCTCCAGCATTGGAGGTGCCAGAAGCTGAACCCTGCCCCTTAGGAAATGGATCTTTAAGTGTGGCATCTTTCTTCTCTTGAAGTAGCTTTTGGGCTTCTTATAGTAGAGGGCATTCATGAGTGAGGTGATACTTCTTGCAAAGTTTACAAGGGAGCTTAACCTTCTTCTTCTCTTTGTTACTCGCCTTGGAATTCTCTTTGCTCTTGGGCTTTTGATGGTTCCCCTCTCCTTTCTTGCCCTTATTTTTATTATTGGGCTGCTGAGGGCTCTTTTGTTTGTTCTGAACCTGGTTTACAGATTCAAAAGTAGAAGGAGAGGTTGTGATGGAGGTCACTTCTTGTAGTCGATTGTTTGATGGACAAGGCATGAACCTGTTTAGTTAATGCTTTGAAAGCTGCAGAATCCACTAAACCCGCTATGTCGTCAGCATGTGGTCCAGGTTTAGGTCGCCCAAGATTAGTGTTTGATCACGATGCATCTGGTATAATCTCATAAAGTAACCCAGATTGTGCATAAACAAGGTCTAGCTGCTGGGTTTGTAAGATGGCTTCTTCCTTTAAGGACACTCCAGAAGTAGCTACTTCCTTAGAAATATAGGGAAGGAGTGATTTCAGATACCACTCAAGAAGAAATTCTGGAGGTATATTGGCTTCAATGAGCCTCTTCCATCTTCGCTACTCCTGAATGTGGTCAGATAAGTGAGTGGCTTTATTTTGTGTAAATGTAGACAAAAGATCTGTTCCGGCATCATACCGAACAGGAAGCTGGAAGTGGTTCAGAAAAAAACAGTCGTGAGATCCCGAAAATTAAAAAATGTAGCTACAGGTAACTCAATGTACCATTTGGCTGCAGCACCAGTTAAGGTTCTTTGGAAAAGTCTCAACCTAACAGAATCTTCGTTCAATGAGTTGAAGAACACCATAAATGGAAAGTGGTGAAATGATCACCAGTTTTTCCTTCAAATTTTGGAATGTTCGAAAGTAGTTTTGGTGCGAACTGGTGGCCATGTAGCGTTATGGTACACTGGATCATTCATTAACTTGGAAAGATCTGGCAAATTCAGAGTTGCCATAAATGGTAAACGAGGTCTACAAGATGGCATTTGATAAGATGGGGTAATAAAGGGGGAACCTCCCATATTTTGACCCATGAACTGCTGGTTGGGGTTTCCCCCAACCATCTGCTGGTAGGGGTTGCCCCCAGTCATGTGCTGGTAGGGGTTTCCCCCAACCATCTGCCGGTAGGGGTTGCCCCCAGCCATGTGCTGGTAGGGGTTTCCTCCTGCCATATGCTATTGTGTGAAAGTGTTGTTGAAATTCCCCCACCCAAATGAAAGTGGGTTAGTACTATGTATGTTCGTCCACTTTGGCTGGGTGTTAGCCCTGCCATATTGTTGGTTAAGGATGTTACCCCCTCCTCCAGAAAACAAAGAAAAAGGGGTGTTTCTGGCAGGTATATTACTTTGATTCATAATATAACCTGCAAAGGTATTAAGACCAGTGGTAGTCGATGTGGATGACATAGTCATGGTACTCATGATAGGCATGGTTGCAGAGGCAGTCAAACCTACATTGGGTGTGGAAATCCAAGTACTGGGAATATTCAACCCTACATTGGGTGTGCAAATCCAAGTACTGGGAATATGGTATCACTGTTGAGTTGCAGGGGGTGGGATGCGATTCACTATATTACTGGGTCCAAAAGTAGGGGTAGAGGTGGATTTCGAAGTTGTTGAGCTCGGCATGCCTAATGTACCGAAATTAAAGCTGAAGGACGGAGTCAAAACAGAACTTCTTTGTGCCGAACTCGGTGTAGCAGTGAGAGGATGATTTACAATTCTTGAATTCATCCCCATTGTGGGAGTCTATGGGACTCCCTATTTGTCCCCTGGGTTATTCATAGTATGCCTAGGTGTGAAAAAATATGTACTATACTCAAGTTGCTCGAAACCAACCGGTACCAGATGTGGATCATTTTGTCCGGTAAGGGGAGGGTTAAAAGGAGTGTTAAAATCACCAGAAGTGATATCCTCAACCTCTAAAGTATTTCGGACTTGTTGATCCGGGGTTCTAGGCTGTGGTTCACCAGGAACCTCTATTTCACCAGTAGCTTCAACAAGACCACTAGAGTCCGTCCTTTGTCGTTGTTGTGGCGGTAGTGTCTCCACTCTAAGTGGGAGAAGGTTTTGCAACCTTCTAGACCTACGAGGATGTCGGTCTTCAACAAATATATAAGAATAAAACTAATTAAAAACCTAGTGGCCACTAAGACTAGGGGGCAAACAACACACCACTAAAAAATCCTAAGCGATCAAACCAATCAAACAGATGCCTTCCGGAGAAGAGTCTGGGATGATGAGGGCCTAGAACAGATCAATGAAGGATGAAGAATAGTTACTCGGGGTCCACAATACAATGACTAAGGGTGCAAGTGCTGGAATCACCCAACCACCTTCCCAAAGACCTGCAAGGGATTTCCTCCCATGTCTGTTATAGGTAAAGCAGATATACCCTCCATTTTCACCTGTGTATGATCCTATGGTCAGATACTAAGGCTACCATACATACGAAATATCCTGGGGGGACAGTCGTCAACGTAGTCAAAACGCATGGGCAGGGTAGCAAATCCTGAAGTCCGAAAGGACCCCCGTATGCGAATCGACTCTGGTTTATGGTGCAAAGGAATGTGAGGGAGGTATCCTCAATGATTCTGATCTTCCACGACCTCGTGCTTAACTCTTGTTTGAGTAGACCATCCCATGGTTATTTGATATATATGGGTTTACCTATATGAAAATCTTACTATGATTGTTGGGCAATGAAACTAGTTCCGAGCAATTTAAGGTGTTTTAAGCTTGAAACTCTAGCCTAAGCTAGTTGGTGTTGTGTATTCCTAAAAAAGAAAATTGTTTCTATTTGATTTTATTAAAGATTCTTTTTAGGGTTACTTTTTACTCAATGGGTAGTGCGTTGTGTGGTGTGGTTGGAATAGAAAGTAAAGTACATGAAATGAAACAAATTTCAACAACGAAAAGACTCTTTTATTTTTTCATTTTATATTCTTTCCAAAACGAAGATTAAGCAAACCTAAACAAAGCTTTTCTTTTTGTTTTCTTTTCAAATTTAGAACAAAGTAAACTATGCTACTCTGCAAAGATGATAAGCCTTACTAATCTAAACTACCAAACTTGTTTTGCTTTTTCTATTATATATAAATGAAAAAGAACTTGAAAGTAGAAGCAAGTAAGCCCTACAAAAGATGTGCAAGTATGGCAAAATGACTCTAAAGTTCACAACAGTCAAATCAATGATTCGTCAAAGACTTGTCCTACAAATTTGTTTCAAAGGAAAAATCTCTTAAACTTGGAAACAAAGTGGGAAGAAAACAAGGATGAAAGATGCTTATAAGCGGAAGGCAAACTTAGAAGAATGCTCCAAAGCACCAAACCCTAAACAAGAATACTAAGGCAAGTAGTAGGTAGGAAAGCGAACTAAAGACAACCTTACTAGCACAAAGATTCGAATGGGAATCAAACTAAGATACTTCAAACTCACTTAATACTGAAAATGACAGCAAGGTCAAGAAATGTTGGGACTCAAAAAGCTTTTGAAAACACCCCAAAGACTCCAAAAAATGGGTCAAACCCTAAATAAAAGGATGAGACACCCAAAGAGCATACTAGTGTCGCAACAAACAACAAATGCTAAACAAAACGGTTTGTATACCTACAACACACTACTAGAGTATGGACGAGCAGCTATGTCCGCTAAGGAACAATGCACGGTTTCCAAAATGAGTCAAAGGCAAACAAGACACTTCAAAAGTAATCAAGTGACCAAAAGATGACCTAAGGGACTCAAAAGAGGGTAAAGAGACTCATAGAAGGATTACAAACCTCAAAGACCAGTTAAGAAGTCCAATAACAAAGTTAGAAACCAATCCAAACAGGCGGAAAAACAAACCTTACATCAAACAGAGAGTTACAGGGATGTGCTCTACTGTGCAGTAGGAAAACTAGCGCACTCTGGAAGGTGTGCGCTATTGTGTAGTAGGTAAAGTAGGGCACAAGCTCAAGTATGGGCTACTGTATGTATAGTAGAGTAGCGCACATGTCAAGAAGGGTTAAAAAATCAAGCTTTGCAGAGGTGTAAAAAGATGAGTCAGACAAAGGAAAGTAGGTAGGGGTGACCTACAAGGCCTCTTAGAGGATTAAAGGGATCAAAAAGTATTGTAAAGACAACAAAATGGGTTTCCTAGAGCAGAAAAACAACCTGGTCCCCAGCGGAGTCGCCAGTCTGTTGTACAAGAATTCTACCTTATAGTGAGGAAAGAGACACTATCAACTTCTGGGGTGACAGGTAAACACATTGATTATATTACAGAAGCATCTATAAAGGGAAAGAGATTAAAGATCTGGAAGACATATCTTGTTAATGACATTCGATCCTAGCTTTGCTTGATCTTGTGCTCAATCTTCAACTTGATCTTCTACTCAATAGACTTGCAATACAAAGATACCTTCCTCAGCGTATCTTGACTGATATAAAGATGATAAAATTGAAATACAACTTAAACATCAAGAACAATCAAGCATTCAACCAAATAAATACACAATCCATTAGGCATTTGATTTGGGATGGGAAGGATGTCTCAACCTTTATTGTCAAAAGCAAATAATCAGTACAAATTATACTTGATCATGCAGCATGCTTGTGTAATCAGATTCTGGGCTCCTGCTCTTCTCTGACTTTGGAATTCTTTCAGCATAACAACCCTTAATGCAAGTTTCTCCTCTTGTGAGTGAGAGTCTCCATATGTCTAACCCCTCTCCTCAATCCTCCTTGTATTTATAAGACAAGGTAGGAAGTTTAGATTGAGAGGTGGTTGAATGGGAAGTTGGGGAAGTTGCAGAACCAACTGCAACTAATCCCAATTCGTCAAATTAATATATTTTTTATCATATTTTAAGGTGTGCACGAGTTTTTCACAGTGGAGTAGCGCACAATATGCAACTTTAGTGTTTATCAACCATCGCTTGCAAGTTTTTTCAGGGTGTGCGCTAGTTTACTGAAGTGGAAAAGCGCATACTAGGTCATGTGCGCTACTATTGAGCCTATGGAGTAGGGTATGGGCACTAGTATGCTGAAATAGAGTAGCGCACAGGTTAAAACATGAGGTTTTTCAGGGTTTTTCCAGCTTGCAGAAGGGTAAGTTAGGTCAAAGTATCATCTAAGGTCATCATGCTCTTCAATCCAGGTTGTCCTTTTATGTGATCGACAACTAAAGGTGATCACAGATAGAGAAGTGCAGATTTGACCTATAACAACTACCCCGACAAGAACAAAAATAATAGTAGGATTTAACCAAGAGAGGCAATAAAGTTTTCATACTACATAGAAGATCAAGAATAATAATTTCCCATTTATATAAATAATAATTTCATTCATCATACAATTAGTATTCTAGAATTTTTTATTAATAATACATTAGAGAAACATGCAATGGATTCATCACAATCCAAATATTTTCATGAAATTACACATTAAAGATTGCACATATTACCCTAAAATCCTTCAAAATCAATCAAGGTCAAATGGTTGACTATACAACCACATTTTAAAATTGATAAGGATTCCAACTTAGGATTTCCTTCACATACTTAAATACCATCTCCCCCAATATAATGGAATCAACTAGCTTAATCCAATAGAGGTAATAAAAGACAATCAAAATTTTGTAGAGAATTCTCCATCAATTTAAAAAATTTCTTAATCAATTTAATCCTACATCAGTAAGTCATACACCACATGTCCATAAATCAACATGACATAAGATTATTACTCAATCATGTCCAAGAATCTCTAGTAAGCAAACATTCTTAACAATTAACAATTTTTTTACGATAATGTTTAAACTCTTATTCTAGTTCCCATACATTACTTGTAAAATTCAATTCGAAATCAACATTCCATAGTTGAAAGATAACATTTTCCAAGTTTTCCAAACTTTTATTAAAGTTATCAATAGAAAGCAATTATCGGATCGATTTCAACATTCTATTATACAATCATTTATTAATGGCATCTCAACATTGATGTCATCTTCTTACACATTACCAAATAACACATCAAGTCATCATTCCATCATCCATTTTCAAGCATACAAACAAGCATATACACACAGAAAAATAAATAAAAATCCGACACCTCAAGTTCATAGTCATAGTTCTCAATATAAAAATGTATTGTACACAACATTTGACATGCACAAAAAAGTAAAATGTGTACTTTATAATTTGAATTTGAATTTATTTTTACACTGCTGTTCATCATCATTGAATCTTAGACAATCATATTCCACACAGAGTTACCTTCGTGTCCTATTATATTCTTCATCTTCTTGAATAGTAACTATGGGTGCATTGTCAAAATCCTTTACAACAGTGGATGGTTAAGCCACTTCTAACTGTGGTTGACTAGTCTTTAGGCTAAAACGATGCCATGGGTCTCCCATAGTTCTCTCAACCATGATAAATTATTTTTCGATATTGGTATTCCATTAGTATTTCAAACGAAATTAGGTGTTAAGGAGGATTATACACCTTTTATTTGTGGACAAGAAATATATACGAATTATCAATGTGCTCATGCATTGTTCATTAACGATCATGTTCGCAATCATGCTACATTTTGCATCACATTCATCATGGTTGATAATAAAAACCAGAAGATGTAAGGAATCAACATAAAGTCCATAAGGAGGACAATCCACAACGTAGGACTTTGGTGGATCTTGATTCATTATGGCCATGCAAATTGTTGTCTTGACTTCTGATGTGCTAGTAGGAAGTATGGCTATATCTCTTTCAATAAATGAAAGAGTGTTTTCAATCTATACTGCACAAAACCAGAGTATGTACTTTATTAGAAACAATAGGCAGAAGAAAACTTTTGAAAATGATGAAACTAATACATTCTCCAGTAAAAATGAATACAATTTGAAAATTACAATTACTTGATTCTTTAATTTTATTCAAATTAAAATCAATAAAAAACTACTTCACCAAACTTATTGATTTTATTGCACAAACCACAAATATGTTTCCATCACTCTCCTCAAATGTTAAATTATGTAGCTTATTTGTGCTTCTAGGGTGTCTGTTATTTATAAACCCCATAACATTTCCTATCACTTTTGGCCTTTCATCAATATATATGGAATTCTGTTTATGTTGATTGTTTTCTTTCATTTTCTGGTAATTTGCACAAACACAATACCTTATCATGCTCGGTATATACCTAGATAATATTATCCAATGGTCCATAATTGTTGTTTGGGAAAACACACTCCATAAGTCAATTATGTTGTTGTACACAAGGTTTACATCATTTATAGAAAAGAGTCTCAACCCATCTAGACAAGACGAAGCAATTTAGTATGTTCTCCCATTGATAGTGAAACGAGAGTTGACCTCATGAAGTGGATTTAGTTCCCAATTTTTTAATGTAATGCTTGTATTTCAATGACACTTCCTTGTCTCTGTCAATGCCATTTTCATAAGAGCACGTCCCTCCTTTAGCAACAAATAAATCTTCATGTTTTTTAAAATTTAATATGCCATTATCACCTCTAGTCATTCTTGACATGTTGCTTGATGTTTCCCCTTGTCTTATTTCCCCATAGATATCATCGCTATCTATTGGGTGTTTTATTGTCTTAATGAATTCACCAAATATTTAATTATTGATCGGGGCTGGTAATCTTAGAGTTGTGACAAAATATATGCTGAGAGAGAAGGGTACCTATGATATTGGCTCGACGGACCTTAGAAATATTTAATAATGAAAATATCTAAGGATCTTTAAAATGAAAAACTGAGTCAAACTTTAAAAATAAAACTACTAAGCTGATTAGACCTAACCAACATATCAAAATAGTATCAATCTATACAAATCTACTCTATGGACAATAATTGAAAAGACAAAAACAATACTATTCTAGGAAACAAGACTTGGTAAAAAACAAAGTACTCTTATGAAAATGGAAACTAAATCAATTATTCAAACTCTAATCTAGGAATTAGAAAGACTAACTACTATGTAATATTGAAGATATAACTATGAACAAGTTCAGAAGCTTAACTATGAAAGAAGATAAAATGTTGATATAAGATTTAAGCATGTATTAACAACAACAAATGATAAGAAAACTACCTAGTTCCAATCATCTTGAAGAACTACTGAATCTAAATGACTTACGAAAGCTAAAGAAATGCAAAATGGAAATAAATCTAACTTGACTTCTACAAAAATGTGGAAACTAAAGATAGACCAATTATAAGAAATCTTAAACATTGTAACCTATTGTTTATCCATATGAAAATGACAAACTAACTATAATACTTGTAATGAAACATTATTTTGATAATCTAACTTTAATTGAGAAGTGCAAAGTCTAAGTTACTTGATCTCTAATGAATGCTCTGAAATGCTTATCTAATTCATGCACATGCCTATCAACATCAAATTACTTCAAATGAGTTCATAAAACATAAGCTACAAGAAAATAAAACTAAACTAAGTAAAAAACTCAAATGACTGAAAATAATGTTAACTTGTGATCAAAACCTACAACAAAAACAAAGTATTGTTTTGCTACCCCTACTGCAAATCAAACTATATTCTAAGACAACTATGAAGGTGCAATAAAGCTTATCTATAACTTCAAAAGTAATCCTATACTAAACTAGGTTATGTGAACTCTTAGATATTGAAAACTAATGCATCTATATTAAACACACGTGAACTTATTAAACTTGGATTGGAACTAGTTTCTAGTCTATTCTACCTATTGAAATGAAAGAACTTGAAACAATGAAACTAAACCAAGTCTGAAGGAAAAAACACTATGTAACTAAAAGTGAAAGACTAATTAGAAACTTGAATGAAAACTGGAAATGAAATACTGAACCGATTTAAGAAATAAGACAAACTGAGATTTAACAAAGTCTATGATAGCATTGTAAACAAGTTTAAGATAATCTAGGTTCTAAGTATGAAAGTAAGTGAAAGTAACTCATAAACTATCAAAATCCTAGGGAAAAGACAACTATGCTGCTCTACTTGAACCCGAACTATTTCTCATTTGAACAGTAAAACATATGTTGAATACCAATGGATTTCATCATCATTAAAACTTGAAATAATTATTCTATGTGTGAATATAAAACTGAATATAAATTGCTGGAGTTGGTAAAGATGGATTTGAATCCCATTCTAACTACAGAACATGATGAAGTACTGGAAAATTAACCTATATTCTAGCTAATTATCTCTGCATAAAATGAAATACTCGAAATTATGGAAATGACCGAAAATTCTGGGAAATTCTGTCAAAATGTGAATGGAAGGATGAAAGAAGGTCTGAAAATGCAGTCTGAATGAAAGGTACGAATGGCCAGCCGAATGGATTCTGTAGTTATAAATTACATAAAAACACAAGAAAATTACAGTTTATAAACAACAAAATGTCACCTATAGGAAAACAAACTATATGCATAAAAAAAGAAACAAATTATTTGCAAATATAAAAAGAAACTGTTGAATATACACAAACGGAACCTTTGATTGTTGAGGGGCCCTTCCCAACAACAGGGGTTTGTCTCCTAAGCCACCCAGTCACTAACCATTAACATAAAATGAGAATGATCGTCAATAACTGAAATATAGTCTTTCTATTAAACTGAAGAAAAGTTACAACGTTTTTCTCCCTATCTATCCTTATGCATTTCTCAACCTGAGACGTCTTTATATAATGTTTACAAAGAGAGAGTAGGTCGACCCTTTCAATGTTCGACCTCTCTAAAAATAGAAGGTATTTACTATTGCATAAAGGGTCCATTAAAATGCATTAGCCGTTTTCCTCATTCCTTGCATGTTGGTTCCCTTTACGTGAATAGTTGAATGCGTTGGCAGTATGGGCGAGTGGAGAGCCGGATCTTCTCGAACAAGGGTTCACGATCCATAAGGTCTAGGTTGCCAACAAAACGAACATCGTGGTTTCTGTCTTCAATGCCCCGGAATATGCTAACCAACAAATCCGAGGGAGGGAACGAAAGTCTGAATGGAGGTTTGAATGCGGATGGTCATTTGAACGTGAATGCGTGTCCGAATGAGAGTCCATATGGAAACCATAACCTTAAGAATGAAGACTATGTGACAAGCAACGTTAGATTAACATTAATAAACCATAAAAAAAGATGATAATCAACCAATATTCATGAGATATTTAAATATATTCATACCTAAGTTCGAATGGTGGTCTGAATGGAAAGAAATATGACTTATTATACCAGAAATGGGAAAAATAGTGTCAACAGAGCACGTTCAATGATCAAAAGTGATGGAAAAATTGGACATCAACACTCCCCCAAACTAGGGATATGCCAGGTCCCACTGAGCAAAGAAGAGAGGAAGTCAGGAAGAAGGCTGAGCTGCGACAATAGCTACCTTCGACTTAGACGAGTAATAAGTAGATTTTGACTTAAGCTTCCTGAATTGGTCCTTCATAGTGTCGTGCCTCATCCGGAGGGAGTCATGGGAAGATGTTATGGATCTATTCAAGTCTTCGACACTCTTCACTTGTAGATGCAGTTCCTTATTCTCTTCACGAAGCTCAAAGATCATTTCAACGTATTTCTGATTCTAGCTTGTTAATTGTACTTTGTCCTCGGTCAACCTATCCACTACCTGATGACTTGGAGTGGGCGGTTCTGCATGGTACTCATAATCCTTGTGAGGCCTCAGTCCACTTGGAAATGTTTCAGGGTCAACACAAGTGGTTTGTTTTTCAGAAGATGTGCCTTCAGTGAGTACAGGAGCAAGTTCAAAAATAGGGGATTCAAGCAAACAAGCAGAGACATCAGCTAATGCAAGAAGGGATGTTTCAGGGATAAGGTCATTTGGATGATCTTCAGGGCTGTCTGAATGCACCGACTGAAGGATGGGATGAATAATGGGTTGGACGATGGGATGGACGATGGACTGAATGACTGCAACATCCCATAAAATACCAAAATTTTTAAAATTTTTAAATAGCAATAATTATTGAATTTGATTATGCAGAACATATAAAAATAGTTAAATCTCTTAACTAGGATAATTAATAACGAAAACACGTCGAAATTCTCAAAACAAAATATGATGCTAGTTCTAATTACTATTGCAGACTAAATGGATGCTAATCTCTTTAACAAAGGACATTTTATGATCATAACACAAGAATACATCTTCAGATCTGCTTAAGCTCTAAATGTAACTTTATGCTGTACATAGGTGTTAAATTTTCAAAATTTACTTCAATCTGATCTAGGATCTTAACTGAGAGAACAACATGTACAGCAAATCTACAGCATATCAATCATGGACGCAATAATGCAAGCACACAAGAGACACAGAGTTTACTTGGGGAAAACCATAAAGGTGAAAAACCCCAATAACTTCCTCATAGATAGATAGAGTAATGATACAACCATAATACAAGAGATAGTCTTCTCCTGGCAACAGAGCCTCCTCCTCCACAAGTACGCCACTCTCCCAAGTGTGAGTTAGAGAATAGAATGTGTAAAATGAGAGAGACACACTCTCTATTTATACACTAACTTGACTTGACCTTTACTCAACTAGGTCAGCCTTAACTTAACCACTTAACATAATGCTGACTGGGCCGACTCCCACTAGGGTGGTCTAATAACCCTTTGACCCACATGACTTATACAGGGCCGACCTCAACAAGGTGGTCTAATAACCCATCAAGTATAAGTTACAACACTTACAATATAAATGATGACACTTCCTTATAGAGGAATAATAACATCTCTATAGGAATACAAACACTTCCGTATAGAGGAATAATACCATTTCTATAGGAGTACAAAATACATATATGAAATACATGGCTGAAATACATTCCGAAGTTACATATACATCAACAATCCCTCTTAACTAGGAAGGTATTTCTTGACATAGGTCTTCTATCACAAGTCATTTTCTCTGGATCATCATCACTGGATAATCGTCATCGAGTCATCATCATCATCACTTCTACTTCTATCTCAATCAATCTTTGAATCTACTCGTCATAGGAATTTCTACAAAGCCATTCCTTTTTCATACTGGACGTAGGCCCACCACCTGCAGGTCTTCGTCATCACTGGACATACTATGGAATCCTCAGGACTTATTACGTGCATCACAAAACCTGGCTGCAACATCCTAGGCTATTACGAGCACACAGCTCTACCTGGCGGATCTCCTAGGAGCATATTACATGTGACCCATCACAAAACCTGGCTGAAGCATCCCAGGATGTTATGAGCACACAGCTCTACCTGTCGGATCTCCCAGGAGCAAATTACATGTGATCTCACCACAAAACCTGGCTGAAGCATCCCAGGCTGTTACGAGCACATAGCTCTACCTGTCGGATCTCCTAGGAGCACATTACATGTGGTCCACCACAAAACCTGGCCGAAGCATCTAAGGCCTTTTTCATCCTGTCCAGATCTCCCAGGAGCAAATTACATGTGGTCATGGCAAAACCTGGCTGAAGCATCTGAGACCTTTTTCATCCTGTCCAGATCTCCCAAGAGCAAATTACATGCCATAGGACAAAACCTCGCAATAGCATCTCAGGATGTTACGGGTACACAACTCCGACCTAAAGATATCCCAGGGCACAAATTACATGTCCTCCCAGAGCAATGTCTCGAAAGAGCATCCCAGGTTGTTATGGGTACACAACTCTGACCTATAGAATCTCCCAGACATGCTCATCTGCACAACCTGATCCATGGCCACAAAGTATCATCCTAATACTCACCATACATCATCCTGATGTACACATGATCATCCTGATCATCATCACTGCAACATCCTACTGCATGTCTTTTGGAGAATCTCGTCATCCACGATCATCCTGATCATACAATGCATCCACCTGATGCATACCAAGTATCTACCTGATACATATCATCATACATGATCTCAGTATCCACTTGATACATATACATATACATGGTCCAAGCATCCAACATGATGCATATACAAAATACATACAAATGATCCAACTGATCATATCCAACATCCAAAATTATGCATACATACATAAATGATTCAACTGATCATATCCAACATCCAACATGATGCATATATATATAAATGATCTAACTGATCATAACAAGCATTTGACATGATGCATATATACACATAAAGAGTAGTAACTGGAGCATCATCCTGATGCTCATCATCCATGATCCTCCTGATCATCATAGCATCATCCTCTTCAGATCATCTCATCATCCACGAAGCACATCCTAGATGCACATCATCCAACACTTACACCACCGACATGGGAGAACACATCTACAACCATGTGAAAAATGGATCAACAATTACATCATGACCAAGGGAGAACATATCAACCATGTCAGAAAAGCTCATGTGCATCTGCATCTTTTGGACTCATCACTTCCCTTTGGAAGGAACCTTGATCTGAAGTGCACCAAGCCTCTCTCTGAAGTACTCAAACTGCACTCTGGCCACAGCTTGGTCAATACATCTGCAACCTTCTCATCCATTGCAACATACTCTGCTTCAGCTGTACTTAGTCCTACGCAGGACTGCTTCCTGCTAAACCAAGAGATCACACCTGATCCCATACTAAAGTAACACCCAGAAGTGCTCTTCCTATATGTAGCACTGCATGCCCAATCTGAATCAACATAACCTTGTAGGTTAAACTTTTGATTCGCATCGTACTTCATCCTATAATCAACCGGATCAGATGGAGCATCACATAGAAGCTTCAGGTTTGATTCCATAGGTGTGGCCATAGCCTTGTTTTCCATCATCCCGAACCTCTTCAGGATTTTTACTGCATACTTCCCTTGTCCAAGGAAGATTTCATCTGCACTCTGCCACACCTTCATGCCAAAAACAAATATTGCATCATCCCCAAGTTCTGCACACATATATGACTACACCATTCAAGAAAGCTATCTTGAAATCCATCTGGTGTATCTTCTATTTCATCACTTTTATATTTCTCTATGCTACCATCTGCAGCATGCTTGATCTGATAGTTCCATTTGGAAGTCACAACAGACTTCCCTTCAACTCTTGGGACTGCATCCCAAACATCGTTCTTCATGATCTTCAATATCTTCAATAGATTTAAATTGCATGATTAGAAACATCTCATAATTTTCAGACAAATTCTTACACATAAAGAAATATGTCATACAGTCATGCAATTATCTTAGCCAATGCTTCAATACAACATTCATCCATGTTCCACAATTTTCTAGATGCCTTCCAGTCTCTACCAGAACATTGTTAAGAGTTTGCACTACTCCCAACATGTCAACAAAGAAGTTTCATTCTAGATAAGTAGCACTGGAATGTTGTACAGTGCCATAGGCCACTTACCCATTACATGCATATTAGTAGTATACTATTCATTAATGCAATCATTCTAATATGCACAATACATATCCTAAGTCTAGGAACATGAGCATATACATCATTGAACAATTTTATTTAAACAAACAAATATGCAAGAAATGATAATAAAAATACTTATCATTGTTTGATTGTTGGGTTGACTCCCTCTCAGACTTTGCTTCTTTTTCTGCAACTCCATTCTGATGTGGATTGTGAGAAGTGGTCAACTCCCTCTGAATATCTGCATCCTTGCAAAAAATACTGGAGTGTGCTCCATCTTGATCTTTGCTTCCTGGATTACCTATTCTTGAAATTATATTCATTCTCGATCCCTATGCATGCTTGTTAGTATCATCATTGTGTTATCCTTGAGGACTCATACATAATCACACATTTATTAGTATAATCTTAATACTATCAAAACACAATAATCTTAAGCATGTATAGTCATGATCATTTCAAACATAAATAATAAGCATTAGTATTCAAGGTTTCAGGGAAGTCTTCTTTTACTCATGCATATTCTTATTTGATCATAGAACTCTTTTGGTTAGTTAAATCATCAATCAAGATAAGAGATATAATATGCATAAAACCCGTGATTACTCAAACCTATACCTTCATGATTCTTTTGGTTAGTCATATCATCAATTATGGTAAGAAACATAATATGCATACAACCATGACTATTCAAACCTATGACTTCATGAATAATAACTATCAACAACGAAACAATATAATATCCTAAAACAAGGTAGGATTCTAGCTTGATATAGGAAAAACATACCTGGGTTAGCATGCTAGATAGTTATGTCTAACATACCCGCATAATGTCTACTGGTTCTCTTCAGTGACTTGTGCTAGTAACCTGCATGTCTCATAAGTTAACCATTGTAGAACCAAGTTATACATACCTCGTAAGTAGATCTTCTATGTGATCCATGCCAATGGATGAATTTTTGTCTTCATGTCACCATGATCATATGTTCTTGAAGTAGAACATGATTTGTCTTTCTTGGTGTACCTTTTATGTTAGCGAACAACATAAACCTCATACAACATCACAATGCATTAGTACATTCATAACTGTCAAAACCTTAATCAATGAACATCTTCTATTAAGGTGATATGACAAGTCTAGTAATTAATCAAGATTGTACTGTAATGATAAACATATGATAAACTTAACCATGAAACATACCTATAAGCCATACCTGTCAAGATTGCTTGTAATCTTCTTATGGAAGGACTTAGCCTCATCTCCCTCTGAGATAGGAACTTCTTCACTTATGCAGGTGACCAATCCATCCTCTTCTAGGATTAACCCAATCCAATTGATTTGTAGGAACTGGATCTGGAGCTGTAATAGGGTTTGTCAGAGAAACCCCAAAAATTCAAACTTTGAATTTCAAACTTACGAAAGGATATAAATATGCGCCTTGATAAGCTGATCAAGCTGGTATATTCAAAATTTGAAAACTGCAAAGTTTCACTCCTCAATTTTTCGTTTGAAACTTTCAGATTCATAGGACGTGACCTCGAACTAGGGTTTGATGAAGCCCACTCTTCTTCCCAATCAAAAGATTTGATCCAAAGCTCTAAGATTCTTCTTTTATGAGGAGCTTCCAGCCGTGGTCTCAGATTTCAAAAATTCCCATTTTTGCAGAAGCCCTAATTTTCCACTTTTCCAATCAAAATCCCGAACTAGGGTCTGATCAAGACCGACCTTCTGTCCAACCAAAACTTTTGATCTTGGTCTCTAAATTTTTATTTTGATGAGTAGCATTCAGCCATGGTCTCCGATTACAAAAATTCCAACTTTCTCCAAAGCCCTAAATTCCGGAAGCCATGAATGAAGGTGCTAAAAAATAATTCTGATTTGATAAAAATATGTACCTAATTGTTTCTGGTGTAGCTCTGAACTTTTCGATCCACAAGGTCTGAAAAATTGTCCTTAGATAGCCCGACCTGTTATCTTTCCATCCCGATAGGTCTGACCTCAATTGGATCCTCTAAGAGAGAGAGTTATGCCAAGTGTCACAACGTGACCTCTTTATGGGATAATACAGGAGAGCGAACTTGTACGGCTTTCCACGTGTCACTGGTTCAACTTCGGCCTCTAAACGTTTTTCTTGAGATAGCCTGACTTGTTATCTTTCCATCCCGATAGGTCTGAACTCAATTGGATTCTTTGAGAGAGAGTTATGCCAAGTGTCGCAACGTGAGTTTTTATGGGATAATACAGGAGAGAAAACTTGTATGGTGTGCCACATGTCACTGGGTCAACTTCGGCCTCTACAAACTTTTCTTGAGATAGTATAGTATGTGTGCAACCTGTCACTTTTTACAAAATTTCATTTGGAGCTTCCTCGCCCAAGTTATGACCTTTTTCCCAAAGTCACCTGATTTTGACTCAGATCTGGAAGAGGCAGAAACCCTATATTGTACAGATCATAAATCACAAAGTACAACGAATTATAGGTTGTCCTTTGGACACACGGTACATGGGGATCTGATATTCGACTTGTAAACGTTTCAGATCTGAAAACTTCTCCAAAACGGATTTATAGCGAAATTTCTATGATGACTGGTTTTTGCTATATCAGGCCCTAGCATCATAAGTGCAACAAGTGTCATACATGCCATGTCATGCCTTCTTTCAGGATAGCTCTGATACCATGTTAAATGTTAGGAATTTACTTCAATCTGATATAGGATCTTAACTGAGAGAACAACATGTACAACAAATCTACAACATATCAATCATGGACACAATAATGCAAACACACAAGAGACATAGAGTTTACTTGGGGAAAACCATAAAGGTGAAAAACCCCAATAACTTCCTCAGAGATAGATAGAGCAATGATACAACCAGAATACAAGAGATAGTCTTCTCCTAGTAGCAAAGCCTCCTCCTCCACAAGTGCGCCACTCTCCCAAGTGTGAGTGGGAGAATAGAATGTGTAAAATGAGAGAGGCACACTCTCTATTTATACACTAACTTGACTTGACCTTTACTCAACTAGGTCGGCCTCAACTTAACCACTTAACATAATGCTGACTAGGCCAACCCCCACTAGGGTGGTCTAATAACCCTTTGACCCACATGGCCGACCCCCAATAGGGTGTTCTAATAACCCTTTTACCCACATGACTTATACAGGGCCGACCCCAACAAGGTGGTCTAATAACCCATCACGTATAAGTTATGACACTTACAATATAAATGACGACCCTTCCGTATAGAGGAATAATAACATCTCTATAGGAATACAAACACTTCCGTATAGAGGAATAGTACCATCTCTATAGGAGTACAAAATACATATATGAAATACATGGGTGAAATACATTCCTAAGTTACATATACATCAGCAATAGGTTTGTATTATTATAATTTTCTTGGTAATGTGCTGACAATTTGTTTTGTATGATGACGAAGGGGTCCTACGAGGTACCTTGAGGTTTACTTAGCTATGTTTAGCTAAGGCATTTGAATCCTGCTTCCATGTGCAGAACACAGGTAAGAAATTTTAGGACAAACCTGAGTTAAGAGTACATATGTCTTTCAATTCTTCGTCAATGTAATATAAAAAATACTAAGTACTTCCTTGCAAAACAAGTTACTGAAGGTATGGATATTTTCGTTTCAATTCTCATTTACGTGTCAGCTTAAAAAAAATTCAGTCTTATTACAGTCACATTGTCATTTTTGTTTTTATATCACTATATTCATTATCTACGAAAAATTATCCTAATATGACTATTATTATTAATATCAAAACGATGATACCAACATCCAATTGTAACTCTATTTGAAATCTTGTGAAAATATTGTTTATACTATTTCAAAATGAACTATCATTGTATTGTGCACCAACAGAACTTTAGACTATCATAAAGTCTCACATTTATCATTTGATTAACTATACATAGCTAATATATGAAATATATAGTGAATATAGTGCTTATGCCATGAACTAGCATTATAATGTGTATCAACACAACTTAAACTATACGTAAATGACTATACATATACAATAGGAAAGAATTATATACAACCTATAGTAACTATGTATTTACGCACCATACAATAGAAAATATTACTATTATCACAATGCCTGGTGTAAACCTTAGGAACTACTATAAAATGTAAACTATGGATCTAACATTGCAATGATTATGATTTTGACAAGGTATTCAAGCTTGGTACTTGGTATGCCTCCAATCTATCGATATCAAGCCCTAGAATTTACGTTGCCTGCCTGCTTAGTGAAATGGAAGCTTAGTTGGATGGTCTTCACATGATAGAGTTTACAATGAGCACCATATGATGTTGAGTTGTGCCTTACTCTAGCCCTCGGTCTGCTGAATTGGCAACTTGGTAGATGCAACAATCAATGTGGTATTGATTGCAATTATCTCTCGAATCTCAGCGTGCCCAACTGGCAACTATTCCACCGTTGATCTTTACAAGATCTAGCGCTTGGAAAGAAACCCTAGTCTTTCGTTGGTAAGTAACAAATAATTGCTTTCTTGGTCTTCATTTCACGTTTAGTGGTAAGGTTTGAAGAGTTGATAGTGATGCTGCAATGTAGGGTTTAGAGTTTCACTGTTAGGAGGACTCCTTCCTCAGTTTCAAACCTTAGACCTATGAGATAGAGTTTATATGTTATAGGCTTATGATCATGGTGAGCTAGAGCCACGACTCAGCTATTGTATTTGTGGGGAGGTTCTTCTGTCAGTTTGTTTGAGTGTGAGTCAAACTGGGGTTCGATTCTCTGAGTCCTAAAATAATTCTATGAATTCGAACTCGTATTTGCTGCAATTGCTATCAGGCTTCATTGTTTTCTTGGTGTGAGGTGTCTAAGTCCAGGAGATTCGACGCTAACGGTAAGTTTTCAATGATAGTGATAGTAATACTGTAATACTTAATTTATACTTGAGTTTTTCTTGTTTTTAACCCTTTCAAACTGTGACTAGCAAGTACTACTTCATTGAAGAATTTATATGGGCAAAACTTCGAATGAGGATGTTACAACTACCTCTTGGTAAGCCTCAATGGTTCTCGAAACCTCGTAGGTACCTTTGGCATGGTTTAGTAGGTGAATGCAATGTGACGAGAGTTGGAAATACGACCCTCTTCGGAGTAATGGCCGAGTTTTAAGTTTTATTTTGAACTATAGTATAAAGAGGATAAACCATCAATTTTTAAGTTGTTATTCGGCGCTATAATGATTAGCTGCCTTGTTTAAAAATGACCTTGAGCTTGTTTTTGTGTTGCTGGTTGTTAGGGGGAAGACCCTGTGTAATTTTGAAACCTTGAAAGGTCTGCAATGTAAACTCTGTCGAATTTTTATTATACTATTGAACACAAACTCATAGAACCGAGGGTTCACTTTCTTCTATAAAACAATGGTTTGTTTTGTACTGAAATGTTATAATTTCATTTAAATAATGGTTTAAGAAATCGTTTGTATAAACTGTTGATAGATAGACCCTGTACTTCGTATCATTTTTGGAATTGAAGTTTCAAATAATGATGTTCTAAAATTTGGTCTATCGTATGTTTTGAAATGGCTAAACACCATAGGGTTCGATCTTGTTTCAATGAATGAAACCCTACCTTGTAGGTTTCATTGGTAACCCTGAATGTTCTGAGCATTCAAACCCTAGAACTGGGCCTTAACTTGTGTCTCTAAAGGTTTCGACAATGTGTATGTTTCTTCTTAGGGTTTCATAGGTAACGATACAAAAATATCATGTCTTCTGTTAAGTGATGTTAAGTGCTATTACGTGCCTTATTAGTATTCTTAACACGAAAAATAGATAGTAAAGTTAATAAAATATTGTTTAGGGTTTGGAAAAATATGTCTGCTATAAGTTCATAAATCTTTATCTGTTGTTTTCATGAATGGCTTGATATGAAGTTTATTGAACTGTATACTAAATGAATGTTTAAAATCTAGGGGCTGCAAAATATTAGGGTTTTGTATTCTATAGTGAAAGTATTTATATTTAATGATTGAAATCTATATTAAATATAAATGTGATAATTAGTGATGAAAAATAATAAGTGTTTACTTATCATTTGTAAGTAACACTTTGTATAGAGAATAGTTTGCAACTACTATATTTCTTAGAATATAAAATGTCTGAAACCAATGGATTTCTAATATTGGAATGCATATAGTTACTATTCGAAAATAGATGGATTTGAATTGGAAAATATAGACCTGTTTAGAAATAAAAGTGTTCTTCTTTTATTATGAAATAGAGGAATACTATACACTCGTTTACACTATGTTGTACTATTTCCGGAGTTTTAGACATGATTGAAGTGGCAGAATTTAAAAGAATTACTACTGTGTTTATCTATTCATTCAAATGGCATTCTGCCTATCACTTATCTCTATTAATTTTATTTTCTGTACTAGAGTACTATACAGATAAGAGTATGGGAAAAATACATAAAAGAATTTAATATTTCATCTAATTTACTTATTCATCCTTAAAACCTATCATCTTTAAGTCAGAAAATAACATAGTCTCTTATGTATAACTGTAATTAATAATTCTACCATGCATAAATTCATTTAACTATAAACAAGAAGTCAGAACAGTAGAACCTGGTTGACTGTAGGAGAAACAAACAGCCCAAGGAACCTGTTCCACCCAGCCTATTCCTTAATACAACCAAATTACTTACCTTAGGACCCCCGAGCCTGTTCATTGAACCACCAAGAAGAAGAATCTGTAGAAGTCTTAGTTCATCAACTTGCAGTAGAATATAGATTATCCAGTCATAAAGACTCAACAATCGAAAAGACCTGCACCAACACCTCTGGTTTTCCTTCTCAGAATAACTAGCAGACTCACAATGCTCTCACACTTTAGCCTCCCTATTCGAATCTCTCAGTGATCACCTGATACACTTGAGGAATATTTCTGCAGAAAATATTGTGGAGCTGCCTGCTCAATTCGAATTGCCTTATCTAGGTTTCTTAGGCCTTTTAGTGGTTAACCTGTTCATTAATGAGCCATCAACTCTCTTCCACGCACCTGAGGGATAATGACAAAAGTTTAGGGGTAGTTGTCCCATAACCAACAACTAGTGGTGGAGTGCAAATCCTGCCATTTGTCCCATGCCTTCTAACAACTTTCATTCCTCCTAGTGGGTCAGTGAACACTCATTTAATAGTTCCCTTGGGTGTTTGTCTCCTATTTAATTTATTAAATAATAATAATAAGTCATTACATTAATCCTTGACCAGATTCAGTCATAATTACAAAACTTTGTAATTAAAATTTAATATAATGTATTTTGCAATAAAATAATTAGTCTTCAGAATTTTGGTAGGTGACAAACACCCCCCCTTAAATCTCAACATCGTCCTCGATGTTGTTTAATCACTCTCTGAGTGTTTCTGAAATAGAGTTGGGTATGATGCCCGCATACTACTGTCCAACTCCTAGGTTACCTCTTCTGGGCTAAGGTGCTTCCATTGCACCTTTACCTTCCCAATGGTGCGATTCCGGAGTAGAGTTTCTCTCCTTTTGAGGATACAATCTCGTTTCACCTGAAAATCGCCATCTTGTCCCACCTGTACATCATTCTAGTTTACAACATGAGTAGCATCGTGTACATATTTCTTTAAAATTGATATATGAAAAAAATTATATATCTTTAGATTCGGTGGAAAAGCCAGTTGGTATGCCATGGGTCTAACCCTTAACAAAATTTTGAAAGGACCACAATACTTGGGTGCCAACTTGGCACAGCTTCCCAATTTCAATGAACTCTTTTTCGGTCTTACCTTAAGAAAAACATGTTCACCAACCCGGAACTCTTTATGAGTCCTTCTAATATCTGCTTGACTCTTTTGCCTATATTGGGCAGCTTTAAGATTTCTTTGTACCTGTTTCACAATTAGTTCTAATTCTTGCAACAATTCAAGTCCTAAAATAACTCTATTTACTGGGTCATTCCAAGAAACAGATGTATCACATTTCCTACCATAAATAATTTCAAAAGGGCTAAGCCTGGTTGATGCATGATAATGGTTGTTATATGCAAATTATGCTAAATGCAAGTAGTCCTCCCATTTACTAGGTTGGTCCTTAACATACATACTTAGCATGTCTTCCAATACCTGATTCACTCTTTTTGTCTCTCCATCCGTCTGTGGATGAAATGTTGAGCTGAAGTTTAAGGTTGTATTCAACCCTTTAAACAAAGATCTTCAAAAGTTTCCAGTAAACTTAGAATCACGGTATGAAATTATCACTTTTGGTATCCCATGTAATCAAAAAATCTGTTTCATGAATATTTCTGCAATGTCTGGAGCCTTATGAGTGCTCTTTACAGGTATAAAATGTGCTCCCTTCCTGAGTTTATCCACTACCACCATGATGGAGTCATTTTGTTTCTAATTTTTGGGTAGTCCGGTAATAAAATGTATGTTTATAATCTCTCATTTCTAGCTAGGTATAGGCAATGGCTGTAACAGTCTAGCCGGATGCTGATGTCTAACCTTCACTTTTTGACAATCTAAACACTTAGCTATATATTTTGCTACTTCATCCTTCATTCTGGACCAATAGTACTTTTTTCGTAACATAGTGACGGGTTTTTGATAACCTGGATGACCAGAATAATGACTTTTGTGCATCTCATCTAAAATCAGAATTTTTACTTTTGGTATGTTTGGTACATACAATCTATTTTTGTACAACAACAGTCCATTTTCTTGTAAACTGTAATCTGCCATAGAATTTTCAGAATTGCTATCTGCTGTCTTTTCTTGTAATTTTTTGTATTCTTCATTCGTTTCAATCCCTAAAAAGATTTGATTTTCTAAATCTGTTGAGTATGTACTGATGGCTGAAATAAAATTTAACTTTGCTTTACAACTTAATGCATCAATAACCTTGTTCTCTTTCCCTTTAATGTGCTGAATTTCAAAATCATATTCACTTAGAAAAGTTAGCCATCTAGCTTGTCTAGCGTTCAAATTTGTCTGATCTAATAAATACTTCAGCCCCATGTTATCTTTCAACAAGGTAAATTTTCTGCCAATAAGATGGTGACGCCACATTTTTAAAGCGTGAATTACTGCTAGTAAATCCAAATCATAAGTAGAGTAATTCTTCTCATGTATTTTTAGCTTTCTAGACTCGTATGCAACAACATGTCCCTTTTGTGTTAGAACTCCATTGAGTCCATCATTACATGAATCTGTGCATACTATAAAATCCTTATTAGGATCTACAATCCTCAGAATAGGTGTTGTAGTTAGTAATTCCTTTAACTTCTTAAAACTGTCTGAACATTTTTTATCCCTTACAAAATTCTTTCCCTTTTTTTTATAACGAGGTTATGGGGTTTGCAATCTTTGAAAAACCTTCTATGAATTTTCTATAATATCCAGTAATACCGATAAATGATCGTACATCTGACAAATCCTTAGGAACTGGCCATTCATTAATGGCTTTTATCTTATTGGGGTCAACTGAGATTTCTTCCTGATAAATTATGTGTCCTAAATACTGAATCTTATCCTTGTGAAAGTCACATTTACTAAACTTAGCATATAACTGATGATCTCTCAGAACTTGTAAAATAATACGCAGATGTTCATCATGTTCTTATTTACTTTTAGAATATACTAGAATGTCATCTATGAACACAATAGTGAACTTATCCAAGTATTTGTGCAGAATATTGTTCATTAGACACATAAATACTGCCAGGGCATTAGTCAATCCAAATGGCATGACTACGAACTCATAATGTCCATATCGAATTCTAAAGGCTATTTTAAAAATATCCTCATCCTTCACACAAACTTGATGATATCCTGACCTCAAATCAAAATTTTAAAATATCGTTGCTCCACGCAGCTGATCAAATAGATCGTCTATGCGAGGCAACGGATATCAATTCTTGATTGCCATCTTATTCAGTTGGCGATAATCTATACAAAGTCTTAGAGTACCATCTTTCTTCTTAACAAATATAACAGGTGCTCCCCAAGGAGACACGTTGGGTCTTATATTGTTTTTATCAATCAATTCCTTCAACTATGATTTCAACTCATTTAATTCCAGTATATTCATCCTATATGGAGCTTTAGAATTCAGTACCACTCCTGGTATTAACTCAATGGTAAAATCTAGCTCTCTCTTAGGGGGTAATCCTGGGATCTCTTTAGGAAAAACATCCTGGAATTTTTTTAGGACAGGTATATCTTCTAGTTTCAGTTTGTCCTATTTGGTAATTAATTCCTCATTTAGTACATTCACAACAAACATTTGACATCCTTTTCTAACTGCTCTCTTTACTTGCATAGCTGAAATTTGTCTGAGTGATGTCTTTCTTGGAATGCCTTTTACTTCTATTGTTTCTCCTTCATCGTTTAGACAAGTAAAACTTTTCTCATAACAATTTAGAATGACATGATGGGCTTCTAACCAGTCCATTCCAATTAATATATCATAGGATCTTAAAGGTAAAACATTCAACTTGGTTTGTGTCTTTAACTGATTCATAGATAAAACACAACTTTCAATAAAATCAGATACTTTTCTTTTTGTCCCTGTTGCTAGTCTAACTAGCCAGGATTTATTGAATTTTTATGTTTTCAAATTAAAACGTTCTACAATATCTGGTGATATATAACTTAGGCTAGCATCTGGATCAATCAAAATAGTAACAGGGTGGTTTTGTAGCATACCTTCAATCTCTACCATAGAGACTTGATACTCTGCTTGCCTGTTGTCTAGAACTGCATTAATTCTGGGCATCTCCCTTGCCAAGTCTCTCACAGTAGGTTCAGTTTGTATAGAATGAATATTATTAGCTATCTGCTTCCTCTTGGGGCATTCTAAAGCATCATCAGGACCTTGACACTCAAAACATTGGATAGGTGCCTTTTGGTCATTAGTCCTGGCAGCATTGGGAGTATTTCTAGAAGCTGTAAAATTCTGTTGTTGTAGTGCCCCTAGAATGACTGTGGACCTTAAGGGCACCTGTCGAGTGACCCGGCTGAACAACTTCGATATAATGGTCTCTTGAGCCTTGTTATGTCTTAAATGATTGAGGAAAACCTGAAGATGGGAATGACGAAAATAATTGATAAATGAATTAATGAATTGAATTATATGTGTGGACTGAGATAATTGATTGATCAGTTCTTGCTTAAATGCTTAGCCTTGATTGGTCAAGTCAAAGTATAGTAGGACAGCTACAACCTTAGCTTTGTGACTTGGGAGGACACAACTGATATGCGTCATAGCTTTCCGCATTTATTCTGAACTTCGGGACGAAGTTCTAAATAAGTAGGGGTGTATGTAGTGCCCCTAGACTACTGTAGACATTGAGGGCACTTGCTTAGTGACCCGACTGTTTGAAACATTAATAAAATAATCCTTTGATTTTATTTTGAGTATATTTATGATTACGATTGATTGTAAATCAATAAAATAATGATTTATGTTTGTGAGAAATATGCGTAGCAACAAGTGAAACGGTTCACCGAAGGACACACAAAGGAATATGAAGGGTCGTAGAGTACAGGTAAACCACACATAGGGGGAGCGACGACGATGTCGACTTCCGACAAGAATACCACGCATGAGCAGATAAGCACTGATCCGCTTGCTCAAGAGGAATGCGTGAGGGCGTACGAGGTAGGCCACGACGGAGCTGGTCACGTACGAGTTGAGGGGCGCGCAGTGAGAACGGACTCACTCCTCAACGCCATTAGTCCCTAGATAGCATGTAGACGGAGGATGGATGGTAACGATTCCTAAAATCCCTACAAGAGTTCCCGCAAGTCAAAACGGAAAGATGGTGGCAGAAGGGCCCGACGATGCGGTACCCTGTCGAGAAATGAAAGAATGGACGCAAGGACCCAACGATGCGGTACCATGCCAAGGAATGGAAACCATGGATGACTGGACCCGACGGAGTGGTGCCATGTCAGAGAATTAAAGTTAAGGAACCAGGAGCCCAACGGCATGGCACCATGATCCTAGTGAGTTTGATTGTTAAATTAAACTGCATAAAAACTTAGGAGAATAACTCTAGATTATTATTTAGCAAATGCATAAAAAAAAAATAGTTTAGACATTTGCACATGAATAGTTGTTTTTGTTGAGCATTTAAAATAATAGAAATCATTATTTAGGAGCAAAATAGAATCCTAAGATTAGACACCTAGTCAACTAAAAGATAGGAGTTGATTAAAATATCTGGGGGACAAACTAGAGCAAACTTAGGGATGTAGGTGCACTTCCCAGAGAAACTGACACTTGGATGGGTGAGTGTTTTAATTAAATAATTAATTAAAAATATTTAATTATGCATGAAGCGACATGTGTCGCAGGAGATTTTCCTTTATAAGGAAGGCTTAGGGAATGGGTAAAGGGCCCATAATTTGGACGATTGTCGTAATTTTTGAATGCCTCAAAGACTTGCTGCTATCTAAGGGTTTGGCCAAGAAATCCTGGTGGGAAGGGAAACCCAAGCTGGATTTCTGAAAAACGTGTGTGAGATCTACGACCCAAAGCTCGGGGGAGGCCATGCGACTGAAAGCATGAGCCTATGGTTGGGTGGCGGAGCTAACGGTTGCTTCGCCTATGGTTAAACGAGCTTTGCTGGTTATGGTTATGGTTTGTTTTAATTTGCTAGTTTATTCATTTATTTAGTTTATTTATCCAATTGTTATGCTTTCTAATCTCTTTTGTATCAAGTGGTTGAGTTTCAGGTTAAACAGGAAGGACCCTAGAGGAGGGGCCCTACAGTTGTTGATTATTTCTAGGATTGTTTCCTTGAAAATTCTGATTCGAAAAGTTTTTTGTTTTGGAAACCAGAATTTCCACTAAACCTGAAATTTTTCTTTTTCAGATCAAAGTTGTTTGGTTTATGATTTTTCCAATTAGATATCCCTTCTCTTTTCCGATTAGTGTCATAACAGACAGTTGCTTCCTCATGGCCTCTTCTAAGGTCTTTGGATTGTCATACTCTATTATGTCCTTGATGTTGAAAGGTAGACAACTCAGGTATCTTTGAATCTTTGGTTTTTCTTCCACGAGGTATGGCACATACCTCAACAAATTTAGAAATTTAATGTTCATATCTTTCATGTTCATAGTTCCCAGCTTTAAATCATAGAATTCCTTGGATTTTTCTTCATAGTATTGTTCAGATTAGAATTTCTTCTTAAAGTACCTTTTAAAAGTTATAAAATTCACATCCTTGTCTTTGATGCCCTTCGCTCTTTTGATGTCCTTTCACCAAATATCTGCCTTCCCAATCAAGTTATATATTGCCATCTTTGCCTTCAATGATTATGAGTAATCATAAATTTGGAAGTACTTCTTCATGTCGAACAACCATGATTCTACTATATCTTCTTTCTCAGTTTCACCATTGAAGGTTGGGGGTTTGATTTTCTTGAACTCCCCAGAAATCTGTTCATACTGTTTGTGACTTTTTCTTTTGGGTTTGTACTCTCCTTCACCGCTATCACTTGAATAATTACGTTTCTTTTTGCGTTTTTCATTAGCAACTTCTGATGATGTTGAAATGATGTTCGCATCATCATTTTTCATTTTCGTACCCCTGTCTCGATGAGGTAAGTCTTCAATCTTGGAGGTATTTTCAACCCCTATATTCTTTTCATCAGTTGGGCACTGCTCGAACAGTACTTGGTTAAGTTCCTCTTGTGCTTTCAGAATTTTCCCATTGTCTTGTTTTACAGATCTGATTTCTTCTTTTACCTCTTGAAATGCAATTAACAATTCTGATGAATTGTCATTTAATTCGCTATGGACTTCTCCTTCATAATGACGTCCCGTGCTATGACTATTGGGTCGAAATCTGTCCTCCATATGTTCAGTCGATCCTTCCATAATTGTAGCTTAAAACAAATTCGGTATAACACAAATAATTTAAATTTTAATTAGTAAGATTTCTGTTGTAATAAAATTTTCTGTTGCGTGTTCTTTGGACCTTTTCAGGACTAGAGTTCGAACATGGGATCTGATACCACATGTAACATCCCGTAAAATACCAAAAATTAAAATTTTTTAAAAATAGAAATAATTATTGAATTTGATTATGCGGAACATATAAAAATAGTTAAGTCTCTTAACTAGGATAATTAATAACGATGACACGTCGAAATTCTCAAAACAAAATATGATGCTAGTTTTAATTGCTATTGTAGACTAAATGGATGCTAATCTCTTTAACAAAGGACATTTTATGATCATAACACAAGAATACATCTTCAGATATGCTTAAGTTGTAAATGTAATTTTATGTTGTACATAGGTTTGTATTATTATAATTTTCTTTGTAATGTGCTGACGGTTTGTTTTCTATGATGATGAAGGGTTCCTTCAAGGTACCTCGAGGTTTACTTAGCTACGTTTAGCTAAGGAATTTGAATCCTAATTCCATGTGCAAGACACGGGTAAGAAATTTTATGACAAACCTGAGTTAAGAGTACATATGTCTTTCAATTCATCGTCAATGTAATATGAAGAATACTAAGTACTTCCTTGCAAAACAAGTTACTGGAGGTTTGGATATTTTCGTTTCAATTCTCGTTTACGTGTTAGCTTAAAAAAATTTCAGTGTGATTACAGTCACATCATCATTTTTGTTTTTATATTCTAAATTCATTATCTATGAAAAATCATCCTAATATGACTATTATTATTAAAATCAAAACGATGATACCAACGTCCAAATGTAAATCTATTTGAAATGTTGTGAAAATAGTGTTTATAGTATTTCAAAATGAGCTATCATTATATTGTGCACCAACAGAACTTTAGACTTTCCTAAAGTCTTACATTTATCATTTGATTAACAATACATAGCTAATATATGAAATATATAGTGAATATAGTGCTTATGCCATGAACTAGCATTATAATGTGTATCAACACAACTTAAAATATACCTAAATGACTATACATATACTATAGGAAAGAATTATATACAACCTATAGTAACTATGTATTTACGCACCATACAATAGCATATATTACTATTATCACGATGCCTGGTATAAACCTTAGGAACTATTATAAATGTAAACTATGGATCTAACATTGCAATGATTATGATTTTGACAGGGTATTAAAGCTTGGTACTTGGTATGCTTCCAATCTATCGATATCAAGACCTAGCATTTATGTTGCCTACCTGCTAAGTGAAATGGAAGGTTATTTGGATGGTCTTCACATGATAGAGTTTACAATGAGCACCATACGATGCTGAGCTATGCCTTACTATAGCCCTCGGTCTGTTGTATTGGAAACTTGGTAGATGCAACAATCAATGTGGTATTGATTGCAATGATCTCTCGAATCTCAGAGTGCCCAACTAGCAGCTATTCCACCCTTGATCTTTAGAATATCTAGGGATTGGAAAGAAACCCTAGTCTTTCGTTGGTAAGTAACAAAGAATTGTTTTCCTGGTCTTCATTTTTCGTTTAGTGGTAAGGTTTGAAGAGCCGACAGTGCTGCTGCAATGTAGGGTTTAGAGTTTCACTATTAGGAGGACTCCTTCCTCAATTTCAAACCTTAGACCTATGTGATAGAGTTTATATGTTACAAGCTTATGATCCTGCTGAACTAGATCCACGACTCATCTATTGTACTTGTGGTGAGGTTATTTTATCAATTTGTTTGAGTGTGAGTCGAACTGGGGTTCGATTCTTCGAGTCCTAAAATAATTTTATGAATTCGAACTCATATTTGCTGCAATTCCTATCAGGATTCATCGTTTTGTTGGTGTGAAGTGTCTAAGTCTAGGAGCTTCGACGCTAATGGTAAGTTTTCAATGATAGTGACAGTAATACTATAATACTTAATTTATACCTGCGCTTTTCTTGTTTTTAACCCTTTCAAACTATGACTGGAAGGTGCTACTTCGTTGGAGGATTTCTATGGGAAAAACTTGGAATGAGGATGCTGTAACTACCTCCTGGTAAGCCTCGGTGGTTCTTGAAACCTTGTAGGTAGCTTTGGCATGGTTTAGCTGGTGAATGGAATATGACAAAAGTTGGAAAATACGACCTTGTTCGGAGTAATGGCCAAGTTTTATGCCTTATTTTGAACTATACTGTGAAGAGGATAAACCCTCAATTTTTAAGTTGTTGTTCGGCTCTGTAATGATTAGTTGGGTCGTTTAAAAATGACCTTGAACTTGTTTTTTTGTTGCTAGTTGTTAAGGGAAAGACCCTGTGTAATTTTGGAACCTTGAAAGGTCCACAATGTAAACTCTCTTGAATTTTTATTATACTGTTGAACAAGAACTCATAGAGTCGAGGGTTCACTTGCTTCTGTAACACAATGGCTTTTTTTGTACTGAAATGTTATAATTTTGTTTAAATAATGGTTTAAGAAATCGTTTGTATAAACTGTTGATAGATAGACCCTGTACTTCGTATCATTTTTGGAATTCAAGTTTGAAATAATGATGTTGTAAAATTTGGTCTATCATATGTTTTGAAATGGATAAACGCCACAGGGTTCGACCTTGTTTCAATGAACGAAACCCTACCTTGTAGGTTTCATTGGTAACCCTGAATGTTCTGAGAATTCGAACCCGAGAACTGGGCCTTAGCTTGTGTCTCTAAAGGTTTCGACAATGTGTATGTTTCTGCTTAGGGTTTGATAGGTAATGATACAAAAATATCATGTCTTCTGTTAAGTGATGTTAAGTGTTGTTACGTTCCTTGTTAGTATTCTTAACACGAAAAATAGATAGTAAGGTTAATAAAATATTGTTTAGGGTTTGGAAAAATATGTCTGCGATAACTTCAGAAATATTTATTTGTTGTTGCCATGAATGGCTTGATATGAAGTTATTCAACTGTAAACTAAATGAATGTTTAAAATCTAGGGTCTACAAAATCTTAGGGTTTTGATTCTATAGTGAAAGTATTTATATTTAATGATTGAAATCTATATTAAATATAAATGTGATAATTAGTGATGAAAAATAATAAGTGTTTACTTATCATTTGTAAGTAACACTCTGTATAGAGAATAGTTTGCAACTATTATATTTCTTAGAATATAAAATGTCTGAAACCAATGGATTGATAATATTGGAATGCATATAGTTACTATTCGAAAATAGATGGATTTGAATTGGAAAATATGTATCTGTGTAGAAATAAAAGTGTTCTTCTTTTATTATGAAATAAAGGAATACTATACATCTATTTACACTATGTTTTACTATACCTTGAGTTTTAGACATGATTGAAGTGGCAGAATTTAAAAGAAATACTACTGTCTTTATCTATTCATTCAAATGGCATTCTTCCTATCACTTATCTCTCTTAATTTTACTTTTCTATACTAGAGTACTATACAGATAACAGTATGGGAAAAATACAGAAAAGAATTTAATCATTCATCTAATTTACTTAATCATCCTTAAAACATATCATCTTTAAGTTAGAAAATAACATAGTCTCTTCTGTATAACTGTAATTAATAATTCTACCATGCAGAAATTCTTTTAACTGTAAACAAGAAGTCAGAACAACAGAACCTGGTTGACTGTAGGAGAAAGAAACAACCCAAGGAACCTGTTCCAACCAACCTATTCCTTAAGATAGCCAAATTACTTTCCTTAGGACCCTTGTGCCTGTTCACTGAACCACCAGGAAGAATAATCTGTAGAATCCTTAGTTCATCAACTTGCAATAGAATATAGATTATCCAGTCATAAAGACTCAGCAGTCAAAGAGACCTGCACCAGCACCTCTGGTTTTCCTTCTCAGAATAACTAGCAGACTCACAATGCAATCACACTTTAGCCTCCTTAGTCAAATCTCTCAATGATCATATGATACACTTGAGGAATATTTCTGCAAAAAATATTGTGGAGCTGCCTACTCAATTCGAATTTCCTTATCTAGGTTGCCTAGGCCTTTTAGTGGTTAACCTGTTCATTAATGAGCCATCAGCTCTCTTCCACCCAGCTCGGGGATAATGCCACAAGTTTAGGGTTATTTGTCCCACAACCAATATCTAGTGGTGGAGTGCAAATGCTGCCATCTGTACCATGGCGTCTAACAACTTTCATTCCTCCTAGTGGGTCAGTGAACACTCATTTAACAGTTCCCTTGGGTGTTTGTATCTTTTTTAATTTATTAAATAATAATAATAAGTCATTACAATCATCCTTGACCATATTTGGTCATAATTACAAAACTTTGTAATTAAAATTTAACATAATGTATTTTGTAATAAAATAATTAGTCTTCAAAATTTGGGTAGGTGACAATGACAGACTGAGCATGGTTTGTCCTTCCTTGTTTAATGGGTATTTGTGAGAAAAGTGGGGGATTCATGGCCGTGTCCTTATGGATAGGCTCACGAGAGGAAGATGAACAGACAAGGTACATTTCTCCTGAGGTACCCTCATCAAACTGTATAGACTTAGTGTCTCATTTGGCTCGGGCAGAGGTTTGGGTAGGCTCATCAGCACAAGTTTGAAATCGATGGAATTTCTGAGAAGCAGAGGCTTTAGCAATGGAATTCTCAGCCAGATGGGGGTTCAGTACTTCAAACACAAAATGTTCCCTTGTTTTCCCCTTCTCCCTCAACTGATGAATAATCAATATTTTAATGAGGCAATGGTGGAATAAACTACCAGTTGGGTTAGCTGTATTTTTCCTCATTTGGTTCGACATTTTCTCAAGGCTCTTCAAAAAATAAAATGGAAAATTGAAGGCTTGGTTATTAACAAAATGAGCTAATAATATGAGGTGGAAAGCCTTAAAGATGGTAAACTTACCCTCACAGGTTATCAAGCGGACGATGATGGCTAAGGGCTCGCAATATTCTGGCTTAATCCACTCCCGGTGGAACCCTTTTGTGCCTACAATGTGTTGATAGTCATATCTGAGAGAAAATTCATGAGCCATCCAATGGAGGAAGGGGTGCTTGTGGCAATGAGCACCCTCCCTTGGAAACTTTGTAGACAATGCAATAGACTCCTCAGTCACAGGAAAGGTAAGTTAGCCAAACCTAGCCATTTTTTCATCGAATCCCTTCGAAAATAGGAGTGAGATATCATGATTGTGGCCCTGTACAGGAAGGAGGAACGGGCCCCAACCTGCTTGAAGAAAAATCTCACGGCATGCTTTGAATTCAGGGATACAGAGCAAATCTTGGTAGCTCCCAAGCTCATGGCGGATCGGCATTGTTAAACGGAGGTAGACGGGTGCAAGGATACATGGGATGTGAAGAATTCAAGGAATGCAAGTGGATGGACTCAAAGAGGATGAGAGTGAGCAGAATGAAGGTAAAATTCACTCAGGCATCGGTTTAAATCATGGTCGATTTGAACGTTTGAGTGATCGTGAGATGTAAATTTGGCAAGTTTAAACGATCACGCCATCATTCAGAACTTTGAATCATGTGCCATAATAAAGATGTATGCGTTAATGAATTTGTATGGTTGTGAAATATCAAACCATGTCCAAAGTAAAATTTAGACAAGTTGAATGAAATTTTCATCATGGGATTATAATCATAGGGTGAATTAAAAAAAATCATGATGACCTTTGATTAATAAAACGACAGCTCGCATGATGATTTTTGTATATAACTTAATAAAGAGTTAAAACCATATGATAGTCATATAACAATTCTGAAAATCGCATTGATGCAAGATTGGTGGATTCGTTTGGTGAAGTCGAGATGAGTTGAAGAATGAGATCATCTGCAAAGATGACATTTGATAGTTCATGATATGGTTAGTCAATTAGATTTATAGTCAAAATTCAAAAATTAGATACCTTAGCACACTTGATCATGTTGTTATAAAGCTATGGTTTCATTCAGATCGTCATTTGACACTTCATTCGATATCTCATTCATTCGCTTCATTTGTCACTTCATTCGGATCATCATTCAACCCTTCATATAGACCTTTTATCTGTACAAGATGTGCTTTCCTGGATCTGACTGCTACTAATTATGCCAAGATTTTCTGAGGCTTCTAGCACACAAAAGGACGATGTATTCCTACTTTTCTGAAACTTCAGTCGCGTTGTTTCTTTGTTTATTAGGGATCAGAATAGTCTTTCTTCTGCTACTAACATTATTCCTGAAACACATATAATTTTATCAGATATGAATGAACTTTTTTATAAATAATCAGAAAATAAAGACAATTTTGATCCTCCCCCAAACCAAAAATATGGCATGTCCTCAAGCCATCAAATAAAAATTGATTGGTATTCAAATATTTACAATTTACAGTTTATCCAATAACTCTAGAATGTTGTTGTTAATATATGAAAAGGAAACATTACTAGATATATATAAAAGATAATCCAAACATATAATTATTCACTATACTTAACTTTTACAAAAGAACATATGCCTCTCTTCGTCAAAGATTTTTTTCGATAAAGTTACAGTGGCCATTGTATAAAATTAAGAGAATGTCAAACTTAATCAGATATTCTCGTCAATGCTTCTCATAGGAACTCAGTCAAATTTCCCCAGAGTCCCAGAATCATAGTACATAGAGAAATCCCATCAAATTTCACATTCAGGTCCCTGGAAATATTAAGTATATGGCCCCACCTGGAAAGATAAGAAATATTTAATCTCATGAAGGTTAGGTAACCATTCTCAACACAATCTTGAAACTATTCTCCCTTGTCCAATTGATGGAGTTCATTTCCTTAGCTCAACCATACGTACCTCTCTCCGATCAGACTTTCAACAATTTTTTTTTTTAAGACTCATTTTTTGATAAACAAGATTTCCTCCCCAAGAAAATTCCCCTCTATTAGTTGGGCATGTTTAGTACCCCTTCGAGTTTACCTGGTCATACCATAGGTCGGTACCCGCTGTTAGCAAGCCTGTTGAGTACTTTGGTGGGTTAACCTCTTAAACCCTTTTTGCATCAGAGGCTCTTGTCCCAGTGTTTCCACCCTCTATAGATATTCGACAATGAATTGCCTAAAAGTGAGTGGATGGGGGAGCAGCTCTGAAAAACATGCTATAGAATGGGATGATATATGGGTTGGAAGACAACTGTTCTTATATAAACCAAGTAAAATAAAAAGTATTTTTGAATCAAAGATACAAATGGTTGATTGTATGAGTGTGTGGTGGATGGAGCCAAAAGATAATAGAAAGAAGATCTCTCTAGTCCAAGTTGCCTTCCTCAAAAGATTACAATGGTGTTTCTCGAAAGTAAGATCCCCAAGTTTCCCTTCCTGTTGTTGTTCAGAAAAGATGGGTCTACTTACTAACTGGACAACAAGGTCAAAATGTACCGAGAGCCTGTGGGCCTCAGAAGGAGAAATTTTTTTTAGTTATCAATATCCTTTTAAAGATAGGATCACTAACATAAGATATCTGAAAGGCTTATTAGACAATACAAAGAACATTTTAACTTTTCAACATAAATTTCAGTTCTTAAAATAATCAGGAGAAAAGGGAGAGAGATGTATTATAAATATTTAGAGCACTTTGCTTTTTCAGATAATGTTTTTATAAGCTGATTATAGAGATAAGGTTCCTGTAATCAAACTACAAACCACTTGTTAATTGATGATTCAAATTTATTCAAAGAAAAAACATATGTACAAAGAAAAATTACATGAAAGTTTATCAAAAACTAGGGAAAAAGGAGAAGCATCTTCCTTTCTTAATTGATGAAGTCTTATGAGCTGATCATAAGAGTGAAATACCCGTGTAAATACAAACAACTGTAAAAAATGACTCTTGTTTATTTAAAGAACAAAAATATATTTACATATGTACAAATGAAGATAACCCAAAAATAATTCAATAACTAGGAGAAGGAGGGACTTCCCCTTCAACTAGATCCATCTCCTTTTGTTGTGAGACATTCTGCACAAAATGTTGTTTAGACATTGGTTGATGATAAAGTCTTAGTCTATTTCCATTTACAACAAAAGAAATTTTTGAATCGTCAATTGTCTTAATCTCAATAGATCCATTATCCAAAGATGTAACAATTTCATATGGACCCATCCAACGGGTAGTCAATTTACCTTTAAAGTTTTTATACCTCAAGTCAAATAGTAATGCCCAGTCTCCAGTTTTGAATTGATTTTGTCTAATATATTTATCATGCCACGTTTTGCATTGGTTTTGTTAATTTTTGAGCATTAATTCAATATACTCTAAGATCTTTACTGAGATAATAACATGTACATCATATCAAGTATAACAATGCATATCAATCACACCAAGAAATCACATGATACAATAGACACACAGAGTTTCACTAGGGAAAACCATAAAGGTGAAAAACCCCACAACTTCCTCAGAGATAGAAAGAGAAATGATACAACCCAAGTACAAGAGATAGTCTTCTCCTAGTAGCCACTACTCCTAGACTAGTGCTCCACTTTCCGAGTGATGTAGGATTGAATAATGAGATGATCAAATAGATATCTCCTGCTCTCTATTTATACTTGTCCCAACTTTCCTAATACACTAGCAGGGCCGACTTCTCTAGGAGAGTCTAATAACCCATGGTTACATTAATCAGGGCCGACCCCACACTTGTTAGTCTAATAACCCATCACAGGAAGTTACGACACTTGTTAATACAAATGATGAAACTTCCTTATAGAGGAATAATAACTTCTCTATAGGATTACAATATAGATAGGTGAAATACATTCTGAAGTTACATATACATCAAAACTCCCTCTTAACTAGGAAGGTATTTCTCAACACAGATATGCTAGCACAAGTCTTCTGCTCTGGATCATCGTCACTGGATCATCGTCATCGAATCATCGTCATCATCATTGCAACTGCTATCTCAATCAATCTCTGATCTACTCGTCATAGGAAGTTCTACAAAGCCAGTCCTTTTTCATACTGGATGTAGGCCCACCACCTGCAGGTATTCATCATCACTGGCCATACTGTGGAATCCTCGGGACTTATTACGTGCGTTACAAAACCTCGCAAGAGCATCCCAGGCTGTTACAAGCACAGAGCTCTACCTGTAGGATCTCCTAGGGACATATTATATGTGACCTCACCACAAAACCTTGCAAGAGCATCCCAGGCTGTTACGAGCACACAGCTCTACCTATAGGATCTCCTAGGGCCATATTACATGTGGTGATGGAAAAACCTCACAAGAGCATCTCAGGACTTACTACGGGCACATAGCCAAACCTATCGGATCTCCCAATATTATATGCCATAGGACAAAACCTCAAAAGAGTATTTGCCAGATATCCCAGGGCCATATTACATGCCATAGGAAAAACCTCGAAAGAGTATATACAAATCTCCTAGGGCCAAATTATATGTCCTCCCAAGAAAAACCTCGAAAGAGCATTTGCGAGATATCCCAGGGCCACATTATATGCCATAGGCAAAACCTCGAAAGAGTATCTGCAAATATCCCATGGTCAAATTATATGTTTATCTGCACAACCTGTCCATGGCCATACAGTATAAACCTGATACTCACCATACATCATCATGTACATAATGTACATGATCACCTTAATCATCATCACTGCATCGTCCTGATGCATGTCATCATCGCATGATCATCCTGATCATCGTCATAGCATCATCCTAATGCATATCATCTGGAGAAACATCCTAAAGCTCATCATCCATGATCATCCCAATCATACAATGCATCCACTTGATGCATACACAGTATCTACCTGATACATATCATCATACATGATGTACCTAATCATACAATGTATCCACCTGATACATATCAAATACATGATCTACTTGATCATATAATGTATCCACTTGATACATATACAAATACATGATCTACCTGATCATACAATGTATCCACCTGATACATATACAAATACATGATCCACCTGATCATAACAAGCATCCAACATGATGCATATACATATACATGATCCAACTGATCATAAAAAGCATCCAACATGATGCATATACATAGCAGTAACTGGAGCATCGTCCTGATGCTCATCATCCAGCGCTTACATCCACATCCATGGAAGGATCCTCCTCTCACCATGCTTGGAATGGCTCCTACAAATGTGTCCATCACTTCTTCCTTGAAGTGTCATCAATCTGAAGAACACCAAGCCTCTCTCTAAAGTACTCGAACTTCACTCTGGCTAGTGTCTTCATCAACAAATCTACAACCTGCTCATCTGTCGCAATGTACAGGAGCTTCATTGCTCCTCTCTGCACCATATCCCTGATATAGTGATATTTGATCTCTATGTGCTTCAACCTGTTGTGGAACAATGGGTTCTCACACAGCTTCACACAACTCTGGTTGTCATATAAGATAGCAGTAGTATCCAACGGAAGATCAAATAACTCAAAAAGTAGCTTCCTCAGCCATACTGCCTCACAACTAGCCGAACAAGCTGCAACATACTCTGCTTTGGCTGTACTCAGTTCTACGTAGGACTACTTCCTACTAAACCAAGAGATCACACTTGATCCCATACTGAAGCAGTGCCCTGAAGTGCTCTTCCTATCTGCAGCACTGCATGCCCAGTCTAAATCAACATAACCCTATAGGTTAAAATTTTGATTCGCATCATACTTGAGCCCATAATCAATTGTACCCTTCAGGTACCTCATAATATGCTTTACAACAACCAGGTGAACACCTCTGGGATCCGTTAGGAATTGGCTCAATGTCTTCACCGCAAAGCAATTATCCGGTCTCCTGTTCGTCACGTACATCAAGGACCCAATCATCTAACGATACACAGTGACATCAACCGGATCAGATGAAGCATCACATAGAAGCTTTAGGTTTGATGCCATAGGTGTGGCCATGGCCTTGCAGTCCATCATCCCGAACCTCTTTAGGATCTCTACTGCATACTTCCCTTGTCCAAGGGATATTCCATCTGCACTCTGCCACACCTCCATACCTAGAAAATAGTACATAATCCCCAACTCCTTCATCTCGAACTCGGTATAAATATTCCTCTTCGTGTCGACAATCAATCTATCCTCACCTATTACAAACAGGTCATCCAAATACAAGAGTAGTATCACAGGATTGCATTCCTCAAACTTGTAGTAAAGTTTGGAATCCGCTTTACTCTTAGTAAATCCCAAACTAAATAGAAAGTTGTCTATCCTACCATACCAAGTTCTAGGATCTTGCTTCAAGCCATACAAGGCTTTGTTCAACCTGCACACATATGACTCTCTGTCATGTGTCTCAAAACCAAGTGGCTGCTCCACACACACTTCCTCCTCGTCGACTACACCATTCAAGAAAGTTGTCTTGACATCCATTTGGTGTATCTTCCATTTCATCACTGCAGCCAGAGAAATTATTGTTCTAATGGAAGTGTATCTGGCCATAAGAGCAAAATTCTCTTCATAATCAATCCCTTCTTTCTCGGAGAAGCCACAAGCTACAAATCTCTCTTTTTATTTCTCTATGCTGCCATCTGTAGCATGCTTGATCTTGTAGATCCACTTGGAAGTCACCACATAATTTCCTTCAGGTCTTGGGACTACATCTAAAACATCATTTTTCATGATCAACTGCTATTCCTCGACCATGGCATCCTTCCATTCTTTATTTTCCACTGCTTCTTCATAACCAGAATTTTCTTTCTTCAAAATGTCACAGACTAAGGCAACATAGCTAGTATGAGATCAAGTTCTCTTCCTTTCTCTGTGTTCTTCTTCTGGAATGCCATACCTTTCTACATCTTGAATGATCTCTCTAGCCCATCTAGGTTTCCTCTTATGAGATTTCTTCTCATGGGGTGGATCTACATGTATTTGTGGATCTTCAACTTCACGATCTACTTCTGGAATTGCTTCATTCATGGTGGTGTCTTGAAATATGGTTTCCTTTGGTTATTCATGATCTTCAACAGGTTCCTTCCTTGACTTGATGAAAGCTGAGTCCTCATCAAATGTTACATCCCTTCTAACATCAATATTCTTGAACCCTGGAAAGTATATTCTGTAAGCCTGTGAGCTTTCACTGTACCCCACAAAGATGCCCTTCTTTCCTGAAGGATCTAGCTTTATCCTCTTTTCCTTTGGAACATGAGTGTATACTGGGCAACCAAATAGTTTGAGATGGATGACTTTAGGTTTCTTATGAGAGAATACCTCTTATGGTGTCTTGTTGTCCAATATCTTGTGAGTTGTTCTGTTCCACACATATACAGCTATCCTAGCTACTTCTTCCCATAGATGCATAGGCGGATCCTAGTCATGCAGCATTTCCCATGCTGCTTCCATGATTGTTCTTTTTTTCCTTTCTACAACTCCATTCTGTTGTGGATTGTAGGGAGCAATCAACTCCCTCTTAACCCCTGAATCACTACATAACTTCTTGAAATCACCTGAAGTGAATTCTTCGTCATTGTCGGATCTGAATGTCTTGATCTTCTTATCATTTTGATTTTCCATCAAGGCTTTGAATTCCTTGAACTTATCAAACACTTCATCTTTGTTCTTCAAGAAGTAAACCCAATTCTTCCTAGAGAAATCATCAATGAAAGAGACATAATATACATACCCACTCAGAGAAGTGGATGACATCGGACCGCATACATCGGAGTGGATAATTTCCAAGATTCCTTTAGCTTTGATTTCACTGCTTGGAAATGCCTTCTTAATGTTCTTTCCTTTTGCACATCCTTTGCAAACCCCTTCATGATTTGTCTTGATTTTAGGAAGACCCTCTACAGCTTTACTTGCAATTGGTAGTGCTCTATAGTGCACATGTGCAAGCCTTCTATGCCAAAGTTCACTTGGCTCCATGGATTCATGTACCATGGCATGTTCAAGTTGTCCCTTCAATTTGTACAATCCTCCCTATTTCTCTCCAATCACTATTGCATCATCTATGGTCTTACCCTTTGGCCACATGAGTACTTGGCCATCTACAAATGCAACCCTCATGCCTTTTGCATCCAATGCAGATATGGAGAGTAGATTCTTCTTGAGCCCAGGTACATATAGAACCTCTTTCATCTTCAAATACTTTCTAGAGTCTAGGTTGTAAGAAGCTTCACCACTTCCTTTGATGGGATATCGATAGTCATCCCCAAGTTTCATCTTATGGGGTGACTCATGTTTAGATAGGTTTACAAAAGATTCTTTAAACCCATTCATGTGTTTAGAAGCCCTACTGTCAATAAGCCAATCATTACAACCATGAGATATAGTACTTGTGAGAGCAGAGATTAGAACATATTCATCTTCGCTTGATGAGTCATCACTTTCTGATCTAGCCTTCTTCTTGGGAGGTTCATCATCCTCAGTAGCATGAGCATTATATCTTTTTTTGTTATTCTTCTTCTTGTTGTTGAAGTTGTTGTTGTTGTTGTCCCTTTTGTTTTTGGAACAATCTGCAACAAAGTGTCCCTTCTCATTACATGTAAAGCATCTTAGATCCTTCTTATTCTTTTGATGGTTGTGAAAGGATATCTTGTAATAAGAGTGCTCCTTCTTGGGATTGCTTCTTTTTGTGTGAGTTGCGAGAGCTTGATATTCACTTCCCATCTTTTCTTCTCGGGCTACAAGCCTAGCCTCCTCTTGTGAACATTCCTCCCACAGTATGCTAAAGGAGATCAACTTCCTTCTTGCACAAATTCCTTGAATAAAAGAATCCCATGACCTTGGTAGGCTATTTAGAGTGGTCATGACACTTTCACCATTCTCCACCACCTCATCCACAACTTCATGTTGTTCCTTGATCTAAGAGACCTTGGAGAAATAAGAATGAATGGTCTCTCCATTATGAAGCCTTACCCCTTTCAATTGATTCTGCAGAGTCATCTTCTGATTTATGTTCTTCCCTTCAAATAGCTTTGTTAGGGAATCAAACATCTCCTTGGGTGTCTTTAGAGATAACACATGTGGTATGAGATGGTCTTTGATAGAATCAACAATGATCCTCTTTTCCTTGACCAAGTTCTTCTTATGCAAGGCCTTAGCCTCCTCTTCCTCTGGCATAGGGACCTCAAAACTTATGTAAGTATCCAATTCATTTTCTTCCAGGATTAACCCAATCCTATACTTCCATGCTTGGAAGTTATCAGCCCCTTCAAGATTATCTTCAAGCTTAGTGTGGTGAGACATCTTAAAGAGTACTTCAAATGGAAATAGAAAAGATTTAGTTCTTACCACTTGATTTGCAGAAATCAAGATCTAGTGTCGGATTAGGGTTTGTCAGAGAAACCCTAAAAATTCAAAATGTGAATTTCAACTTTCTGAAAGGATAGATATGCCCCTTCATGAGTTGATCAGCCTGGTATATCCAGAATTTGAAATATGCAAAGTTTCACCCTTCAGAAATGCCTTTTAGTCTTCTCAGATTCACTATGGAGGACCCTAAATTAGGGTTTGAGCTTCCTGGAGCTTCACCCAACCAAAAATATCGATCCAAAGCTCTAAACTTCGATTTCAGAAATTCCTATTTTTGTGGAAACCGTAATTTTTAGGGCAAAAAATGAAAGTGCCCAGAATTGAATTCTGATTAGACAGAAAGATTCTCCTTGATGAGTAGAGTTAATATGCCTTACTGCTTTTCCTAAATATGTTGAGAGAAACCCAATAAACAAGAAACCCTAGTTTCCACCACTGCACAATGTCTTCTTCTCAAGCTAGCTCTAATACCATGTTAATGTTTTAGCATTAATTCAATATACTATAGGATCTTTACTAATAGAATAACATGTATTACATATCAAGTATAACAATGCATATCAATCACACTAAGCAATCACATGAGACAATAGACACACAGAGTTTCACTGGGGAAAACCATAAAGGTGAAAAACCCCACAACTTCCTCAGAGATAGAAAGAGCAATGATACAACCAAAGTACAAGAGATAGTCTTCTCCTAGAAGCTACTCCTCCTCAACTAGTGCACCACTTTCCGAGTGATGTAGGAGTGAATAATGAGATGACCAAATAGATATCTCCTGCTCTCTATTTATACTTGTCTCGACTTGCCTAATACACTAGCAAGGTCGACTTCTCTAGGAGAGTCCAATAACCCATGGTTACATTAATCAGGGCTGACCCCACACTTGGTGGTCTAATAACCCATCACAGCAAGTTGCGACACTTGTCAATACAAATGGAGACACTTCCGTATAGAGGAATAATAACATCTCTATAGGAGTACAATATACATAGGTGAAATACATTCCGAAGTTACATATACATCAACAGGTTTTGTACTAGAATTGTGCGTTGAATGGCCTCTTGTCTAATCTTGTCTAATTCATTTATTTGCAAGGTTTGTTGTCTTTGTGCTTCTTCCAGATCCATCCCTAATTGTGCAACCATACGAAAGGTTTTTACTTGAAACTCAATGGGTAGAAGAACTTGTTTACCATAAACAAGTTCATAAGGTGTGTGGCCAGTGGTATTCCTCCATGTTATTATATAATCCCACAAGGCTTCTGGAAGCCTACCTACCGAGTCTTTGTGGTGTAGCTAGATAGTCATGGTCAGGATGGTCGCTAATACCTTATTTGTGGATTCTACTTAACCATTAGCTTGCGGGTGATACGGTGAATACTTACAATGTCTAATACCATATTTTTTAGTAAGTTCTTTCATTAACTTGGAGGTAAACTGAGATCCTTGATCAGTGACAATTTCCCTAGGTACACCAAATTGGGTAGATATCTTTTCATACATAAACTCTACCATGGATTTTTCTGTGGCTCGAAATTAGGCTTTAACTTCCGCCCATTTAGTGACATAGTCTATACAAACTAGGATATACTTCTTTTTGCGAGACATAGGGGAAATTGGTCCTACAAAATCTAGAGCCCATATTTCAAAAGGATCAATCATAACCTGAGGCTGCAAGGGCGTCTCATTAGACGGCATAGGTCTACACATTCTTTGACAACTGTCACATCCCTTGACATACTTGGAAGCATCTTTGAAAATGCTTGGCCAGTAATATCCAGAGTGAAACACTTTGTATGTTGTTATCTTATCAGAAAAGTGCCGACCACATGGTCCACCATGACATGCATGGAGGATCTCTTCCATCTTATCCTCTCATACACATCGTATGATAATAAGATCAGGACCAGTACGAAAAGGTCATTCTCAACCCAAGAATAATTAGAACTTTGGACTATGATTCTACGCTTCTCAAGTGGGGAGACATAGTTTGGTAACTTATCAGTTGTGAAATAAATGGATATGTATGCAAACTAAGGGGTTTTAATAGACACAACGAACAGATGTTCATCAGGAAAGTTATCATTGACGGGACTAGCACTATCGTCAATTTGAATACGAGAGAGAAAATATGCTACCACATTTTCTTGACCGGGATGATCAACAACAGTGATGTTGAATTCTTGTAGTAAGAGAAGCCACCAAGTCACCCTGCCATTGGTGATTGGTTTGTTCATTAGAAATCTAATGGTCGAGTGGTGTGTGTGTACAAAAACTTCCTAGCCTATGATGTAGTGACAAAATTTATTAATAGCATAGACTAATACCATAAACTCTTTTTCAGTATTAGTGTATTTTGATTCTGCAAGAGTCAAATTCTTGCTAGCAAAGTAAATGGCATATGATGCTTGTCCTTCCTTTTGACCTAAGACTCCTCCTATGGCCATGTTAGAAGCATCAGTGGATATATGAAAGGGAAGGGACAAATTGGTTCCCCTAAGTATTGGTGCCACTGATAGCTTTTCCTTTAAAATTTCAAAAGCATGTTGACAAGGTTCAGTCCATTGAAAGTCAGTATCTTTCATCATTAATTTGAACATAGGTGCAGCTATTTTGGTGAAATTTTCAATGAAACGTCTGCAATAGCTTGCATGGCCAAGGAAGCTTCTCACCTCCTTCTAAGTTTTTGGAGGAGGGAGATTAACAATTATTTCTATCTTGGAAGGATCCAACTTAATTCCTTGAGGGGAGACATGATGTCCCAAAACTATACCGCCGGTTAATAACATCTTGCATTTTTCATGACTAAGGGATAAGTTTGTTTCTTGGCACCAAATAAGAACTAGTTCAAGGTTATCAAGGGATTCTTGAAAGGTATTTTCATATACTGTAAAATCGTCCATGTATATTTCTACACAATCATGTATAAGGTCAGCAAAAATTCCTAATACTGCACACTGGAAAGTGGCAGGTGCATTACATAAGCCAAATGGGAAAACTCTATAGGCATATGTTCCCCAAGAACAAGTAAAGGTGGTCATGTCTTGATTCTCATGTGCTATCAATTATACCAATCGAGGAAGGAGAAGTATTGTTTCCCTAGAAAGGTATCTAACACCTGATCAATGAAAGGTAAAGGGAACTAATCCTTAAGAGTGGCCTTATTTAATTCTCGAAAGTCAATACAGATATGCCATTTCCCTGTAACCTTGTTTGGAGCTACCACCAGAGGAGACACCCACTTATTGTTAGAAATTGGGTAGATGAAACCAACATTGAGGAGTTTTTGTAATTCCTCTTTGACTATATCCTTTAGGGATGGATTCATCCTTCTCTAAGGCTGCCTTATAGGAGCTATCTTTTCATCTTTGTAAATGTGGTGAATACAAGTATCTGGGTGTATACCCTTCATATCAGTGTATTCCCATGCAAATGCTCCAATTTGACTTTTAAGAACTTTTAATAACTGCTTTTGTTGATTTTCATCTAAGCTTGCATTTATGTGTAGAAAATTTTCAGGACTGACCTCACAAGGTACAATATAGGATCCTATATGTTCTTCGATTGCAAAGACACAAGGAGTATTTGTAAATGTGGAGAGGCTCATGTTTTCTTGGAATTCATCTCCAAAAATTTGATCAAGTTGGGAAAAGGACTGGGGAAAGTCTATACATGTTGTGGAAGAGAAACATTGATTCAACACATTTTCAGTAGTTTGTTCTTGAAGTTCCTAGGAGTAATCACTAACAAGTGAAAGTTCTTCCCAGTTTTCATCCCCAAAAGTACAATCTAACCAAAATATATTTTCGGTTACCGGTTGTGCTGGTGGGTACAGGGCAAGTTTCCTTGTAGATAAACCATCAGAGATAATCATCTCTCCATCCATACATCCTTTAAATGCATTAGCAGTTGTTATCCAAGGTCTTCCCAAAATAATATGTTGTCCTTTTGAAGGATCCTTTCATTGTATGACCATAAAGTCCACAGGATATTCCCATGAAGCCACTAATACAATAATATCATCTAGGATTCCAACAGGTTGTACCATAGTGTGGTCTGCTAATTCCACCACTATTGGGGTAGGACAGAGAAACTATACCAAATGGATAGCTTCTAAAACTATGGTAGTCATTAGGTTAATAGCAGCCCCTAGATCGATAAGTGTGTTTCCTATAGGAGTGTTATTGATGATAACATTTACCACAGGATTTCCTGGATTGGTATACTTTGGAATTCTCGGTTGATCTTCTATGTAATCTGATATTTCACCTATGACATGAATTGTATGAGGGTCTTTCTGTTTCTTACCTAGTCTTTTAATACATATTTCCTTTATCACCTTACTATAAATTGGTATGTATTTAATAGCCTGTAATAAATGGATTTTGATACAAATATTTTTCAATTCATTAATGATATTATACTTTGGATGAATTGTAGGTTTCTCTATTGCTAGATGCTCTAGATATGGGGGTACTTTTCCTCCTAGAGTTACTTCTTTCCATGGATGGTTGTGTGTTGAAGCTTTTGGAATAACCACATCTTTGAGAATGGCATCATTCAAAATTTCACTAGGTATATCTTCTTCTTCATTCTCTTCTTGAATGATAACTGATGATTTGGGTTGATCTTGTAGAACTCTTCTAAACCGCAATTGAATTTCATGCACTCGTGTGGTTGATATGACATAAGATGGAAGAGTTTGTAATCCAATGTTATTAAGAGCTTTAGTTGGTTTGTTTTTAGGTTTTGGTATTGGTTGTGCAGGTAATATTGTGGGTCTTGGGGGATTCATGTTCTAGAAATGGTGAGGTTGATTTGTGATGGGGGGTAGTGAAGGAATTACAAATCGAGGCAAAAGTTGCTGGATATTAGGTGGGTAAGGATAGTAAGGAGTAGGAGGAGGTCGTTGAGCATATTCTTGTCCTCTCCATACATGTTCCCATTGCTGATGTTGAGCATTCTGAGGAGGATACTGAGGTGGCCAATTTTTCTAATTTGAGGTGTTCCATTGTTGAGGTGGTTGATAAGGGTAATAATAGGGCAGAAATTGTAATTAGGGATCATGATATGATGGTTGATCTCTAGGTTTCCAAGGCCTCCTAGATGTTTCACAAAAATTTCCACTCTTATATATGGCTTGCAACCTAGGCAACGATGGAAAGTTATCAGTCGGATGTTCTTCCGTACAAAGGTGACATACTGAAACATTATTCAATGGACATTCTCATTGGGGATATTTACTTCTACACCTAGGACAAAAAATACTCATTGTTGCATTCCCTTCATCCTATCTCTTCTTAGCTTGTAATGCATCTAATTGAGAACCCATGGCTCCTAAAATATCTGTTTTGAAGTTTTCTAATAGGTTTCCCAATTTTACCCTTGTAACTCCACTAGGACTAGAGGTATTTCTTTTTAGGTTTCTAGTATAAGATTCCTGAAAGTGTCTCCCACATTTCCCTCTACTTCTAGAGTAATTCCTACACATCTCACAAATCTGTGTGAAAGACTTATGAGAGATGTCTCTTGCTTCCATCAGGTTAAGGTTTTCTAAAAATTATTTTGAGATTCCCTTAAGGAAGAGTGTCCTTACTACATCTTCTTAAATGTCACTATATTTTAATTTATGCAATATGTTAGTTTTTAAGCATCAATTCAATTTACTCTAGGATCTTTACTGAGAGAATAACATGTACAGCAAATCAATCACAAGAAGCAAACACAAGAGACAATAGACACACAGAATTTCCTTGGGGAAAAACATAAAGGTGAAAAACCCCAATAAATTCCTCAAAGATAGATAGAGCAATGATACAAAACCCAAGCATAAGAGATAGTCTCATAGCAGCGACTTCTCCTCCTCCACTAGTGTGCCACTCTCCAATGAGTGTATGAGTGAGAAAGTGAACGATCAAATAGAGTGCCTCTCGCACTCTATTTATACTTGATTTGACTTGCCTAATAACCTTACTAGGTCGTCCTCAACTTAACCACATAACATAATTTTGACAGGGCCGACCCCAAATAGGGTGGTCTAATAACCATTTAACCCACATGACTTATACAAGGCTGACCCCATCAGAATGGTCTAATAACCCATCAAGTACAAGTTACGACACTTACAATATAAATGACGACACTTCCGTATAGAGGAATAATAACATCTCTATAGGATTACAATATACATATATGAAATACATTCCGAAGTTACAATTACGTCAACACTCCCTCTTAACGAGGAAGGTATTTCTGGACACAGATCTGCTAGCACAAGTCTTCTTCTCTAGATCATCGTCACTGGATCATCGTCATCATCATGGCTGCTGCTATCTCAATCAATCTCTAATCTACTCGTCATAGGAAGTTCTACAGATCCAACCCTTTTTCATAGTGGATGTAGGCCCACCACCTGTAGGTCTTCATCATCTACAGAGCCAGCCCTTTTTCATGTTTGATGTATCAACATCTACATAGCCATCCCTTTTTCATGTTGGATGTATGCCTAGCCTCCATGTAGTTCTTCATCACTTTTGCGAGCAAGCCATCAAGTAGGTACACCTTGGGACTGATTACACTGCCTCTGCAAAACCTGCAAGATCTCACAGGACTGATGACACTATCTCTACAAAACCTACAAGAGCATCTCAGGACTGATTAGATGCCTCTACAAAACCTGTGTACCATATTGTCATCTCATCGTCTTCAGATCACCATCATCGTCCACAGAGCACAACCCAGATGCACATCACACAACACTTACACCACCGACCTGGGAGACCACATCTATCACCATTCAGAGAAGGATCGACACTTACATCATGACCATGGGAGGAATCTCCTACCACCATGTCACCATGGGAGGAACTATCTTCCACCATGTCAGAAAAGATCACTAAGCCCTTACATCTCAACATGGGAGAACACATCTATCACCGTGTGAAAATAGCCCAGCCATTGCATTTTAGCATAGGAGAACTGACACAAGTCACCTTACTAGAATACTTTCTTGCTTAACAATACACAGGACACAAACCACAATGTTTACACAAACAGATGTGAAACAGGATGCCAAAAGTGGCTTTATATTACTTCTCTGAATTCGGTTACAATGCGGAATAATTATAATCAAATAACTAACTATAGTCAGCCTCGACCGTTATAACTTAGAAGTAACTGTGGTGTGTTCTCCCCATGTGTCAACCTCAACCTCTCCTGGTTCAACACTGAACATTGAGCTAAGGCTCGATCTCAACTCTCTTCTTCGGCCGGTGTGATTCTTCACAACTCCTCTCAGATCTGCTCTCTGATACTGCTGATCAAAGACTAAAGATCCTCCTCAGATTTCCTCTCCTACATCTTCTACCCTACTGCTGCTATTCCCGAGACTGCTGCAATCCCTAAGACACGCATCCTCCTATCCGCCGATCCTTCCAAATCCTGCAAACCTCCACTTTCAACTCCTAGCCATGCTGCATAGCCTCTGTCCATGATGTCACCTGTCATGTCTTTCACCAACTCGCAATAACTGTAATAAATTCCTCAGCAACCTTGAACGTCTACCAAGTATAGTTCCTTGACTTTCTGTCCTTCCGACCCTGCTACAGTAGTCAGTTACATCTCGACCTTTCTATCGGCTTGTTTCACGTCTTCTGCAGTTCGCCAGTCATCCCCTTCCTCCACACCTGGCTCCTCCAAAACCTATCGAATCGTTGTTCAACCACTCATCGACTACCCGACGTCTTACTCCTTTCACTTGTCGTCTGTCGACTAATCCCTCTCGATTCTCGACCAATCGTGACATTTGTTGTGTTGATCCAGTCGATCGCACTTCGACTATTTATGCTCGACTTGTTGACTTCGACAAGTCAACCTGCTCCCTGCACCAGTGGTAATTGGCAACCCCGCTGGTCGACTTCCCCCTGTCGATCAACTTCGACGAATATGCCTAAGCTTTGATACTCCTGCATCAGACTCCCCAGGTGAAAAAGAATTTGACTGCTCTGTCAGTCTCCTGAAATCTTCTGCGGAAATCCATGTTGCTTCCTGCAACTCGTCATCCTTCCATCGCACCAAGTATTCCTTCTTCTGTGCGCTACGCGTTTGTCCAACCTCGCATTCTTCGATGACTTTTGCGATCTCTTTCTTGTATCGATCTGGAATTTGGTCAGTCCAATCGATGCTTATCATTTCGTCGCTTCTGCTACTTGACCCTTCTTCAAATTTGTACAGATCTGAAACATTGAACATTGCTAAAATGTTCAAGTCTTCCGGCAATTCCAACACATAAGCATTGTCTGAAATCTTCTTCAGAATTCTGCATGGTCCTATCTTTTTCAGCTTCAGCTTGTTGTATGTTCAAGTCATAAATCGAACCTTTCATAAATATGCTTAGACTAAGTCCCCTTCGTGGAATGATTGTAGTCTCTTTTTCCTGTCGGCCCTCAACTTATATGCCACGTTACTCTTCCCTATGTGCTTTCGCACATTTTCATGAACTTCCTGCATGTGTTCTACGAACGATTCTGCATCCGTGCTCTTCTTGGTTTTTGCCGGCAACTCGACCAAATCCACCACACCATGTGGGATTCTCCCCTGAACAATCTGGAATGGACTCAATCGCGTCGACCAATTCACATAATTGTTGTATGCAAACTATGCCTCTGCTAACACATTCTCCCACTGCTTGGGCCTGTCGGTAGCTAGACATCTCAAAAGGTTTCCCGAACTCTTGTTGACCACCTCGGTCTATCCATCTGTCTGCAGATGGTATGCTGAGCTAAACTGCAACTTCGTGTCCAGTTTCTTCTATAGGGTTCTCCAAAAATGCCCCATAAACTTGGTATCCCAATCCGATGTGATACTCTTTGGCAACCCATGCAACTTGACTATCTCCTTGAAGAATAGCACATCAATCCCGGTGGTGTCACTCGTCTTCTTACATGGTATGAAGTGTGTCATCTTTGAAAATCTGTCGACTACAACAAATATCGAATCACTTCCTTGCTAAATCTTCGGTAATCCTAACACAAAATCCATGCTAAGATGCTCCGAAGGGTTATCTGGTACCGGCAATGGTGTATACAACCCCTTGTTCTGACATTTTCCCTTTTCCAACTGGCAAACTTGACATTGTCGAACCCATCTTTCAACATCTGTCGACATCCTTGGCCATAAATACTTCTCATCAACCAGCGCTTTGGTCTTGTCAATTTCAAAGTGTCCTGCCAACCCGCCATTATGAAACTCTAGGATTAGGTTCTCTCTTATTGATCCTCTGGGAATACACAGCTGACTTCCCTTGAACATATAGCCTCCTTGAATGAAGTAACTCAAATATGGAATTCTGTCAATGCTCCAAGGTTCATGAAAGGCCTTCCATGCTTTCACAAAATCTTCATCGGTCTCATATTCCATCTTTATCAACTCTATCCCTGTTGCCTGAAATGTCGTTGTGCCCAATAGCACAACTCTTTTGCACAATGCATCGGCAACTTTATTCGACTTGCCTGACCTAGGTCACAACACGAATGTATATCTTTGAAGTAGCTTTACCCACTTCATATGTCTCTGATCCAATTTCGACTCAGTGTTCAAATACCTCAGTGCTTGGTGATCAGTGTACAACACAAATTCCTTCAGCAACAAATAATGCCTCCATTTCTTTAGCGCTTGAATGATGGCATAAAACTCCTGGTCATAGACTGAATACTTCTGCTTCACTCTATCCATCTTTTCACTAAATAATGCAATTGGTCGGCCCTCTTGGCTCAACACTGCTCCAATTTCCATCCCACTCGCATCACAATCGACCTGGAAAACTTTGTCAAAGTCTGGGAGCGCTAGGACTAGGCTCTCAGTGACCTTTTCCTTCAACTCGTTGAAAGCTTTCTGGGCTTCGTCCATCCACTTGAACTCACCCTTTCTCATGCATTATGTCAGTGGTGCACAAATTGGACTGAATCCTCAAATGAACTTCTGGTAGAAACTAGCAAGTCCATGGAAACTTCTCACTCCAGTCATACTTGTCAGTTCCAGCCAATCCATTATTTCCTTCACCTTCTTCGGGTCCATCACCAACCCTTTACCCGATATTACGAATCCCAAGTAGACCAATTCCTTCTTCATGAAGAAACACTTTTGCAGGTTTACCATCAGCCTTTCTTCCTGCAATTTCTGCAATACTTGTCGAACGTGTTCCAAGTGTTCTGTCTTGGCTCGACTGAAAATCAGAATGTCAACTAAATAGACTATGACAAACTTTCCTAGAAATGGTTTCAACACTTCATTCATCAATCTCATGAATATGTTGGGTGCATTAGTCAACCCAAATTGCATGACTAACCACTCGTACAACCCTTCTTTTGTTTTGAATGTTGTCTTTCATTCATCTCCTTCTCTGACCCTAATCCGGTGATATCCACTCTTCAGATCTATTTTTGTGAAATATGTCGCTCCACTTAGGCAATCCATCAAGTCATACATCCTCGGAAATGGGAACTAATACTTAATCGTGATCCTGTTGATGGCTCTGGAGTCGGTACACATTCTCCATTCCCCACCTTTCTTCGGTGTCAATACCACTGGTACTGCACACGGGCTCAGACTTTCTCTAATCAACCCTATGTCGAACAACTCTTGGACCTATTGGTTGAGTTCCTGTCCCTCTCTCGGACTCATCCTATATGGTGCTTTGTTTGGTAGACCCAACCCTGGAATCAAGTCGATCTAATGGGATATGCTCCTTTTCGGCGGTAATCCCTTCGCTTTCTCATCAGCCATTATGTCCTTGAATTCTTCGAGCAACTCCTCAATCTCGACCAGAATGTTCTCCTCCCTGGTCGATCCTTCGACATATGGTCCTTTCTTAATGATTGCAAAACATCCTGACTACCTCTCCTCTTCTGCGAGGAATTCCTTCGCGATGATCATCAACACTCGCTTTTCCCAAATATTGCTCTCATCGTCGCTACCGTTGGCTGGCTCTTCTCGCCTCGGTTCAAGAGTCGTCTTCACGCCATTCTTCCACAATGTGACTGTGTTGGATCGACCATCATAGATTATTTTTATATCATATTGTCATGGTCTTCCTGACGATAGATGGCATGCATCCATGGGAACTACATCACATAGTAGGATTTCCTCCAATCCTTCAACTCTGAAGTTGATCAGGCACTGTCTGGTCACCCTAACATGGTGTCCTTTCTGCAACCATGAGATATTGTAGGGGTGTGGGTGCTCTTGACACTTCAACCTGATCTTGTCGATGACTTCCATCGACACAAGATTCTCCATACTCCCACCATCAACTATGGTTTTGAAATGCCATTCTTCGATCCGCACCTTCGTTCGGAAGATTGCCTTCCATTGTGTTGGTTACATCGGCTCACGTTGATCTTCCTGGATCAAGTTGTTGGTTGTGGAGCCAGATCTTCTAGTCTCATAGATGATATTGTCATAGTTGTGTACCTCGGAGGACTGTACACCCATTCTGCATTTTTAGTGTAAGATGTATTAGGTTTTATGCATTGTAAAGATCTCTAAGATCAGGAGAGAGACTGTGAGATAGTGAAGAGGAAGTGCAGCGGCTGTGCTGCAGGTTGTATCCCTTCACCTTGCTGGATGGTAATAATAATAAGGACTGGCGAATTTAATGTGGATGTAGCCCAAGTTGGGTGAACCACAATATATCTGTTTCTCTCTTGTAATGTGTATGTGTGATTATATTTGCATTTCTGTTTATTGTTATTGCTCTGCGATCTTATTTTTCTAGCAATTGGTATCAGAGCCAAAGGTCTATTTGGTAGAAAAACCTGCAGGAAGCTAGGGTTTCTAGTTCGAGTGGGAGCAATGGAGGAAGAAGGAAATTTTAAGGTTGAGAATTTTAATGGCCAAAACTTTCAGTTATGGAAGATGCAAATGGAGGACTATCTGTACCAGAAGGATCTATTCCTACCATTAGGAGGAAGAGCAAAGCAGCCGGCGGCCATGAAGGATGAAGAATGGGAGGTTCTTGATAGAAAGGATCTGGGAACAATACAACTGAGCCTGGCTTCGTCGGTGGCTTTCAATATCTGAAAAAAAACGACAATGGAGGGTTTGATGAGCGCACTGGGTAAGCTGTATGAAAAACCCTCAGCCTCCAACAAGCTATTTCTAATGAACCATTTATTTAATATGAAGATGTCTGAAGGTGGATCTGTTACAGATCATTCAAATGAGTTTAATACAGTTACAAATCAGCTAAGTTGTGTAAGTGTGAGCTTTGATGATGAGGTTAGGGCTCTTCTAATCTTGTGTTCATTGCTAGAAAGCTAGAATAGCTTGGTCATTGTTGTAAGTAACTTTGTCTCTGGTTCAAACACCTTCAAATTTGATGATGTTATTTGTTTTATTCTTAGCGAGGAAATGTGAAGAAAAAGCACAGATGAGACTTCAGGTAATGCATTGACCATGGAGAGCAAGGGAAGACAAAAGGAGAGAGGAAAGAGCCAAGGTAATCATGGCAAGTCTAAAATGGGCAGATCCAAGTCCAGACTGGGAAAAATAGAGTGTTGGAACTGTGGAAAGAAAGGACATATGAAGAAATACTGTAGATCTCTAAAGAAGAAAGGAGATGAACAGAAGGAAACTACCCACGAAGAAAGTGTAGTAGGTGATGTGTTACAAGATGCTTTGATTCTTGCATTAGATAATACTAGTGATTATTGGGTAGTAGATTCAGGAGCTTCATGTCATGCTACACCCCATAGGAAATACTTTCATGAGTATGTTCCTGGCGATTTTGGACATGTTTTATTGGGTGATGATGAGCCATGTAAAATTGTTGGAATGGGTAAGGTATGGATAAAAGTTAAGAATGGAACTGACTGGCTGTTGAAAGATGTTAGGCATATTCCTGCTTTGAAAAGAAATCTGATCTCAACAGGGAAGTTGGGAAATGGTGGCTTTCTATCTACATTTGGAGAAAAGTGGTGGAAGATCACTAAAGGATCAATGGTGATAGAAAAAGAAGACAGGATAGGTACGTTGTATTTATGTCCTCATAATACTGACCATTCTATCTCTTTAGCTTCCACAGGAACAGATACAGCATTGTGGCATCATAGGTTTGGCCACATGAGTGAGAAGGGGATGCAGATTCTCCACTCAAGGAAGTTGCTACCAGATTTGAAGCAGGTAAGTTTGGAATTCTGTGAAAACTGTGTTTATGGAAAACAAAAGAGAGTCAGATTTCTCAGGGTTGGGAAACAAAAGAAGAATGAGAAGTTAGAGCTATTGCATACAGATGTATGGAGACCATCTCAGGTACAATCTCTTGGTGTCTCTCATTATTATGTTACATTTATTAATGATGCAACTAGAAAAACTTGGGTTTATTGTATTAGACAGAAACTTGATGTGTTTGCTACTTTTAAGAAGTGGAAAGCTTTGGTTGAGAATGAGACAGGGAAAAGGTTGAAGTGTCTCAGATCTGATAATGGAGGTGAGTACTGCGGCAAGGAGTTTGATAGTTACTGTTCATACCATGGGATTTGTATGGAGAAGACGGTCCTAGGAACACCACAAGAAAATGGTGTGTCATAAAAGATGAACATAATGATCATGGAGCGTGCAAGGTGTATGAGACTGCATGTAGGGTTGCCCTTACAGTTTTGGGTAGATGCTGTAAATACTCCTGTTTATTTAATAAACACAGGACCTTCTAGTGCTTTGGATGGTGGTATTCCAGAGGAAGCATGGACAGATAAAAAGGTAAACTACTCATTTATGAGAACGTTTGGTTGTGAAGCATTTGTCCATATTGATAAAGAAAATAGAACAAAGCTTGAAGCTAAATCCAAGAAATGTACCTTTATTGGATATGGGGTTGATGAATTTGGATATCGCTTATGGGATTATGAAAATTACAAAATCATCATGAGTAGAGATGTGATATTCAATGAAAATGTCATGTATAAAGATCAGTTGTAAGGAAAGAAACAGGAAAGGAAATCACAGAGTACACAGTACTTGATGAAATTCAAGAAAATGAAGTTCCAAAGGTGCCAGAAAATCAAGAACAACAACAAGTACCTGAAACTCTTGCACCTACAAGAAGATGTACCAGGTTAAGTAGAGTCCCTGAACGATACTCTCCTTCAATGTATTATTTGTTGATGATTGATGCTGGTGAACCAGAATGTTATGAAGAAGCAATGCAGGTGAAAACTAGAAAGAAGTGGGAGCAAGGCATGAATGAGGAGATGGACTCATTGGTAGGAAACCAGACTTGGGATCTGGTTCAGTTTCTTGCTAGTAAAAGAGCATTGCAGAACAAATCGATTTACAGGTTGAAGGAAGAAGAAGGAGGTAAGAAGCAGTACAAGGCCAGACTTGTTGTAAAGGGGTTTGCACAAAAGAAAGGTATTTATTTTGATGAAATATTTTCTCCTATTGTTAAGATGACTTCAATTAGGACTATCTTAAGTCTAGTGGCGGTAGAAGATTTGGATCTTGAACAGTTAGATGTAAAAACAACCTTTCTGCATGGGGATTTGGAGGAAGAGATATATATGCAGCAACCACAAGGGTATGAGGTCAAAGGTAAAGAGAACTTGGTATGCAGGTTGAAAAAGAGTTTGCATGGATTGAAGCAAGCTCCAAGGCAGTGGTATTTAAAATTTGACAGGTTTATGACAGAACAAGGTTATAGTAGATGTCATTCTGACCACTGTGTTTATTTCAAGAAGCTAGACAATGAAATTTATATTATCTTGTTATTGTATGTGGATGACATGCTTGTTGCATGGTCTAACATGCAGGATATAAATGTACTCAAAAGGAAGCTAGCTAATTCATTTGCGATGAAGGATTTTGGTGTTGCAAAGAAAATTCTTGGTATGAGAATAACAAGAGACAGGAAAAATTGCAAATTGACATTGTCTCAGGGTGAGTACATACAAAAGGTGTTGGAGAGGTTCAGAATGCAGAATGCAAAACCAATTAGTACACCTTTGGCCAGCCATTTCAGTATAAGTAAGGAAATGTGTCCCAAGACACTGGAAGAGACAGATTACATGTCCAAGATTCCCTATCAATCAGCAGTTGGCAACTTGATGTATGCCATGGTGTGCACAAGACCAGATATTGCACATGCAATGGGAGTTGTGAGAAGATATATGAACAATCCAGGTAAAGAACATTGGAGGGTAGTACAATGGATTCTCAGGTATTTGAGAGGTACCACCACTTAGGCATTATGTTTTGGAGGTTCAGACACTGTTCTACAGGGATATGTTGATGCAGATATGGTGGGTGATAAGGATAGCAGGAGGAGCACCACAGGGTATGTGTTTACTGTAGGTGGAATAGCAGTAAGCTGGATTTTGAAACTGTAGAAGGTTGTTGCACTTTCAATAATGGAAGGAGAGTATGTTGCTATTACAGTGGCTAGTAAAGAGATGATTTGGTTGCAGAGGTTTATGGAGGAAGTGGGTAAGAAGCAGAAGGATAGTAAGTTGTATAGTGACAACCAAAGTGGCATTCATCTTGCAAAGAACTCAGCATTCCATTCTAGGACTAAACATATACAGCTTAAGCACCATTTCATATGCTCTGTTCTGGAAAATGAACTGTTGAAGTTGGAAAAGATACATACTAGCCAAAATCCTGCGGACATGTTCAAAAAGGAAGTGACCAGAGAGAAACTGAGTTCTTGGTCGGTTTCAGTTGGCCTTCTAGCATGAAGGTGAAGAGGAGAAATTTTCCAAGTCCAAGTCCAGCAAGTGCAGTAGTGGTGGCATTGCTGTGATCAGTCTCCAAGTGGGAGATTGTTGGTTGTGGAGCCAGATCTTCCAGTCTCATAGATGATATTGTCTTAGCCGTACACCATGAAGGACTGTACACCCATTCTGCATTATAAAAGAAAGACATTGTAATACGGCTACGGTAATATGTATTAGTTTTTATGCATTGTAAAGATCTCTAAGATCAAGAGAGAGACTATGAGATAGTGAAGAGGAAGTGCAGCAGTTGTGCTGTAGGTTGTATCCCTTCACCTTGCTGGACGGTAATAATAATAAGGACTCGAAAATTCAGTGTAGACGTAGCCCAAGTTGGGTGAACCACAATATATCTATGTCTCTCTTGTAATGTGTATGTGTGATTATATTTGCATTTATTTTTATTGTTATTGCTCTACGATCCTATTTTTCTAACACAAGTCTCTTTGAACTATTAGATTTCAGTTTTTCTTATTTTCACCTCCACTTCCATCAGATGTCGAATCTTCCCTCTCGTCGCCTTGCTCATCCTTTCGATGTCTGGGTTTCGACTCATCTGCAGCATGTAATTTTTATGGGCACTCATATGCCTTGTGTCCCGTTCCTCGACACTTATAACAGATTATGGCTGGTCTATTAGCTCCTTTCCTATCAGATGGACCACTTTGACTATATGCACCTCGACCGCAGTTCTCACGAGCATCACGTCGGTTTTATTGCACTTTCCCTATCGATGTCCTTTCTGTGTGTTGGCTACTTTGGCCTTTCATGGAGACAGTTTTTGCACCTCGACTAGTCATCCTACCCCTAGTCGCTGCGGATTTTCTTGATAGCTTCTCTTCTGCCTTCAAAGATGACTAGTAGGCTTTGCCGACTGCTCTGAATCTCGACATGCTAATTTCATCCTGAATAGCATATTTCAATCCATTCACGTATCTAGTGACAACTTCTTCTTCTTCATCACTTTGTCTTGACCGAATCGACAATCAGTAGAACTCCTTCATGTACTCTTTCACGGTCATTTCTTTCTGTCGAAAGTTCTGTAACTTCCTGAACAAGGAAATCACATAATCATTTGCAAAGAACTTTCCCTTCAACTTGCCAGCCATTCTGTCCCAACACTTGATTTTCTCCTTGCCTTTCTTGAGTCTGTCATCCTGTACATTGTCCCACCACAACGAGGCATGACCCTTCAATCTTAGACATGCAGTCTTAACCCATATAGGATCCTCAATCTGCTCTATGTAGAAGTATTTCTCCATCTCTCTGAACCAATCGATCAAATCTTCTGGGTCTAGGCTTCCTGAGTACGTACGCACATCTATCTTTGCTCGTCCTTTCATATTCATCAGGAGTTTGATCAGTTTTTACTCTGCTTCCTCTGCATCTTCGTCCTGAGCTGCCACCTCTTCAACTTCCTCGTCGCCATGGTCTAGTGCTTCGGGAATACAACCATGCCTCTGGTTTTCTTTGGTTTTCGTGACTTCATTTGTCAAAGTTTGCATCATTCTGACGCATTCGTCGAACATCTCACGATCCACTGTGATGGTTGCTGCACCATGCGTCCTTCATCCTCGGACATTAATGCCCCTATGAGCCATTTCCAACCCTGTTCAAACTCTCACATGTCCAATCGCAACTGGACTTCAACAAATCATGCACAACTCCACCCAACCGCAGCTGGAACTGTTCAACTCACTTGCAGGCTCACTATCACGAACTTTGATGGATTCTTCTACTCTGATACCAACTAACGCACGTCAAGTTGGTATAGGCATCTTCTCAACCAGACTTTCTTCCGGCTCTTTGTTCCCGCTCTAATCTTCCACTATCCGTGCTCTGATACCAAATGACGCAAGTCACCTTACTGGAATACTTTCTTGCTTAACAATACACACGAGATAAACCATAATGTTTACACAAACATATGTGAAGTACGATGCCATAAGTGGCTTTATATTACTTCTCTGAATTCGGTTACAATGCAGAATAACCGTAATCAAATAACTAACTATAGTTGGCATCGACCATTACAACTTAGAAGTAACTATTGTGTGTTCCCCCCATGTGTCGACCTCACCCTCTCCTAGTTCAACACTGAATGCTAAGCTATGCCTCAATCTCAACTCTCTCCTTCGGCCGGTGTGATTCTTCACAAATCCTCTCGGCTCTGCTCTCTGATACTGCTGATCGAAGACTGAAGATCCTCCTTGGATTTCCTCTCCTACATCTTCTACCCTACTGCTGTTGTTCCTGAGACTGCTGCAACCCCCAAGACATGCATCTTCCTGTCCATTGATCCTTCCAAATCCTGCAAACCTACACTTTCAGCTCCTAGCAGTGCTGCACAGCCTCTATCCATGACGTCACCTGTCATGTCTTTCAACAACTCGCAATAACTGTAATAACTTCCTCAGCAACCCTAAACGGCTACAAGGTACAGTTCCTTGATTTTCTGTCCTTCCAACCTTGATACAATAGTTAGTCACATCTCGACCTTCCTGTCGGCTTGTTTCACGTCTTATGTGGTTCGCCAGTCCTCCCCTGCCTCCGCGCTTGGCTCTGCCAAAACCTGTCACATTGTAGTTCGACCACTCCTTGACTACCCGATGTCTTACTCCTTTCACTTGTCGTCTATCGACTAATCCCTGTCGATTCTCGATCAATCATGACATCTGCTGTGTTTCTCCAGTCGATCACACTCTGACTATTTCTGCTCGACTTATTGACTTCGACAAGTCAACCTACTCCCCACACTAGTGGTCATCGGAAACCCCGCTAGTCGGCTTCCCCCTGTCAATCAGCTTTGATGGATCTGCCTAAGGTCCGATGCTCCTGCATCATAACACATCTATCACTATCTGAAAATGGCTCCAGCCCTTACATCTCATCATAGGAGAACACCTCTATCACTATCTGAGAATGGCTCCAGCACATACATCTCACCATGGGAGAACACATCTATCACCATGTGAGAAGGGCTCATGTGCATCTGTGTCTCTGGACTCATCACTTCCCCTTGGAAGGATTCTCGATCTGAAGTACACCAATTCTCCCTCTGAAGTATTCAAACTTCACTCTGGCCAATGGCTTGGTCAACATATCGGCTATCTACTCATCCATCGCAACATACAGGACTTCACTGCTCCTCTATGCACTATATCCCTGATATACTGGAACTTGATCTCAATGTGCTTCGACTTGTCATGGAACACGGGGTTCTCCGACAACTTCACACAACTCTGGTTGTCACAATATATACAAGTAGCACTCAACTGGAGATCAAACAAATGAGATAGTAGCTTCCTAAGCCATACTGTCTCACAACTAGCCGAACAAGCTGCAGCATATTCTGCTTCGGCTGTACTCAGTGCCACACAGGACTAGTTCCTACTAAACCTAGAGATCATATAGGATCCCATACTAAAGCAGCACCCCGAAGTGCTCTTCCGATCAATGGCACTTCCTACCCAATCCGAATCAACATAACCCTCTAGGTTAAACTATTGATTCGCCTCATACTTGAGCCCATAGTCAACTGTACCCTTTGGGTACCTCAGAATATGCTTTGCAGCTATCAGGTGAACATGTCTTGGATCTGTCAAGTACTGGCTCAAGGTGTTCACTGCAAAGAAAATATCTTGTCTCGTATTTGTCAGGTACATCAAGGACCCAATCATTTGACAATACATCGTAGCTTCAACCAACTCAGATGAATCATCACACAAAAGCTTCAGGTTCGATGCCATAGGTGTGGCCATTGCCTTGCAGTCCATCATCCCGAACCTCTTCAGGATCTCTACTACATACTTCCCTTGTCCAAGGAAGATTCCATCTGCACTCTGCCATACCTCCGTGCCTAGGCAATAGTGCATCATCCCCAAGTCCTTCATCTCGAACTGAGCAGTAAGATTCCTCTTCGTGTTGTCAATCAATCTATCCTCACCTATAAAAAATAGGTCATCCACATATAATAGTAGTATCACTGGATTGCCTTCCTCAACTTTCTAGCAAAGGTTGGAATCCGCTTTACTCTTGGTAAAGCCCAAACTGGATAGAAATATATCTATCCTACCATACCAAGTCCTGGGAGCTTTCTTCAATCCATACAAGGTTTTCTTCAACCTACACACATATGAATCTCTTTCATTTGTCTCAAAACCAAGTCGCTTCTCCACATACACTTCCTCCTCGACTACACCATTCAAGAAAGCTATCTTGACATCGATCTGGTGTATATTCCATTTCAGCACTATAGCCAGAGCAGGTACTGATCTAATGGAAGTGTATCTGGCTACAAGAGCAAAATTCTCTTCATAGTCTATTCTCTCTTTCTAGGAGAAGCCATGAGCTACAAATCTTGCTTTGTATTTCTCTATGCTACCAACTGCAGCATGCTTGATCTTGTAGATCCACTTGGAAGTCACAACATACTTCCCTTCAGGTCTTGGGACCTTATCCCAAACATCATTCTTCATGATTGACAGGTACTCTTCGATCATTTCTTCATCCCGGATCCTAGGAACTTCAGATTCTTCAATAGATAGCTTTGTTACTGGAGTAAATGTTGTAGTCCTTCTTTTGTAGGTGATGGTATACGATCTTTCCTACAAGACAAGTTAAATTGCATGATTAGAAACATCTCATAGTTTTCAGAACAAATTCTTACACATAAAGAAATATGTCATACAGTCATGCAATTAATTTAGCCAATGCTTCAATACAACATTTATCCATATCCAGTAACTTTCTAGTTGCCTTCCAATCTCTACTAGAACATTTTTAAGAGTGTGCACAACACCCAACATGTCAGCAAAGAGGTTTCATTCTAGATAAGTAGCAATGGAATTTTGTACACTGCCATAGGCCACTTACCCATTACATGCATATTAGTGGTATAATGTTCATTAATTCAATTATTCTAATATGCATGATACACAACCTATGTCTAGGAACATAAGTATATACATCATTGAATAGTATTATTTAAACAATCAAATATACAAGAAATGACAATTCAAATACTTATCTATGTTTGTTTGTAGGGTGGACTCCCTCTTAATCTTTTCTTCCTTGCAGGAACTACTGGAGTGTCCTCCCTTTTGATCTTTGATTCCCGGATTACTTGTCCTTGAACTTATATCCATCCTCGATCACTATGCATGCTTACTAGTATCATCATTGTGTTATCCTTGAGATCTCAAACATAATCATGCATTCATTCATATAATCTTAATACTATCAAAACACAATAATCTTAAACATGTATAGTCATGATCATTTCAAACATAGATAATAAGCATTAGTATTCAAGGTTTATATAGGACTTTTCTGGTTAGTCATACCATTAATCAAAGTAAGGAACATAATACGCATAAACCCTAGATTACTCAAACTTATAACTCCATGAATAATCATTATCAATCATACAAAAGTATAAGATCCTTACATAGGGTAGGATTCTAACTTTGATATCGGAAAAACATACCTGGTCATCATATTTGCTAGTTATATCTAGCAATGTTTTCTTGTTCTCTTCAATGATCTGCATAACTCATAAGTTAGCCATTGTAGAACCAAGTTATACTTACCTCTATGTGATCCATGAATATGGATGAGTCTTTTTCTTCATGCCACCATGGTCTTGATCTAGGACTTGATTTGTACCTTCATGTTAGAGGATAACATTCTCCTCATACAACACCACAGTTCATTAATACAATCACAATACAATTATAAGTGTCATAACCCTTATCAATGAATGTCTTCTATCATGCATTCATACTTTTACTAGGGTGATAAGACAAGTCTAAAATTAAATGATATTGTTACTAAACTCATGAAGAGAATCATATTATAAACTTAATCATGAACAAATTTCAAAACATATGTGTAAGTCATACCTGTCAGATTGCTTGTAGTAGTCATTGTTGTTGTCCCTTTTGTTCTTAGGACAATCTTAGGAAAAGTGTCCTCTTCTTGGTATGTGCTATGAGAGACTGACCTTCATTCCCCATCTTCTCTTGTCAAGCTACAATCCAAGCTTCTTCCTGTGAGCGTTTTTCCCACAACTTACTGAAAGAGATAAGTTTCTTCCTAACACAAATTACTTGGATGAAGGAATCCCATGACCTAGGAAGGCTATTAAGAGTAGTCATTACCACTTCTCCATTCTCTATAACTCCTCCCACAACTTCAATTTGTTCTTTTATCTGGGAGACCCTTGAGAAATAAGACTGCATTGTCTCCGCATTTTGGAACTTGATATTCTTCAATTGATTCCTCAAGGTCATCTTCCGATTTATATTCTTCCCTTCAAATAGCTTGGTCAAGGAATCAAACATCTCCTTAGGTGTCTTCAGAGATGACACATGTGGCATGAGATGGTTTTTGATAGAATCAACAATGATCCTTTTATCCTTGAGTAAGTTCCTCTTGTGTAAGGCCTTAGTCTCTTCTCCCTCTGGAACAGCAACCCCTTCACTTATGTAGGTGTCCAACTCGCTCTCTTCTAGAATTAACCCAATCCTATACTTCCATGCTCAGAAGTTATTAGCCCCTTCAAGATTATCGTCAAGCTTGGTGTGGTGAGACATCTTAAAGAGTGCTTCAAATGAAATAGAAAAGATTTAGGTCTTGCCACTTGATTCGTAGAAATCTGGATCTCGAGTTGGATTAGGGTTTGTCATAGAAAACCTAAAAATTCAAAATTTGAATTTCAAACTTCTGAAGGATCGAAAGATGCGCCTTGATGAGCTGATCAAGCTGGTATACTCAGAATTTGAAAAATGCAAAGTTTCACCCCTCAAATTTACTTTTCAATCTTCCGGATTCACTCGGGAAGACCCTGAATTAGGGTTTGATTTTTTGGGAGCTTCACCCATCCAAAAAGTTATATCTTGGTCTCTAAACTTCAATTTTTCAGAGGAGCTTCCAACAATGGTTGCAGATTTCAGAAATTCCAACTTTTGCACAAGCCCTAATTTTCGGCTTCACTAGAGAGGACCCTAAACTAGGGTTTGATTTTCTCAGAGCTTCACCCAACCAAAAAGTTTGATCCAAAGCTCTAAACTTCGATTTTTCCAAGGACCTTCCAGCCATGGTCTTCGATTTCAGAAATTCTTATTTTTGTGGAAACCCTAATGTTTAGGGCCAAAAATGAAAGTGCTCAGAATTGAATTCTAATTGGATAGAAAGATGCGCCTTACTGAGGAGAGTCAATCTACCCTACTTCCTTTCAAGATATATGGATAGAAACCCAAAAAACAAGAATCCCTAGCTTCCACAACTGCATAGTGTCTTCTTCTCAGGTTAGCTCTGATACCATGTTGGTTTTTAAGCATCAATTCAATATACTCTAGGATCTTTACTGAGAGAATAACATGTACAGTATATCAATCACAAGAATCAAACACAAGAGACAATAGACACACATAGTTTCCTTGGGGAAAACCATCAAGGTGAAAAACCCCAATAACTTCCTCAGAGATAGATAGAGCAATGATACACAACCAAAGCATAAGAGATAGTCTCATAGTAGTGGCTTGTCCTCCTCCACTAGTGTGCCACTCTCCAATGAGTGCATGAGTGAGAAAGTGAATGATCAAATAGAGTGCCTCCCGCACTCTATTTATACTTGACTTGACTTGCCTAATAACCTTATACATGACTTATACATGACTTATACATGGCCGACCGCATCAAGGTGGTCAAATAACCCATCAAGTATAAGTTATGACACTTACAATATAAATGACGACACCTCCGTATAGAGGAATAATAACATCTCTATAGGAATACAATATACATATATGAAATACATTCCAAAGTTACAATTACATCAACACAATACATAGTTAAATCTTTCGAGATAGTCTTCTAGGCTCTCGTATTCAAGTTGTTGTATTTTGAAAATGTCATTCTGAGAGTCCTTAGGATTACAGTAATCTTGGTATTTTCATAAAAATGCAATCTTCATGTCTTACCAAGTTCTAATACTAGATCCTCCTAACCCCATAAACCATCTTAGAGTAGAATTGTTTAATGTGGCAAGGAAAAGTTTTAACTTTTGGCCATCTTGTAGGTAGTTATAGCTCGTACACAAAATGTCGAATTCAAATAAGAATGTATCTGGATCCTCATTACTCTTCCCATAAAAGGTAGGTAGTGAGGAGGGAGGGATGTTTTTCATGGTCACATCCTGTGCAATATCTAAAATAGGAAATCCAAAAGTACCTTGAGTTTGAATTTCTCCCTCTTCTTCATTGTGTCTCACCTCATCATTATCTTCATTCTCCATATAGACTTGATTTCCAAAGAGAGAATACCTAGGTTTTTCTTTTCTTGGTGCATATGGGATGTCCCAACATTCTATTTCAGGGATAGTATTCCTCTTTTTAGAAGAGGAATTACCAGCTACGTGAGAGTCCAGTTTTGAAGGTCCTACAGTTGTTGTCTCAATCTGTGAAACAACTATATTTAGAGAATTTTCAAAAAGAGCGTCTACTTGTGCAGGATCAACAAAGTCTACTAGATTCAAACCCCCAAATATTGAGAAGGTAGTGTCTTTGGGTTTTGGAGCTACTGGGGGATTAAGAGTTTCAGATGGTTTATCTTTTTCAGCTTCTTCTTGTCTAAGTTCAGTCTCAATGTGAACTTGAGGTTCTCCTAGTGGTGTTTCTTTATGGATTGACTTCTCTGATGTCTCTATGGTTCCCCCTGAATGGTCCCTGGAAAGAATTTCTTTGGCTTTCGAAGTAGGACTATCCCCTTTGTTTTTTTTTTTTATACCTTTCTGTTGGGTTAGTAGTTTGGGTGGCACGCCCCCCGTAAAGGTTCGTAGGAATTTTAGTAGGAAGGATAGTTTTAATGTATCTACCTTTTGAATATCTAAACCTATTCATGAAATCAAAACTACAACTAAAGGAAAACCTAATTGAATTACTGCTACTTATGGGTTTTGGGGATTTCTGTTATAACAAATGCGCGGGTTCTTACCTCTTTTCTTAATGCTCACCCGCCACAAGCCTATCACTAAGTTTCAGAAGGAAAATTCTACCTATTATTGAAGTTTTATAAAGAAATTCTACCTATCTACAACTCTCCGGCAACAATGCCAAAATGTTGCGTGTGTTATTGTCTTATTGAATTCACCAAATATTTAATTATTGATCAGGGTTGGTAATCTTAGAGTTGTCACAAAATATATGCTGAGGTAGAAGGGTACCTAAGATATCGGCTCGGCAGACTTTAGAAATATTTGATAATGAAAATATCTAAGGATCTTTCAAAATGAAAAACCTAGTCAAAATTAAAAAAAAAACTACTAAGCTGATTAGACCTAACCAACAGATCAGATTGGTATCAATATATACCACTCTACTCTATGGAAAATAATTGAAAAGACAAAAACTATATTATTCTAGGAAACAAGACAAACTACTCTTATGAAAATGGAAACTACTCAATCAATTATTCAAACTCTAATCTAGGAATTATAAAGACTAACTACTATGTAATATTGAAGATCTAACTATGAACAAGTTTAGAAACTTAACTATGAAACAAGATGAAATGTTGATGTAAGATTTAGGCATGTATTAACAATAACGAATGATAAACAAACTACCTAGTTCCAATTATCTTGAAGAACTACTACATCTAAATGACTTACGAAAGCTAAAGAAATGAAAAATGGAAATAAATCTAACTTGACTTCTACAAAAATGTTGAAACTAGAGATAGACCAATTACAAGAAATCTTAAACATTGTAACCTATTGTTTATCCATAAGCAAATGACAAACTAACTATAATACTTGAAATGAAACATTATTTTGACAATCTAGCTTTACTTGAGAAGTACAAAGTCTAAGTTACTTGATCTCTAATGAATGCTCTCAAATGCTTATCTAGTTCATGCACATTCCTATCAACATCAAATTACTTCAAACAAGTTCATAAAACATAAGCTACAAGAAAAACAAACTAAACTAAGTAAAAAACTCAAATGACTGAAAATAATGTTAACTTGTGATCAAAACCTACAGTAGAAACAAAGTATTCTTGTTCTATCCCTACTGCAAATCAAACTATATTCTAAGACAACTATGAAAGCGCAATAAAGCTAATCTATAACTTGAAAAGTAAACCTATACTAAACTAGGTTATGTGAACTCTTAGATATTAAAAACTAATGCATCTATATTAAACACACATGAACTTATTAAACTTGGATTGGAACTAGTTTCTAGTCTATTCTACCTATTGAAATGAAAGAACTCTAAACAATGAAACCAAACCAAGTTTGAACAAAAAAACACTATGTAACTAAAAGTGAAAGACTAATTAGAAACTTGAATGAAAATTGGAAATGAAATACTGAACTGATTTAAGAAATAAGACAAACTGAGATTTAACAAAGTCTATGATAGCATTGTAAACAAGTTTAAGCTAATCTAGGTTCTAAGTATGAAAGTAAGTGAAAGTAACTCATAAACTATCTAAATCATAGGCAAAAGACAACTATGCTCCTCTACTTGAACCAAAACTATTCTCATTTGAACAGTAAAACATATGCTGAATACAAATGGATTTCATCATCATTAAAACTTGAAATAATTATTCTATGTGTGAATATAAAACTAAATATAAATTGCTAGAGTTGGTAAAGATGGATTCGAATCCAAATCTAACTACATAACATGGTGAAGTACTGGAGAATTAACCTATCTTCTAGCTAATTATCTCTACATAAAATAAAATACTTGAAATTTTGGAAACGACTGAAAATTATGGGAAATTCTGTCTAAATGTTAATGGAAGGTTGAAAGGTCTGAAAGGAAGTCCGAACAAAAGGTGCGAATGGCCGGCCAAATGGATTCTGGAGTTATAATTACATAAAAACATAGGAAAATTACAGTTTATAAACAACAAAAAGTCACCTACAGGAAAACAAACTATATGCATACAAAAATGAAATAACTTATCTGCAAATACAAAAATAAACTACTCAATATACACAAATGGAACCTCTGATTTTTGAGGGGCCCTTTCCAGCAACAGGGGTTTGTCTCCTAAGCTGCTCAGTCACCAACCATTAACAGAAAATGAGAATGATCATCAAGAGCTGAAACAAAGTCTTTCTATTAAACTGAAGCAAAGTTACAACATTTTTCTCCCTATCTATCCTTGTGTGTTTCTTAACCTGAGATGTCTTTATATAATGTTTACAAAGAGAGAGAAGGTCAACCCTTTCAGTGGTCGACCTCTCTAAAAATAGAAGGTCTTTACTGCTGCACAAATGACCCATTAAAATGCATAGGTCGTTTTCCTCATTCTGTGCATGTTGGTTTCCTTGACATGAGTAGTTGAATGCATTGGCAGGATGGACGAGTGGAGACGCGGATCTTCTCGAACAAGGGTTCACGATCCATAAGGGCCTTGTTTCCAACAAAACTCACGTCGTGGTTCTGCCTTCAATGCCTCGGAATATGCTAACCAACGAATCTGAGGGTGCGAACGAAGGTCTGAACGAAGGTCTGAATGCGGATGGGCGTCTAAACATGAATGCGTGTCCAAATGAGAGTCTGTATGGAAACCATAACTTGAAGAATGAAGACTATGTGCCAAGCAAGTCTAGAAATGTTAGATTAACATTAATAAACCATAAAAAATATGATAATCAACCAAGATTCATGAGACATTCAAATATATTCATACCTAAGTTCGAATGGTGGTTTGAATGGCAAGAAATATGGCCTATTATACCAAAAATGGGAAAAATAGTGTCAACAGAGCACGTTCAATCATCAAAAGTGATGGAAAAATTGAACATCAACACTATCTTAATAAAATCTTATAGATAGGTATTTAGTTGTTCATGGATTAATAATGTAATGTGCCCAATTTCATGATTTCATCTTTACTATTTTGGGAAATGGGGTAATTTTTGTAACATCCCCTCCAATCATACTAGCAATTTGGAGAGATCGCAATGCTAAAACTAGGCATCTAGCCCCATGTGAATTAAGTAAACTCATTGATAATAAAAAAATACATATACATAAAAGGTTACTCTCCTCACTAGGTTTATCAAGCCAAATCTGGTCCTCTTCTACTGCCATTTTCTTGCTCACGAGTTCAAACTAAAACAGGGATTCAAGTAACAGCAAAATCACAAATGCTTGGTATGAAGAAAAACACGGGCAACCAAAACGAAATGATAAATGGAGAATCACCCCTAGGAAGGAAAACTCGTTTTCAGAAAATGTTTATGGACATTCTAGGAGCAAAAACGACCTCCATCACACCCCCAAATCATGGTTCTCCTCTTCGAGTCACTGTACCAACCAAAAACGAGTTCCCAAGCATGGAAAATGCAGGAAGATGATGCAAAACGTGAAGGAGAAAGCCCCGGCTAGCTTAGACTGCGTGAGAGAGCTAAGGCCGTGGGAGAAGAATGGACTTGGGAACAATTTCGTGGGTGTTTTCTTGCCCAAGAAGAAAAAATACGTTTTCCCAGATTGATGGCTTGCCCATGCACGAAATTGGCTGCCACACCTTTCAATTCCCTAGGCATTAACTACCTCAACCAACTCTTGGAAGAATTAAATGATTGGGTACATAAGTGAAAATGGGTAGTTGAGGGTTTATGGGTTAATTCATTGACATTTGGATTAACACCATTGGCTCAAGGGTTTGAATAATTTCCCTCCCTATTCCTTATAAAAATCATGCCCCCATCTCTTTGTTACATTGCATAGCTAGTTGTCGGTATTTCATTAAAATTCATATTTACATGATGTCTTAATTTACATTGTGCCTCTCTAGCACAAGAACCATAGGCATCCATTTTTAATTGCCGATACATAAAATGCTAAATCGATGGCGGGGCCTTGGACTTGGGCTCCTCAACATGATTTAATAACGATATTTACATCATTTACAATTTTAATGCAATATGGTCAATATGGGGACATTACAATTTTTTTTCTTTAACACCCAAAATGTTAGCCTTTAAAGAATACTTAATATCAGACTTAAGGTTCATTCTTACAGACTACATTAGTATATAGAGAGATCATGTAAGTCTTTCACCTACTCTTTTCCCGTGTCTTACCCTATCAAGGTTCATTCTTACCGACTACATTCGTATATAGAGAGATCATGTAAATATTTCACCTACTCTTTTCCCTTGTAAGACTTACCCTATCTGGTTACATAAGAACACTTATAAAAACCTACTTATTATTTTGAGATTTAGCCAATCTAATATAAGATGGCTAAATTAATAATTCCTTTACCATTTCAAGGATCATTCACTTATATATTATAATTAATCAAAGCAATCGAGTTAACTACTATCATTCGTTAGAAGTATGGCAATTGTTCCAAAGGAATGTGTTTTATGTTGTTAGCTTGATATTCTAAAGATTGGGCGCTTGGCTTACCTTAACCTTTAAACTATAATGCTCTTAATTCAATCCTTATTTAACTTCAAACTAATTCATTAGGTAATAAAATGCATTCCTTCTTACTCAACTAACATAGGTTGTGGCCAAGCTAACATTCTCTTTAACTATTTTTCATAAGATCATAATGTACATGAACTCAACATGTTATATATACATAACAAGATATAGTTCTGTAATGATTATTAACATAAAACCATACCATGTGTAGGGTTTATTCTAACATTTAATAGCTTGATATCAAGGAAATAAGAGTATAAACAAGAAGTTAATTCGTATTCTTTAGGAAATCACATTCGATACTCAAAAGCATTTCGAGAATAATTACAATTCTTTCCTAAAGTAATTGTATATGTAGTCAAAGACATCAATACTAATATTCAATTGACCAAATCATAATTTTCATCAATTTAAATATCTTGCATAACTAATAAGTCAACTTATGGATTAGCCATATAATACTCATATAATACTCTTGAGTGAAATTACTCATAAATTAAAAACCATTATATATCACAAATAACCAAAGGCAAAAATAAAAAGCATAAAGTGCAAATATGAGAGAGACCAATATCTGTAGTTCACCCAAATATTTGGGCTACATCCACAAAAATGTTTCACATCTTTTTATTATTCATGAAACATAGAGGAGTATATTGTGTAGTAGGTTTGCTACAAATTTTACTTTTCTCTTTTTCAAGGTCTCTCTCATGGTGAGCGTTTTCACAATATTCAAAATACTATAAATAATCATAGTTCGAGATTATAGTAAACTATAAGACAAGAGGCCATGCCTCCCTCTTTATACGTCTTGGTTGGTAAGCTACCATTGGCCCTAGTTAGACAATAATATTGGGTCTTAGCCATAATTTGATTTCACAAAAAGGAATTGGGTTACTTGATTTACGTAATGAATCAACTGTTAACCCTATGCAATCATCCATAAATTAGTAATTGTATCTCATATAATTGGTTCTTTTAATCAGATTATTCTCTACCTATCAGTAAATATATATTAACACTATTTATATGTATTGATATTTGGATTGGTACCTTCCACTAACAACCCTCTATTTATTAACAATAACATTAACTTTACAGTGAGGTGTACTATTAATAATCGGTAGTGCAAAAATTACCAGTTCCCTAATAGAAACCAGATCTTCATGATTAGAACAGTTAAAACAACCAAGACTCTGAGAACGGCTCTCCCACAGAGCACGATCATCCATAGTCGCATATTCAAATGAATCATTTCAAGAAACAACGTTGGGTTAAATCAAACATACACAATTAAATATTCAAGCTGGTGTTAAAGGGTCGATCTTCCCCATGGAGGTTGCCTTCCGACTCATGTTGTAAAACAAAAGTAAGTAGGTATATATACAAAATATAGGGTCTGTTGTTTCCTCAAGAACTTCCCTAGATCCTTTGTCAAACTAGATAGTTATGAATAGGTATTGTGGCTTGACTGATACAGAATCCACCCCACATTTTCACAATTCAAAAGCGTAAGAATTTAAAACAGAGAATGGAATCAACATTTAGAGTTTATTCCTTGCACTCACATGAGTAAGCAGTATATGTGGATATATATATATATATATGAAAGACAAATGGATCGGTACTCGTCCAAAGAAGTCGTCCCTCCAACTCTAAAATACAAATGGATCCATCCTCCTCCAAAGAGGCCATCCATCCAACTCAATCGCATAGGTAGCTAACATAGCAAGAATTGAATTCATTTACATGTATACACAAAGCTTTAACCACAAAGACAATGATTTCAGAAACCTGAAGAAGGATCATCTCCCTTCTCGAAATAATCCCAATAAAACAGCAATGAAAGTACATACCTCAGTCCACAACAATTGAATATTTCTTTACACTACAGAGCTGCGTTCTAGAGGCCACATCTTCATCTCATAGCTAAATACAGTAGGCAAAGTGTATATGAACTAAAAAATATTGCATTCCTTAGAATGAGTCCACTCTCCTAGGTGGAGAATCCCTTCTTCAATCGCTCCTCCCCTTGCAACTGGATCACACTTCTATCTCCCCCATGCTTAGGGCTCGAATCCCCTCTTTTTTTTTTACCAAGGCCACTCCCAAGATGAGGTCGATTTTGTTTGTAAACTAAACCCTAACCATTCTATTGATGGACTATAACTACCATGTAAGAATATTTCCGAGAAGGATTTGCATTGAATTAGTATTATGATATATTTATTGCTAATAGGATGGCGCCCATAATTCTGCAATGATGTTTTTTAATATACACCTTACTCATTATAAGAAACATTTCTCTTATTTCATGCATATATTTCATGTATATTATTTCGAACACGTTTTTTATAGCATAGGTCATAACCATAACTTAAATAAAGTTACCTTTAAAGAATTGAGGTTGCATAGGGGTATTACAAATAAACATGGAATCACAACAATCAAGCTCATCACAAGATGAGTCTCCATAGAATTAAATATTTATAAGATGATAGTGGATACAATTATACCCCATGCATATAAATGACTTTACTCCGTCATTATGAATGACTGTGTCGTTTATAATGGTCCTATTTAGTGAGGTTTATTCATGTAGGGAAACATGTCCATGGAAATGATGGTAAATGACCCACATGGTAGCACCACTAGGTTTATGGTGTCATTGTATTAGTGAATTGTACCATCCATGTTAGTGAATTGTACCATCCCTATCAACGATGTTCATGCTGTTCCCTTGTACACAAGATTTACCAATGTTGTCAAACTCGGAATTAGCAAAGACTCAACTTGATTGGGACTTGGTTGACTCGGACAAGAAATGAATAACTAAGTGCTTTCCTTATGAAATATGGGATGGTTCCAACAAATCTAGGAGTTGATTGATATGGATACACTGTGTTTATTTTTATTTGGAACAAAAGAGAGGTTAGGGATTTTAGTAGACTTGATTTGGAGAGTGGGAGACTCACTTATTCAAAAACTTGTGGTATGTTGGAAATTAGACCCAATTATTAATAGAATTAAGAGGAAATTATTGTTGGTAATTAAGGTCCCCATGATATTGATCATAGATACAATTAGTGTGTGAAGGAGGATTGGTGTTAGTGATTATAGAGAAACTAGAAGCCATTCCATATCATGAGTCAATATAACTATGTGATTTGTGTTGGTGTAATAATGAGTACATACACGTAGTTAGTAGGATTTTGAGTACTCTTTTGGAGGGTATTGGCCAAATACCATGGCGTGGGGATAGTTGAGTGGTTCAATATCACATTTAGGTAGGTCTAGATTGTATTTGTAAAAAAAAATACTTATTATCATATGTTGATTCATTTTCTATTTCATTTATTGTCACATAATGAGACTTAATAAAATATCACAAAGGTAGATAGATTAATGATTCAATTATGATGGTTCTAATAGTATTTAAAGAAAACGATGTGATTAGTTATAATATATACAACCATGTGTATAGAAAAGGTAGAACTTTGCTTTGATTTTGGAAGCAATTTTCCTTATTGTTTTCTTGAAAAGAAATAACAAATAAGTTGGAACTATAAATCAACATTGAAATAAAATAAAAGTTTTAGATCTTTCAGTATATTTTGGCTATGCCAAATTAATCTATCAAGTAAATGGACATAATATACAATTAAATTCCAGAAAATGTAGAACAATGCTACACACATAACAATATTAAGAGAGTACCAAAAGAACTAACACTAGAAGATTTTGAGTGATTTATCACCAAACTAAGATCTACAAAAAATTTCCTCTTAATGGTCTCTTGAATTTGGTTCTATTGTGTTCAATGACCATTAATATGGGTTTTGTGCATCACTATATATGACCATAATTGAATTCAAATTAGTTCCCACAGTTAACTTGATTAAATCAACATTAAAGAAATCCTTAATGTCATGATTAGCATTGACATTAGCATCAATACTTTTTCCCTAACAATGTACTCTAGTTTGGATGTTGATATGGACGATTTGCATTTAAATCAGTCAAATAAGCATTCATATGTATGTCCAAACAAGGAAGAAAGTAGACAAATCCAAATAGCAAATATGATTGACTTTGGTTGACAATAGATGTCCATGGTTGAATGTAGCCCTAATATATTAATGATTGAATTTGTGGAGCCTATAACTCACTAATCACCAACCTTCTAATCCATAATCTGTATCCAAATAATGATATTTGAATTTGGTAAACCATGATTAATGACCATGGTTGATGCTACTTCACGATTTGACAACTAACTCCTAACCTAATCAACACTCAAAACTATGGTTGGCTATGTTAGGTTATGCTTGATTATTCTTAAATACAAGCATCCATGGTTGAATGTTCTCTAAAGACTATGGTTGATACTAATAACCCCCTAGCCTCCAACTCAATAATTATGTTTGTTATGGTGAAATATTGTTTCATATAATTTCCTATGGTTGATGTTACTTCACTAACTATCCACTAAACGCAATCCTAATGACCATTAACAAATATGGTTTACTATGTTTGATCATGGTTACATATGGGTGTCCATAGTTGAATGTAGCCTTAATATGCCAATGGTTGATGTTACTAATCCGCTAAGCCCTAGCCTTTAACCTGGTAATAATGATTGAGTATAGTCATGACCATGGTTGAATGTGGCTAAACACGGTTTTGTAGTTTTCCATAGTTAATGCTTACCCAGTAATTGATTGTTGGACCCTAACCTAATGTCCGTGATGAAATATCAATGAATATTGTTGATTTAGTTTGATTATGATTGACTATAGTTGTCCATGGTTAAATGTAAGCATAATATGCCAATGGTTGATGCTACTAATACATTGTCCCCATAACCCCTAACCTAGTAATGATGGGTGACAATTGTTGACCATGATTAAAAATGGTTGAATTTCACTAACCATGATTTAATAGTGTCATCTATGGTTAGTGCTTCCCTAATAAACAACCACTAACCCCTACCTTAATTACCTCCAATAAATATGGTACGATTTGTTTGACTGTGTTTGGTAATAGGTGTCTATAATTGAATGTATCCCTAATATGTTAATGTATGATGCTACTAACCCTATGAAACATGAGTCTCTAATGACATGATTGGATCATTTATTCTTAGTGATATTGGCATGATTGGGGTATTTTTGCTTAGTATTTATGCACTTATTGAACACTTAGTGCATTCATGGAATGGGAACCCATCAACTTAGTATTTCCATAAGTTTTAAACATTAATAATCGTCCTTGATGAAGTATTACCTACTGGATAATTAAAATAAATATTATTAATGTGGTTATGTGGGTTTTGTCGGAGTATTAAAAACCCATTCATACAATTTTATACTTAGGATATAATTTATTAATCATTTTTTATTAATTTCCAAAGTGTTGACTAGGTAACTTGGCCTAGTTTTGTCTCTTAGTGGACTACATTCCATTCCGAGTCACTAGGGTGCCCTTGAGGATATTTTGGATAAGATTTCATTGGATTCTACCTAATTTCTTTCCATTCATGAATTATAAGGTTCTTTCCTGATTTAAACAACTTTATCATGTTTTTTCTACTTTCTAGTGGATAAGGTAAAGCTAGTTGACTTGGAAACTCTCTCCAATGTTGATGTATATGTAACTTTGGAATGTATTTCATATATGTATATTCTACTCCTATAGAGATGGTATTATTTCTCTATACGGAAGTGTTTGTATTCCTATAGAGATGTTATTATTCCTCTATACGGAAGTGTCATCATTTATATTGTAAATGTCGTAACTTATACTTGATGGGTTATTAGACCACCTTGTTGGGGTCGGCCCTGTATAAGTCATGTGGGTCGAAGGGTTATTAGACCACCCTATTGGGGGTTGGCCATGTGGGTCAAAGGGTTATTAGACCACCCTATTGGGGGTTGGCCCAATCAGCATTATGTTATGTGGTTAAGTTAAGGCCGACCTAGTAAAGGTTATTAAGCAAGTCAAGTAAAGTATAAATAGAGTGCGGGAGGCACTCTATTTGATCATTCTATTCTCTCACACACTCTTTGGAGAGTAGCGCACTTGTGGAGGAGGAGAAGCTGCTGCTAGGAGATGTTTATCTCTTATGCTTGGGTTGTATCATTGCTCTATCTATCTATGAGGAAGTTATTGGGGTTTCTCACCTTTATGGTTTTCCCCAAGTAAACTTTGTGTCTCTTGTGTGCTTGCATTATTGTGTCCATGGTTGATATGCTGTACACATTGTTCTCTTAGTTAATATCCTAGATCAGATTGAAGTAAATTCTGAAAAATTAACATGGTATCAGAGCTAGCCTGAAAGAAGGCATGGTATGGCATGTATGACACTTGTTGCACTTACGATGCTAAAGCTTGATATAGCAAAAACTAGTCATCGTAGCACTTTCGCTATAAATCCATTTTGGCAAAGTTTTCGGATCTGAATCTTTGATAGGTCGAAGCTTAGATCCCCATGTACCTAGTGTCCAAAGGAAAACTTCTAATTTGTTGTACTTTGTGTTTCATGATCTGTACAATATAGGGTTTCTGCCACTTCCAGATCTGAGTCATAAACAAGTGACCTAGGAAAAAAGGTCATAATGTGGGCTAGGAAGCTCCAAATGAAATTTTGTAAAAAGTGATATGTAGTGCATGGACTGTATTTTCTCAGGTAACTTTTTCAGAGGCCGAAACTGAACCAATGACATGTGGCACGCCGTAGAAGTTTGATCTCCTATTTTACTCCATAAACAGGTCACATTGGGACACCTGGCATAACTCTCTCTCAGAGAATCCAATTGAGGTCAGACCTATGGGGTTGGAAAGACAACACGTCGGGATACCAAAGGTAGAAGTTTCAAACCCTGTGGATTAGAAAGTTCAAGCTTACACCAGAAAACAATCAGGTACATATTTTTGTCAAAATAGAATTATTTTTTAGCTCCTTCATTCATGGCTTCGGGAACTTAGGGTTTCAGAGAAAGATGGAATTTTTGTAATCGGAGACCATGGCTGAATGCTACTCTTCAAAATAGAAATTTAGAGACCAAGATCAGAATTTTTGGTTGGGCAGAAGGTCGGGCTTGATCAAACCCTAGTTCGGGACTTTGCTTGGAAAAGTGGAAAATTAGGGCTTTTGCAAAAAATGGGAATTTTTGAAATCTGTGAGCATGGTTGGAAGCTCCTCAGAAAAATAGAAGCTTAGAGCTTTGGATTGAACCTATTGATTGGGAAGAAGGGTGGGCTTTATCAAACCCTAGTTCGGGATCATGTCTAGAAGATCCGGAAGTTTCAAAGGCAATTTTGAGGGGTGAAACTTTGCAGTTTTCAAATTCTGAGTATACCGACTTGATCAGCTCATCAAAGCGCATCTTTCTATCCTTTCAGAAGTTTTAAATTAAAAGTTTGAATTTTTAGGGTTTCTCTGACAAACCCTAATCCAGCTCCAAATCCAGTTCCTGTAAATCAAGTGGATTGGGTTAATCCTAGAAGAGAATGGATTGATCAACTGCATAAGTGAAGAAGTTCCTGTTTCAGAAGGAGATAAGGCTAAGGCTTTACATAAGAAGATTATAAGCAATCTCGATAGGTATGACTCATACAGGTATGTTTCGAATTCTATTCATAATTAAGTTTATGGTATGTTTGTCTTCATTAAGGTTAGTACAATCTTGATTAAATTTAGACTTGTCGTATCACCTTAATAAAGTTATGAATGCATGATAGAAGATATTTATTGATTAGGGTGTTGACACTTATGATTGTACTAATGCATTATGGTGTTGTGTGAGGTTTATGTTGTCCGCTAACATGGAAGGTACACCAAGAAAGACAAATCATGTTCTAGTTCAAGAACATATGATCATGGTGACATGAAGACAAAGATTCATCCATTGTCATGGATCATATAGAAGATCTATTTACGAGGTATGTATAACTTGGTTCTATAATGGTTAACTTATGAGATATGCAGGTTACTAGCACAAGTCATTGAACAAAACAAGAAGACATCATGTGGGTATGTTAGACATAACTAGCTAACATACTAATCTAGGTATGTTTTTCCTATATCAAGTTAGAATCCTACCTTGTGATAGGATCTCTTATATAAGTATACATGGCATGATTGATAATGATGATTCATAGGTTTGAATAATCATGGGTGTATGCATATTATGTTTCTTACCTTAATTGATGATATGACTAACTAGAAGAGTCATGAAAGTATAGGTTTGAGTACTCACAGGTTTAGGCATATATGTTTCTTACTTTAATTTATGATATGACTAACTGTTATAGGTCAAACTTGCACCTCTCCGTCCGTGATCACCCTGAGCTGCTGATCACACAAAAGGACAACTTGGATGGAGGAGCATGTTGACTTTGGATATCATGACAACTCATCCCATTTCCTGAGAATACTGGAAAACATACAAAAATATCATCTTGAGGTATGAGCGCTACTCTACTTAAAGAGACTAGCGCCCATACGCGACTCCAGTGCATAATAGTAGCGCCCATATCAGTATATACGCTACTCTGTCTCATCAAAGTAGCGCTCACAATTTAAAACTAAATGAGCGCTATTGTTTAAACAATAGGGTAGCGCCCTATACGCTACTCCACTGTGTAATAGTCGCGTGTACCTTTAAAAATGATTAAAAAATATATTAATCCATCGAAGAGGATTAGTTGAAGACAGTTTCTTAACTTCCCCAACCTCCTCATCGACTGGAACTGCTTCCTTAAACCTATAAATTCCTAGAAGGCTAAGGGAGCAAGGTTAGAAGAAATTATGAATGCAAATGCTTACTAAAGAATGAGAGGATGAGTTAATGGAGAAACTGTTGCAGAAGACATTCAAACCAGAGCAGAGCCAGAGTCCAGGATCTAGTTGCAGGAGCCTGCTTCATTATCAGGTATATTTGTACTGCATACTATTTTGACAAATAAAGGTTGAAGTGTTTCCTTGTTCCAATCTGAAGGTGTTATTAAATGGTATTTTGAGTTGGATTCATTTTGGTCAATACTGGATATTAAACATAATTTTTGTTTATTTTATGATTTATATGTTGCCCAAAGTGTTTGAGGAAGGTATTGTTGTTTCAGGTTTGCTGAAAGAAAGAAGATTTGAGAGCTGGACACAAGGCTGGGTCAAGGCTAGGATCAGACTCCAGTGAAAGGTATGTTCTCTAAATCCGTAATCTATTTCTTTTGCAAACACTTCTGTAAATGACATAAATACACTTACCTGTCACCCCAACCAAGTTGATAGTTTAGTTTCCTGACTATAGGGTAGAAATATCCGCCAACAGACTGGCGACTCCGCTGGGGAACTAAGTGTTTTGGCTTTAGGAAACCATTGTTGTTGGTTGTCTTCTCGGTTGATTTTGATTTCTTCGACTTGCTAAGAACCTTGTCAAGTATCTTTTGTCTTGGCTTGCCTACTTTCATCAATTTCCATACCCCCCAAGGTCAGTTTCCTAGCCTTTTAAAGATGAGCGCTACTATTTCATATACACAGTAGCGCCCATACGCTACTGTACTGTATATACAGTAGCGCCCGTTTTGGCATGGGCGCGAGTTGCTCTACTGCACAGTAGAGTATTTTTTTCTGAAGCAGCCATTTTTTGATTTTTCTTGCTTTTGGCCCTATGGAGATTTTCTGACTTTGTTGTAGGATTCTTGGGATGATTGCATAAGGTTTTTAATCATTGATTCAAGTCATAGAACCGCTCCTTAAAGTTTTTCCATGTTTTAAACCATTTGTTGACCTTTGGATTTCTTTGAGACTTTTTTGACCTATTTGGAAGACCTAGTGGTGTTCGGTGACGAACATTTTCACTTGTTTTCAGACCCTGACTACTTTTGCCCATTTACAAACCTGTACACTCCTGTGTCTATTGTTTGTGGTGAAGTTGTATGTTCTCTACTGTCCATGTCCTTTGTTTAGGGTTTTGGTCTTTGGTAGAGCTTTTAGGGTGTCTTCTTTGTGTCTAGTTTCATGTTTTTCCCGAGACTTTTTGTCTTTTGATGGTCACAAGTGCTTCTTTAACAGCTCTAGGCTAGTTTCCACCTCTCAGTTTTCTTCGTGTTAGCAGAACAGCCTGCTTGTCTACGTACTTGGCTTTGTGGTCTTGTTAGGGTTAAGCACTTTAGGTCAGTCCTTGGGTGTTCTCTCCTTGTTTTTCTTCCACTTAGTGTCCAAGTTTATAGGCTTTTTCCTGAGTAAAAAACCTGTAGATTAAGCCTTTCTCGAGTTAGATTTCGATAGCTGTAGGCTCAAGAACATTTGCCATACTTCCACTTTTGCATAAGAAGTTTATTTGGCTTTCCATTTTTTTTTATATATAGTTCTTTTTCGATCATTGAAAAAGCAAAAAAATTTGGTACTTTGAGTTAAATAGGACTTGTCGTGGTCAATGCAAAATAGCTTAATATATTTTGTTTAATTCAAAAAGAAAACAAAAAATTGGTAGGAAAGTTTGCTTAGATTTGCATTTTCGAAAAAGATAGATGAAAAAGTAAAAAATAAAAGAGTTTTGTTGTAAGAAATTTTGAATACATTTGCATTTAGTTTTCTTGTTATAACCACGTTCACACACTCACTATCCCCTTTGCGTAATAAAAGCCCTTAAAATTTATTAATAAAATGAACTAGAAACCTTTTCTTTTTTAGGGCACACTACACCAACTAGTCTTGGTTAGGGTCTTGGGTTTAAATCACCTTAAACCACCCAAGATCACACATTGCGCAATAATCGTAGTGAGATTATCATTTAGGCAAATCCACTACACTCAAAAATTGCCTGGGAGCATATGCAGTAGGTCAATGTGAGATCGGTTTGTGGGAATACCTCTCCTACTTTCTGATTGAGCATACGCCAGGATTGGATAGCGTATTGGGGACTCTTTCGAGTTTCGGGCTTAGCTACCCTGCCCACGCTTTCTGATTCGACCGGTGACTGTTCCCCCAGTATTTTTCGGTGTTTTGGTATCCTTAGTATCAGACTTTTAGGTTCTTACACAGGTGACAGCAGAGGGTATATCTGCTGTACCTAGGACAGACGCGGGAGGAAATCCCTTGCAGGTCTTTGGGAGGGCGGTTGGGTGATTCCAGCGCTTGCACCCTTAGTCATTGTATTGTGGACCCCGGGTAACTGTTCTTCATCCTTCGTTGATCTGTTCTGGGCCCTCATCATCCCAGACTCTTCTCCGGAAGGCACCTTTGTTTGATTGGTTTGAATACTTAGGAAATTTTAGTTGGTGTGCTGTTTGCCCCCTAGTCTTAGTGGCCACTAGGTTCTAGGCTGTTTATTGGATATCTATAATCACGGAGAATCAACAACTCCGTAGATCGAGAAGGATTCAAAACCTTCCTCCTATTAGAATAGAGCCTTTACAACCAGCTACAAGACAGAGGGTAAACCCCAGTATTTCTTCAGAAATTACCTCTGAAATAGAACTGCTTGAAGAAATACTTATAACAGAAAACCTTGAAACTGAGGTTCTTGAGGAACCATCACCAGGTATCACAGAACAACAACATTTTAGTACTGTTGAGGTGGAAGATCTTACTTCCGCGGAGTATAGCACTCCTTTCAATCCTCCCTTAACTGACACTAGAATTCCGGTGCTGTTACCTGTTGGTTTCCAACAGCCTCTTTTCAGTGCAGATCTTTTGTTTCCCGATTATCTGATGACTAACACAGGAGGTGAACCAGGGGGTCCCCAGACTCCCACCTTAGGTATGAATACCAGCACAGTTAACCCTTCTTTTACTGCTACATCTAGTCAGGCACAAACTGCGTCTGTGCCTACTCCATCTTTTAGTTTTAACACTAGTACCTTAGGAATGCCTAGTTTCACAACAATGGCATCTATTCCCACGCCTACTGTTAGACCTAGCAGTATGGCTAACTGTGCAACACCTTCTACTTCACAACCTTTATATCAGATCCCCAGTACTTGGGTTTCCACACCTGTGGTAGGACCAAGTGTTTCAGCAAACATGCCAGTCATGGGTACCATGACTGCACCGTCCACATCAGCTTCGGCTGGTTTCAACAACTTTGTAGGCCCTAACTTGAATCAGGGTAGCATGCCTGCAAATAATGTTCCTTTTTCCTTATTTTCAGGAGGAGGGGGCAACTTTTTCAACCAGCAATATGGCGGGGCTAACACCCAGCCACAATGGACGAACCAACAAAGCACTAATCCGCTCTCGTATGGGTGGGGAAATTTTAATCATTCTTTCTCACAACAACAACAACTGGCAGGGGGCAACCCCTACCAACAAATACCTGGGGGCAACCCCTACCAACAGTTAACTGGGGGCAACCCCTATCAACAGTTGGGAGGCGGAAACCCCTACCAACACATGGCCGGGGGCAACCCTAATCACCAAATGGCTGGGGGAAACCCCTACCAACAATTCATGGGACAAACAATGGGTGCTTTCCCTTATCAAGCTCCATCTTATCGGCCTCGTCTACCTTTTCTGGCAACTTTGAATTTGCCAGACCTTTCGAAATTGACTAATGATCCGGTGTGTCATAACTCAGCATGGCCATCAGTTCCCACCAAATTACCTTCGGATATTCCCAAATTCGAAGGCAAAGCTGGTGAAGATCCTGGTGACCATGTCACTACCTTTCACTTGTGGTGTTCTTCAAATTCATTGAACGAAGATTCCATCAGATTGAGATTGTTTCAAAGGACCTTAACTGGTCCCGCGGCCAAATGGTACATTGAGTTGCCTGCGGCTACTTTCTCTAGTTTTGGGGATCTGGCCACCGTCTTTTTGAACCATTTCCAACTTCCTGTTCGGTATGATGCCGGAACAGAACTTTTGTCTACTTTTAGACAAAACAAAGCCACTCACCTATCTGACCACATTCAGGAGTGGCGAAGACGGAAGAGGCTCATAAAGGCCAATATCCCTCCAGAGTTTCTACTCGAGTGGTACTTGAAATCACTCCTTCCTTATATTTCTAAGGAAGTAGCGACATCTGGAGTCTCCAATGAAGAAGAGGCCATTTTAAGGACTCAACAGTTAGACCTTGTATACGCACAATCTGGTTTACTGTATGAGATTATACCAGACGCACCGAGATCAAACACTGATCTAAGTAGGCCCAAACCCGGACCACATGCTGACGGCATAGTGGGTTCGGTTAACTCTGCAGCTTTCGAAGCACTGACCAAACAGGTCCAAGCCTTAACTGTCAAACATTCGACTGCAGACATTGCGTCCGTCACAACCTCTCCTCCTACTTCTGAATCTGTTAATCAGGTTCAGAACAATCAAAAGGGCCCTCGGCAGCCCAACAACAAAAAGAAGGGCAAGAAAGGAGAGGGGAACCAACAAAAGCTCAAAAAAGATAATGCCGAAGAGGGTAATAAAGAAGAGAAGAAGGTTAGGTTTCCTTGTAAACTTTGCAAACAAAACCACCTTACTCATCAATGCCCTCTACTAGAAGAAGCCCAGAAGCTTTTGAAAGAGAAGAAGCCTGCCGTCTTGAAAGATCCATTTCCCAAAGGGCAAGGCTCCACTTCTGGCACCTCCAAAACTGGGGGCACCTCACACGCTTCGGTTGATCAAACATTCATAAACATGGTCAACTCAGATGCACTTTTGCAAACCAGAGCTAAGAACTATACCCCGGAAACGCAGAGAAAGGATAAGGAGATTGCTGAATCCTCCACTCCACTTCACATACCTGTGGACCCAATGCCTAAGATTCCGAAAGGTGTCTTAAAGAGGGCATCGCACAATCCCAACACGCGGGCTGCTTCCAACTACAATGTGGTTGAAGATCTAGCCCAAACTCCTTGTGCCATGTCTACCTTAGAAGTCTTGCAGAGTTGTCCTTTGCAACGAAATGCACTTCTGGCAGCTATTGGGAGTATGGAGTCCTCCAACATGTCTGCGCGATTTGATATGACTGATGTCAAATACCGGTTGCCATATCACGTTGCCCTCCAGATTGAAGTCGTTCATGGTCCAATGACCATAAGACGAGCTGTAGTAGATGAGGGAGCGTCGACCTGCGTAATGTCTATTTCCTGCTGGAAAGCTCTAGGTTCTCCTGAGTTAGTCCCTTCCAACACAATGCTTACTGCATTTGATGGCAGAACTTTCCGTCCACATGGAGTTTTGCCATCATTTAATGTCACTTTGGCCGGTAAGACAGTTGCTGTTGAGATTGAAGTTCTAGACGCTCCGCTCGATTACAACATGTTATTGGGTAGGAGTTGGACTTATGCCATGCAAGCTATAGCATCGGCAGTTTTTCGAGTGGTCATGTTCCCATTTGAAGGTAAGATCGTTACAGTCGATCAACTTTCTTTCACTCAAGGAAAACACCAGACTTCTACAGAAACCACGATTCCTATGATTGATCAAACCACCCCAGTTAGCGAGAGTTTAGGAGCAGGACTTTTTGGATCACTGATTAGCACTTTTGACCTACCCGCTCCTACTTTATTTGTTGGTACTGAAGGATTTTCATCGTCTGAAACTCCTATAATTGGTTCAACAACTAATTCCGAGTTTCTCTCAACTAATACAAACCCCTCCGTACCTACCCCTATTGTAGAAGTTACCCATTTGGAGTCTCATCAAACTACAACAGGACATATGTCGACTCAAATGGTGTCTGTTGAGTCAAATATAGATTATGCCACTACACAGATACCCAACCCAATTCATTCTCTCAACAGTTCAGGAATTACTTTACCTTCTGATGAAGAAATGTTAGAAGCTTTGAATGACCCAGACCATCCTCGTGAACCTATAAATCGTGTGTCATTCTTGTTTCCTTTTCTTCACTTATTAGAGAGAGGAGAATTTTGTTCACCACCCGATGAGAACACTGGTCTCACCCCTTCACAAGTTGCCATTGTTGAAGCCAATAGAGCACATACCTCGTTGGTGAACATTTTTACTGGAGTTAACGGGAACATTCTCTTTGAAACGGGATGTTATCTCGATGAAATAATCCCATATGCTAACCTTTTCCGTGAGTTCCATAATACCTTTGCCCGGCCTCCTGAGGAAGATCCAGGCCTTGACCCTACCTGAAGAAGTACTACGCCTAGGTTGAAGTACTTTTTCTTGTAACATAGCTGTATATTTCTGTATAGTTAGTTTTGTTATGCTCGTTAGGTGATCTGATGTGTGCCTCTCGTTTCATGTACCAGATGTCAACCGCACATTTCTTAGGATTTGCTGATGGCGCCAGTCGCCACACCTGTCAGTTGGCCGCAGCAGCTTGGGTCATTTATTCACCCGCTGACCAACTTGTCTCTTCGGGGGGGGTTTGTCTGGGACCTACCACGAACAATGTGGCTGAATACAGTGCAGTTATAGAACTTCTCCGAGATGCCCTCAGTCATGGCATTTCATACCTAGAGGTAAGGCTTGACTCACAACTAATTGTATTTCAGTTAACAGGTGTCTATCGGATCAGAGATCCAGGATTGCTACGACAGTTTCTACGAGTTAGATTATTGGAAAGACATTTTCATTCTATCAGATATGAACACATTCCAAGAAATTTAAACAATTTAGCTGATTCGTTAGCAAACTATGTGTTAGATTGGCATTTGCATCATACATTGTAAACAACATTCCACACATAAGTTTTAAAAACACATTCACATGTAAATAACCGATACTGTATATATAACTGATACCGTATCAAAAAATATGAGTTTCGAGTCATGAGTTTCATAAGTCAAGTCATAAAAGTACAAAAGTTGGGCATGGCAGCCTCAAAAATATATACATATAATGTTTTTCTTCTCCTATGGAGAAGGAGGAACCTCCTCATCATCTACCGCATTACGGTAGCATATCACTAGTCTAGCAACCCTACGCAGTAATCTAAGCCATGCTGGGGGCACCCCAACAACATCCTCCTGCATGTCAACAGGTATCTGGTCCATGCGGCTGGTAGGAATCTCATGAGTCAGCCGACTCATTTTCCTCTCTAGGGTTCCCAGCATAGCTTCTGCTGCGGTGATATCAGCTGGCCTCACATAGATAGTAGGATGGCCCTCGGGACGAACAGGCCCAACATCTGCATTGAACACTCGATTAGAACTCCAAAACTCATTTCATAAAAAATAAAATATTCGAAAAGTTTGAAAAAATTAAATAAATGCTCAAAAAGTAAACATACCAATATCTCCCCAGGCACCACCTGGTGGAAGTACCAGCTCTGGGTCGTGACGAAAATCTAGTCCAGCATAGGGAAACTGCTCAAAAGCGGGAACTTGCCTCTCCCACCACCCCCAGAAGTCATCTGTATGGTAACAATAGTGACTCTCCCCACCACCTTGGCGGAGAAAAATGTCACCCCAACGGCCTAGTCTGGGCTCAAGGGGGTTAACCTGTGGTAATGGCATTCCCAAACTAATAGCAGGCATTCTCTCGAAGAAGAAAGTACACAAGATACTCCCGTACCCGAAATTCTTCATTGTACCAGATTTGCAACTTGTCAATTGATACTTCATGTTTGCCAACAAGCTAGTAATCCAATCATAAACATGCCCATGCAAACACTGTACACCGACATGCATCGAGTTCCTAGAAGCCAAGTGTTGTGATGCGCTACCGGATACCCGGTTGATTGTACTCACTATTACTTTCAGCGGGAGACCATCAATAGTTGAAATCAGGACTTGGCTTCCCGATTTTTCTGCTCCAGCAACACAGTAGGTGTTCACATATTCTTGCACGGACCGCGCACCCAAGCGAGATGTCCCTTTTAGATTGATTACGTCTCCTCTTCTTGAGAGACCGGTAATAAAATATATATCCTCAACGGTAAGCTCAAGAGTTTGCCCCCGGATGATGAAGGTATTAGTATCAACATCCCAATACTGAATCAATCTCCGAAACAGCTTGTTTAGTGCCCGCATGTTTACGGTTCGATAAAATTTCAACAAACCGCATCTACGGAGCGCATGAAGGGTAGCAGGGTCTTGCATAGCTAGTCTATCCATGTCTTCATGCTCCCTTTCCCTCCATTGTAAGACCATCCTGCACAAAAACCCCAAAAATTTTGAGTCTCGGCGCTTCATTTTGGCTTTGCAAATGTATACGCTACTGTGTGTATTACACAGTAGCGTGTAGGCGCTACTCTGTTTGAGTAAAGTAGCGCCCATTCGCCTTCATACGCTACTGTTATGTACACACAGTAGCGCCCGCGCATAAAACTTTATGAGCATTGCGTTTCGGGCCATTTTTCCTCAAAATTTTAAAAATAAACCATTGAAATGCAAGGTGGGTTGATTGTTACTTACTTGATGGAAGTAGTTTGGCGTTTGGATGCTCCGTTTGATCACAAGAGAGATTTGAAATTCGTGAAAATGTGCCCAATGTTTGCCCTACAACACAAAATGAAAATTGATTTGTTAATATTGAAATTATATATATAATTGGATTTTAATTTTTACCCATAATTTTTAATTTTCTATAGTTTCAAACATTTTCAAAAACCCTAATTAATTAATTGAAACACAAAATAAGGTATAAAACTGATCCAAGTTCAATTTTCACTCAAATGTTGTCGAATTCGTCTCCTGACCTCAAATTTCTTAACGATGAAACTTGTCAGTTAGCTAAACATTTCAAATCCATATATTCTTTAAGATTTTTGCGTCATCAACTAATATTTTGTTGAAAACCTAGTTTTTGGCAGGACATGAAGTTATGATCCCAGAAGCTGACCTTTAAGTCATTTTAAGCTCTTGTTTGGACTATTTAAACCTAAACAAGATTGCCGAGCAGACTTGTCCTTTTCAAGCTCGTTAAAGTACCCGAAGGCTCATCCACTCAGGTATAGAATTACCCCTTTTCCGGGCCTCAGTGGTATTAACTACGGAAAAGGTATACTCTAGGTATACGTCAGTGTACGCTAGAAGAGTTCTCCTTTCATTGTTTTATAATTTTTCGGGGGAGGAGACTAACTATACGAAAAAGGACCTATATAGAGTCTCTCTTTAAGTTTTTCAGACTCTCTAAATATGAAAATACCAAGCGAGCATTCACCTACTCGGGCTCGATGTGAAATCCACGAGAGGGTAAGTAGAGGACTGTTTAAGTTTTTCAACTCTATAAACAAGAAAACACCGCCGAGCATAGACCAATCCGGGCTCGATATAAAATCCACGGATAGGTGAAAAGAGGATTGTTTAAGTTTTTCAGACTCTATAAACAAGAAAACACCGGCGAGCATTAATCTGCTTGGGCTCGATACTAAAATCCACGAGCAGATATATGGAGTTATTGTTTAAGTTTTTCAGACTCCTTAAAATTGAAAACACCGGCGAGCAAGAACAGATCTCGGCTCGATACTAAAATCCAGAGATCAGTACATATAGAGTAATCTTCTATCTCTTCTTCGAACTCTTTAAATTATGAAGAAGGTACTGAGTCTTCCTCCCATGGGCTCATTAAATTATTTACATGGTTGGACCTATTGAGTTTTCATTCTTTCTTGGACTCATTAAATCCACAAGAAGGGTATTCTTTTATCTAAAAAGAATAAGGAACGGGAAAACACATCATATTTTCATTGTTAAAGGCAGTATCAGTCAAGTCCTATCCTTGAACACAGCACCTACTTGAGTCTATCTTGTCAGTTGGGTTTAGTTTTTGGCCTTAAGGTGAACCTTTCCTCCGAGTTATTTACTCCCCCGGTTGGTTATTCTTCCAACCATATGGAGGGTCTGCTAATGTCTCTTACATTTCAGACTTATTTACCCCATTATGTCAAAAACTGCCTAAGTCACTTTGCGTCGTGCTCAATGTTCAAGGATATACCCCGTGTCGGCCATTCTGCAGTTTACCTTGACCTCATGTGTCGGCCTTCCTAGTGTCAGTCTTGTTACACATCATTTCATATCAGCTCTTACCAGTTGAGTGTTCCTCGAGTTGGATGATGGAGGATACCTTAAGGCCTCCCTTCCAATGGACTTCTTCCCATCGACATCAAATCATTATTCTGGGTTTGAAGTTTAGAGTTTCGGTTAGTACCTTGGAGATTGCAGTCACCAGTGGCAATTGTCCTCGCTGTTGAATGATGAGAATACATCAATGTCTCTTCTTCGACAGGATTCCCAAGTGTTCGACTCCAAATCCATCTATTCACATTTGGCGAATCGTACTTGGTACCTTGGACTCCATCATCATTATCGGTGGAAGTCCTCGCGTTTGTTAACGGTATACATCAATGACCGGTAATCAGACGATGCCCTCCATGTTCGACTATCAGCTCATCTATTCACATGGCTCGGGTTTGTACCTAGGGTTGTTATGGGATGAAGACCTTGGGATTTGGATGACATAACCCCATTTTGTTATCACCCAAGTTGCGCAAGACTGAGCCTCACTTCTATACGGCTCTCCATGAGACATAGATCCAGTGTGTTGTTATGGCTATGATCTCTTAGTTTGACATGGATCCACGCTTGTATTTCAAGTGGCCATGCTTTTATATACATCTCCTTGTTATGTATCGGAGATCATGTTACACATCTATAAGATGTCAACAATGTAATTGCTCGCTGACCTTGATTTTTGTTGCAGGTTTTCTGCGACTTTGTTCTGCGGTTCTGTGCTCTCTCTCTGGTTTTGGATTATAATGTATTTCGGCCATCGTTACCCTCTGATCTCACACATTAGGGGGCATCTGTTATAGGTCAAACTTGCACCTCTCCGTCCGTGATCACCCTGAGCTGCTGATCACACAAAAGGACAACTTGGATGGAGGAGCATGTTGACTTTGGATATCATGACAACTCATCCCATTTCCTGAGAATACTGGAAAACATACAAAAATATCATCTTGAGGTATGAGCGCTACTCTACTTAAAGAGACTAGCGCCCATACGCGACTCCAGTGCATAATAGTAGCGCCCATATCAGTATATACGCTACTCTGTCTCATCAAAGTAGCGCTCACAATTTAAAACTAAATGAGCGCTATTGTTTAAACAATAGGGTAGCGCCATATACGCTACTCCACTGTGTAATAGTCGCGTGTACCTTTAAAAATGATTAAAAAATATATTAATCCATCGAAGAGGATTAGTTGAAGACAGTTTCTTAACTTCCCCAACCTCCTCATCGACTGGAACTGCTTCCTTAAACCTATAAATTCCTAGAAGGCTAAGGGAGCAAGGTTAGAAGAAATTATGAATGCAAATTCTTACTAAAGAATGAGAGGATGAGTTAATGGAGAAACTGTTGCAGAAGACATTCAAACCAGAGCAGAGCCAGAGTCCAGGATCTAGTTGTAGGAGCCTGCTTCATTATCAGGTATATTTGTACTGCATACTATTTTGACAAATAAAGGTTGAAGTGTTTCCTTGTTCCAATCTGAAGGTGTTATTAAATGGTATTTTGAGTTGGATTCATTTTGGTCAATACTGGATATTAAACATAATTTTTGTTTATTTTATGATTTATATGTTGCCCAAAGTGTTTGAGGAAGGTATTGTTGTTTCAGGTTTGCTGAAAGAAAGAAGATTTGAGAGCTGGACACAAGGCTGGGTCAAGGCTAGGATCAGACTCCAGTGAAAGGTATGTTCTCTAAATCCGTAATCTATTTCTTTTGCAAACACTTCTGTAAATGACATAAATACACTTACCTATCACCCCAACCAAGTTGATAGTTTAGTTTCCTGACTATAGGGTAGAAATATCCGCCAACACTAACCATAAGAGTCCTTGAATACTAATGCTTATTATTTCTGTTTGAAATGATCATGACTATACATGCTTAAGATTATTGTGTTTTCATAGTATTGAGAATATACTAATAAAAGTATGATTATGTATGAGATCTTAAGGACATCACAATAATGATACTTGTAAGCATGCATAGTGATCGAGGATGGATATAAGTTTAAGGACAGGTAATCTAGGAAGCAAAGATCAAGAGTTAGCATACTCCAGTAGTTTCTGCAAGGATGAAGATATTCAGAGAAAGTCGACCACTTCTCACAATCCACATCAGAATGGAGTTACAAAGATTCAGAGGGAGTCCACCCAACAACCAAACAAAGATAAGTATTTTAAATTGTCATTTCTTGCATATTTTTTTGTTTAAATAATGTTGTTCAATGATGTATATCCTTATGTTCGTAGACTTAGGGTGTGTATTATGCATATTAGAATAATTGCATTAATGAACAATATACTACTTGTATGCATCTAATGGGTAAGTGGCCTATGGCACTGTACAACATTCCATTGCTACTTATCTAGAATGAAACCTCTTTGCTGACATGTTGGGAGTTGTGCACACTCTTAACAATGTTCTGGTAGAGATTGGAAGGCATCTAGAAAGTCACGGGATATGGATAAATGTTGTATTGAAGCATTGGCTAAATTAATTGCATGACTGTATGACATATTTCTTTATGAGCAAGAACTTGTTCTGAAAACTATGAGATGTTTCTAATCATGCAATTTAACTTGTTATGTAGGAAAGATCGTATACCATCACCAAAAAAAGAAGGACTACAACATTTGTTCCAACAACAAAGATATCTATTGAAGATATTGAAGTTCCCAGGATCTGGTATGAAGTAATGGAAGAATGCCATGATCTGTTGATCATGAAGAATGATGTTTGGGATGTAGTCCCAAGACATGAAGGGAAGTGTGTTGTGATTTCCAAATGGATCTATAAGATCAAGCATGTTGCAAATGGTAGCATGGAGAAATAAAAAGTGAGGTTTGCCGCTCGTGGCTTCTCCTAGAAAGAGGGATTCAGTATGAAGAGACTTCTACACCTATAGCCAAGCACACTTCCATTATATTAGTACTTGCTCTGGCCATAGTAATGAAATGGAAGATACACCAGATGGATGTCAAAACAGCTTTCTTGAATGGTGTAGTCAAGGAGGAAGTGTATGTGGTGCAGCCACTTGGTTTTGAGACACATGACGAGAAGTCATATGTGTGCAGATTGAAGAAATCATTGTATGTCTTGAAGCAAGCTCCTAGGACTTGGTATGGTAGGATAAGCAGTTTTCTATCCGGTTTGGGCTTTACCAAGAGTAAAGCGGATTCCAACCTTTACTACAAGGTTGAAGAAGGAAATCCTATGATACTACTCTTGTACATGGATGACCTGTTTGTTACAGGTAATGATAGTTTGATTGCTCATACTAAGAGGAAGCTTGCTGCTGACTTCGAGATGAAGGACCTGGGGATGATGCACTATTTTCTAGGCACGGAGGTGTGGCAGAGTGCAGATGGGATCTTCCTTGGACAAGGAAAGTATGCAATCGAGATCCTAAAGAGGTTTGGGATGATGGACTGGAAGGCCATGGCCACAACTATGGCATCGAACCTGAAGCTTCTGTGTCATGCTTCATCTGAGCCGGTTGATGTCACTATGTATCATCATATGATTGGGTCCTTGATGTACGTGACGAACACGAGGCCAAATATTTGCTTTGCGGTGAACACATTGAGCTTGTTCCTGACGAATCCCAGAGGTGTTCACTTGGTTGCTGGAAAGCATATTCTGAGGTACATGAAGGGTACAGTTGATTATGGGCTCAAGTATGATGCAAATCAAAAGTTTAACCTACAGGTTTATGTTGATTCAGATTGGGCAAGCAGTGCTACAGATAGGAAGAGCACTTCTGGGTGCTGCTTCAGTATGGGATCAGGTGTGATCTCTTGGTTTAGCAGGAAGCAGTCCCGCGTAGCACTAAGTATAACCAAAGTAGAGTATGTTGTCGCTTGTTTGACTAGTTGTGAGGCAGTATGGCTGAGGAAGCTACTATCTGAGTTATTTTATCTCCCACTGGATACTACTGGTATCTTCTGTGATAGCCAGAGTTGCGTGAAGCTATTTGAGAACCCGTTGTTCCATGATAGGTCGAAACACATTGAGATCAAATATCACTATATCAGGGATATGGTGCAGAGAGGAGCAGTGAAGCTCCTGTATTTTGCGATGGATGAGTAGATTGCAGATGTACCGACGAAACCACTAGCCAAAGTGAAGTTCGAGTACTTCAGAGAGAGGCTTGGTGTTCTTCAGATTGATGACACTTAGATGAAGAAGTGATGGACACATTTGCTGAAGCCATTCCAAGCATGTTGGAAGGAGGATCCTTCACATGGCTGTGGATGTAAGCGCTGGATGATGAGCATCACGGCAATGCTCCAGTTACTGCTCTATATTTATATGCATCATGTTGGATGCTGGATATGATTAGTTGGATCATTTATGTATGTATGCATCGTGTTGGATGATGGATATGATCAGTTGGATCATTTATGTATGTATGCATCATGTTGATATTGGATATGATTAGTTGGATCATTTATGTATGTACGCATCATGTTGGATGTTGGATATGATCAGTTGTATCATTTATGTATGTATGTATCATGTTGATGCTAGATATGATAAGTTGGATCATGTGTATGTATCTATATATGTATCAAGTGTATACATTGTATGATCAGGTGGATCATGTATTTGTATGTGTATCAGGTGGATACATTGTATGATCAGGTAGATCATGTATGATGATATGTATTAGGTGGATACTGTGTATGCATCAGGCAGATGCATTGTATGATCAGGATGATCATGGATGACGAGCTTAAGGATGTTGCTCCAGATGACATGCATCAAGATGATGCAGTGATGATGATCAGGATGATCATGTGTACATCGGGATGATGTATGGTGAGGATCAGGTTGATACTCTATGGCCATGGAACAGGTTGTGTAGATAAGCATATAACCCTAGCCCTAGGAGGTTTGCAGATAGTCTTTTGAGGTTTTTCCTATGGCATGTAATATTGGCCCTGGGATATCTGGCAAATGCTCTTTTGAGGTTTTGCTTCGAAGGACATATAATCCTAGCCCTGGGAGGCTTGCAGATTCTCTTGCTAGGTTTTGTCGCTAGCATATCATAGCTCCCCGGGAGATCTGGAAAATGCTCTTTCAAGGTTTTGTCCTATGGCATGTAAGTAGACCTGGGAGATCTGGACAGGATGAAAAAGGCCTCAAATGCTCTTTCGAGGCATTGTCATGACCACATGTAATAAGTCCTGGAGATATGTACAGGATGAAAAAGGCCTCAGATGCTCTTTAGGGTTCTTGCTTGGCAAGACACTCTTTTAAGGTTTTGTGGTGGAGGTCACATGGAATAAGTCCTGGAGATATGGATAGGATGAAAAAGGCCTCAGATGCTCTTTAGGGTTCTTGCTATTCAAGAGACTCTTTTAAGGTTTTGTGACAATCACATGTAATAAGTCCTGGATATCTGGACAGGATTAAAAAGGCCTGAGATGCTCTTTAGGGTTCTTGCTAGTCAAGAGACTCTTTTAAGGTTTTGTGATGCACGTAATAAGTCCTGAGGATTCCACAGTATGGCCAGTGATGATAAAGACCTACAGGTGGTGGGCCTACATCTAGTATGAAAAAGGACTTGCTCTGTAGAACTTCCTATGACGAGTAGATTCAGAGATTGATTGAGATAGCAGTAGCAGTGATGATAACGATGATTCGGGGACGATGCATCGATGATAATGATCCAGAGAAGAAGACTTGTGCTAGAAGACCTATGTTGAGAACTTCCTTCCTAGTTAAGAGGGAGTGTTGATGTATATGTAACTTCGGAATGTATTTCATATATGTATATTGTACTCCTATAGAGATGGTATTATTCCTCTATACAGAAGTGTTTGTATTCCTATAGAGATGTTATTATTCCTCTATATGGAAGTGTCGTCATTTATATTGTAAATGCCGTAACTTATACTTGATGGGTTATTAGACCACGTTGTTGGGGTCGGACCTGTATAAGTCATGTGGGTCGAAGGGTTATTAGACCACCCTATTCGGGGTCGGCCATGTGGGTCAAAGGGTTATTAGACCACCCTATTGGGGGTCATCCCAGTTAGCATTATGTTATGTGGTTAAGTTAAGGCCGACCTTTTAAAGGTTATTACGAAAGTCAAGTCAAGTATAAATAGAGTGCGGGAGGCACTCTATTTGATCATTCTATTCTCTCACACACTCTTTGGAGAGTGGCGCACTTGTGGAGGAGGAGAAGTTGCTGCTAGGAGATGTCTATCTCTTATGCTTGGGTTGTATCATTGCTCTATCTATATCTGAGGAAGTTATTGGGGTTTTTCACCTTTATGGTTTTCCCCAAGTAAACTCTGTGTCTCTTGTGTGCTTGCATTATTGTCTCCATGGTTGATATGCTATAGATATGTTGTACATGTTGTTCTCTCAGTTAAGATCCTAGATCAAATTGAAGTAAATTTTGAAAAATTAACATCCACTTGACCAATTCGATCTCCACCTCTTTCCTCTCTCCAAAATTCATCCTCAAATTCCATTTTCATCACTCATGAGCTTCCATACAAGATTTAGCCAATTCGTGACCCTTTAGAATTATTAGGAAAGTGATTTTGACACCTAGGGGGTTTTTCTAGCTTTTCGTAAGCCTTTTTTTGTGCTTTAAAACTTGCCTTCAAGGAATTCTATTTTCTCTCTTGAGGATGTATTATATATTGTAAACATATTAATGAATAAAATACACTGATTTTTTCTTAAGATATTTTCTCTATTCTTCTCTAATTCAAACAAATATTCGAAGTGAAGTTGTCATATTGAATCTACATCTAGGAAATCTAAAACCTCACATGGTATCAATGCTAGACTGATTCATAGAAATTTATAGAGTGTTTTCTGAAGGATATTTCCATCACCAGGTATTGGGTGGGGCCCAAGTTGGAAGATTTGCACAAGTGCTAAAAAGTGCACATTGCGCGTTGTGACAAGGCATGGGAATAGTTTTGATAATTGCGCATGTCACGCAGTGGCAATAGTTAAGGAAGGATTGTGCAGTATGCTACTACAAAAGAATCGCACAGTAGATTTTTTTGGTAAACGATATAGGTAAAGGTCAGATGAGGAAATGACCTAGTTTGGGTAAGAGATAGGTGGAAGGCAGAGGAAAGCAACCTGCTAAGGAGAGTGTCGGCAAGCAGTTGAGAAGCTAGGCCACTACGCTGATGGTGATAGGTAGGCGGAAGGAGTGGAAATGGAAAGGCCAAGTTGTAGTTGTAATCGTTTTTGATGACTGCGGCTGTCAGACAAGCATGTGAGCCACGAGTGGCCCAGCAAGAGGGCCTGGAGCACGCAGAGCAAGCTGTTGATGGAGACAGCTAGGATGGCAGTTAGCCATGCCATTTTTGGAAACCTTAGGGTTTCGGCCTACTGATTGTAAAGACACGACCAATGGGCGTGATCTATAAATGAGGCATTTTTGTATGGGAAAGGGTTAGCTCTTCATTGTTGAACATTGTTAGAATCTTTGAACTTGGAGTTGTTGTAAAGGCTCTGTAGCTATGTGCATGGAGACCTATCTGTGAGAGAAGAGAGTCTGTAGCTAAGTGCGTAGACTAAGAACTGTTGTACCCTTCCCAAAATATAAATTTAACAATAGCTTTTGTGGACGTAGCATCCATCTGAGGGGTGCACCAGGTTAAATTTTTTGTTGTGTGATTGTTTGTGTATGCAACTGCTCATTTGCTTAGTATGGATGTTTAATACCATAGATTATCTATTATGTGACTACTTTTATATGTATTCGCCATAAGAATGGTGGGAATAATATGTTAGGTAATACATGTGTGGATGGATGTAAAGTGTTCAACAATTCTAAGTATTTAAATGTATGAATATGTTGGATAATCACATAGTTGAACTCTGAATTTGAGCTCAGCATTGGAGCGCGCAGTATTGTATGTTTCATTCATCCACATACACCATAAATATAATAACCTAAGTATTGTTAAATGAATAAAGTTCGTTAAGTAATATTGGATAGAATTGATCAAGTCTTGATGTAGACTCGCGGTCAATTTGACGCACTGACCCATATTAAGTGCTACGAGGTAAGTTGTTGATAGCTTATCGGCGTAAGGCAAGAAGTACCCAATATCGAGTAGTCCTTGGATGCACTAGTTGTGCAAGTTCCTTGGCTTGTTGAAGTATCCGACATGAAGTAGAGACTTCATGCAATCGATTGTCTGCAGCAAGAATTCTGTTACCGCACTGCGCATCTGTCCTTTGAACACTCGCATCAATAGGTTGCGGAAACCTGATTTTGCAACCAACCCCTCAGCTTCACCTCGGGTGAGACCTCAGGCTGCTCGCATTCTATTGCTGAAAGGGCTAGTGAATAGGGGTTTTGTTGGTTCCTTGAACCATGAAGTACCTGGGTCTACATTGGAAACATCTAGCTCAGTATATACACTAGCAAACGGTTCCATTACCTGGCGAAGACCAGTGATGCGATAGTGTATTTGGAAAGTAATGTGTGACGAAGAATACCAGTTCCCGTTGGGTTCAGACAATTGGAATCCCGAAAAGAAAGAGATCTAGGACTAGTGCGATAAGATCGAAAGAGATTTTGCGAAGAAAGAGAACAGACACCCATGTCTCTCTGACGTACAGTGGTTGAATAGATATTTGTGGAAATATATTCACGAGATATTCTGGGCTTCTTTTGGAAACGAGCTACACAAGTGGATATCGCGACTCGCAGAAAAGAAAACCTGTTTTCAAGGAGGAGTACCTACGGAGTGGACTCCAGAGCTCACTGCGCAACTCAAAGCAATAGAGAGCCCATTGTCGCGAGCAGTCGGCTTCTGGGTTGATAACATACTTGAATGATTTGTGACTGAGTTTGCTGTAGATACACTGAAGTCCTACAGTCAGGTTGAAGCATACTTTTTCGAAGGATTCAGAGGTAAGTTCCTGAACAATCTTAGTCTATACATTAAAATGCTTTTAGCTGAGAAAGGCATCTTAAGAATGCTGTAATATTTTTGAATCTGTTATGGTAGAAAGTATAGTTAGTGATTCTGACGAAGAAACCCATAATCTGAGAAGTGGAAAGAGATATAAGTTTAATAAAGATAAGAAGCCGAGAGGACCTTGACTACTCGTGGATACTGAAATCCCATGTGACCTTAACAATCAGACCGCATCGTCATCGTCCACCCTATTACACCTCAGAATCTACCGGTTGTAGAAACCGCGCCAACCCTATCTCAGAACCCACCCACTGTGAGCGTAGCACAGCCCACCCCGCAGAACATCAATACTGTTATCACCAAAACAGCAGGTGCTCAGACCATCCCGAATCAGACTAGTCCAATTCAAAATACCCAGTCTCAGAATATCCTGCATAATAGCACTATTCCGAATAATACCTTTATTTTTTCCGCTCAGAACACTCCGTAGAATCACAACACTACTCAGGGTGCTACACAACCAGGGAGAATGACAAATAACGATATAAAACTACCGATATTCAAAGGAACGAGTCTAGAAGACCCTAATGAGCATTGGTTTCTATGTGAAGCCATATGGAGTGTAAAACAAGTTCAGGATGATGCTGTGAAGAGAGCGCGGCTCATCACCACTTTCAGAGACATAGCATTGCATTGGTTTATGAAATATTCTCAGGAATAGCCGAGAAACCTAACAAAAATCAAGGCTGCGCTCTCAGCAGAGTTTAAGAAGCCGAAATTAGAATCGCAAAGCATAACATAATTAAAGGAAATCATGTAGAAACCTACCAAAATGTTTTGGGAATTTGACCAAAAATTTAAGACCTTCCTAGATCAAGTGAGCTTTGAGATATCTCTGGATTAGCATAAGGAGTGGTTCATTGCTGCAATGTTGCCCCACATCAGACAACCACTGATGCAGTAGAAGGTTGTGTCACAAGAAGAGGCCTTGGAGATCGCAATGAAGCTGCAGGCTTCACCGATTGGAGAGAGTAGTTTTGGGATGTCACAGATCCAAGACCAGTTGACCACCTTGACATTAGAATTGTAAGGTATGAAGAATGGAAAAGAACAGAGATATGAACAGAGACACAAATTTTGGTGTACAGGATGTAAGGGAGAAGGCTACACTAGAGAACATTGCCCCTTATTTCAAGATTACCTCAACAGTCGTGTGCCAAACCCAAAAAATGTGAATTAGAACCAAGCGTCGTGGTGTGAAATCTGTAGAAGCAAAGGACCCAGACCTGAGGACTGTTACCTAATACATAAATATGTAAAAACACCCAAAAAATTATATTGTATTTTTTGTAAATCAGTTGGACATGACAAATCCAACTATCGCGCATATGAGCTAATGAATGAAAGAAAGCGAGATATGGAAACAATGCAAGGTACTCGAATGTACTACGTCCAAGAGGAAAATCAGCCAAAACAAGAGAACACCCACTATGATCAGGGTGGATATAGAGGCTGTGGTGGTGGATATCATGGTAGAGGAAGAAATGTCATCCCGACGTAGGGGAGAGGCCGAGTCCAGGTAATTTTTTATAATTGTGGCCAACCAGACCATGTTTCTAGAGATTGTACCAACCCTTGCACTATGTGCAATTACTGTAAATCATTTGAGAATGTTATTGAAGACTATCCTGTGCTAGAGGTCAAAATGCAAAAATGACGAAGGATAGGACAACTGAATCCCAACATTCAGCTAACCGCAACAGAGAGAAGAATTGCGGATCCGAATGTAAACGTGGTAATGTGCAGTGGCGCTAATACAGGAAGAGATGGAGGTGCATAAGTGTCGACTTTGAAAACATGTGATCCTAGGCATACCCCTGGTGAATCAATATGGATTAGAAAAGCTGTAGGAAGAACACCATGTCTGGACCTACAGAAAAATAAAGGAGCATTTACAGAAGCGTGAGATATCCTAAGAGAGTTGGCACATGAGTCGATGAGAATCTCGCTGCGCAGCAAAGCGCCAAGGATAGAGGATATGCCGATGGCATATGAGCAGACGTGCGCTGCACTAGACACAGGCACCTCTGTTGTGCAATTCCTACGGAGCTATATGAAGCTATTGAAGAGCACAAATGCTCTCGTGGAGTTTGAAAAACTACTAAATCAATATGAGCCATGAAGTGAGAAGGGGGCTCCTCATGGCTGAGTCCATAACATTATAAGTCCCAAAAGAACAGGAAGGGAAATGAGGTTCACTACACATATTGGGGATTATGAGATGGATGAGCTCATTCTTGATCTTGGATCTGAGGTGAATGTCTTGACCAAGCAGACATGGCAGCAAATGTGAAAACCTAAGTTACAGTGGTCACCTATATAGTTAAGAATGGCCAATTAAGGGATAGTTATACCTTTGGGTAGGCTACCCAACATCGTTGTTGACATTGACGGCGTGCGCAGCTATGCATATTTTTAAGTAATTGAAATCGTGGATGATAGCCATCCTTATCCAGCACTGCTGGGTATCAATTGGGCAATGACTAACTCTACTGTTATAAATTTGAATACCATGAATATTATATTTGAAGGCAACGATATAAGGGTCATCCCTACATTGGACCCCTGGCAGGGTGAATGATATGTTGAACCAATTCAGGAGGAATCCAGAGCCCAAGAATTAGATCATATTTACAAGATGATAATGAATGTTGTCAACTATACTAATCCAACTGCAGATGGAATGCTCAGCTGGCACTGTGATAGTTCTTGCCTCTCATATTTTGATGCAGGATTGGAAAACTGACAAAGAAGATTACATGAAGTATCTTCTACAAGATGCGTGACTATCATGAAGTCACACCGCTGGATTGGTAAAAAGGTAACTCCGATCCCTACATATGATGGTTTATCTAATGTTTATTGCTTTATCAAAGACTATAATTCAGCAGTTGCATATGAATACCGCGTATCAGCATTAGATATGGCACTGCATGAGACACTTGCCAGATGGTGGGATGCGCATAAGCAGACACTGACAACATGGGACCAGTGCAGAATTAAGATGCAAATCAGGTTTGTTGAGAAGGATACACTACCTTTTACAAAATATAATGGATCGACGGATCCAAGGGATCATATTGAATAATTCTCATAAGCCTGGATGGAAAGACCATAGACTGAATGGGTACATCTATTTGTGCATACGCTGGAGGAACTGATTCAGAAGAAGTGGTACCTAGACCTAGAGTTGCGTAGGGGCACAACGGACTTGTCTGTCCTAACTACGAGCTTCCAACAGGATTTCAGTTTCGAAGACGAGCATCCGAGTATCAATGAAGCACTGCAGGTTTTTAAGGAAAGAATATTCAACCCAGACCATACACAAGGAAACATGACGCTATAAGAATTCTTCGGAGCAAACAACGTACCTGCACGCCTACAACTGGAATGGGAGGAGCAGCTAGATCACTCTCTTTACTATTATCACATCGCTGAGGAATGCGAGGATAAAGAAGACAGTGACAAGGAGGACCCACGCAACATACAAATACCTGAATCAGAGGGATCGCGCGAAGTAGAAGGACCTCCACTAGAAATTCCAGATATGAGTGGACCTATGAAAATAAGAAAAGTGAACATTGGAACCAGCAAAGAGCCAAAGATCGTAGCTATCAGAGGCTATTGGGATGAATACACAGTTGAGGAGGTCGCGGACATACTACAGGAATATCGATACTTATTCCCAACCAAGTTCATAGAAATGAAAAGTATTATGGGAGACTTAGGAGTGATGAAAATTCCTCTTAAGCCTGGCGTAAAGCCCATGAAGCGAAGACCGTATCGACTGAGCCTGCGCTATAAAGAACAAGTCAAGGATGAACTCGATAAGATGCTCGATGCAGAGATCATTGAGCCAGTTGAAGAATATGAGTGGATAAGCCCGATGGTTATCCAGGATAAGAAAACAAAGGGTGAGATCAGGATCTGTGTGGATCTCAGAAAGCTGAATGATGCTTCAATGCATGACCCATTTCCTACTCCTTTCACAGATGAAGTGCTTGATAATGTTGGAGGGAATGAGGCGTATTATTTTACAGATGGATTCTCTCGATACCATCAGATCAGGATAGATTGCACAGATAAGCACAAGACTACTTTTGCTACAGAATGGGGATCATTCTAGTACACAATGATGCCTTTTGGTTTAAAGAACGCACCTGCCATATTTTCTAGAGTGGTAGTCGCAGCATTTAAAGACTTTATACATAAGTTCTTAAAGGTTTACTTTGATGGTTGGTGTAGCTAGGGTTTTACCCCTAGCTTGTGCCAATGAGCACCTACTAAGGAGAATGGACTCCTTAGTAGCAGTTCAGTATATTAAACTAATTAAGCTAAAACAAAAATTAAATTACTTCTAAAGCATGCATGAAACATAAACATGAAATTGGAAGAATGGCTTTTTCTATTAATGTTACCTTGAGTGTCAAGGTTTGATGAAGCCCTTTGCAGTGTCCAAGAGGATGCTCCAAGCTTCAAGATGCTCCTTCTCCTTCTCCAATGATGGGAATGGGCCAAAGGTGGCTCTCAAGGTGAAAATAGTTCAAAGGTGAACTAGGGTTTCGAGAGAGATTTTGGCAGAGTAAGGGTGCTCGTGATTGTGGATATGGAATAAGGGATCTCCATCACCTATTTATAGTTTTTTGGTGGTGGAGTGCTGACCCATGGTTTTAGGAAACACATGGTTTTGTGCAGCTGTATAGGGTTTTTTCCTCCTTTTCCTCATTATTTTATATTTTTTATTCCCTTTTTAGGGGATTTTTGCTATTTTTGGAGGAAAAGGGGGTTTTTTAGCCTTTTTTAGGCTATTTTGAGGGTTTTGTGGCCTTTTGGAGGCATTTTAGGCCTTTTGGAGGCTTTTTAATGGGATTTTTTAGGATTTTTTGGGATTTTAAGGGAAATATGGTAGGAAAATGGACAAATGAGCCATATAATGTGGTAATGAGGTAGTGAACACTTTTTGGGTGTTAACAGATTGCCCCCTGATGTGCGAGGTCAGGAGCTCATCGTATGGCCGATGGACATCATAAGTCATGAATGGTTTTCCTGGGATGTGGAGAGAAGAGAAGAAACAAACTGAATCCCGGAACAACGATCCCGAACAACTGCAAGAGCTAAAAGTACATAACCTCAATAATGGATGAGGAATCATCTGATCATATGGACGAGGCGGGCATTCCCATGCTCGTATCAGGATATAATATAACAATAACAATGGGGTCCAAAAAATGGGGACCTGAAATATACATGACCTCAAAAACTGAATGAGGAATAATCTCAATATATGGACGAGGCGGGCATACCCATGCTCGTATCAAGATACATAAACAAAACTGTGAGGCCCGAAAAATGGGGACCTGTAAGATACATGATCACTGTGTACATCATAAGAGTCCAAAGGGGACACAAATCTGGGACATACTGCTGAGCTGATCATGTGTGATCTGGATAAATGGTGCACTGGAACAATCAACAGTGCTACTGAGTGTGGTACCGAAGGAACTGATGAGCTGCTGGATCATAGTGACTGGGGTCATACTCTCCATGGTACACTGGACTGGAACTGAAATGGGTACTCAAGGAAGCATATAGCTGGATGGCTTCCGAATACAATCGCCAACGCAGCCCGGACATCCACAGGAACATAGAACTGGGTGTTCCGAAGTGACTCACCAATGTGCTAGAGTCGGGGGAAAGCCGGGGTCTTCGACTAAGAACTGATGGAATATAATCCTACGCGATCCTCAACGATGCGATCAAGGTGCTGACGTCGAGCATGTGAGGAACAACCACTCAGAGAGGCAATGGTGATTCCTCTCAGAATGATCCGTAGGCACTTACCACAGATGGTGATAAGTCCAAGGTGTAGGGACCTCTGGGCCTATCCTCTGGAATGGAGGAGCTGTCGTCGACAGAGGGAGACCTGCAACTATCAAGGCAATGATGTTTCCTTGACAGGAGCGCGAGGTACAAGACCGAAATGTGATAGTGCTGATGGCAGGACTGATAAACTGTGGGGGGACAACTGGGCAAGTAGAGTGAGTGGACTCAAACTTCCTTTGTTCAGAGTATGATAATGGGAATGGTCTGGCAGCATATGAAACTGACTAAGGGAAAGGGATCATAGCTGTATTGGATCTGGGAGGATAACTGGCTGAGGGAGACTCAAGCTGGTGGAAAATGGCAAGAGACTGCAGAATACTCTGAACAAAGGAGACCTGATTGGGGGTGCTGCCGAGATGATCGATCATAGTGCCAGGAGGCACAGGAGGGTACTTCTTCATGGGTTTAGGAACTAGAAGAAGTATGTATAAAATGATACTGTCGTGTGGATTTTACGAGCCCAAGACAGTTCATGCTCGTGGTGGCTTTCAATTTTAAGGAGTCTGAAAGCGAAAAGAAGACTCTGAAATGATGGAATGGTACTGCCGTGTGGATTTAACGAGCCCAGGACAGTGCATGCTCATGGTTGCTTTCAATTTTAGAGAGTCTGAAAGCAAATAAGAAGACTCCAGGGGGTTGCTTTTTCGTAGATTTAGTCTCCAAGGCCCAAAGAAGCATAAAAGGATGCAATGAAGAACTCTTCTAGCCGGTGTGACTAGAGTATTCCTTTTTCGTAATTAGTCTACCAGGTCCGGAAAAGGGTTAAACTTATACCAGATAGACGCCCTTTCAGGTACTTTAACGAGCATGAAAGGAAGCAAGATTGCTCGGCGATCTTTTCATTCTTTTAGGAGTCAGAAAAGAGCTTAACGGAAACTCCCTAAATGCCTTTTTCGTAAAGGAGTTGTCCGGCCCGAAAAAGGGATAAAATTATACCGAACAAAAGGAATGGCCAGGCAAGGAGGAAGTGTTCAATCAAGGATCAATAATGGTGACCAAGAACGAGGGTAGGTAGGAACACTGATGGGCCTCCTTGCGGGGTAGATGAAATGGTGGCAAAATAATGAAACATTTGCAGTGTGACAGGAGTGAATGGCTCATGTAAACATGTGGAACAATCCGATGGCGGCCGATGTGGCACGCGAATCGAGGCAGCAAGGTGTTGGGACACAATGTTGAAATTGTACCAAGTGAGAGCGAGAAATGATCTCAAGCATCATCACGAGCTCGGAAAAATGAATCCGGCGATATAAAATATGTGAAAAACGGAGAACGACCGATGTGGCACGCAAACCGAGGCGACTAGTGGCATCTGAAAAAATGGGCAAAAAACGATAGGACAAAAATAAGGCAATGAGGTGACCATAATGACGGTCACGTCGCGCTGATTCCAGTGGTGGAAACGGTTCGGAAAACGGACGCCGTATGGGGCCAGAATGATCAAAACAAGAAAAAGTCAACTGACTATAAATAGTGGTGGGTCCAACATGACATGTGTCATTTGTACTTGTTGACTTTGACTTGTGAGTTGAGTGGACCAGAGCTTAGGTGGCATTTCTGGACGATCCGTCTGGCGGTTTACTGATCCGTGAGATACAGGTATTTCATTAAACTCATACCTGCATATTTTTTCGGGTTGGGGGTTGGGTAGTGGGTCCCAGGGTTGATTTGTACGGTCCACGTGGGGTGGACCGCGGGTTAGGGGGTCGAAACCGCGGTTGAAGACCGCGAGTTTCAGGCTGAACCAGGCGGTTGGAGACTGCGTGATTCCTGGATGGAACCGCGGTCGAGTACCGCGAGTTCCAAGGAGGAACACGCGGTTCCCAACCGCGGGTTTTGGGCTGACAGGCGCGGTTGGGAACCGCGACCAAATGCCTGACAGCCGCGGTCAGAAACCGCGGTAGGAAGCCCGAAAGCCGCGGTTTTGGGCCGAGCTATTAGGGCTTCTGGGAGAGGGAAAAATACTTTTCTTAAGTTGACATGAGTCTGATGAGTTCACTTTGTGTGATTGGCAGGATGCCCCAGGTTCTCTGGAGAGAGCGGGAGATCCCTGATGAGACCATGGGTTTCATCCGAGGGAATCGCCATGTGCGATCTGTGCTGGGAATGTGCGGACTTTTGAAGTTCGCACAGATACCTATGATACGGACAGCAACATTGTGAAGGTGCGCTGTAAGAGACGGAGGCGAACAGAGTAGCTGGGAGTCAAGGAACACATGAAGGTGACTTATGCCCATTTGGAGGGCGGCAGTCAGGAGACCGGTCACAGCATCATACTCCGCCTGGTTATTGGTAGCAGCGCCTATACATATCCCGTCAAGGTGAATCATCTCGTTGGAAGGGGAGTACAAGACCCATGCTGCAGAAGCCAGGTTGGGAGACCAGCGGCTTGCGCCGTCAGCGAAGCCAGTGTAACGAGGTGGAAGATGGTCCATCTGTAATCATGCAGAAAGGATGGATGTAAGATGATGGTAAAAAAGTGAAAAACAAAAAGAGAGCAAACTGTACAATGCGTACCAAAATGGGGCCGCGAGTTATTTTATGGATAGAGATTCCGTAGGATGCAACCCATCATGGGGGTTGCGTAAAGGGAGGCCTTCAGAGTTGGTTTCGGTATGAACATGGAGTTCCTCTGGCTGTGTGTCTATGTGATGTTTGAGAATGGCGGGGTGGAACCCAGGCATTCTGTTAGAGGGCCAAGCAAAGACATCACGGAACTCTTGGAAGAGTTGTGTATAATCCTCAATCTCCCGCTCGCTGCAGGAGGCTCCTAAAGTGATGAGTTCAGGGGCATATCCTGGGAACTTTGAGGGAGGAAGAGGATGTTGTTTCTGACGAACGGGGGTTACATCAGGCCATGTGTCAATGGGGTGCTCTATAATGGCAGGGTCAAGACCAGGCATTTCGGTATAGGACCAGGCAAAGACATCACGGAATTCTTTGAAAAGGTTTATGTAGTCCTCAATCTCTTGTTTACTGCAGAATGCTCCTAAAGTAATGAGTTCAGGGGCACGACCTGGAGCAGCAATATCAACTTGGACGATAGGTGAGATGTTGGCCATGTTGCCCTCCTCGAAGGCATCAGGAGCAGGAATAGGGTCCTTGAACCAGTCAACCTTGGTGGGGAGGAAGTCTTTGGATTCGACCGCGTATTGGGTAGCGGTGCTAGAGGAAGACGCTTCTGGGATGAAATAGGAACGGTGGTGCATGTCATCCTAGGGATAATCCGGGGCAGTAAGGGCCTCAAGAATCTCCTCATCAGTACGGAACGTTTGCGTCGTCAAATCGGTTGACGAGGGAGTAGTGGTGGAAGAGATCATATAGATGGTATTAACCTCTCCGGAAGGTGAAGAGTCTGGGGGGTAGATCTCCTCAATGGTAGGTGGTGCCATCTCAAGATCCAGATTGTTCATCTCATAGAGAGCCGCTCTGTAATCCGGGAGATCGGGACAATGATGTGAATAGTGCCCGTAAATGCCGCAGATGGCGCAGGAGTGGTTGGTACGTAGGGACTTATCTTTAGGCTTAGGAGTAGGGTTTAGTTCGACAGTTGGGATGTTAGGATCGTCATCGAGCATTTGCATGTGCTTCTGCAATGCGGGTAACTGTGGGCATTGGTGGGTCGCATGGCCCAACTCGTCACACAGCGAGCATTTGGGAGGAGCACGAAACACTGGAGGGTTCTTGACTGTCTTTGGAGGTGGTACGGCAGTGTAAGGTTGGGGACCTCTGCCCCCAGTGGGTTTGGGAGTAGGAGGAGGTGTCGTGGAGGACGAAGGGGTAGAGACACCAGGAGGTGGCTGAGTAGTAGTAGCCATGGGTTGCACCGGCTGGAGGACGACATCAGGTGTTGGCGGGCGAACGGGAGGTGAAAGATACCATACAGGTAATCCCAAGGTTAACCCAGGGAGGCTAAGGGTAGCCATGACCGGGGCGCTTACTACTCCCGATGGAGGGACTAGGAAGGGGATCGTATGGATCGGTGTAACACCAATGTGGCTAGGTACCAATGGTGGTTTTGGCAACAAGGGTGGTTGAGTGTTAGGTGGTAGGTTGTCGTGGGACAAGGTACATAAGTCAGACATTTCGGGCGTAGATGACGGCGGAGGAATGGATTGAAAGGTGGAGGTCATCGGCGCGTCTGAGTAGACTCCAGGCCCCGTAGAGGAAACAAACGAGGTGGTGGCAGGAGAAACAGGTTGTTCAACCATGGGGAGAACGTTTTCCGGTGCCGCCGGAGCACTGGGATCATAGTAGGTGAGCTGGTCAATCTTAACCACGCGTCCTTCATGGGGGAACATCATGGTGCGAAAGACAGAAGAGGCAACCGCCCGCATGGCATACATGTAGCTGCGGCCAAGTAGAAGGTTGTAATCCAATTGGGCATTGATTACCTCTATGTCAATAAGGACTGTTTTACCACCTAACTGGACGGGAACGTTGGGTAGAAGGCCTTGGGGCTGGGCCGAACGACCGTCGTAGGCGTGTAACGTAGTGGTGGACTACTGGAGAGGAGGGGATCCTAGCTTCTGCCATACAAATGTAGACATAACGCATGTGGAGGCACCCTCATCGATGATGCACCGATGGATAACAAGATTCCTAACGGAGACTGTAACTTGGAATGCTAAGCTGGAAGGTAGGCGTGGTTCAGACTGGTCTAAATCAAACGCCATCAAATGTGAATCGGTCAGGTCAATCCCCCCAATGGCGGAAAGTAAAGTCTTGCGCTGGGAAGGGCAGTTCTTCAAGACTTCTAACGCAGACATGGCTGCGGGAGATTGGGCTAGGTCGTCTACGATGTTGTAGTTTGACGCAGCGCGCGTGTTAGGGTTATTGTTGATTCGGCGAAGTGGGAAACGAGGTGCTTTCGCAGCGCCGTCTATGGGAGGCGGAGGTATACGTAACGCCTGATCGGTGGGATGGGCGTTAGTAGGTTTATCCATGGGAGTGGCTTCAGAGGTGGAGCCATATTGGTTCCGACGAGTCTGGAGGTTGACGTCAGCTGATGACATCATCAGTAAGTGGTGGGTACCTGAGTCAAACATGGGTTGATCAGGAGCAGCGTAGGTGATCTGTTGTTGTTGGGCCGCATTGGCTTGATGGGGAGCCAACGGCTGAGTGTTGACTACGCCTTGGGTCGGTAAGGGGTTTTGCAGCACCAAAGGGGGTTGCTGAGGTTGGGGGGGGTTGAGCAGTGCTTGGGGAGCCGCATGCCCTTGGCGATGGGCCTCATCAACCCAGAGCTGCCGAGCTCGCTCTAAATGTGGGCAAGCGTGGGTGTAGTGTCCATAGACCCCGCAAATAGAACAAGGGTGGTTCGTTCGCAAATTGGGGTTTTTAGCCTGCTTGGGCAGGCGATCAGGGTTTTGAGTAGCGGGGGCCGCATTGTTGTTGTCGGGGGGATTAGCCGGTTGACCAGCTTGGTCTGCAGGTTGGTTGTTTCCCCGATTACGGCCCTTGCCGCGGTTCTGTTGGCCCTGGTTACGTTGGTTGTTGTGGTTTTGCTGCGGGTTCTGTTGGGCGTAAACTTGCCCTTGGGCAGCAGGTGGATTTTGAGGTTGCGCAGGTGCTGGAGCAGGCTGCGGAGGATGATATGTAGGTTGAGGCTGAGCAGGTGCAGCAACTTGAGGGGGTTGCTGATAGGACTGCGGAGCAGGTTGTGGGTTTGCCGCAGGGGCTGCCTGGGGCGGATAATAAGCGGGTTGGGCTTGTGGAGGCGTAGGAGCGGGGGCAGCCTGCTGATGGTAGTAAGGCTGAGGGGCGACTGGAGGAGCATAAGCAGGAGTCGCATACCCGAAGCACTGAGGTGGACATGAGGGTCCATGGGGATGGTGATGTGTCATGGGAGCATATGAGTTGGTTGCTCCAGACTGGGAGGTAGCCCTCGACAGGTCGGGGCCAGGGGTAGGTCGTGCTATAGAAAATGGTTGGGGATGCGAAGAAACACGGCCAATGATACCATCTGCAGCGTGGGATGCCCCCGGCGCATCATGATGGGAGGACTCGCCGCGAGGGGCGTCAGGTATAATGGTATAAAGGTAACCCGATTGGGCGTAAATGAGGTCGAACTGTTGAGCCTTAAGGATGGCTTCTTCTTCAGACTGGGGTCTTTCTGAGGCCACATCCTTAGCGATAACCGGGAGAAGGGATTTGAGGAACCAATCTAGGAAGATACGGTCGTCAAGTTTGATCTTGCATAAGCTACGGCGTCGACGCCACTCATGGATGTGGTCTGTGATATGGGTAGCCGTGTTTTGTCTACAAGATAGAAGGATCTCAACGCCCGCGTCATAGCGGACAGGCAACTGGAAGAACTGCAGGAAGGTCGAGGCAAGGGAAGCAAAGGTGGCGTGGGTGCCATGAGGTTGCTCGATATACCACTTGGCTGCAGAGCCAGTGAAGGTGCGCTGTAAGAGACGGAGGCGAACAGAGTCATCCACAATGGAGTTAGAGGAACACCATAGGTGGAAAGACATGATATGGTTTTGTGGGTCCTCACCGGCCTTACCCTCGAATTTAGGGATGTCATAGGGTAGTTTGGTAGGCATATGAGGCCACATAGGGTCGTTTCGAATAGGATCGTTGGTCAATCTGGCCAGGTCAGGTAGGTTGAGGCTAGCCATGAACGGCAAACTGGAAGAAGGCTGTGACACAGTAGTGCTGTGGACCAAGTTGGGGCCAGTGCACCCAAGTGGAGGGACAAGATGTGAGGTGGTGCCCCCAAGTGGGGGAACTGAGGTAGTGAAGGATGGTCCAGCACCACCATTGGTAGTGTGAGCCACTAATGTAGTGGGGATAGGTATTCCCGCTGTGGGAATAGGTACCGTGAGGGGAACGGTAGATGGTTTCCCCATGGAGGGCATACCCAAAATAGGTGTAGTAACTGGTGTAGTGGTGGATGTGCCACCAATGGTCCCTATGACAAACGGAGTGGAAGTCGTGCCAGCCATGGGGCTAGTAGGGGCAGTATAAATAGGGTTCTCAGACTCTTCGTCAGAATCAGAGGTAAAGTAAGGTGCGTCACTATCTGGTGACGGAGGCCTACGTCGCTGACGAGTGGAGTCAAGTGACAAGGCTCTAGATCTGTGATGAGTGGTATCAACGGACAATGATCGGAATCTATGACGAGTGGTGTCGAGAGAACCGTGCTGTGGGGGCTCGCTTACTCAATGGTGACAGATGGTGTCTAGTCTCTGTGGGTTGAGGTGAGTATAAAAACAGCTCAAAAATCCTAATGCAACCGAGTGTGCAGAAGGAGAGCTAAAAAGAAAGGCACTCAGGCCAACAACCAACTCAAAACACCCACTGCAACAGCTGTGCTACAATAGGTGGAGTAACAACAAAGATGGTCAGAATACCAACAAGCAGTAGGTTTCCTAAAAAAGAAAAATGGTGGACTCACTAGACCAAAGGGAGGTAAAGGAGCATGCAAACACCTAACTAAAAGTATTCTGACTTAACTAAACATATCCTCTGCAAGGTGATGAAATCCAAGTCAGACAATATGAGTAGGAAATCCAAGTGGCTATGATATCCCCCTACCGGGAGGGATACCGGGTAGTCAATCCTAGAAGAATGGCAACTAAGATACCCCGTTCATGACACGTCCAGAAAGGTGAATCTGCCGTTTAGTTCGTTGACCGCAATACCCCTATACAGGGATATCCCGGGAACCGCGAAAGGTAGCCCTTCGGTTACTGAATGGAGTGCGGTATTCCACTCAGGCCTCCGAAACCAGTCTCCCGACTTCAACCCTCCTAAGGGAGAGGCCTTCTGATAAACTGGTCGTGACCGTGCCAAAAAGTACTAGGGGATTTTGGTTCCCTATTTGGACAACAACTATGTCTCAAGTGAAATAACCAAGGGGTGTTATTGGAAGCCTATCCCCCTGATCCTACCTAACTACAATGATTCTTTTGTGTTCCCCAAGTGGGGTTAGAATGTTGGTTTAGTTAGGTACTTTTTAAGGCTCACTTGATTTTATGTGACAGAGTGTGTGCTCGTGAGGTAATGATCCCAAAAATAGAAGTGCCACAAGGGGGGGAAACTTCCAATCTATCAATAATACTGAAATTGAAAGTTTAACTTGCAAAATTTTCTGAATACTGAAATTTGTAAAATGAAATCTGTAAAAGGAACAGAAATTATGTTGCAGAGAGGCTATAAGGTAGTGAACTGCAGGTAAGACAGGGGGCTGTTCAGATGCAGAAAATATTGCAGCAAAAGGGGCTGGGCTCAAAACAGAAAAAGAGCAGAAATCAGACCGCGGGTCTGTGGCGATTTGGAACAGGCCGACCGCGGGTTTAAGGGAAACAGCGGCGGTCAGGTCGCGGCTATCGGGCCAACAGAGGCAGTCGGGACGCAGGAAATAGGGAACAAGACGCAGTCGGGTCGCGGCAAAAAGGGCTAACAGGCGCAGTCGGGACGCACGAAAGAGGCAGAAAGCCGCAGTCGGGACGCAGGAAAAAGGCCGACAGGCGCAGTCAGATCGCGGCAAACAGGCTGATTAGCCACGGTCAGATCGCAGGTAACAGATTTGAATCCGCCGGTAGGGCGTCCGAAGCAGTCTGAGAGCCGCGGTCGGATCGTAGGTAAAGGCCTGAAAGGCGCGGTCGGGACGCGACTGCAGAGGGAAAAGACGCGGTATGCGGCGGCCGAAAGGGACAGCCGAAAGTAAAAAATTCAAAACGGAAACCAGAAATTCGAAAACTAGGGGAGTCGCCAAAACTGTAGCTAGGGTTTTACCCCTAGCTTGTGCCAATGAGCACCTACTAAGGAGAATGGACTCCTTAGTAGCAGTTGAGTATATTAAACTAATTAAGCTAAAACAAAAATTAAATTACTTCTAAAGCATGCATGAAACATAAACATGAAATTGGAAGAATGGCTTTTTCTATTAATGTTACCTTGAGTGTCAAGGTTTGATGAAGCCCTTTGCAGTGTCCAAGAGGATGCTCCAAGCTTCAAGATGCTCCTTCTCCTTCTCCAATGATGGGAATGGGCCAAAGGTGGCTCTCAAGGTGAAAATAGTTCAAAGGTGAACTAGGGTTTCGAGAGAGATTTTGGCAGAGTAAGGGTGCTCGTGATTGTGGATATGGAATAAGGGATCTCCATCACCTATTTATAGTTTTTTGGTGGTGGAGTGCTGACCCATGGTTTTAGGAAACACATGGTTTTGTGCAGCTGTATAGGGTTTTTTCCTCCTTTTCCTCATTATTTTATATTTTTTATTCCCTTTTTAGGGGATTTTTGCTATTTTTGGAGGAAAAGGGGGTTTTTTAGCCTTTTTTAGGCTATTTTGAGGGTTTTGTGGCCTTTTGGAGGCATTTTAGGCCTTTTGGAGGCTTTTTAATGGGATTTTTTAGGATTTTTTGGGATTTTAAGGGAAATATGGTAGGAAAATGGACAAATGAGCCATATAATGTGGTAATGAGGTAGTGAACACTTTTTGGGTGTTAACAGTTGGACTATTTTCGGTTTACTCAAGAACCATTCCATGAACCTCAGGATGATGCTAGAAAAATGTAGACAGTATCAAATCTCATTAAATCTGAAGAAATGTATTTTCTGTGTTCCCTATGGAATTTTGTTGGGACACATTGTGCACAAACAGGGCTTGATGGTAGATCCTGCGAAGATCGTAGTCATTGTAAACTTGCCCACCCCAAACTCAATAAATCAGTTGCACACTACATTGGGGCATACCGGCTATTATAGGAAGTTCATAAAAGTGTATGCCCAGATAACCGCAGCTATGGAGAAGCTAGTAAAGAAAGATGTGTCATTCATATGGAATGAACAATGCAAATAAGGCTTTAATACACTAAAAGAAAAGATGGTCACTACGCCGATCCTAGTCTTTCCAGACTGGGAGAAGCCATTTCATGTCCATGTTGATGCTTCATGTATAGCATTGGGCGTTGTTCTTGCTCAGCCAGGAGAGGGAGGTATTGATCATCCCATTGCATTTTCCAGTAGGAAGTTTTCATCTACTGAGAAGAATTATACCGCTACTAAAAGAGAAGGACTTGCGATGGTATATGCACTGCAGAAGTTTAGGCATTATTTGCTTGGTGCACACTTTTCTATGTTTACTAACCATTCTGCTTTGAAATACCTGGTCAATAAGCCAGTGTTAGTGGGGCGCATATGTAGATGGTTCTTACTCTTTCAAGAGTATGACTTTGAAATTGTTGTTAATCCCAACAGGTTGAATCTAGGACTTGATCACCTGTCAAGGATTGAGTCTGGAGAAGAGCCTACAAATATGGATGACAATCTGCCTGATGCGTAATTGTTTTCTATACAGGTTGTCGATGATTATTATCAGGACATCATTGACATTTTAACCACATGGTTCGCACCCACAGAGTTCACTACACATCAAGAGAAGCATCTGGTCGTGCGCACATCAGACTTCACTATAATCGCAGGTCATCTATACAAGTTGGGACCTAATGAAGTACTATGCATATGTGTATTAGAGCATGAGAAACCATTCATATTGGATGATGCGCATTCAGGAGTCATAGGAGGTCACTACTCAGGGAGAGCCATTGCGTAGAAGATATTGCGCATAGGCCTATGGTGGCCTACTATTCATAAGGATTCGAAGGAACATTGCCAGAGTTGCGATGTTTGTCAAAGGATAGGGAAGCCATTGCCCATGGACAAAATGCCATAAATCCATAGTTGACATTGTAGGCATTTGAGAAATGGGCTATCAATTTTGTGGGTCCTATTAACCCATCATGGAAGAGAACTAGTGCAAGATATATTATTACTGTACTGACTACCTCACCAGATGGGAAGAAGCAAATCTCGTGAAAGATTGTAGCGCAGCTACAGCTGCAGAGTTTATATATGAAAATATCCTTACAAGGTTCGGATGCCTGAATATTTTGATGAGCAATCAAGGCACTCATTTTCTAAATAAAGCCATCAAAGCTTTGACTGAAGAGTTCCATGTTCATCATTAGTACAACACGCCTTATCATCCATAGGCGAATGGAACTGTTGAAGCATTTAACAAAATGTTGGAGAATACGTTAACCAAGATATGCAACGTCAATCGGGATGATTGGGACCTACGCATTCCCTCTGTATTATGGGCATATAGGACTACATGCAAGAAATTGGCAAGCCGTACACCTTTCAGATTGGCTTACGGGAAAGAAGCAGTAATTCCAATGGAATATATCATTCCCAGCTTGCAAATAACTACATTTATAGGCATGGCAGATCGTGCAGCACTAGAAGAAAGGATCCTACACTTGGTTGGGATAGAGGAACATCACTTCATCACAAATTTCCACCAACAAGTACAGAAATAATGCGAAAAAGCATGGCACAATCGCTCATATCAAGAACAAGTCTTTCCAGGTAGGTTATCTAGTTCTCCTGTATGATAGCAAATTCATGAAATTCCCTGCAAAGTTTAAGATGCATTCGCTTGGCCCATATACTGTAATACATGTTACTAATGGTGGCGCAGTCTAGTTAGCTACATTAGCTAGAGATACCTTATCAAGTTTGATAAATGGTAGCAGACTAAAGCTTTACCACGATAGTTCGATTGCGCAGAATCCTATATGACCAAGGGAGGCATACCATGCAACATTGCCGAAGTTGCGCGTAAAAAAAAAAATAGAGCAGCTATGCCGCACAAGTCCAGATAATAGTCACGCACTCAAGGCGGAACAACAGTCGCATAGAAAATCAAGTAGGATGCACAGGGGAAAGAGCCCTTGTGAAAAATTTCCAGCACATCATAACGGAAGCCGTTACTATAACAATTGTGGGCCAATTAGTGGACCATTAACCAATTTGGCGGCACTTGCAAAATTCAAAATTTAAGAGCGGATGACACACTTTGGAGCACCATAAAGACCATCCTGACTAATATAGCACCAGAGTCTGGATGGCAGGCTTAGCAATTAAAGCTGACCAGATGGAGTTGACAGTCTAGCTATCTGGAAACCATTTGGAATTTAAGGAAACATAATTTGCATGATGGAAAAGATTGGATGGGAGGGCTAAAATCATAGGGTGATATAGATAATAAATATGGCATCAAGTGCCTCGGCAACCGCCAAAGGCCACATACCAGATCAACTTAGGCTATAAGTAGACCTCATTCGGCTAATTCTCCACTTTACGAAGTATTTTCCATTGCTTGAACTCTCAAAGAGCCGAGTGAAGAAGAGTAGCGTATGAGCGAGCCGAACGATTTGCAAGAGCTATTCTAGTTATTTGAGCAGTCAGGGATTCTAGGAGTCATGACAACAACAAAGGGAGTTGCCTCTAGAAGCTCAACCAGGAAGGCTGCAGGAACCAGTAAGGGGAAAGAACTAGCTTCAGAGCACGAAGGAGCTGAAGCACCAGTGAGGTAGCAAAGCCTACGTATTTACCCGATGCTGGACTACAATCCTCCATGAAAAGATGACGCCCCACCAGTCCACTTACAAAAGAATGTTGAGGATGAAATCCTGATCCCTGCCATTTCTACTAGGGTGAAGGTTGAGGAGAATTTGTTGGGCGGCATACTAGGATACAAGCTGGACGACCTGGACTTACTTGAAAACACGTTGGTAACGGCAAAGAATTACCCACAATTCAGACCTGACGAATACCTCAACCAGGTAAAGAATCCACAGACTGGCGTCAAAAGACTGGAAGTCCAAGATTGGCTAGAGGCCATTCGGTCATCAGGCTTTTTGAACTTATTGCAAATGCTGCATTTCACTAACAGCACCAAGTTTTTGGCGGTGGTGCGCGTGCTACTAACTTATGTGCATGAAGGATTCTTACGGTTGGACAAGCACATTGACATCAGTATAGACATGATACATCAGATCACAGGCCTGAACAAGAGAGGAGAGGACCCTGCTAACCTCATCATAAAGAGGGCGTAGGATAGAGGGCTGAGCACTGAAGTGGAAAAATAATTCAGTGTAGTGCAGAAGGGACGTGGATTCCCAACCGTCGATATCAACAACCACGCCACAAATTTTACTACCCAGTTGCTTGCTGGAAAGATTTTGCACAAGTGTAGACTGCCTGAGGTACCCATGGTCGCAATAAAGGCAACATCTAATATATTGCACGGAATACCTTATAATTGGTGTCAGTTCTTACTGAATGAGTTTCTAGCGATGTTGAAGATACACAAAATAATGGAACGACATTCCATTTCAGTTGGCTACTAGTATTGATAGCCTTTGTAGGCTGGAAAGAGCCAAAGGGGTATCAAGGAGTTCCAACCTTGGCCAAACAGGGTCGCGAAACACATTTTACTAACCTATGGGCAAGCCCAAAGGTGTCCAGATAGAGGCACACGGTTGAAGTTTTCTATCTTTATTATCACCAGTTGCATGAAGCGATTATGGCAATGCCACACATTTCAAAACCGCTGACCGACAAATATACATCCATCATGAGGTTTATGGTGAAGAGGGATCAGTCACACATTCAGCCAAGGCCTGATGCATATGAAGGAGGGATGATGCGTAGGAAGGATTATGGTATCCCTGGTTTAACCAACTCGATGAGGAGACCATCAAGCAAATGATGGAGCATTGGGATGAAGACTGGAAAGTCCCTGCATTGCAAGAAGATGAATCTGATTATGAGCAACATGTCGAACCCCTCTCAGAGAAAATTGATGTAAAAGACTCGGATGAGGAGAGCACAGAGGAAGATAGCGAAGAAACAGAGGCATGAAACAAAAAGAATAAGGGAGGGCTACCAGCTGGTACTCCCATTGAGGAGGAAAAGGAGGGCGAGCAGAGTGAACCTAGAGAGACGGTAGCAGGGAAAAGAAAGAACACTGAAGGCCCCACACAACTGCAAAGTCGACATACAAAGAGGAAGGCCGAAAGACATGAGTTCGGCCCGCAGCTCCATCTGGATGGTTGCGAGACAATTGCGACCAAAGTGCAGAAAGTGTGGGAAGAGACCCACGTGGAGAAGGAAGCCAAGCAGGAACAATTGCAGATAAGCTTAATCCAAACTATGGAAACAATCAAGACAATGGTAGCACAGATAAGCTTGGGCCAGCACAATTGAGAATCCGAAGGAAAGGAAGGTGGCACAAGCATACTAAGGAGGCCACCTCCTACTGTAAGTAAGTAGACGCGTGTGCTGAACCTTGAGCCGAGCTACCTCATTTATCCGAATGAAGCAGTTAAGGAGGCAGTAAAGACTACATGCCTTGACCTTAATATTGGGGCTTTGCCCCTAGAATTTTTGAATGAATTGCATATAAAGATTGCAGAGGAGATTCATGAGAGAGGCCTTTCCTCATACGATCAGAGCGAAAAGCTTACTAAAGATATGAATTAGCTGAAGTAGGAATCAGCTCGCAATATACAAGAACTGACTGAAGCAAGGGAAAAAGACCATAAGCTGTAGGAGATAGTTTCAGCGAACTGTGAAAAGATTGAGGAATGTGCAGAAGAAGATGATATAGAGGATACAGTTAAGAAGCTGGGAGCCAGGGTAGAAACCCTTACGTCAGATATGATGCAGTTGGAGACTTCTTATAAAGGGAATATTGCAGAATTGGATGCTAGGCACCTAGTTATTCCACTAGATCAATGCTTGGCTCCAGTAGAGGAAGTACAGGAAACCATGGATAGCATTTCGTCAGAAGTAACGAAGTGCCAGGAATTACTTGAAGAAGTCAATACCGCACTGACCGGTTTCAATGAGGATCCTGTGCTTCAATAGATCAAGGGGGATCTACAGTGGACACAGCAACGAGTAGACACTGCAAGTGCAAAGTTAAAGATAGCAATGGCTAGAGAATATGTCCAGAAGTATAATGAAATCAAGGACCTGCAGAAAGAGCTAGTCGTGCTAAGAGAGAAAGAGGCTACAACAAGTGCAAAGTTGCATCCCATTGAACAAGAAGGCCTTGAATTGATGCAGCAATTCGATGAGAAGTTCGTAGAACTTCAGGCAGCAGAAGGCACCATGAAAGAGTAGGTGGAAAAAAAAAGGTATCGCAAGCCACTCTGGAGACTCTTCGAGGATTCGAGCAACAAGCCAAGGACACAGTTGCAAAGTTAGCCATTATTCTGCAAAATTTTACTTCAAAGCTAGGTGCACCGGAAGATGATGCACCATCATTCGAAGGTGGAAGTGGCTCGGGACGCGCCATAGGTGAGTCTTAAGGGCTTGTTGGGTGGGGCCCATGTTGGAAGATTTGCACAAGTGCTGAAAAGTGCACATTGCGCGTTACAACAGGGCATGGGAACAGTTTTGATAATTGCGCATGTCGCGCAGTGGCAATAGTTAAGGAAGGATTGCGTAGTATGCTAGCGCGCAGGCATCGCGCAGCATCTATTTTTAGCAAAAGATATAGGTAAAGGTCAGATGAGGAAATGGCCTAGTTTGGCTAAGAGACAGGCGGAAGGCAGAGGAAAGCAACCTGCGAAGGAGAGTGGTAGGAAGCAGTTGAGAAGTTAGGCCACTACGCCGATGGTGACAGGAAGGTGGAAGGAGTGGAAAGGGACAGGCCACGATGCAGTTGTAACCTTTTTTTTAAACTGCGGCTGTCAGGCGAGCGTGTGAGCCACGAGTAGCCCAGCAGGTGGAGCAAGCTTTCGATGGTGAAACCTAGGGTGGTAGTTAGCCACACCAGTTTGGAAACCTTAGGTTTTTGTCCTATTGATTATAAAGACATGACCCATGGGCATGATCTATAAATAAGGCATTTTTGTATGGGAAAGGCTTAGCCCTTCATTGTTGAACATTGTTAGAATCATTGAACTTGAATTTGTTGTAAAGGCTCTGCAGCTGTGTGCGCAGACAGCTATCTATGAGAGAAGAGAGTCTGTAGCTAAGTGCACAAACTAAGAACTATTGTACCCTTCCCAAAAGATCAATTTAACAATAGTTCTTGTGGATGTAGCATCCATCTAGGGGGTGAACCATGTTAAATTCTGTGTCGTTTGATTGCTTTTGTTTGCAACTGCTCATTTGCTTAGTATGGGTGTTTAAGAATGCCAATTATCTATTATGTGATTGCTTTTATATATATTCGCCACAGGAATGGTGGGAATAATATGTTAGGTAATACATGTGTGGATGGATGTAAAGTGTTCAACAATTCTAAGTATTTGAATGTATGAATCTGTTGGATAATCACATAGTTGAACTTTGAATTTGAGTGCAGCGTTGGAGCACTCAGTATTGTATGTTTCATTCATCTACATACGCCATAAAGATAATAAGCTAAGTGTTGTTGAATTAATAAAGTTCGTTAAGTAAGATTGGATAGAATTGATCAAGTCTTGAAGTAGACTCGCGGTCAAGTTGGCGCATTGACCCATTGTAAGTGTTGCAAGGTAAGATGTTTATACCTTATCGACGTAAGGCAAGAAGGACCCAATAACGTGCAGTCCTTGGATGCACTGGCTGCGCAAGCTCCTCGGCTTGCTGAAGTATCCGACACAAAGTAGAGACTTCACGCAGTCAGTTGTCCGCAACATGAATTCTATTACTGCACTATGCATCTGTCCTTTGAACACTCACATCACTAGGTTGCGGAAACCTAATTCTACAACCACCTCCTCATCTTTGCCTTGGGTGAGACGTCAGGTTGTTCATAGTCTATTGCCGAAAGGGCTGGTAAATAGGGGTTTTGTTGGTTCCTTGAACCGCTAAGTACCTGGGTCTACATTGGAAACCTTTAGCTCAGTATATACGCCAACACATTGAGCACACCATCATGGATAAAAATCAAGCTAAAGTTGTGATTCTCACTCCCATCAACTACTTTGAATGGAAGGTGCATATGATCATCGAGCTTCGAAGTAAAGGACTTTATAGAGTCACTATGTGGCTTGAAAATGAGCCAGGAGTTGTTGTACTAAAAGATAAACGGTTCAATAGGCTTGATGAAGCTTATGGTTTTATTTGTCTCTCTGTCTCTCCAGATCTTCTATTCCATATTGATACTCTAACCACTCCAAATCAAGTATGGAAAAATCTAGAGTCTCTCTTTGCAAAGCAAGATGAGCTCAGAGGTCATCTATTGGAGATTGAGTTGATCTCACTTGGTTCAAGAAATTTAGATTCAATGGAAGAATTCTTGTCAAGATTCAAGAACCTAGTGCTTCAAATCAAGCAGTGTGGAATAGATAAGAAGCATGAGCAACTAATTCTTACTATTCTATCAAAACTAAGTTCTGAATATTGAGTGTTTGTGTCTACATTTCATACTATAAAACTTGTAGTTCCCAACTGGAAGATGCCAACCTTGGATGCATTCATTGACTCACTCACTAAGGAGAAGGACAAGATAGTTCAACTGAGGGATCTAAATCCCTCCAAGGACCTTGCACTTTTTTCTCATGGAGAAAAGAGTTCCAATAATGTCACATCCAAAGGAAAACAAAAGATGTTGTCAGATGAAGAGGACTCTGATGAAGATTCCAAAGCCAAGAAAGAGAAATCCAAGTGTTCTTATTGTTGCAAAGGTACCCATCCTAGGAAATCTTTCTTCAGGAAGATATTGGACTTCATGGCCAAGATGCTTGAAGAATATAACATTGCTTTTCCTGATTTTGCAAGAAAAGAACAAGGCAAGCTTTCTGTAAACAATAATAGTGTCTCCAAGATACTCACAAAGCTAATAATTTTGATGCTTTGACTGCTAGATCCAAAAATATTTCTCATATATATGATTTTGATTCACATTCTGATATATCAGAATCAGAAACCTTCACCTCTTCCCCAATGCAATCTCCAATCAGTTCACCAAAGTCTTCTCCCAAACCTAGTCATTTTTCACTAGTTTTTTACTTGTCTTCTCGAAGGTCCTTCCACCTCCATTCAAATATTTCATATTCTGATTTTGAATATGATATACATTTTGATATGTAGGTCATGACACCTTCCACACCATTTTCCCAACCAATGGATGCACAAAATGTGAAATTCTATGTCACAACAGATCTAGGAAAAATATGTTATGTTCTTCATTCTGATTGCCAAATGCTTTGTCCATTTGGGCCCATAGCTCACTTGGATATTCAATAGTTTCCATGAGGTGGCGCATACTAGGATACATAGCAACACACATTGATCCAAAATCTCTGTCACATTCATTTAGCCAATCATTCTCTTCTTTGTGAGGTATCCATCATCTCTTAGATCTGTTGTGACATATAATTTCACAAGCAAATGCTAGGTAGGACAAGGATGGAGTATTGAAATATCCTAACACCCCCACTTAATCCATACTTTGCATCGTGGGCCCTGGTTACTAATACCAAAGGCCACCCATATAATCAAATAAATGATAAAAAACAAATAACGGTCCGTGAACCAAGGAAATGCGGAAAACCTCATGAGAAACACCCCCCCCCTCAATTTGGACTGAAACACACCAAAATATTAATTGCTCCAAACTCAATTAGGTGTGATGCTTGATCATATGTATGGAGGTATCTTCCTCTTGGGAATAAGTGGATCATGCTCCAAAAACATGTGCATGTATTCTCCTTCAGTGGATGCAAGCGAATATGGAAGCTTTATGAACTTTCTCTTCAGACTGAACATGGTGAGAACAAATCCTAAGATATGAAGATCATCCTAGAACCTATTATTCAAACCAGTTGATGTAGGATCAAATCCATAAATATGTAGATAGTTCTTTGATATATCCTTTGAACAAACATAGTTGAGACCATAACCAAATGAACTATGACATGATGATGGTGGCTTGGAATTCAAATCAGCTCGAAGAATTGATAGATGGTTTCTTGTGATCTCCTTTGAACTAGCAGGGGTGAGATCAAAATGAAAATCACCAAAATATGCCTAGACTTGAACCCAAGTGAAGGTAGTGTCCTCCATCTTCAGAGAAACTCTGAGAGCATGTGCCAATGATCAAATAGAAGTTCACGGGAAGCATGTGATCAAGGAGGGCAAATGTATCACCTCCGAATGCTGATTTAACCTCCAAATCATTGAATAGATCATCATTCTGCACACCAGTAGACTCATGTGAAAGAGACGATTTAAGAACCTTTTTAGATTCTAGAGTATGAACTAGCTTATCTTGCTCAGAATTCGAAATAGAAGACATTGAGAACATGAGTGTTGAATCTGCATCTTTTGATTCATATTGAACAACTTCATCATGATATATGATTGAGGCCGAGACATAATTAGAGACAACATGTAAGTCGTTATCACTAGGTTTGTTCTCCAAATAATTTGCACCAATTCCTTCATTCTGCTTTCCAAATGCTTTGTCTAGTTGGGAGCATAGATTACTTAGATATTGAGCAGTTTCGATGAGCTGGCACATACTAGGAGACATAGAAATAGACATTGCTCCAAAGGATCTGTCACATTCATTTAGCCAATGATTCTATTCTTCATAGGAAGCAAAATCTCTCATATCACTAATACACATATCAAAAAGACCTTGTCTCTTTAGATATGCTATCATCTTTGGTTTCCACTCATCATAATTGAATGGAGAGAGAGGAGGAATTCCTTTCAAATACATGGAATCTGTTGTAGAATACCTGCAAAAAAAATGGAAAATATATGTTACTACTACTGCAACATAACTGCTACAACTGCACAAAACTGTTGCAACTATAGAAAACTATTGCAACTATAGAAAACTGTTGCGACTGTAGAAAACTGCTACAATCGTAGAAACTGCTGTAACTACAGAAAACTGTTGCAACTGTTGTTGCATTCAAAATCTTCGAATAACCTACAAAAAAATCTAAATAATTGAGGTAGACTACTACTAAGCATGCTTTAGGACAATAGGAAATTTTATCCGAATCCTTCACACCTAGATAGACCTGATTGGATTTATCCAATGAATTCAATGTAATGGCATCGAGATTTGCTGTGGAAATATAGAGGCTTCTGGTGCACTACTGAAATCAGCTGCTCAAAATATTTGTTCCATGGCTCTGATACCATGTGAAATTCTATGTCATAGCAGATCTAAGAGAGGAGGATACCTCTCAAAGCAAGAATGAGCATAAAAGTTGAATACGAGTGAAAACTGCAGTAAAATAGAGCAGAAGAGTAACTATGCAGCAGCACTCAGATACAAGCAGAATAATGTCACACTACTAAATTATCAATATAATTAACAATTATCATACAATGGAGAGAATTCGAATCATGCAAGAGAATTCAAATCTCAGTTGGTATAGCATAGGGATTATCACCACTGGATTGCTCTAGAAGACTCAAAGTCAATTGAACTGAACCTAAACTCAGCTAACTAAAGTCACAATCAGTTAACTAACTAAGGAGGGCGCAATAGTGAGTCTCTCATGCATACTAGTTAGAAAAGGGCACATGAGGCAACAATTAGTGGCATCTAGAGCTATAAATCCCCACAAGAGTCAGATAACTTAGGTGGAATGCATTGGAACACTCAGTAGGTGACTATAAAATAGGGAACTAACTGAAGTGGTCCTAAAATTATGCATTCAGGGCTTTGAAGGTGGTAGATGGATTCTGAATGACATATGCACACCACTAGGGGGGAAATGAAATCATCAACAAATAGGAAAAATAAATAATGCTAGGTAGGACAAGGATGGAGTATTGAAATATCCTAACACAAAATACCCTATAACCCCCAAGTTATCCAGTTAAGAAACCACACAATTCCATGGTTTCCTACATTGTGTCACTTGTCTCTATTTTTCTTATGTCTGCCATATATTTCATTGGTTGGACTGAAATTTCTTTGACCATCATTGGATTGTTGTTCCACATTTTTGTACCTAATCCCCATCACTCATGGTTCAAATATCAAGTCCTAAAATCCTCTAGAGTCGCTCAGCTTTCAGGGTGATCTAGTTGCTCATTATTTTCCTATTGTAACCCTATCCAATCATGGAGACACTACACCTTTGTTGTTTTATACTCCATATGACTCATATTTTGATATTTCAGATCTGCATGATCTCCTTCACAATACCATAGAGGTTCTACATCAGTTTGAGAAGAAGGTAGAAGGTTTGATTCACGATATTGTATATGCACAAGAAGTTGATCATGTTGAGTCCATTGATGCTCTTTGGGAAGGAGTTTGCACAGATCTATTTTCCATCATTAATTATGTATCTAGATCAGATCATGTATTTTATAATGACAATAAGCATTCATATGATGCTCCTCCATCATTGGATGATAAGTTTCATCAGGCCTCTACACATGGTTTTTTCCTACACCACATTGATGCATTGATGCATGATCATGGAATCCACAACCACGTCATCAAGTATGTTACTAAGAATGAGTCCATTCAGCTCCTCCAAATGAAGAACAAGACATCATGAAGACATTCAGACATGTCCATTTTTTAGGGAGGGTTTTTTTCCCATGAGGTTTTCCATGTTTCCTCGTTTTACATGGACTAATAATTTTTTATATTGGGGTGACCATAAGCCTTGTTGCTTGGACCCTATATTTATGATATTTATGATATTTACAACATAAATTTAGGATTAAGGGGGGGTGTTGGAGTATTAAAAACCCATTCATACCATTTTAGACTTAGTATATAATTTATTAATCATTTTTTATTAATTTCCTAAGTGTTGACTAGGTAACTTGGCCTAGTTTTGTCTTTTAGTGGACCACTTGCCATTCTAAGTCACTAGGGTGCACTTGAGTAGATTCTGGATAATATTTCATTGGATTAATTCTGATTTCTTTCCATTCTTGAATTAGAAGGTGCTTTCCTAATTTAGATAGCTTTATCCTATTTTTTTCTACTTTCTAGTGGATAAGGTAAAGCTAGTTGACTTGGAAACTCTCTCCACTGGCCAATTCGACCTCCACCTCTTTCTTCTCTCCAAAATTCATCACCACATTACATTTTCATCACTTACGAGCTTCCATACCATATTTACCCACTTCATGAGCCTTTAGACTGATTTGGAAAGTGATTTTGATAGCTAGGGGGTTTTTCTAGCTTTTAGTAAGCCTTGTTTTTTGTGCTTTAAAACTTGTCTTCAAGGAATTTTAGTTTCTATCTTGAGGATGTATTATATATTGTAAACATATTGATGAATAATATACAGTGATTTTTTCTCAATATATATTCTCTATTCTTCTCTCATTCTCATAAATATTCCAAGTGAAGTTGTCATATTGAATCTAGATCTAGGCAATCTAAAATCTCACAGGTTTTAGGCTTCCTAACTAAAATTCCCTACATGATAGTGATGAATTTCAATCATATATCACTTTCGCAAGAAAAATTCATCACCCCTTAGATCATGTACAAATGGGAAATCCTTCCTTATGGACTTTTTTTTCTCTATTAAGTTTATTTCCCATATCCAAAATGTTGTTTAACAAAACAAGACTATTACCCATGTCAAAAAAAAAAAAGAGGTTAATTTTCAAGTATGAAGTGATGATCATTCCATACAATTTCAAAATTCACTAATCATGAAACAATGATAATATTGGAGCAATCTAGCCATGTACAAATTAATCACATAAGATATAGCCTACTTATCTAAAAGTGAAATAACCCTCTTTAGATTGTAGGTTAGGGGTTTAGAGAGAGAGAGATATTGGGGGTCAAGGGTTTAGAGAGAGAGAGAGATTGGGGTTTAGGGGTTTAGAGAGAGAGAGAGAGAGAGAGAGAGAGAGAGATTGGAGGTTAGGGTTTTATATAGAGAAATTGGGGGTTATGGGTTTAGATACATGTAGAGAGAGAGAGAGATTGGAGGTTAGGTATTTAGAGAGAGAGATATTGGGGGTTAGGGGTTTAGAGAGAGAGAGAGAGAGAGAGAGAGAGATTGGGGGTTAATAGGAGTTTAGAGAGAGATATATCATGGGAAGAGTGTGAATGGTTAGTGGTTGGGGGAGATATATATAAAGTGTGGGGTAGGGCTAGGAGGGTGAGGAGTGGGGGTTTGGGGGAGAAGAGAGAGAGAGAGAGAGAGAGAGAGAGAGAGAGAGAGAGGGGGATTAGGTTTCCTTGGATATCAATAGAGAGATAAAAAATAAGTGTTCCTTGGATATTTATCATATAGGGAGTCTTGGATTTCCTTGTATATTTACCATATATGGTTTGAATTGGTATTTTCCCTCTCTTGATGCTATATGTTAGAGTTTTATTCTTGGATACATTATATTAGTGTGGATTTGACCATGACATATGATGGATATAGTTAGAGTTTGTTATGGCTTAGTGGTGTATTTTGATTTTTTTAGTACACCCTAGGCTAGGTCTAGGAGAGTAAATTATTAGTTCAATGTAGATGCCATTGAAGTTAATTTACTGAATGGATGAAGTGTACAATTTTTCGACGGTGTGAACATGTGATTGTGTAAGCTTATTACTTCTTTACTTGAAAAATGTATGAACTATTTCCCATCCGAAATGGGGTATATGGAAGTGTGATGTATCATCAGTATTCAATCAAATGATGGCATGCATCACATGCTAGTTCAACTTATTGGAATAGTGCTCAAGTTTACCAGTTTGGAGATTATGGGTGTTGATGGAGTTTAGATGCAATGTGCCTTTGATTTATGCTAACAAACAAGATGAGCTAAATATAGGAATGAGAAGACTTGATAGTGGATTAGGGTTTCTAATTTTTATTTTAATAGAATTAATTGAAGGTTCTCGATAGTGAAGGAAATAGTAAAAGAGGTAAAAGAATATTGTGGTTGGTGTGGAAATGAGATCTAAGAATTCCTTCGACATTTATTGTCCCAAGTTTGACCTTGTATTTTCCATCTATCAATGCTAGATGTTAGAGTTGTTTTCCTTGGATACATTATACTTCTAGATTTGACCACAATATTGTATGTATACAATTAGAGTTTGTTATGGTTTAGTGGAGTATTTTGATTTTTTTAGTCTACCCTCTGCTAAATCTAGGAGAGTAAATTATTAGTATAGTATAGAGGAAATTGAAGTTAATTTAGTGAATGGATAAAGTCTACAATTTTCCTTGGGAATGAACATGTGATTGAGTAAGCGTATTAATTCTTTACTTTATGAGTTTATGAACTAGTTCTCAACATTCAAGGGTCCTCTTGTTCAATTCGTTTGGTGTGGTCCTTATCAAAAGGGATACATTGGTTGACTTGACCGGATCTATCCATGTAAGGGCCAAGGATTTAATAGTGTGTATGTTAACCTATAAAATATATATGTGTTATGTGTTAGTATTAGATATATATTACAAGTTATATTAACATATATAACATGTTTGTATGATTTTTTAAAAATACTTTTAGAGAAAAAAAACAAGGATTCAAATGAAGGCTTGAGTAGATAAGTAGAGGCCATGAAAAAGTACCTAAAACATGTTATATCCCTTACAAGTAATTTTTTTTTTGAAATAAGAGTATTATGCTCCCCACGTTAAGGACTTGGAAAAGAATGGCTGCTTCATGTGACCAAAAGAATGGTTTGGCTATGAAGCTACGAATTTAGTCCATAATCCATGATTGTTGTGATTAGTGGCCATAGATTTTTAAGGGCGAAGGTTGTTTGATGATTGTTTGATTTCAATTCAAGGATTATCTATGTGAGAATTTTTGTCCATGATTTCTTCATTTTTTTGTTTTGCATTGAGGCATACATAATTCTTGAAGACTAAAATATTTGAGAGAGAAATGGAAGTATTCGATGTGTGTATTGATGTTTCAAATGCATTGGACTATGCATATTTGTGAATGAAGAGTAAAATACAACTCATGTAGAAGAAATATCGCCATACCTTTCTAATTTCTCCTTCCTTGCAATGGAAAATGAATGTCTCAATGTGTCCAAGAGGCTTGAGAATGTTCGATGTGTGCTTGATGTAGATGGTGTATCCAAGAGGTCTAAGAATGTTCAATGTGTCCTTGATGTAGTCGGTGTATCCAAGAGGTGTAAGAAACTTACAAGTTTCCAAAGAGAGTTTTTCAATGTGTTTGTTATACAGGGAAATATTAAATTCATGGAAACGGAGTTGCTTGCATGAAAATAGGAAGTGGTGCACATTAAAACTTGTTCTTTGTCTTCTTCAGACATAATAGCATTCACTAATAGCATTCGTGTGTACTTATGCAACATTTATTGTCAAACGTTCATAGGATTGAATGTATGGAGTGTAGAGAAAAAGGTGCCTAAAAAGAGTGCATACACGCTTCTAGCCTATCAATGCTTCTTCTCCCTCTTCTCTTCCAGTCTACCCCTATCCAAGCAAGAGGTTGTTCAAGGGTAGTGAAAATATGGGAGATAGAAAGAAAGGTGGTTTAGTGGTAGAGATAGTATCGATTAGGGGCGATAATGGTTAGTAATAGTGGATTACGGGTTTTGAGAGATAGATAAATATAAGTAGATAGATAGAGAGAGAGAGAGAGGGATTGGGGATTAGGAGTTTAGAGAGAGAGATTGGGATATAGGGTTTTAGAGAGAGAGAAATTGGGGTTAGGGGTTTAGAGAGAGAGATATTTGGGGTTAGGGGTTTATAGAGAGAGAGAGATTGGGGGTTAGGGGTTTAGAGATAGAGAGATTGGAAATTAGGGGTTTATATATATATAAAGAGGGAGAGAGAGAAAGCTCAAGGGTGGTGTTTAGTGGTAGGGGAGAGAGTGGTAGAGTGGGGGGTTAAGAGAGAGAGAGAGAAGGGGAGGGGAGAGAGACACACACAAAGAGAGAGAGAAAGACCCTACGAACAGAGTACAATCTCACCCGAGACATGCACAAGAATCAACAAAGGACTGATTCAACACTGTGCAAGGAGGAACTCAGACATATCTATTTATCCTTTAATCATTCACACTCATTGCATGCATTGAATCTATAATTCTCATACACTTAACAATTTAGATCATTCAAAATCATTCATAACATACCTAATGCACAACAAAATTAAATAGAAATAGAGACTTCATTATATATGTTCGGATATCCACATCATCTTTTTCAGGATCTTGCATACAATTAGGGTTTGCATGCAAATTCTAGGGTTTGCATGCATTTTGCATGCATCCCAGTCACCAGATTGATGCCTCCAGCACCTTAGCCACCTTATTCTAGCACCCGGGAGCCACTTCCTTCAGAGTTTTATCCCTCCTAGGCAGAAAGGTGCCCACTTCACACCTACTGCTAGAGAAGGGTGCACTTGTTCACCTACCACTGCAGTTACACTCAGATAGCTTCGATTCTCGCTGATTTGAGGCTAGTTTCACTCCCGACTGACTGTTTCACTTCCGTTGGACCTCCAGATTGACTAGATGACTTGTTCTGACTTCAGTTAGCCTCCCATGCACCCCCCACTGAGCCTCCTTCCCTTAATCAGTGATACACACTTCAGTTACACTTGTTACACTCAGTTAGACTCAGATTGACACCTGGATGACTGGTTCTTGTGCATTGATGACCACTACTGATTGATGATGAGGACTCCTAGTTGGAGTCAAGCTACTCCATTCAGTGATTCGAATGACCTACTTAGGCAATTCGAATTGCTTAGTCATTGAGTCAGATTGTATTGTAATTATTCACCCTTATTAGGATATTGAGCACTGCTGCATGTTTTGCACAGTTTTACACCATATTTTCTATATTCATCTATTGTGATTGATTTACTTGTTCATCTAGTCCCACCAGTATTTTGATCCTTTACATTTTCAATCATGCATGCACCTTTAGGGTTTGCATGCATTCTAGGGTTTGCATGCATTTTGCATGCATCCCAGTCATTAGTCCAGCACCTAGCCCTCAGTTAGCCATCCCCCAGGAGCTTCTCACTATTCAATTTTAGCCCTCCAGTTCCTTAATGCGCCCTTCTTCCTTGATTTTAGGGAGCCACTCGCCCTTCTTCACCTACCAGTCCAGTTGTCACTCAGTTACACTCAGTTACAGTAAGTTACACTCAGTTACAATCAGTTACAGTCAGTTACACTAAGTTACACTCAGTTACACTTAGTTACATTGAGTTACACTCAGTTACACCTACCAGAGTTAGTTTGACTGATGGTTGACAGTTACTTGAGCATTGATGACTCCACTGATGATGATGAAGACTTCCAGTTGCACTCCGATGATCATGAGGACACCTAGTTGTGCTCTGATGACACTCTATTCATCTTATGATCACTCTGAGAGTCTAATTCAAATTGCCACCTTAGGCATTCGAATCCTCTCTACCATTGTACTATTTATTTGTCAATACTGTGATTAATTAATTAGGATGACCAGAGTATTATTGCTTCTATCTGAGTTCTACTGTACCATATTATTCTGTTGCTCATTATATTGCATGTATCACTCTTCTTCTATTTTCTTGCTTAATCATAATTACTCTTGTGAGGTACACATCATCTCTTAGATCTGCTGTGAGGATTTTCACATGGTATCAGAGCCATGGCAGGGACAAAATTTCTTTTCTACAGGTGTTCTACATGAAGAGAGAGCAATCTTTGCTCACCAATATATTTCAGCAGTGGCATGCAAAATCTCATGTGCATTCACTCATGTGCATGCAAGGCTGAAAACATAGTGTTTGTTTGTGTGTGATTTGCAGGTTTCTTACTTCCTCCATGTGCATTCACTAATGCAAAGATGCAGACTTCTTCTTCACAAAATATTCTTACTCCATTCAACTATGATGAATGGAAACCAAAGATGATTGCATTCTTGAAGAGACAATGTCTTTTTGATATGTGCATTGGTAATACAAGAGATTTTGATTCCGATGAAGAGAAGAATGATTGGCTCAATGATTGTGACAGAGCTTTTGGAGCAATGTGTCTTGCTATGTCTCCTTGTATGCGCTACCTCAGTAATACTGCTGAAAATCCAAGTGATCTATGGGTCCAACTTGACAGAGAATTTGGAAAGCAGGAAGAAGAGGATCATGCTAGCCTTTTGGAGAACAAGCCCAGTGAGATCTCCTTATGTGTTCTTTCCGATCATGTGTTGGCCTCAACAACTGTTCAAGATGAAGAAGAAACTGTAGATTCAACACTCATTCTCTCAAAGTCTTTTATTTCGAATTCTGAGCAAGATAAACAAGCTCATACTTTAGATTCTGAAGAGGTTCCTGAATCCTCTCTTTCACATGAGTTTGTCGGCATGCAGAATAATGATCTACTTGAAGTTTTGGAGGTAAAATCTGATTTTGGAGGTGAAGCATTCACCCTACTTGATTGCATGCCTCCTATAGACTTATGTTCTATCATTTGCAAATTTTCTCAGAGTTTTAATGAATATGAAGAGCACTACCATTCGCTTGAGTTCAATTCTCATGCACTTTTTGCTGATTTTGGTTTTGATCTCACCCTCATTGGTTCAAAGGAGATCTCAAGAAACCATTCATCTATTTTTGGAGCTGATTTAACTTGTATTGATAAGAAGTTCAAGTTTCAAGATCTATTGGATTTGATTGGAGCAATTCCTACCTCACTTGGTTCGAATCACAGGTTCCAAGATCATCCTCATATTTTCAGATTCGTTCTCACCATTTTCGGTATGAAGAGCAAGTTCACAAAGTCTCCACATTCGATTGCATCCACTGATGGAGAATTCAAGCACATGTTTTTGGAGCATAATCCATTTACTCCAAAGAGTAAGATACCTCCAGACATATCTATTTGAGTTTGGAGCAGTTAAATCTTTTGGTGTGTTACAGTTCATTTTGAGGGGGGGTATTTTTCCCATGAGGTTTTCCCCATTTCCTCGGTTTATTTACTGTTATTAGTTTGGATTATTATTGTATTGGGGTGACCTTTGGTCTTAGTTACCAGGGCCCCACATTATATTTTTGCACATCATAGTCTAGCTTAAGGGGGGGTGTTCGGATATCCACATCATCTTTTTCAGGATCTTGCATGCAATTAGGGTTTGCATGCAAATTCTAGGGTTTGCATGCATTTTGCATGCATCCCAGTCACCAGATTGATGCCTCCAGCACCTTAGCCACCTTATTCTAGCACCTGGGAGCCACTTCCTTCAGAGTTTTAGCCCTCCTAGGCTGAAAGGCGCCCACTTCTTACCTACTGCCAGAGAAGGGTGCACTTGTTCACCTACCACTGCAGTTCCACTTCAGTTACACTCAGTTAGCTTCGATTCTCCCTGATTTGAGGCTAGTTTCACTCCCGACTGACTGTTTCACTTCTGTTGGACCTCCAGATTGACTAGATGACTTGTTCTGACTTCAGTAAGCCTCCCATGCGCCCCCCACTGAGCCTCCTTCCCTTAATCAGTGCTACACACTTCAGTTACACTTGTTACACTCAGTTAGCCTCAGATTGACACCTGGATGACTGGTTCTTGTGCATTGATGACCACTACTGATTGATGATGAGGAATCCTAGTTGGAGTCAAGCTACTCCATTCATTGATTCGAATGACCTACTTACGCAATTTGAATTGCTTAGTCATTGAGTCAGATTGTATTGTAATTATTCACCCTTATTGGGATATTGAGCACTGCTGCATGTTTTGCACAGTTTTACACCATATTTTCTATATTCATCTGTTGTGATTGATTTACTTGTTCATTAGATCTGCTGTGACTAATTTTACAATATATATATATATATATATATTTCTTATCCAAAATGGGTATCAACATGCCATTGCATAGATTCATCTCAACAGCTTACACATCTCATGGTTCTTCAGTACAACATATGCAACTAAGAAAACTTGACATATCCCCGATTAGTATCCCCAAAACCTATAGATATGTACATTTGAACAAAACCCAGAACATCAACAACAACAACCCAACCCAACTCTTTACAAAATTGCACCTTATATAGGTTGGGGTATCAAAAATTTAAATTTTTTGTTTGCGTGCAGCCGGCAAATGATTTCTTTTTTGCGCAACCCAATCTATCATAGGTTGGATCAGTGCATAGTAACTGCAAAAAACTTGGGCACCAACAAGCCCTTAACACTAAGATGTGGCTCATCCCAACCCACAAAGTTCATGGCTCCAAAGTTGCAACAGAGAATATTTGGGTGCGTATATATCTGAGAAACTCCTAGAAACTACTCTAGATCAACTGGTACTTTGTAGTGACTCATTGAGGCACACTACGAATGCTTCAACATATTCATCCTTACTATTTCTAATCTCTGGCTTCGCCTCTTTTGCAACAGGGAGAAATACAACATCATGCACCTGATTGTCCGATAGTTGGTCGAAATGTTGCTCAAATTTATCTTGTGCCTCAACCACTACTGCTGCAATCGTCTGTTTCTTTACCTAGTTGGAAGAAATGCCTTTTGTTAGTTGCCCAATGTCGTTCATGGATGCTTTCCTTGGAGACATCGAAAACTGTGCCATGTGCTGCTTCTTGGAAGTGATCATTTCTTCCCAGCTTCAGATACTTTGGTCTACTTGTTTTAACTGACGGTGTCCTGTAGGTGATTCCATATGTTGAAGCAATAATTCATGGTGTTGTCCAAGGTTGTAAAGGATTTCTTGGTCTGATCTAGTGATTGTGTGGCATCGAATATCTTCTGAGATAATGCAACTTCCTCTAGGGATGGCTCTGGCTTAATCTGGGCCCTACAGTTTGTAGCTTTGTATTGTAGCACAACCAATGTATTGATGATTTGGGTAATCTTCTAGGTGTGCTCCATAGATGCAGTATCTAGCTGACTTGATCCCGTGAGTTCCCTATAGGCTCTATTGGCCTTCGCTTCAAGCTATTGGCGCATGCAGCGCTCCTCATGGTGGACTTTCTTTAACCCTGCATGTGACTTGTTTAACTGTGCATACCAATCCCCCAGTTCAACAAATATCTTAGACAAAAAATACTGCAAGTCTAGGGTGGGGACTATGCTAAAGTTTAACTCATTATATGGGAGCAGTCGTGTATCAAACGGAGCCAGTGGATCCACTATGGTGATGGTGAGTGGGTTCATCTTAAACTTTCACTGGAAGGCCTGCTCGACCTTCTTCTATAGTTCCTTGGCATGGCTCAGGTCAGCAGTCTCAGATGTATGCACCATTATTGTACCTAGGGCCATGTGCATGAACATTTAAATTTTGTGGAGCTGGCGGTGACTATATTTTTGAAACACTTGCACGACCTCCAGGTTCGACTTAAGGTGTTGTATCATTTCTGGAACTATTTGTTCCATGTCTTCCTTCAGTCTCTCAGAGCTACTAGGTTCACTAGGCATCTGTTTCATTGTGGGATCAAGACCATGCCCTTTCTTTTGGGGTTGTTGTGGCTCTAGCCCTATTGCAGCTTCCTAGAAATTTTCCTGCTATGGAATTTGTTCTTTCTATTTCCCTATCTCTTTCTCTTGTGTAGGCTCATGTGTCTACTTGTGTGTATTGAGGTTATCATTGAACTTCTAGAAAATGTTGCAGTGAGAAGAACTAACTAATTGCATTCTAGGAAATTGGTCCGAAGGTGGTATGCCATCGAACTTCTCCTCTTCATCATGCTCGTGCTCTGGATATAGTGGAGAGGAAGGATAAATGTGCATATTTTTTTTTTCTATTAGCCTACTACAAGGGATGACTTTCTCTCTTGCACTTTTCAAACAGGTGTGGATATTTATGGGGTTGGTTAGAGCTTTTGACTTATCCATTCTTGGAATTGTGTTGCATGCAAACTTCTTCAAGAATCTCAATATCCTTGGCTTGGTGCATTATAGAACTATGATGTTGTGGGCATCGACCTCAAAGATGATTGTGTCATTGTAGCGCTCCGCAATCTGTTGTGACACATGGAAGGCCTCAGCCATGGAATTAAACAGTTTAGCATACCACATCTGAAATGTGGTCTCCATGTCGACGTGGTACTAGTGCTCTGGATGCTTATTAAACACCAGGAACTTCACCACAATGAAGTCATATGGAATGGGAAAGTCATATGTATAATGTGGTGGAGGATCACATACCACCATTGCGATCAAGAGAAACACCTAGTTGTAATGAAATGGTGTGCCCTTATCCTTCATGTCAATGTAGTATTTGAAGAACTCAAAACGTAAGTAGGGTACCCATGTGAACACTTGGCCTTTTTCATATTGCTCAGTGGCTACTACCAGGATGGATGGGAATTCATATTTTATGCATTTCATCATTAGTTTGTATGCCAATATCTGCACAACAAATCTTAAACAGTTCTCAGATATTGCAAATATAATGCTAACTCTACCCCCCCTCCAGGTGTTAAATGTTTTGTACATCTCCTATGCTAAGACATGCACAATAACCTGGATAGGATCTTCCCCTCTTGTTCGGAGTCCAAAGACCAAATGGATCACCTGATCAAAAATTTCATATGCCTTATCTAGCCACAAGAATCCACCTTGTAATCACATCAGAAGGAAGTGAGTAGAGAGAGAGCTTAGAGAAAGAGAGAGAGAGCGAGAGAGAGAGAGAGAGATCATTGGGGGAGTGTCGATGGTTATCAATGTGGGTATATGGTTAGGGGGAGTAGGGCTAGGGATTAGGGGAGAGAGAGAAAGAGAGAGATTGTTAGTTGGGGGTTTAGATATAGAGAGATAAAAAGACAGATTGGCAGTTAGGGGTTTAGAGATAGAGAGAGAAAGAGAGATATTGGGGGTTAGGGGTTTAGAGAGAGAGAGAGAGAGAAAATGGGGGATGGTGGTTAGTGATAGGAGTAGGAGTGGGTTGTTAAGGGTAGGGGGAGTATGGGGGAGATGGATATATCGAGAGAGAGAGGGGGGGAAGTGGAGGTGGTTAGTGGTGGGTAAGAGAGAGAGAGATAGAGTGGGGTGGTAGGGGTAGGGGTAGGAGGGTGAAAAGGAGGGGTTTGGGGGAGGATATATATAGATAGATAGATAGAGAGAGAGAGAGAGAGAGAGAGAGAGAGAGAGAGAGAGAGAGAGACATGAGATGGTTAGTGGTAGGGGAGATAGGGAGATAGAGACTATGGGGGGTAGGGTTCGGAGGGTGAGGAGTGGGGTATTAGGGGTAGAGAGGGAGAGAGATTAGCAGTTAGGTCCTCAGAGAGAGAGAGAGACAGAGAGAGTAGATCCAATGGTTAGCAATGTAGGTATAGGTATATGGTTAGGGGGATAAGGGTTAGGGATAAGAGAGAGAGGGGATGGTGGGGTTATAAAGAGGGAGTGCAGGTTAGGGAAAGGAGGAGGAGAGAGGGGGGGTTAGGGAAAGGTGGGGAGAGAGAGAGAGACGGAGAGAGAGTAGTAGGATGGTTAGTGAGAGAAGGAGAGGGGGGGTGGAGTGATGGATAGAGACGAAGAGAGAGGGGGGTTGTAGAGAGGATGGGACGTGAGGGGGGTTGAGGTTATAGAGGTAGGGTGGTTGGGGAGAGAGGGGGAGAGACAAAGAGGGGGGGTTGAGTGGAGAGGAATACAGAAGAGGAGTTGGAGAGACAAATATATGAGATAGTAGTGCATGAACACTATTAACGTACATGCACCACTAAGGCACACACATTATTAACGTGAAATCATTATTAACACATAGTTTTGAACCTATGACCTCCCTAGAGGTAACACATATTCTTAACCATTAGTCTGACTCAAAGTGCTCATAACCCATGTTCTATGTTTCATCTTTTTATACCATATTCTAAAAAGTTATATAGGTACCTGTAATAATTCATTTTAATGATTTGATTTCTATTTTTTGAGAAAACTTGTCATAAATGGGTATCATTACCTTGCACCAACCCATAAATTAATTTAATATTATAAATTCTATTAATTGGAAACTAATGATAATCATATCGATTAAATTTTTTATCATTAAAAAATTAGGTACATTTAAAAAATTATATTTCAAAAAATTATATCAACATTATATTATCATTGTAAGTATATATATTTCTGTACAATTTAATATTCAAACGCTTTTGCATAGGGGTTCTTATCTTATAGATAAAAATATCTTATATATTAAGATTAAATTGATGTTTAGATTGACTATAATCTTAAAAATATATTATTATTACATTAAATTATATAAAAATCATAAAAGATATAATTAATATTAATATTGAACTCAATATATCACATGTAAACATGGAAATATTTTTGTCAAAAATGAAAATAATATTTCACCAAAATTTATTAGACTTATTTCAGCGAAATACATAAAATATTACAAAGGAATGTAGAACATTGTACAATAACATGGAAATAGTTTTGTCAAAAATGAAAATAATATTTCACCAAAATTTATTACAATTATTTCAGCGAAATACATAAAATATTACAAGGAATGTAGAACATTGTACAGTAGCCTGATAAATAGAAAAGAGAAATTTAAATAATGGTAGAGAATTAATACATTGTATTAATTGAGAGTTTAAAAGGCAAAAATAATATAAACAAAATAAATAATAAGAAAATCAAAATAAAGTTAAAATGTTATGATTACGAGATAAAAGAGAAATTGGAAAAAATTATAAATATAGCCGTACAAATAAAAGTGCAATTTAAATGAAATCAGCCCAAATAAATCTGGTAGAAAGGACGCCAATAAAATTGGAGGATGATACTTCGGCCCTCTTCTTCTATTATCTAGCACCTCGGGAGGTCTGGAGGAGGCCTCTCCAATGTTGCCAAAAGACCCGGACCGCTCTTCACCACAAACGCCATATTCAATGGCCATGATAAATGGTCTTCTAAATGGCAGTGCACAAACCACACTCCTGTAACAAATAAAACAAAAGGCTTATTGTTATATTGATTAGGTCCGACTTGTTGGTGATATAAGAATGAAATTATGACGTATTTTAATATAACAGAAGTAAATTCAATTGAAGTGAATATGTACCTAGATTGTCAGCTCTGAATCTTATGGCAACCCACCCGCCGAATGGAGACATTACTGTGTTGCGTAGTGGGGGATCAACCATATTAAATTTAAGCGGGCTGGTTTTTGGGTTATAGTTCCCGAAGCCATCTCCCACCACGTAAAAGATGTTACCATGAAGATGCATTGGATGGTTCTCGCCCACGAAGATGTTTGTTGTTTGAAAGACGAGTTGCACTATAGAATTGTATTCCAGAACATTCAGTTTTGTTGCGATTTCCGGAGCCGAAAGACTTTTAGGAATATGATCTCCCGTGTAGTTGAATGCAAACTGAGGATTTGAAGGAAAATCCGTGGTAAAGACACCTTTAATGCATAAATAATATGCTTGAAGCAAGGCGATCTTGGGAAACGCAAAGGATATGTTGCTCATACTTGCAGTGAGCCTTGTTGTTCCATTGGGGCCTGCACAGGCATCCCCAGGGCCACACGGAAACAAGCGGAGACCAATTGTTGACTTCAGGCTGTGATCTATGCATCACGGAACGTACACTGGGTACTCCTGGGAAGCCATGCTTCGCAGTCCGTTTGTAAATGTAGTGACAGTTGCAGTGTCATTGAACGGAAGGCTTGGAAAAATGGGAGACGTATAATTTGTTTGTCTAATATAGTTCAGAATACCAGTAGTGGTGGTGTTTTCGATACTGCTCAATATCAGATTACTCTATGGCCGGGCTGCCATATAGTATTTTCCCACCGCCTGATGGGCCATGAGAAGAACATCTGCACTCTGGTCGGGAGAGATCACGATTACATCCGTTTTGTAAGGCTTAGTGCAGGCAGCATCAACACCAACTACTGTAAATTCATGGCCTGCGATCTTAAGAGCAGCGTTCCACTATTCCACCATTCTCCTGTTCAATAACATAACCTCTTTGAATCAATATTAATCATCCAAAGCCACAAGAGCTGCAAACATTTGTGTATTGAAAATCCGACAACAACTAATTAGCTATTACTATAGGAAATTCCGCACAGGGTTTAGGAAAGGGATATAAGCTTTCATTTTGTTTTGTTTTGCATTGAGGTATACATAATTCTTGAAGACTAAAATATTTGAGAGAGAAATGGACGTATTTGATGTTTGTATTGATGCTTCAAATGCATTGGAATACGCATATTTGTGAATGAAGAGTAAGTCTGAGAATGTTCAATGTGTCCTTGATGTAGTTGGTGTATCCAAGAGGTGTAAGAACCTTACAATTTTCCCAAGAGAGTTTTTCAATGTGTCTGCTATACAGGGAAATACAAAAATCACGGGAACAGAGTTGCGTGCATGAAAATAGGAAGTGGTGCACATTAAAAGTTATTCTTTGTATTATTCAGACAAGGAGCACATGCGCTAATAGCATGCTTGTGTACTTATGCAACATTTATTGTCAAATGTTCATAGGCTTGAATGCATGGGGTGTAGAGAAAAAGGTGACTAAAAAGAGTGCGTACACGCTTCTAGCTTATCAATGCTTCTTCGCCCTCTTATCTTCCACTCTACCCCTCTCCAAGAAAGAGGTGTGTCAAGGGTAGCGAGAATATGGGAGAGAGAAAGAAAGGTGGGTTAGGGGTAGCGAGAGTATGGATTAGGGTTGAAAATGGTTAGTGGTAGTGGGTTATGGGATTTTAGAGATAGATATAGATAGATAGATAGATAGATAGATAGGTAGGTAGGTAGGTAGGTAGGTAGAGAGAGAGAGAGGGGGGATTAGGAGTTTAGAGAGAGATATAAAGAGAGAGATTGGTAGATAGGGGTTGAGAGAGAGAGAGAGATTGGGGTTAGGGGTTTAGAGAGAGAGATATTGGGGGTTAGGGGTTTATAGAGAGAGAGAGAGATTGGTGGTTAAGGATTTAGAGAGAGAGAGAAATTGGAAATTAGGAGTTTATATATAT